>CM053587.1:6499309-6534439 GCA_028646515.1 Pseudochirops corinnae
ATGAGGAGGGGAGAAAGGAGGAGGGGAAAGGATATGAGGAGAGAAGAAGAGAAAGAGGAGAGAAGGGAGGGAATGAGTGAATTTTCTTAGAAAGCTAAAGAACAACTCAATCAGTAAAGTGTAGGGCAGGGCTTCTTAACCCCTTTTGTATCATAGATCCCTTGGGCAGTCTGGTGAAGTCTATGGTTGCTTTCTTAGAATAATGGTTTTATAAATGCATAAAATAAAATATATATAATTACTAAGGGAACCAATATATTGAAATGGTTATCTATATCTAATATCTATCTATCTATCTGGCTATCCATCTATCTATCTGTCTAAGTTCACAGGCTCTCAGTGACTAAGAACCTCTGACCTAATAGTGAAAATTCCACAGCTTCTCAGAACCAGGAGATATTTTATGGGATCAGGGGAAAGGAATTAGAAAGGAGGGCAATCACACCGAGGACACGGGGGGGGGCTAAATGACTGGATCTTCTGGGTCTTTCCTGGATGCCTCCCTTTCCCCCACTTACCCATTTCCCCTTCTCCCCAATCAATCACAGTTTAGGAGTGAACTTCCCAAAGATGGAGCTTTCCTTTGGAAAGAAACTGAAAAGGAAGCCGTCTGACTGTTCCTTTGTTGATAAATCCCTGCGCAGGGTTGGAGATAGCTATAAAGCCAGAGGTCCCCTTTTACGAGGCAGATTTGTTTCCCTGCTTTTGCAAATGTGACCTCAAGACACAGTCCACCACCACTATCAAGCCTCCCTTCCTGAAAAGGATCATTTCCGAATGTAACAGCCATGTTCAGGAGAAGGCTTGACCAGTGGGAATGAGTCTCCCCAGTCCACATGATGAGATTTCATTCTATTAGTGAGAGCTCCCCCTGATCACTGCCACTAGATGAATAAAAAGCCACCCATCAAAAAACTAGGATGAAAGCCCCCCGCAAATCTGTTGCTAAAAATAAACTGCTCCCTAACAGCCGCAGCACCTCTCCTCTTAAAAAAAATCACTAACGGATTGTAGAGAGTTTTGGTTTGTTGCTAGTCGGATCCCCTTCTTTTGCCATTTTCCCACCAGTGGGATCACTATCAGGATGGAAGATGATCTCTTGGCTTGGTTATGGGATGCCCAAAGTCTGAGGGTTCGGCTGAGAGGAGAGGCTGTGGTCAAGGACCCCACAGAGGGGAAATAGGAGCTGAAGCCCTCCTAATGGCAAGGCTTCCAGGCAAGTCTGTGGCTCTTCCTGTAAGAAAATGCCTTTTCCTGTGCTTTAATTCCCCACCAATGGCCATCTTACCACGTATAAACAGCAGTACAAGGAAGCTTCTCTTTCCCAAAAAGAAACCTTTCAACTTAAAAAAAAATGTTGTGGGTTCCTCCCCCGCTTTCGGGCAGGGAGCAAAGTGAAGAGGGAGGGCAGAGCAGAGGAAACCCAGGCGACCTTCGAGCCGCTCTGTTCTTTTCACCTCATTCGTTATTCTTGGCAGAGATCTTTTAAAGGCCACTTACTTCTGTGTGCTGATAACTGCTTTGAAGCACCGACATCAGTTATAGGGGTTCATCTGCCGAGCTGAGCAACTGTTAGTCACATCCCTCTGGGGGGGGGGGGGAGACAACCCTTCCCATTTGTCATCTCAAAAGTACTTTGTAAGCCCTCACAGACTGTCTAGGAGAGCTATATGAAGAGATGACGGCATGGTCAGTAAAATTGGAGAGTCAGAAGGAAGGACAGGAGATCTAGGGGAAGAATTTTAAAACTTTTGTCAAGCACCTAATTCGTGCAGAGCACAAAGCTAGACTGTGGGGCATATACAAAACTCACAGGGTGGGGCCAGATTATGGGAAGCCTTGAATGCCAGGCAGACTTCACCCAGGAGGCAATAGAAAGCCCCTGGAATATTTCTGAGCAGAAGAGTGATCTGTCAGGTAATCTAAGTATAAGAATGACTGATTCTGGGGCGGCTAGGTGGCACAGTGAATAGAGCACTGACCCTGGAGTCAGAAGAACCTGAGTTCAAATCCTGCCTCAGACACTTAACACCTGGTAGCCATGTGACCTTGGGCAAGTCACTTAACCCCAATTGCCCTGCCCTTCCCCCAAAGAAAGCCAAAAAAAAAAAAAAAAAAGAATGATTTTGGTAGGAAAGGTAGGAGGTGGAGAAAGAGTAGAATGGGAAGAACTAGAAGGAGGTTATTATGATTTTATATATATATATATATACATATATATAAAATAATGCATATTATATATAATAACTAACATATGACATAATAATAATACCACCATGGTAGTGGTAATGAGGGTCTGAATTAGTGACAGTGGGGATAGAGAGGAGGAGAGGAATGCAAGAAACACTGTAGAATGGAGTCAACAGGAACTAGTAATAGTGACCATGTGGGGATGGAGAAGGAATATTCAAAAACATCCAGAAGGTCTGAATATGTGTGACCCCCGAAATATTGGATGTTTCTGTTTCTATTTTACAAACAGAAATAGTGATTTCAGAATGAGGAACAGGTTCAGGGAGAAATCCTATAACTTCAGCTTTGAACCTGTTGACTTTGAGATATTAATGGGACACCTGGGTGGAGATCTCTAGTTGGCAATTGAAAACTGCGAGTTCAGAGTACAAGAGAAAGCTTAGAGCTAGAGATATAAATTTGGGATTTAGCCATATATATGTAATTGTTAAATCAAGGGAACGGATGAGATTCCCAAGAGAAACCAGATAGAAAAGGGGGTAGGGCGGACAAACCTTGGTGACTACCAATATTATGTAGTTAGGCAGAGAAAATCAAGTCAGTGAAAAAAGATACCATGAAGGTAATCAAATGACTGGTTATTGAGGTGGCACAGTAGATGGAGTACTGGGCCTGGAATCAGGAAGACTTGAGTTCAAATCTAGCCTCAGACATTTACTAGTTGTGTGACCCTGAGCGAGTCACTTAACTCTGTTTACTCATCTGTAAAATGAGCTGGAGAAGGAAATGGTGAACCACTTCAGTATCTTTGCAAGAAAACCCAAATGGGATCACAAGGAGTCAGACATGATACACAGCAAAAATTATTTCCTAAATGTTTCATGTCGGTTTTGTAGGATATCAGCACATTGGGGTTAAGAACATTGGGTTGCATCTTCTATTCCCTTGTCTTGCACTGCACTTAAGTAGTCAGTTAAGTGCTCAGTAAAGTCCTATCAAATTGAAATAAATGGTCCACATTATCCTTTTCTCCCTGAAAAGAGAAGAAAATCCGTGGCTTTGTCAATCAGATGATCCTTCTCCTCCTGTCCTTTGACTCTGGAGGAAACTGAACCCTGGTCAGATTAAGAGACTGGAGGCAAGAAAACAAGAGGCAAATTCAGATGCAGCACTCAGAGATTCTGATGTCCAGCCCAGAATATTAATATTAATATTAATAGTAGAATGGGAAGAACTAGAATATTAATAGTATCGAGAGCACTGTGTTCACCGTCCCATCCATGAAAGTAAAGTATCATGGAACGTCTATGGGGCACAACTACAGATAAAGAGGAGCAATGTACTTTATACTCAGGTTTGTCAAAGGGATGAAGAATCAGTTCAGAGGGGATTTTAAACATAGGGAAAGAGGATCTCAGGGCTAGATGAGTCAAAGGAAAACAAAAGAGAATAGCATTCTGAGCCCTGGTTTTTACAGCAACCCAAGGTCAGAAGATTGACAGCGAGAAGGAACCTTCTCTCATCCAACCATCTTTCACTTTACAGATGAGACCACTGAGGCCCAGTAAGGGATTCACTGGCACAGGCAGGATTCAAGTCCACAGAGCAAGGAAGGGATTGGAAATAATGGAAGGTTGTTGTTGTTACTCAGTCATGTCTGATTCTTTTTGACCCCTATTTTAGGTTTTCTTGGCAAAGATACTGGACTGGTTTGCCATTACCTTCTCCAGATAATTTTACAGTTAAGAAACTGAGGCAAACAGGACTATGTGACTTGCTCAGGGTCACACAGCTAGTAAGTATCTGAGACCGGATTTGAATTCAGGTCTTCTGGACTCCAGGCCCAACACTTTACCATTGAGTCACCTAGCAAAGTCAGGGAGAGTCAACCCATAAAACTGGCACCTCCAAATTCATAATTGTTTCTACTATACCATGATGTATTCTCCATATTTCATTAGTAAGATATTGAACTCTCCTTCTATTACTTTTTTTCTTTTTGTCCTCCTGTCAATTTTGTCATTTATATATGTTTTATGTCATCATTAGATATGAAGATACCTAATAGTGCTTCTTATTGTCAATATACTGCAAACATGAAATAATTCTATTAGCAGTATTGCTACGTCTGATTATCTCAGGGACATTGTCACAGTCTCCAAAAAGAAAAAAGTCAAACTCAAAGCAAATTTCATTTGAACTTTTTAAGAATGCCGTTGTAGCAGCAACCACATTGGCACACCCAAGATGGTCCTCAGCTTTGCTTTCTTGGGAAAGAAGATGTTTAAGAGATCAACCATCTTTTTTCATTACATTCACTAGTTCAGGGGAAAAGTCAGCACCCTGAACTTCAGAGAAAATCCAAACAGAGAACTAAAGATCAAATAAAGCCCATGCTCTGACTGCCTGAATCAAAGCAATATTGCTCTACAGTTTACACACATCCCCGGATCGAGAGAGCCTTCATATCTGAGCAGTCGGGGAGTTGTGAACATGAAGAATCTCCGCCAGGAAATCGCAAGATCCTTCTCATAAGTGAGCCCCCAAAGAAAAATTCCAACTCAGAGGATATATGCACTTCTCAGAGCCAGAAGGCATCACCAACCCTGGGTAACCCGTGCCTAGTTAGAAATTAACAAAGGGTGGGAAAGCCTTCCTAGAAGCAAGCCTCCCCTAAGCAGGCTTCCCTTAATGGGCTCCACGTGAGACCTAATCATGGGTGGGGAAGATCTGATATCCCATTAACATTGCGGCCATGTAACACTTTTTAAGAAAGGTAGACATGATGAAATCCAACAAACAGCTTAAATGTTCCAACTCCCCAAAATGGAGAAGAAAGAAGCAGGAGGCAGAGGCCCCCTTTGTGGAAGGAGGGTCTAAGGTGAAGGGGAGGCCTGGGCACCCCTATAACTACCTCGGATAGTTTGCTGTGAGAACCCAAATAAGCCTACATAAACTGGCAATAACGTTGTCAAGATAAGCAGCTTTGAAAACTGTGAGAACTCACATCAATACAATGACTATCCTTGCCTTCCAACGATTGATGACCGGCCTCCTGACAGAGAGGTAACGGATTCAGGGGGCAGAATGAGACAGAGATTTTTGTAAATAGTCAATTCCCAAATGAGGGAATTTACTATGTCTATTTTTTACAAGAAATTTTCTTTGCCTCCTTGTCTCTTTTTCAATGGGTGGGGGTGGTCAGGAGAGAAAATAGATTTCTGTTCATTTGTTTTTATTTCTGTAAATTTTTAAAGAAATCAGAAATAAAGAGGTTGTGTAAAAAGGTGCAACAGAAACAGAATATTGTGTTCACTTTCAGATGAGGTCATTGCATTGTTAGTTTCTCTTAATTGTTTTACTTTATTAGGAGAGACTCTCAGGGAGTGGGGGGGAGCATAATGTGCAAAAGTCTGTGATGTAAATACATCAGTTAAATATCTTTTTTTTTTAAGTGGACTGTTCTTGAAGTGCTTCTGGGCAGCAGAAGGCATGGCTGGCCTGGACCAGACTCCGGCTGACACACTCTGCACTTCCCACAAGAGGGAAGGACCCTTTGGGCCAGTTCCCCCTTTGTGGTGGGGGCTCTGACTCTCCTTGTGCCTGCCCCTGCCTTCACAATCACTCTTACAAGGGAAGGTCTTCAATACCTGCTTCTTCTCCTCCGGGAACTTCCCTGGGATTTCACATAAATACAAGTGAGAGAGTGGCAAAGCAGAGTCTATCTCTAAACAAGTCTCTCCCTTTAATTGTCTAGACTATAAATCTTCATTTCCTTGCTTCTAATCAGTATCATCACAAAGTGTGAGACTACTGAAGTTCACACCTTATAAAATCCAAGGATCTGATTAGGAATCTCCCCTGTGACCCCAAAAGCAGGGCCTTGGGCATCCTAACTTCAGGCTTTATTGGGAACAATTTTGTGCATGCTAGATCATTATTTTTGAATATTGAATAAGGTCTGGAATGAGAAGAGCTTTTCACTGAATTTCTCTCCTTCAGGAGCACAATAAACTCATTGGATAAAATAGTTTGGCACAGGCAGGTTTGGGAATTGTCCTGGCATGCTCTGTGAAGGGTATCCAACCCTGGTTGGTGTGATAAAAGTCAACCTTTGGTAGGCATGGATTGTAGGACACAATGATTTCAGTCCTGTCCAACTCTTTGTGAACTCATTTGAGACTGGAACAGTTTTCTATTCCCTTCTCCAGCTCAATTGACAGATGAGGAAACTGAGGCAAACAGGGTGAAGTGACTTGCCGAGGGTCACACAACTAGGAAGTGTCTGAGGTCAGATTTGAACTCCTGAAGGGGAGTCTTCCTGACTCTAGGCCAGGCCCTTTATCCACCTCACCACCTAGAAGTGAGAGTATATTGTAATATCATCCAATTCATTTCCATTCAGTTCAACAAGCATTATTTGTCAGGTCCAGGGGATAAAAAGACAGAAATGAAATAGTCCCTACCCTCAGCGAATATATATTCTATTTAATTAGGAAAAAAAATCAGGTAGACAGATAGGCAAAAGCAGGATATGTAAACAGTTATAGGGGAGAGGCCTATCAAAAGGGTAGAGGGGAAGGCCTAGGCCAAGAAAGGCTTTAAGGGAGGAGGTAGATTGGGATTCTAAGAGACATTGGTGAGGGAAGACATTCTGGCACTTTGTGTAACCTTGAATATTGGTTCTTAAAGGCTGCAGTGGTCATTTGGCTTGGAAACAACAGCAGGGTCTAAACGTGACAATCCCCACATTCTGGGTTCTTTGGAGGGAAATCCTTTGCATTCCACCCGGACTCCTGTGGCTCTTCATGTTGAATGACTCAAGTCAGTCCAGCCTGGAATGTCACAAAAAGGAATAAAGATACACAAACAGCCGTGTGCTGCGGCTCTGACAGTCATTCTTGGGATGGCTGGGACTTTTCAGAACTGCTTTGTCATCGAGAGGACTCTGCAGGCCAAGTTCATTTTGTTCCTTCTCATCCCGAGTTCCTACCCTGATTTCTTGTTTACTGATCCCTGACTGGCTTTGAAGTCCTCTGTCAGACACCCCTGGCCGCATTTCACCTTTACCCCAGACACCTCCACTTCTTCCTCATTAGCATCTACAGAGTGCTAAATTCCACGTCCAACACTCTCTGATTCCTGATTATCCACTGTCCCATTTCAGAAGTGAACCCTTGGGTTGTGTTCCGTGCCCCCAACATTCTTCCCCTTTCCCTCTCCCCCTAGTCTTGAAACCTCTTGCTCTTCCTCTTTAGAATGTAATTTCCTTGATGCTATTTCTCATTTTAAAAGATTGATGTATCATCATGGGGTTCTAGACTCGGAGCTGGAAGTGCTCTTGGTGTTCATATGGTTCCGCCCCCTTATTTTACAGATGAGGAATCTGTAATGAGGAGACTGCCACAGTAAGTGGCAAAGTGGGAATTTGAACTCATATCCTGCAACTCCAAATTCAGGGCTTTTGCTAGTGGTAAAAGCTTTTTTCTTATTTTATCTTTTATTATGGGTAGCTTAGTTCAGTCGTTTTCAGTCATGTCTGACTTTTTGTGACCCCACTTTGGGTTTTCTTGGCAGAGATACTGGAGTAGTTTGTCATTTCCTTCTCCAGTTCATTTTACAGATGAGGAAACTGAGGCAAGCAGGGTCAAGTGACTTGCCCAGGGTCACACAGCTCGTAAACATCTGAAGCCAGATTTGAACTCAGGAAGAGGAGTCTTCCTGACTCTGAGCTCAGCAGTGCTCTCTGTAGTATACCCAAGGTATAATATAGGTGTCTGGAGACCATACTTAAAATTCTGGGTTTGATCTTGAGCTGCTTTATAATCTTAAATAAAACACTGAATCTCTTGGGGCCTCAATTGTTCTTTCTCACCTAGAAAATGGAGATGACAACATCCTTGCTACGTTGGAAAAATACAAGGCACAGGAGCTTCTTTCTCTGCCAGGGGCACCACCATTCCCCTGGCGTTCTGTTTGCCACCGTGGTGTTATTGTTCTCTTCTCCCCAACTTTTCCTGATCAGTTGTCCACCGAGTCCTACAATTCTGCCCTTTTTTTTTGCTTTTTGGAGGAGGGAGGGCAGGGCAATTGGGGTTAAGTGACTTGCCCAAGGTCACATGGCTAGTAAGGGTTAAGTGTCTGAGACTGGATTTGAACTCAGGTCCTCCTGACTCCAGGGCCGGTGCTCTATTCACTGCGCCACCTCACTGCCCCAACCCTGCCCTTTCAACACTGTGGCAGCCTTCTTCTCCCCTCCTCTCTGCCACCATACTAACACATGCCATGACCTTTGGCCCGAGCTGGTGAAATGGCCTTTTGACAGGTCTTCTAATTCTCCACTCCCCACCAATCTACCCTCTGTACACAGGTAAAATGTTCTGTACAACTTAAGGAGAGAGCCTGTAAATCCCCACCACTGTCACTAGTTCAGGACTGGTCCTCTGGGTGGACCTGCTCACACTAATCACTCAGTGACTCTTGGCTGGTGCAGCTGTTGTTCAGTTGTGTCCAGTTCTTTGTGATCCTGTATGGGATTGTCTTGGCAAAGATACTGGGTGGTTTGCCATTTCCTTCTCTAGTAAACTAAAGCAAACAGAGGTTGAGTGACTGACTCAGGGTTACACCACTAGTGAATGTCTGAGGTTGGACTTGAACTCAGGTCCTCCTGATTCCAGGCCCAGTGTGCTATCCACTGGGTCAGCAGCTCCCTCCATGGGGCTGTTGTACTTTTTTCACACTACTGCCCTCTATATTCTTCCTTTCACATACGTCCTGTAGTCACCTAGTGACCCCTAGACACACACACACACACACACACACACACACACACACACACACTTCTGCTGAGTCCCTACCCATCCTTTGAGCTCAACTTCAAAGTTGCCTCCTCCAAGAAGTTTTCCCTGGTTCTCACCTTTGGTAATGACCCTTTCTTCCTTAGGCCTCATATAGCACTTCATTCCTTTCTTATCATATATTATTTTGTATTTATAGTCATTTGTGCGTATCACTTCCCTCCACCAGATTGGAAGCTACATGAAGGCAAGAGCCCTGCTTCTCTACCCTTTACATCTTACCCAGTGCTTAGCATGGCCTATTCTTGTACCTGGTAAGAACTTAATAAACATTTTTAATTAAATTAAAGTAAACTGACTATAAAAACTTTTGGACAACTGCAAGGGAGAGATGTTATATGAAGCAAAGAACCAAGGAGCAGAACCAAGGAGCACAGTAAGAGCCGTGTCAGATCACGGACCCTACTTCTCAGCCTCCCTTTAGAAACTCAACAACACCACCAATAATATTGGCTCACTGTTATATAGATTTTCGAGGTTTAGAAAGTCTTTGATACACATGATCTCTTTAAATCCTCAGAACGTTCTTGTCAGGTAGATGCTCTTAGTACCTTCGCTTTATAAGGGGGAAACTGAGGCTCACAGGAACGAAGTGACTTCCCCGGGGTCACAGCACTGTCCAAGGAAGGATTCAAACCCGAGTCTTCTCTGCTTCGCCCTCTATGCTCCATCCACTCCCTCTCAAGCGTTCCCTTCTCCTAAGCTCGCTGGGTTCTTGCTTTCAGGTGTAACTTCCCCACCCAATTTTTTCCCCATTTCGATAAATACAGGAAGTAGCCCCAAGGGCTGGTTTTCCTCGTTACCACAAAGGTCTGCCTAACTGTAACTGCGAGTTCCTCTAAGCGGTGAGAATGGCCTGATGCATTTACCTTGAGGCAGTGGATTGAAGAGGCAGGAAGATTCAGCCGTGTGCAGAACAGAACCCAGAGGAAAGCAAATGGGGAAATCTTCAGCCAAGCCCCTTCTTGGTAGGAAGCTGCCCTTGAGCGGGGCTCAGCTTCCATGCTTGGCTTTCTTTTGGACTTGCGTAAATGTCACATGATAGATAAAGCAGAAGGCATGGATTTTCCCCTCTGTTTCCTCCTTCCCTTCCATCCTTAAGTACTCTCTCATTGATTCTTTTTTAAGATATCTTTGATTTCCTATCACCTTTATTTCCAAATAGATCCCTTCCCATTCCCTAGTCCAGGGGTGGGGAACTTGCAGCCTCCAGACCACAAGTGGCCCCGTAGGTCCTCAAGTGTGGCCCTTTGACCGAATCCAAACTTCCATCCCTGTGCCTAGTCAGAGCCACATATAAAGAAGACAAAAACAGAGATTAAAAAAAACAACAAGATTAGCAAAATTGAGTAACACATCAACTGAGTCTGGCAGTTTATGTTTTGTTCCGTGACCACAGTCCCCCCACCTCTGCAAAGAGGGGAGAAAGGACCATTTTCTCATCTCGTCTTTGAGGTCCTGCTTATCACACAGGGAGGGGTCACTTTTGCTGTCGCTCTTTCCCTGTCCATTGTAGTGATCATTGTGTATACTCTTTCCAGACATTCTGCTCACTTTATTTTATATCTTTTCATATGATGACATGTCTCCTCATCTTCCTCTGTATTCTTCATAATTCATTTTTTATGGTACAATAATATTCTATTATATTTATGTACCACAATTTTGAGTCATTCACTAGTCAATGGACATCTCTTTTGCTCCTAGATCTGTCTCCAAGGCAAAATATGCTGCTATAAATATTTTGGTATACATGAGATTTTTCTTTCTTGTATATGTCTAGCATAGGCTCTCCTCGGGAGGAATTTCTGGGTCCAAAGGATGGACAGTTTTATCGCTTTCTTATAATAATTCCGAAATATTTTCCAGAATTGTTGGGCCAATCACAGCGTTACCAACAGTTGTACAATAGTATACCATTCTTTTCATATCCCCCGAACATTAACTGCTCCCTTCTCTCCCCCCTTTTTTCTTGGCTATCTTTGCCAATTTGTAGGTTGTTAAGTGAAACTGCTGGGTTTTAGAAATTTGTATCCTTATCAATTCTTAAGAAGCTCATTTGATTTTATTCAGTTTAGAAATCTTCCTACTAGGAAGCTCTGTGAGGACAAGGTCAATATCTTATCTAAATTTTGTATCTCAGTCAGTGCCCAGCATTGTGTGTCATAATTTCTTGACAATGTATTGTCAGATTGATATAATAGATAAACCCAAATGGTCAAAGCATCAGTCCCATATCTCCTTCCAAGAGAACTCTAAGAACCTGAGTCTGGCTACAAAAGCCCACTAAAGTGCTAAGCTGGTCTTTCAATTTTTTTTTTTTTAAAGTTCAATCAAATCTGAAGTTCCTGAATTGCCCTGACTGGCTGCTTCCATATCTCAATGGCCGCCATCTCTCCAGAGTCAGACAAACAAAACTTTCCCTTGCTTAGAGTCAGGATGAAGTGATTTGTTCCCCTCTGGCTGGGTTGGTTCTGCAAACCAGATAGCAGCCAGTCGAGTGAGCTCAGGATTCAGGCCCTTCTGGAGGTCCCTTTGTTTGGACAGGACAACACTCTGGACAATCAGCCTCTCCAGGCAGGAGCCTGGTGCTCCCAGCCCTCTGGAGGTATTCCTTTTTTGGATTTTCTTTTCTTTTTTTCTCCAAGCTCCCCCCCCCCCCCAACATTTTGTTTAAGAGAAAATGAGATGTCTATCTTCTGTTTCCTTATTTTTTTTCAGGAAAGCAAAGGGTTGTTGACTTCCTCCCTCTCCCCTCCCTTCCTTCCTTCTTCCCGAAGGTACTCATCTGAGAAAAAGAGAACGAAGTAATTGTTCCTGTTCTCTTTCTTAAGTCATTTGAAACACTGTCCCAGCTCCTTCTGTAAGTTCACTGCAATCTGTACACGAGAGAGAGAGAGGGGGAGAGGGAGAGAGAGTGCATGAGAGCAGAAAGCAGGTAAAGAAAGAAAGAGCTTGGTGCTGCAGCTCTTCAGACCTCAGGAGCTGGTAAGTTACCCATTGAATCACTGTTGCGTCTTTTTCAATGTAACTAACACAGATTCTCTGCCAGGCATCTTTGGATGAAGATGTCTCACTGGCCACATCCTTGACTCAGAGAGTATGAAGGATGGTTGACCCAGAATTTAAAGTTAGACTTTTTTTTTTTTAAGGGAATACTGATGTTTAGAGTCTGAGATATGGCAACAATGAAAAGCATATTGCTCTGGGGATAAGGAGGTGCACTGTGGTCAACCCGGATTTGGGCACAGATAATAAGACACGAGTCACTAAGCTCTGATACACTCTCCTGCTGGAGGCTTTGTTCTCTTGATTCCGGCTTCAGGCAGCTTGGTTGTTGGGGCGCATCGGCCAAGGACTGCCATTTGCCATAGGGTTTTGTGGGAGATCCCCACAGTAGAAATGGCAATACTTTCCTCCTTTTCTCTTTTCCCCTTCTCCCTACTCCCCAGCAGATATCCTCTAAATTAGGCATGGTCATATATGAGCTATGTCCTGGGTCAGAAATGTAAGAGAAAGAGAAGAGGGTTGCATGATGTTAAGAGGACTGTGTGTTTGGGGCATAGGTGTAAACTGGCCTTGAACCTGTGACCCGTATGTATATATGAATACAACAAAGGACATAACCTTTAAGGTACGCAGCTGTCAGTTGAGAACATCTTCCTGGGACTGGGTTAGAAGACAAGGACTGATCTTATATAACAATAACTTAATCCCAAACTATACTTCAAGCTGATGTTTATACCTTTACTCAGCCCAAATAGCCAGTTGTTTTCCAAGCATCAAGCGGAATATAATCAACTAGTCAAGGATAACCAGCTAGGAGACATTTGGACCAACCATTCAAAAGGGGTCACACCTGAAATTTGTGAACAAGAATATTGTTACTGAGAGTCCATCAGGACAGGCTGACGGGGGACCCAAAACCACATTGACAAAAATAGATCGTTTAGGTCACATGAAAAAACCATACGTATTTGTAGAAACTTACAATACAATACAGGGAAAGGGGCACTAGGCAAGGGGTGTTAGGTACATCTTTTCTATATAAAATTTTGGTGAAATTTGCTGACTGAAGTCGTTTTGCGGGTAGTGATGAGACTCAACCAGTTTTTCATCAACAAGAATAAGAATCTAATCCTAATATTTCATGCAGAAATGTGACCTGCATCAGAAATCTGGTTAAATACTCTTAATAAATGGTGGTAAATACAGTCATAACGGGTTGTTGGGAGTCTTCTGTGTGAAAAGACTTTCTGTGCTTTTTCTTTGCTTTCTCTCTTCTCCGCAGACTTTCCTTGGTAGCTCTAGAAAACAGAGTAACTTGTAAAATACTGGAATGGAAGTTTATTTTGTGGTCACTCATTAATGTGCTCCAATATATCCTTTTCTGTCTTTAAAACTATGAGCTTGATGGTATGGCAATTAGCTTCATAACCATCAGCTGTGATATAAAGACCCCCACCTCCTTCACTCCCTCAGTTGATCTGAAGTTGAAAAGAAACCACCGATTGATAGTCTAGGCAATTGTGAATTTGTCAGCAATCATGACCTCCAGGAGTGAATTCTGACCTGCGATCTCCATTACATGGGCCTTTTGGTTTCATTTTTGTTTGAGTCTGTACACTGGATTGAAAAACAACAACCCCCTCAACTTCTCGTTGTCAAACTATGAAAATGTGAAGTACAAATGTTGAAAAATAAAAATATGACTGTGTTTTCTGACGGAGTGAAATGTAAAAGCAAGAGTTTGATGATTCAGAGAGAAGCCTATGGAACACATAGAGGAAGAGCACCTGGATGACCCCAAAATAAGATGAACCCAATTTAGAATCTGTCTGTTCCCATTTGTGAACCCAGATTAAGGTACTCTAGTGTTCTTTTTGCTCTCTTTAAAAAGATCACATGTTGAATATTTCCATTTAAAGGGGTAAGAGAGTCACACAAAAATATCTATTGATTACTTGAACAAAAATTCTTCAATAACCTAAAGGGAAACCGTGGCCATAGTTCCATTAATTTGTTCTACTGCCTTCTAACCCATAATCTAGAGACCCTGTACCCTACCCAATGAGAGCATTGGACCAAGGAGGGGTGAATGTGATTCCATGGTATACCCCAGCTCTTTCATAGCTTCAAAGCAGAGAATTCTCACCTGGAATCTCTGAATACACAAAAAGTATAGCTTTAATTCATCTTTGCTGTGGGCGGTTATGTTACAAATTGGCAAGTAGGTCATGATGTCCAGTTGGTAGCCTTGTGTGGTTCAAAAATATATTAATCCAGAGTACAGAATTACTCAGGAGTTCTTGAATATTATTATATCAAATTAATACTTGCCTAGTCCTTTCCTTTCTTACAATACACAATAATTAAATTCAACAAATTTTTAAAATTATATTTATTTCTGTGATCTGGTTTTTCTCATCCTACCTCCATGGTACCTCATTGAGAAACCAAGATGAACAGCATGCCTGTTATAAACAGGTAAAGTCAATCAAAATAAATTCCTGTACTGGCCACATCCAGAAATGTATGTATACCTGAGTCTGCACTCTGAGGCCAGCACCCCCTCATCTGCAGTTGACTGGTTTGTTTGATCGTGAGTCCTCTGGAAGTGTGGCTGGTCGTTGTGTTGATCAGAGTTCCTAAGTCTTTCAAAGTTGTTTGTCTTTGTGACATTTTAACAACCATTTATTAAGTCCCTCTTGTGTGCAAAGCAGAGAGGCCAAACGGTGAAGTGATAAGGGTGTTGAACTTGGAATCAGGTAGTCCTGGGTTCAGATCTCATGTCTGACGCTTACTAGCCTTGTGACCATGAGGGAATCACTTAAGCTCTCTCTAATTTACAGCTAGATAAATCTCTAAGATATATCTGCTAAGTTATAGATGGACTATATACTGATTGGTGGAAGAAATTCCTATACAAAAGAAATCACAGATTATGAACTGATATGCAAAAACCTATACCTTCAATAGTTTTCCTATCCCTTGGGTGCCTAATTCTTGATCAATATGACACTCTACCTCTGTCTGAGCCTAAATTATTTCTTATAGCTTTGCAGCTGAATACACATTTGAGCATAGATTTTCTATACTCAGAATTCTTGTGAAATAATCACAGATGGGCTTTCAAATATTGATGGTTAGCTCTCAGCATTGCAGAGAAGCCAAATCTTTCCACTCCAGAATAATTTGTACCAGTGGTGCCCAGCGGAGATCAATGGTGGAGAAATCGTAGCTTGGAGATGAAATCTTTCAAGTTAGATGAATGTGAAAAGAAACTGCTCAGGTCTATTTTTAGAGCCCTATTGTCCCCTTCTCCCACTTCCCCATCCTCCCCAGTCCTGTGTCTCTGGCGACCTTTCCCCTGGCTACAGAAAGCTGGATGCAGTTTTCTCTAGAGCCCACCAGCTCTCTTCCATGACTCAGCCTGAGAAAATGATTTGTCAATAACCTGAGAGTTCTCCCTGTCTCCTTCCCCCTCCCTCTCCCACTATGACCACCTCCCCTGTCTCTCTAAGCATAGATCAAGACAACACTCTCATGAGCAATTGAGCAAGGAGAAATTCAATTTGGGACTGAAGATGAGGCCCCTCCTGCTACCACTTTTTCGGAGAGGGTCAGGAGAATATATTCACCTTTTTTTCCCCTACACTTTGAATTGTTAAAACACATATATTGATTTATTCACCGGGTCTAATTGCTACTCCAATTTAGGTTAGATTTAGTCCATTTCTGATTTCATTTCCCAGAAAATCTTTGTTAGAACAGAAGGGACTGGATCCATTGGGTGGCTTGTCTGGACACATCTCCACTAGAATGAAATGAAGCTGGGTTATGATATACAAAGGGGCAAGAGGTGCCTTCTAAGGCAACTCAGTTTAGTAGAAAGTATAGCAGAGTTGCAGACAGGGGCCTGAGTGCCTTTCCCAGATCGGTAGGTAACTGACTGTGTGACCTTGAATACACAGAGGCTGGATATTATCAAGGATGCTTTAGAGGAGATTTCTCATTCAGATATAAGTTCTGATAGATGGCGGCTCAGGTCCTCCCACCTCTGAGGTTTCCTGAGGCTATGAAGTCACTTAATTTCTATGATCCTCAGAGACTGTGGTTATAAAATGATAGGTTTGGCCTCTCAAAGCAGCTCAGTAACTACCAATTCTGACTCCTGGGGCAAGCAACACAAAACCTGCCTGGGGTAAGCATGAAAGGTATCCTCAAATCAACCTCAAAGTTGATTAAAAACTTAAAAGTCTTTAAAAAGACAAGTCTAGTTGGGATCTGGCCATGTAACTTCCCTACTCAGTAAACTCCAGTAGCTCCCTGTTTCCTCCAGGATCTAATATAAAATCTTCTATTTAACATTTAAAGCAGCTCCTTCCCACCCTTCCAGTATTTTTACACTTTACTGCCTCTGAACTCTGACCCATCCCCGCTGGTCTACTTGCTGTGTTCACACATGATACTTCATGCACCATCTTTCAACTCCCTGACTCAACACTGCCTCCCTGGCTTCCTTCAAAACAGCTCAGATCCTCCTTGCTGGGGTGGTTCCTTCCCTGTCCCCTTCCCAGTGTCTTCCATCTACACTGTATATATCTTGTATGCACATCCATATCTATCTGTTGTCTGTCTCATTAAAATGTGGATCGGTAAGAGTAAGGGTAGAGTTTTCTGTTTTTTACATTTCTTTGTATACTCAGGGCTTAATGCAGTTCTTGACGCAGAGTAAATGCTTAACAAATGTGCATGAGACATAACCCCATGATGGAGAGACAGAGACCCCAAGAGAAGCAAAGAGGGCTCCATTGGGGAAGAAAGGGACTGGGAAGGAGGTGACCTTGGGTGGAAGCAGCCATCTAACTAGCTTCCCATTTCCACAGCCTTTTCTGACTAAGTAGGGTTGGGTTCAGTTCTTTCTCCTTTTTGAAGGAGTTTATGTGTTCTTACAACCCTATACCTTTCAGCCTCGTTGGCCAAAATTTCTTTGATCTCACCCTAGTAATGGCGCTGCATCTAAGGGCTCCTCTAATTTTCTGTGATTCTATGAGACTGATTTTCAAGGGTTCTTTTTGTACCTGTTTCTTTGGTGTTGCATTAGCAATCGCTATACATAGAATTCTAGATCTTTTATAATGTAAAGAGACCTTAAATATGAATATCTTCCTAGAGAAACATACTTTGAAATGGAATCCAAACTAAGCTTGGGATGTTTTCTTGGCAAGGAGAGAGGAGAAGGTGAGTAATTATCACAGAGACTTTCCAAATGAGATCCGATCAATGTGAATATTCGAAACTATCTTAGAACGTGGCAGTGGCACGTAGAGAGAGGTGTTAACTTAGATCCATAAAACAGAGTTTGCAATTCCACTAGGATAAACTTTTCTTTTTGTTTCTTTAAGCCAATAGAAGTTTCAAGTGAGAAAGATTTTTATTTCTTTTTCCTTCCGCATGTTACATGAAATGGTCGGTGCTGACTCTACTGACATTTAGATTTTGGTCCAAAGATTGGGGGGTGGGGGGGAGGAGCAGGCAGAGCTGAGGTAAATGTACAGTGACCTCTTCTAATGGTTTTGGGGAAGTCAGCTTCCCTGGGAACGCTGAAACTGCCTGCTAGAACAGTGAGAGTTCATTACCCTACTGGTGGGATTTAAAAACTCTGTTAGCCAAATTTCTCCCAATTGTGTATATACATTTTATAGTCTTTTGTTTTGTCTATTGTGTATTTATCTATTAACTTCTTTATCTAGTTATTACTTATTTATTCACTTATCTACTTCCTTTTTTCCCTCCTTCCTTCCTCCCTCCCTCCCCCTTCTCTCTCTCTCTCTCTCTCTCTCTCCTCCCCCCCTCCTCATGTATCCCTGTCTTACCTTGCATGGAAATTCAGCAGCTACTCACAGCCCAATACCATTCTTTTTGGTCATGGGAACTTTAACCTGCTCCATCCCATTTTGGGCTGGTCCATCCCTCCTTAGATAGCCTAGTAGCTCCTCATTTCCAGGGTTGTGCAAGAGCTCACAGACACCAGATGGGTTTTAGACCCTCTGCAGCTCAGAACTACTAAACCAGTGGTTCTCAACCTGTGGGTCACAACCTTTTTGGGGGTCGAATGGGGTTGCCTAAGACCATCAGAAAACACATTTTCCGATGGTCTTAGGAACCAAGACACTGTTCCTCAATCTCCAGGTGGGTCCACCCACATGCAGATATGCCCACATACAAGTATTAAAGGGTCATGGCATTAGGAAGGTTGAAGGTTGAGAACCACTGTACTAAACTCAAGCAATCCACCAGCCTCAGCGTCACTTGTATTAGGGATTACAGGCACATGCCACCATGCTCTTCATACTATGCATTTTGTAAGCATGTCTAGTAAATGTCATTTATACATATACACACATGTACATATCTATATCTACATATACATATATACACACATATAGCTAGATATCAATATAGATATATGTATATATGTGTGTGTGCATATATATAGATATATAGATATATATATAGATATAGATATATACATTTTTTTTTTGAGGGGGAAAAGGGTCTGGAGCTAGGATTTAATTGGTGTAGAGAACCCTCCTACCTACCTCCTACCTGCCTAGGTAGGACATCTTTCTTTCCAGAGATGCAGATGAACAATTTCTCTGTAGCCCCCATTATCTATTTATTCATTCATACATTTATTTATTTATATGTATATATTTATTTTAAATTTTTAAAAAAAAATTCTGAGTTCCAAATTCTCTCCTTCCTCCAGCCTCTCATTGAGATATATGTGAAGCGGTGAAACCATATTTCTATGTTCGTTGTGTTGCAAAAAAAAAAGTAAGAAAATAAAGAAAGTGAAAGAGTCTGCTTCAGTCTACACTCAGAGTCCATCTGGAGGTGGACGGCATCCTCACCATGGTTCCTTTGGGGTTGCCTCATATCATCATATCCAGAGTAGCCAGAGCTTTCACAATTGATTATCATCTGATACGTAGTCCTAAAGAGGTGCTTGAGGGGTTAAATTATTCACCCAGAATCACGTAGCCATTTGTCTGAAACAGGACTTGAACTCAGGGCTTCCTGATTCCAAGGCCAGCGCACCATCTACTTCACTATACTGCCAACAGGCAGAGAAACTTAGAAGTCAAATTGACCGGTGCTTTGTGGATCATGAGGCTAAAAGGAAGACCCAGGACCACCCCCTTCCTCTAACTCTGCCAGGTACAAATGGATTAAATCTGTTCTTTAACACTTGCCTAGAAGTAGCCAGAGCATCATGCTGATGAGATCTTGCAATATTGTTCATAATTATATGAGTAAAAATACAGGTCTGTATGAAAGAAAAAGAAAGAACAGGCTGAAGGGTAAAGCCCTTCTTCTCCATCAGAAGTTAAGTACGTGATGAGATCAAAGGACCAGTGCTGGAAGGGACCACAGAGGCCATCATCTCCAAACTCCTCCCTCTACAGAGATATTAGGCAACTTGGCCAAGGCCAGCGAGTCACAGCCAGCACGTAGCTGATGCACCACTGAAACCCCGATCTTCCTGATTCCACTATCTCCTGCTCCTACACCAGGCTGCCTCTCAGGGGAAGAGTTGTGACATTTCTAATGATACGTGTCATTTATACAAGATAGTGCTTTCACATTTATAAGTCAATAATAATCAGTCCATTTTATTGGACTGGTTTATGTCCAACATTTATTAAACATCTATATTCCAGGCACTGAAAGGCAAGCAGTTGTCCCTGCTCTCAGTGAGCTCACAGTCTAATGGGGGAATGGACAGTCTTGTTCCAGGAACACCCAAGAGACCAGTGTCTCTGAACGTGGAGAGTACGTGGTGGGGAGAAGGAAAAGCAGGGGGCTGGGTTATTAAAGGCTTTGACCCTCCCAACTTATTATTATTCCAGTGTTGAGGATTAGAGTAGACTGTGCATACATGGTGCCAGAACAAGCAACTGAAAACTGAAAATACTGGCCAGCTATTGGAAGGGTATCTTTGGTCCATACAACCCCAGATAAACTGTGTGGTAGATTTCTTTCCAGTGGATGGACTTTTATGACAGGGATTACTTTGCCTGTCATTACCTGTCCCTATAGATTAAAGTGCATCCTTGGAAAGCATCCACTTGACAAGTAACAATTTACCTTCGAATCACAACTTCTGGATTCCTATTTTATGACTGAAGAAACTGCAGCCCAGAGTAGTAACGGTCCCTGGGTCACACAACTTGGAAGTGTCTGAGCCAGAAGTATACCCGAAATCTTTGACTGCCTAGTTCAGTGTTAATTCTCTGACATCACACTGTCCTGGAGAGAGGAGGAAGCAGAAAGTTTGCTGTTGCTGCTGGGTTTTTTTTTTGTTTGTTTTGGTTTTTTTTTGGTGGGTGATGGGGAGGCTGGAGGGGTTGGGGGTGGAGGAGGGCAGAGGGAGAGCAGGATTTGGAGGGTGAAGGTATTCATTTGTACATCCTTAGAGGAAAGACAGTTAGCCTGGGAACCTTGTAGCAAATACCCAGAATTCCTCTTTTTTTTAAACCAACAGGGAAGTGCCCTCAAGCTAACGGATCAATCACTAAGTCAATTACCAAGCATTTATTAAGTGCCTACTATGTGCCAGGTGCTACATTAGGCCATGATAAGATAAAAAAACAAAACGAAAACACGCACCTTGTCCTGGATGAATTGCCCTTACATGAAAGCCCAGGGGTCAGTTCAGAGAGGGAAACATAACGACACGCTTGCTAGGCACAATCTGCTTTCCTTTATTCAGTATTAGACCAAATGAGACACTTAGCAAGAATCCTGAATGAGCACGTGATGGCTGCTGTGGGGGCCTCCCACTGCCCTGGAAAACCCAAAGGGCTAAGGGTCAGTGCTAAACAGTAAGGCCAAGTTAAACTCAACAGTGAACAATAAGTACAGGATCATTGCTATTTGGTAAAATGACATCAGGGCAGCTAGGGGACGCAGTGGGTAGAGCACTAGGCCTGGAGTCAGAAAGATTAATCTTCCTGAGTTCAAATGTGACTTCGCATGCACACTGACTAGCTGTGTGACCTTGGCCAAGTCACTTGACTCTGTTTGCCTTGGTTTCCTTATCTGTAAAATGAGCTGGAAATGATAAATTACTCTGGTATCTTTGCCAAGAACAACCTAAATGGGGTTGTGAATAGTTAGAAACCCCTGAACAATAACAAGAAGGGGCTAATTAACAGGGGGTGGTAGTGGGGTAGATCCCCCTACTTTTCTCTCTTTTCACTTATTCACGCATCAGGAAAGCTCCTTTCCCTGAGGTCAGTTACCAAAGACATCCAAAGGTAACTCCATCTTCTCAGGACCCCCAAAAGACCTAGTTGAGTCTCACAGCCCCTCTACAAGCCCAGAGCCTCATGCTTTGGCCTGGTTCTACTGTAGTTACTTCAGCTGGCTGCTCTTTAAGTGGGAAGCTTTTTGTCCTTAACCTTTTTTGTCAAATATCTCATGTTCTGTGACCAGCCTTCAGTCGTGTCTGACTATTTGGGTCACAGGGAGTCCCCTGTACAAGTGAAATTATAGGAATATAAAGTCCTTGTTGCTGTTTGTCCTCCATTCTTGCAGAGGACCAAGACATCGTGAGGGTGGGTGATGCCTTGACTCGCAGGTGAATTGTACTGAAATGCCCTCTTCCCTGCGATGAACTTAGGATCATGAGCTTATCACTCAATCCATTGTATAGATTCATGAAGACACTGCAGCCAAAGACAAGGAGAGGATAATGCGGGTCAGGACAAAAGCAAGGGAAAGAGGAGGTGGGGTTGAGAATCCGGATACTCAGCCCCCAAATTTGGCCCGAGTTTCAGTTCTGTATCATCTGTGAGGTGTTTCTTCCTGAACGGCCCATAAGAATTTCAGCCTCAGCACATCCCCAAAAGAGTCTCATTACCTTTGTCCCTAAACCTGACCCACCTCCTAACTTCCCTACTTCTGTCCAGGCCATCGCCAGCCTTCCTGGCATCCAGACTCATCCTCGCCTCCTCTCTCTCTTTCATGCCCGCATTCAATCAACTGTCAAGTCTTGCTGACTGTGCCTATACAATATATACCGCATTTGTGCAGCTCTCTACGCCTCCAGGGGCACTGTAATAATCCACACTCTCATTGGGTCTTGCCTGGAGTGTTATAATAGATTTCTAACTGTTCTCTCAGCTTCTAGTCTCTGTTCTTTCCAGTCCCTGGTCCAAAATGATCTTCCTAAAGCACAAGCCTTACCATTGTTAAATGTAATTAACAATGGTCCCTAGACTGCAGAAGAGCAGATTTCTAAGGATTCAGAGAAAGTAACGGTAGAGTCCCATGGACTAAGGTTGCATAGAGGGGGCAACTAGGTGGCACAGTGAATACAGCATGGGCCCTGGAATCAGAAGGACCTGAGTTCAAATCCAGTCTCAGACACTTAGCACTTTCTAGCTGTGTGACCTTGAGCAAGTCACTTAACCCCAATTGCCTTGCCCTCCACCCTCAAAAAAAAAAAAGATTGCATAGAGGAAGCAAGACTACAATGAGAATGAAATCCTCAAGATACAAAAGAAAATAATTCTGAAGAGGTGGAAAAATGGGAGCTTTCTCAAAAAGATGAGTATGAATGACCAGGGATTGATTTCACTTACCAACTTAGATTTTACAAAGATGTACAGAAGAGGGAAGCAAGGACATATGATGGAAGGTGAATTAAAAAGAGTGATGTGATCCTGTCAAAACAGTCGGGAGTGTTGAAGCACAGAATGCGTTGAGGCTAGTAAGGAAAGTTAAAGACAATAAAAATGGTTGTGCTTTTAGCTTTATTAAAGGAAAGAAGAGTATCGATAAGGGTTGGAATCACTGTTTAGGGCATATAGGATGACGATAATGGATGGCAGGGAAAAAGCAGAACTGCCCAAATCTCTTTGTTTCTACTCTCTCTGCAGAGGTGAATAGGCTTCACAATGGGAAGGCCCAAACAATAGTAAGAGAATAAGAAAACACTTAGATGCCTTTGATGAGGGCAAGACTCCAAGCCCAGGTTAATGGTATCCCAGTTTACTAAAAGACTTGGCACATGAAATTCCTAAAACATCAGTGTGCTCTTTGAAATATCCTGGAGAACCAGAGATAGTTTGCAGAACTGGAGAAGGGCCATTTTTAAAAAAAGAAATCCTAGTAGTCGTTACACTATAATAGGCCAGTGAGTTTGACTTTGATTCTTGGCAAACTCCTCAAATGTATTATTAAAAGAAAGGATAGTAATCACCTCGAAAAGGAAGCACCGATCATAAAGAGCCAGCGCGCCTTCCTCAAAATTAACAAGTCATGATGAACTAAGCTCATGCCCTTTATGGACAGAATTACAGTGGTTTTTTATGAAGTTTACAAGAAAGGGAGAATTTATGTCCCTCCCCTTTCCTCCTACACACACACACACACACACACACACACACACACACACACACACACACGCGCGCGCGCTCTTAGTTTTTAACAAAGCATTTGATAACGTCTATGGGGTGGACAGCTGGGTGGTGCAGTGGATAGAGAGCCAGGCCTGGAGTCAGGAGACTCATCTTCCTGAGTTCAAATCTAGCCTCAGACACTTACTAGCTGTGTGACCCTAGACAAGGCACTTAACCCTGTTTGCCTCAGGTTTCTCATCTATAAAATTAGCTGAAGAAGGCAATGGCAAGAGTTGGTCATGACTACAACTGAATAACAGCTTTGCTTTACAGACAAGATGGGGAGCTGTACGTTAGACGATAGTACTGTTAGACAGACTTGGAAATGCTTGAAGAGCTGGCTCTAAGGAGTAATCTTGAATGGTTTGATGCAATCTTGGACAGAGGTCTGTGATGAAGGGCCCCAGAGGTCTGTGCCTGGTCCTGTGCTGTCTAACACCATAACTGACTTGGATGAAGGCACCAGGAAGCAAGCTTGTTCGATCTGCAAATGACAGAAAGCTGGGAGGAAGGAAGAGCTGACAATACTACATGAAAGAGTCGTGATCCAAAATGATCTCGAGAGGCTCCAATGTTTGATCAGCATGTCAGATACTACTAAATGCTAAGGCAGCTATCCACTGCTCAGTAGATAGAGCTCTGGGCCGAGATTCAGGAAGACCTGAGTTCAAATCCGACCTCAGACACTGTGTCTGACCCTGACCAAGTCATTTAACCTTGGTTTGCCTTAATCTGCTGGAGAAGAAAATGGTCAACCCCTCCGGTATTTTTGCCAAGAAAATCCCACGGACAATCTGGTCCGCAGGGTCACAAAGAGTCAGACAGACTAAACCACAGATATATGCCAGACATTGTGCTGAATGCCGGGACTATAACTACAAACAAAAAGAAAGACCTCACAGCACTTAAGGGAATATAACACATAAAAGGCAACCGAAGAGTGGAAAAGGAAGGCTAAGGTCCCTGAGAAGTGCCTGGCGTAGCAGCCTGATAAAAAGGAAGAGAGATGTCTGGCCCGGACACTGCTTAAAGGGAGGTTCAAAGGAGCCACCATTCAGAGGAAGGGGCAGAGGGGGTTTCCCAGGTAGGAATTCCAGGACTGCAGTGATCTTCCTGGATGGAGAACTTTTTTTTTTCTGATGGAGAAGCCTGGATGGTAGTTTGGTAAGAAATTAAGAAGAGAAATAGTCAGATCGAATGAAATGAAATTCAATATGCACACATGTAAGGGATTGGGATTAAGTTTTGGAATTAAATTTGGAATAAAAAAATTAATATCACTAATATAGGATGGGAGAGGGATGGCTAAATGGTGGTTTATCTGCAAAAGACCAGTCATTTTAACAGACTCCCCGCTCAATATGAGTCAATGGCAGACAAGTTAATGAAATTTTAAACAAAATGACGGGAGCCACAGTGCAGAGGACAAGGGAGGCCGTCTCCCTACCCTACTCTGCCCTCCCTCGGAGCACACCTAAAGCATGTGTTCAGGTTTTGGTAGCACACAAAGTGCCACACAAAGTGCCATTCTCGAGAAATAGATAGAAAAAGAGGTTTACGTTTAAGTTTACTCTGTTATTAAGCTCTGCTTAAGAGAAGACAATGTAAGGGAGTAGTGACCAGGGAGGGCTGATTTGAACGGGGAGGTCACAGGAAGGGTAAGGGAAGCCACAGAAAAATTGATTAATTTGATCTTTCTAGGAAGGTAGCGTTGATTGGGTCACTGTTCCCTAGAGGAAGGCGTTCTTTAGGAAGAACATTGACAGAACTGAGATGATGGAATTCTTCAGGATGCTGCCACATCAGTCTGTTTGGAGGAAGTGGGGATCATCATCTCAGGGAAGAAAAAATGTGGGTGAGGGTAGAATTTGAGTATGAGATGGACTCTTCTTCAGGGACAAGCTGGATTAAGCCGATCAAACAACATTTATTAAGTGCCTACTGTGTGCTAGGCACTGCGCTAAGCCCTGGGGATACAAAAAGAGGCGAAAGACAGTTCCTGCCCTCAAGGAGCTTACAATCTAATAAATAAATAATATTTAATAATTTAATAATACAATGTAATAATTTAAAAATAAATAATAAAATAAATAAATAAGTGATAAATAAGCATGCAAAGTCAGGAAGTCAGAAGGTGGCGATGAGGAGGGAGGGCATTCCAGGCACCAGGGACAGTCGGAGAAAACACCTGGAGGTGAGAGGTGGCGCGTCTTGTTTGTGGAACAGCCGGGAGGCCAGGGTCTGGCTTGAAGAGCACCTGGCAGGGAGTAAGATATAAGAGAACTGGAAAGGCAAGAGGGACATAGGTTATGAAATACTTTAAATGCCAAACAGAGGATTTTAAAATTTGATCCTAGAGATGATAAGAAGCCCCTGGGTTGGGGCGGGGTGGGACAACAGGGATGTGGTAGGACCCGTGCTTTAGAAATACCACTTTGGTGGCTGAATAGGAGGATATATTGGGCTGGGGAGGGATGTGATGTGGGGTGACCCACTAAGAGGCTATTGCAATTGTACAGATTTGAGGTGATGAGGGCCTGCCCCAAGAGGGTGCCAGTACTGAAGGAGAGAAGGGGATGTATGGGAGGGATGTTGCAAAAATGAAATCAGCAGGCCCGGAAAAAATTGGATTTGGGATGGAGGCTGAGAGATAGTGAGGAGTCCAGGATAACACCTCAAGTTGCTAATCTGAGGGACTGAGAAGATGGCACTGTCTACTAGAGTAATAGGGAAGGTAGGAGCGGGTGGTGAGCACTGAGAGGGAAAGCTAGTGAGTTCCATTTTGGATATAATGAATTCAAGATATCTACTGGAAATCCAGTTCAAGACGTCTGAAAGGCAGTGAGGTGAGACTGGAGGTCGGCGGAGAGTTTGGAGGCAGGATAGGTAAATTTGGTCCCAGCTAGGCGGCACAATGGATAGTGTGCTGGGCCTAGAGTCAGGAAGACTCATCTTCTTGAGTTCAAATCTGACCTTAAACACTTACTAACTGTGTGACCCTTGCCAAGTCACTTAACCTTATTTACCTTGGTTTTCTCATGTGCAAAATGAAGTAGAGAAGGAAATGGCAAGCTACTCCAGTATCTTTGCCAAGAAAATCCCAAATGGGGCTATGAAGAGTTGGACGTAACCGAATAACAAGAAAGTAGATTTGGGAGTCATTAGTCTACCGATGGTATTTTAAAACATGGGATCACCAAGCGAAGTAGCATAGAGAGATGTCTTTTGAGACCCATTCCAATTCTGATTCTATGATTGTAATTCTATGATTCCGTGAAGGTCTTGAACAATCTCAGCGTACTAGGATTAGTACCAAACATAGCAAGGTGAGGTCCCTGGTCTCCAGGCACTTGCATTCTAACGATAGCTGGACCACCCTGGAAAGTCCTTCACCATCTAGCTCCAGCACATGTTTCCAGGCTCACTACTCATGCTTCACACATTCTACATTCCAGTCAACCTGGCCTATTTGACATCTCCCTCCCAGGACCATTGAATCCCCTCATCTCCTCCCTCAGTGTCTTTGCACAGCCTATCCTCCATGCCTGGAATGCTCTCCCTCCTCACCGTGGCCTCATAGAATCTCTAGACTCTTTCAAAGCCCAGTTCTAGAGGCCTCTCTAGATTTCTACAGCTGCTAGTGCTCCCCTAAAAATCACTTCTTGATTTATATGAACTCATGCTAAGTGAAGAGAGCAGAACCAGAAGAACATTGTATACAGTAACAGCAATATTGTACAATGATCAGCTCTGAAAGACTTAGCTATTCTGATCAACACAATGATCCAAGACAATTCCAAAAGACCTACCATGAAAAATGCTACCCACCTCCCGAGAAAGAACTGATAGAATTTAATGCAGATTGAAGCAGACTGTTTTCCACTCTCTTCATTTTTGAGGAGTTTTTTGCTGCATTTTCTTTTGTAACATGGCTTATGTGGAAATGTGTTCTGCATGACTGTACATGTATAATCAATATAGAATTGCTTGTCTTCTCAAGGAAGGGGGAGAGGTGAAAAGGAAGAGAATTTAGAACTCAATAAAATTTTAATAAATGAAAAAAATTACATGTAATTTGGAAATACTTAACAAAATAAATAAAAAGATAATAGAGAAAAAAATCACTTTTCATTTATTTACATGGACCTTATATTTCCTTACTTCTGTATGCATTGTTTTTCCTATAAAATGAGAGCTCCTTGGCAATGAGGCTGTTTTGTTTCTGTCTCTGCATCTCCAGGGCCTGGCACATGGTATTTAATAAGAGGTTTTTGAATGAATGAGGGGATAGACAATGCTGTAAGCTGTGATCAGGTCATGACTGAGGTCTATAATTCCTGGTCCATAAAAGCCTTTTTATGAGATGGACAAAGCAGGAATCTTCCTGACGAGGCTTACTTGTCTGGTGTCTGAAAGGGACCTCACAACCCAGCTATTCTAACGCCCTCATTTTTATAGATGCAGGAGACAGGCCTAAGATGGTTAAATGATGCGCCCAAGCCATGCAGGTAATACGCATCAGAGGTGGGATTTGGAGAGGGAGAAAGGCCTCCAGGGACATAAACAGTAAGAAGCTGTGATTTTCTCTTAGCTTTCTTCCAAGGCTGCCTCACAACCTGCTGGCCATCTACAGCATCTGTGGCACAACACTAAGACACTGACTCCCTTGAACACCGAGTACATCCCCTGCCTCCCCTCACCAACACCTTCCCGAGGCCAGAAGACCCGGGCTGTTGATGGGGAACTCTTATCTTGTTGTTGCAGCCTTGTCTCGAGGTCAAACGTGGGATTTAGGAGGAGGGAAAAAACAGATTTTTTTTTAAGAGAGAAAAAGGCTCAGTTTTAACAATACTTCACTCTGAAGTGTGAAATCCCACTTGGTATGTGTTCCCAGCCTACACATGCCCAGGCTCATCCAGTCATTAAAAATCGCTGGCTGTCAGCTCCTTTGGACTCCCCCTGGACCTTGCAGCTAGCAAGGGGAGAAGAGTTGGTGCCTCACTTCCATTTAAAATATACTGATTAAAGGGTATTTAATTAGGGACAAATCGTTCCCCAGAAGAATTAGGAGGACAGAGCACCAGGCAGAAAGCAGTGAATTTCTTTGCCCTCCAAATCAGAGAAATTCAGTTCCCTGTTTTAACCTAATAAAGTACTGGCCCTTTATTTCTGCAAAACCTTTCTCTCCCAATCTCCTCATCTCTGCTTCCTCTGAATCACCTATGCTACAGAAGAGAAGACTAGCTAAGCCCTGCATTGCTTCTCTTTTGGCTTTGGACAGCAAGATCTTTCCTGAGGAGATTTATCTTCCTAACTGTAATTTTTTAAGCTGATGGGAAACTATGCTTGATCTATAGATAGCATATTTACATACAATGTATAAAATACAAGCATATTCATACATAAAACAAATATATTTTATATACTATATAAAATGCAAATATTATATATATACACATACATACATACACATATATATGTATATATGTATATATAAATACAAGCCTCTTTTCCTATCAGCTTAAAAAACCGTAGTTAGGAAGATGAATCTCAGTACAGACACTGCTGCCCAAAGCCAAAGAGAAGCATCGCAGGTGCTGCCCAAAGCCAAAGAGAAGCATCGCAGGTGCTGCCCAAAGCCAAAGAGAAGCATCGCAGGTGCTGCCCAAAGCCAAAGAGAAGCATCGCAGGTGCTGCCCAAAGCCAAAGAGAAGCATCGCAGGGCTTAGCCAGTCTTCTCCTCTGCAGCAGAGGTGATTCAGAGGAAGGAGAGGTGGAGAGATTGGGAGAGAAAGGTCTTACAGGAATGAAGGGCCAGTACTTTAACTGTGTGTTATCACTACTAATTATTGGTTAGCAGTCACAGAGAACTCTCCCATAAAGCTTCCGCAGGGTCGAACATCTGAGACGACGGAAACCCAGTGGAAATCCAGAGCGCAGACCGCTACCAAAGCGGGTAACGTGCCCGCGCGGATAACGGAGAGCGGACTGTGAACCGCTCTGAGAATAAGATAAAGAGGGGGGGAAGCTCTCAAACATGGATGGCACCTCGCTAAGGACCAGGCCAGAAAAACTCGTCTCTCAGATTTTCTCCATCTCCCGTGGTCTGTTCCCGACCTGAGCTCAGCGCCTCCTACACTCAGAGGCCCAGGCGCCAGGGCCACTTCTCATTGAGGCGACTCCTCCCCAAGGGCAGCATTTTCAGCGCGTCTATACTAACAGGGGACAGTTAGACGCCCTTTTAAAGCTTGAAAAGAACTTAACAGAGAACATGTAACTCGTGCTCCCAACAACCCTGAGGTAGATGTTGTCATTCACCTCTATTTTACAGATGGGGAAACTGAGGCAAACAGGTTAAGTGACTCGCCCATGATCATTTAGCTCATAGGATTGTTGTGAGGATCAAATGAGGGAACACGTACGCATTGCTTTACAAACCTGGATGTGTTGTATAAATGCAAGCTAACATCAGGAGTCTGAGGCAAAATTTTGAATTCAGTTCTTCCCAACTCGCGTCCAGTGACCCAGCTCACTGGCCACTAACAGCAGCAGGAAGGTAAAACATTTTTTAAAAATCATAGATCACTGAGCCTGCTCATCCACAATCCATGAGCAACCCTAGACTCCTCCTTCTGGCGGGTGGGGCAGGAAGACGGGTCACTAAGTCACTGGGCTGCCTTGGGATAAGGCCCTGAGTTTGCAGGGCTGGGAGTGAGAATGGACCTGTCCCTTCTCCAAAGGGAAGACACAGGCCAGAATAACTTTCACAGCCTGATTGCCCTGGGTCATTGAAGATAATTCTTTTTTTCCCAAGGCCCTATCCCCATGAGTCAATTTTTTGCAGAAACCATGATCAATGTAGACTGTAGAATTGTGAAATAATAGTGCTGTGCAGAGGGATAGAACCACTTAAGATAAACAAGAGAGGTTCCATTTGTGTGATGTATGGGCTTTAAATTATATCTAGGTCAAAATATCATTAAATATTAATCTAAAGACTGTGTGCGTACAACCACTGATTTAGAAAAGCCTCATGCCCCCACAGAGGTTTCCGTAGACCTAACTGAGAATAAGCTACCTTCCTTTCTTTTTTTTCTTTTTTTACTGTATATTTTATTTTTTCCCAATTATATATTAAAACAATTTAACATTTGGGTTTTTTCTAAAGTTCTGAGTTCCAAGTGGCTGTCTTCCTTTCAAGAGATGATTTTGGTCCCCTAATCACAAAAAGAGGTTCTCCCCCAGCCCCAAATGTAAGGCAGAGAATGTTTTCCTTGGTGAGTGGGGAGCCAAGGAAGGGATGAGTTTGCTACAGGTCTGAAATCTAAAGTTCTATGCCAGTAGCACACAATATCCCTGTGTGGTAATGCCCAGCAAGACAGGACAGTGCAGTAGAAGGGGTCTTAAAGCTGGAAGCTTTCTGTAATCAGTCTGTAATCAGATGTAAACATTCTGTAATCAAATCATTGGGCCACGGATCACCCGTTCAGTCAGTCAGTCAATAAGCATTGACTTATTAAATGCCTACTATGTGCCAGGGAGCTGGGGATGCAAAGAAAAGCAAAGGGCAGTCCAGCTCTCAAGAAGTTCACGGTTCAATGGGGGACACAATAGGCAAATCTTTAGGTACAAGGAAGATATAAACAGGATAAATCAGAGGTGATTAACAGAGGGAAGGGATTGGCATTAAGGAGAATCAGGAAAATCTTTCCTGGAAGGTAGGATGTTAAGAAGCACTTGAAGGAAGCCAGGAGGCAGCAATAAGGATAGAGAGAATTCCAGGCTTGGGGAACAGCCGATCAAAATGCCAGGAGTTTAGAGATGCAGTGTTGTATTAGAAGAACAGCAAGGAGGTCGGTGTATGTGAAGGGGAATAAGGTGTAAGAGGACTAAGCAGGTTGGAAGGGGTCAGGTTAAGAAGGGCTTTGAATGCCAAAAAGAAGGTTTTCTATATGATCCTGGAGATAATAGGGAGTGACCAGAATTTATTGAATGGGGTGCAGTGGAAGTGGAGGATGGGGAAGAGTGACATGATCAGATCTGCACTTTAAGAAGATTAATTTGACAGGTGAGTGAAGGGTGGAGTGGGGAGACGTTTCAGACAGGGAGACCAACCATCAGGCTACTGCAGTTGTCCAGGAGTGAGGTGCTGAGGACTCATTCACAATACACCCATGGCTGTTAGCCAGGCTCTCCTGTAAGTGGCTACCCTGAGTGAAGTAACTAACTGGCCAAGTCAACAAGCATTTATGAAGTACTTACTATTTGCCAGGCACTGTGCTAAGTACCAGGAATGAAATACAAGCAGAAAGATAGTCCTAGTCCTCAAGGAATTTACAATTTAATAGGGTAAGACAACAGTAAAACAAAAGCAGGGGAGAGGGGGACAGGGGAAGGAGAGATGAAAGTACTCTGCACAGGGACATGGTAGAGAAAGTCCACAATCAAGCGTGAAGACTGGAGAAGAAGAAGAGTGAAGACTGGTTTGGTCATCCTCTGAATAGAAGATCTAGGAAAAACCCAATCAGAGGGAGGGACTCTAGGGATGGAGGGTATTTCAAACGAGAGGAATAGTGTAGGCTGAGTGAGCTGCTGGGGCATATTACAGAGAGTACAGAGTGAGGAATGCCGTCTGGAAGGGAGATGAAGAAATGGTTTTGACTCCTTGTACCCTTATCAATACAGCCACGAAGTTTCTTTCTCTCATTGTTCATGGACTGTTGTAATTTAGCATATTAATTTAAACTGTCTGGTTAAAGAATCACTCCCTGTGCGCATATTTTTGGCCTCCCCAGACAAGAGGGTAAGATCCTTGTGAGCAGGGACTCGTCATTACAATGATGTCGAGAATGATAACTGATACTGATATAGAATCTCAAGGTTTGCAAAGTACTTGATGCACATCCTATCAGTTACTGAATCTTCTATACCATTTTTGTGCCCTATAATACAAAGCCGATGTTCAAATGGTATCTATATAAATCCACTGATACACCTAAAAGGGCCCTTTACCTGAATCCACATTGTCCTCTGGGAATCAGAAGTTGGGTTATAATTAGACCTCACTCTTCCTTTACATATTACCAACTACCCCATTATCCCAAGCCTTCCAGAGTTAGACTAAAAAGTAACTCTATGTAGTTGAGTCTCTATAACAAGTTCTAGGCTCAGAGTTTCTAAGACTGGGAACAAGGTGGCTCTTTTCTAGCAGAACAACTTCAAGCCTCATCTCGATGCTCCATCTCCTCCTAGGAGACAGCAGAATGTTAACTCCTTGAGGGTAAGGTGGGTTACCTTTGGTCCATTTTTCTATCTCCAGAGCCAATCAGTGTTTTCAACAGGTTAGACAATTGGTCTTTGTTGAACTGAATTCTGTTTGTTCATCCATCCATTATTTACTCATCTATTCATTCATCCACCCATCCATCCATTCATTCAACAAGTATTTATTAGACACCTACTTTATACCAGACACTGGGAATACAAAGACAAAAAGTAAAAGTCCACGACTTAAGTAGCTTACAGTCTACTGTTGGTTCGCACCTGTAACTGGATCTCCTCCTCCTCCTCCTCCTCCTCCTCCTCCTCCTCCTCCTCCTTCTCCCTCTTCTTCTTCTTCCTCTTCTTCCTCTTCATCATCATCATCATCATCATCATCATCATCATCATCATAACTAGAATTATATAGTGCTTTAAGGCCTTCTAGGTTGTATACTAGATAGAGCACCAGGCCTAGAGTCAGGAAAAGCTGGATTCAAATGCAGCCCCAGAAACTAGCTGTGTAACTTTGGACAAGTCACTTAAACCTGTTGGCCTCAGTTTCCTCCTCTGAAAAAATGAACCGGAGAAGGAAACGGCAAACCCCTCTAGTATCTTTGCTAAGAAAGCACCAAAGGAGGTCATGAAGAGTCAGACACAACTGAAAAGACTGAACAACAACAAATTAAAGTTTGCAAAGCACATTGCAAGTATTATTTCATTTCATCTTTTTATCCTCACAACAACTTTATGTTATCCCCATTTTACAGATGAAGCAATCGAGGCACACAGAGATTGTGAGCTGTCCAGGGTCATGTAGCTAGTAAGCATCTTGAGCTGTGGCCAGTAGGATGTCAGATGAAGAAATTAATAGTTGTACAAGCATAAACCACTTAACATCCTTTCACAATGGGATCATTTATATATTATAATCAAATGCACACAAGAATTAGCTCCAGTATGGTGAATAGAGAGCTGGCCTCATTGGCAGGAAAACCTGGATTCAAGGCCTTCATCTGACACAGACCAGCTAGGTGACTCTGGGCAAATCACTTAACCTCCAAGTGTCCCAGGAAACTCCAACTTCTAACACTTTAGTTCTAAGTTGTAGAGAACTGTCAGTCTGTATGGAGAAGAAAAAATCTGTCTCTCTGTCTCTCTCTCTGTCTCTGTCTCTGTCTCTCTCTGTCTCTCTCTCTCACACACACACACACATGTATATACTTATATGTGTATGTATGCGTGTATGTTTATATGTGTATGTATATAATGTGTACATATATAAATATATCGTGTGTGTGTGTGTGTGTGTGTGTGTGTGTGTGTGTATGTGTATGTGTGTGTGTAAGGGGCAGGGTACAAGTTGAAACCACTCAATTTGGCTCTGTTAATAGGTGCAAATTGTTTCCTTGATTGAATCAAATAATCAGAGTAAGAACCAAGAGTGAATAGGATCTATATCCCTTTTTGAATCAAACAAAGACATTGTGTGAGACTAGGTCACACCTTAATCACTTTGTATAAAAGAGAGAAGCTGTCTCAAAACTGAGGAAAGAAGAGTGGTCAGAGTCCCTGCATTCCAGAGACTGGAGCAAGCAGCCAGCAGCCAGCAAAGGAAGGACTGAGCAGAGAAGAAAGACATCTTAAGAGAGTTCTTGGCTCTGCTGGCATCATGAAGAGGAAGATCTAGGCTAAAGAAGTTTCCAGAAAAGATCAGCACTCTCCCCAGCCTCCTCTCCTAGAAGCCTATCTATCCATAGTTATAATAACAATAATCAACTGTTTCATTAACCAAATGTTTCCAGTAAACTGAATATGCTTCAGATATTAAAGACACTAAGGGAGTGAAATAGGATTACAAGTAGATAATATTAGTACAAGGTGAGGCAGAGAGCCCAACCTCTGCCTAAATACTAGGAATTTTAATTGGGGACTTAAAGTGACTGTGACTAAATTCAGAATTTTTCATCAAAACAAATTCTTTGGGGGTGGCTAAGTGGCACAGTGAATAGAGCACTGGCCCTGGGGTCAGGAGGACCTGAGTTCAAATCCAGCCTCAGACACTTAACACTTACTAGCCAGGTGACCTTGGGCAAGTCACCTAACCCCAATTGTCCTGCCTTCCCCCCTCCAAAAAACAAATAAATAAATAAATAAAATTTAAAAACCCACAAATTCCTTAAAGACAAAGAAAGAAAATGTAGTTTATTAATTTTCTAGGCTTAAAATAAATTAATTATCATAGCAAGGTATTATCCTTATATTACAATACAAGGTAGGAAAGGGAGAATAAGCATGAATTTAGGCATCATTATATGTTTGATATGTAATTGTAATCATATATA
>CM053587.1:6534939-6624483 GCA_028646515.1 Pseudochirops corinnae
ATTTACTGTAAGCATATGTTATATTTAATATGTGTTTATTACAAGCATGATTATAATATATTATTTATAAGTTCCAGACACAATGTTCCAGGCACCATGCTTAGCTTGCTGTTCTAGGTTTTTTGTTTGTTTGTTTTTAACAAATATGGCCACATTTGAGTAGGTAGGATTCAAAAAGACATTAAATGATGCAAAGTGCTCATTTCAAAGCAAGCTTGTGTGTGGAGGGAAGGGGGAGGATCCAGGAAGGCTTCATGGAAGAGCTGACATTTGAGCTGCACCTCGAAGGATGGGTAGGAGCTGGACAGATGCGGGGCAGCAGCCAGGGCAGCATAAACAGAGGTCTGGAGGCATGACTGTACAAGGCAAGTTCTGGGAACTGTGAGTATTCTAGCCTGGTTGAAGGTTGTCATGGTGAGTGAAGGTGTTCGTGGGAGGTAAGAAAAGTTGTTGGTTGACACCAAATTGCAGGAGACCTTGAATTTAAGGCTAAGGATTTTGGACTTTATTTAGTGGGTAACAGTAACTCATGGAAGATTTTCTAGCCAGGTTTCACCTAGTGATAATCAGAAATATCCTTTGGGAACCAATCTGGCAGCACCTTGGTGAGCATAGAGAGAAGTAAAGGACCGGCGGCCAGGAAATCAATTAGGAGGCAACTGCAATAATTAACCCAGGCAAGATGATCTGAAGGCATTCGCTAGGTTAGTGACAGTGAGCATGGAGAGACACTGTGGAGGAAGGAAGGAGAGGACTTTTTGGGGAATTGGATGCTGAGGAATAAGGCAGAGGAAGCAATCCAAAATGAGCCTGAGGTATAAAGCCTGAATTTGCTTTAGGGTGAGGGTAGGGGGAGATTCTGACTTTCGTTTGTTTGAGAGGCTCATGGTACATTCACTTGATTGGCAAACACAATATCAGCTAGGTTCATAAGATTTGATGAGGTGCTGGGGTCATGGAACACACAGATTTCAAGGAGCTTACAGTCCAACCGATATCAACATGAAAACCTACTAAGCAGGATGCGCTTAACTCTAAAATGTTCCCCTTTAGTACAAGCCCTAACCCAGTGACTCATGTTTGTTCTGTTTTGAAAGTCAGTGAATGTTTATTATTGTTCAGTTTTGCCTGACTCTTTGTGATCCTATTTGGGGTTTTCTAGGAGTGGTCTGTCATTCCCTTCTCCAGCCCATTTAACAAATGAGGAAACAGAGGCAAACAGGGTAAAGTGACTTGCCCAGGGTCACACAGCTAGTAAGTGACTCAGGCTGGATTTGAACTCAGGAAGATGAGTCTTCCCGACTCCAGGCCCAGTGTTCTATCCACTGCCCCCCTAGCTGCCTGTGAAGATTTATTAGGTGCTTACTACTGCCAAGCACTCTGCTGTGTTAAGGCTGCAGAGAAAGGCAGACCCCAGGGTCCCTGCCCTCAAGAGCTCCCAATCTAAAGGGAGGTGAGGGCAGAAACAACATGTCAGTAACCGAATATACACAAGATATGTAGAGTCGATGGAAGACGGTATCAGAGAAAGGGAAGCGAGGGAGGTACAGATGGGAGGGGGAAGCTTTTCAGCCTCTTTTATTCATCTTCCCACATTAGAATGGACACTCTTTTGAGGGCAGAGGCAGAGGCTGTCTGTCCTACTGCTTGTGTCTGTATTCCCAGAACTTAGCTCAGTGCTGTTCACAAAGGAGGATCTTGACTGAGTGAAGCCAGGGCAGGGGCAAGTCCTTCCAGAAGGTACAGTTTGAGCTGAGTCTTGACGGAAGCCCAAGGAGCCCAGAGGTGGCGGTGAGGAGGGGGAGCATCTGAGGCTTGGGAGCAGCCAGTGAGAGGCACAGGAGATAGGAGCATCCTGTGAGAAGCGGCAGGTAGGCCAGTGTGGCCAGATCCCAGAGTGTATACGGGGAATAAAATGTAAGAAGACTAGAAGGTAGGAGGGGGCCAAGTGGTAAAAAGCTTTAATTATTAGATTTTATTTTATTTATTAAATATTTTATTAAGTACAAATAGCAATGAACACTTTCACCAAGGCCATGGACAGGTCGTAAGTAAGGGACGTGCCCTATGGGAGCCAATCGCTGTACTACAAATCCAGTGTTCTGTCTCTAACAGCACTTTCCAAACCTCCCGGAATGATATTAAGAAAGTCAATGTGTGCATCGTGTACTTAACTTCCTTCTGCCATGCCCTGCTGATTCTCTCAGTGTGCTTTCAGACCCTCCAAACACACTTTCCCAGGTGGAGTCCCTCATTTCTTCTGGGAAGTAACTGAACTAGAACCTAAGGTTTCTGACAAGAGCCCCAAACCCTTGTTTGTAGCCTTGTCACTTCTCCCCGACAAAGAGCCCAATGGTGAATATGAAAACTGAGCTCCAGGAGCAGTTCAAACTGACCCACAGTTCTTCAAGATAAATGTGAAAAACGAATCTGTAATAATCCACTCTGGATTACAGTAATATTAGAGCAAAATCCAGGAAATTTGGTGGCTACAAACACACCATTAAACCCAGAATGAAACTGAGATACTTGCCTTCAGTCTCTTGCTATTTCCATTTTCCTGCCACCCACAGCCCGACCCCTTGCAATCTGGCTTTGAATATCACAGATTTACTTAAACTATTTATTACAAAATTATATGATAATATAAACATAATATAAATAAATTATAATATAATTTAAATATAACTATATTATAGATAATGTAATATTTAATATAGATATAAGTACTAAATCTGATGTCCATTTCTCAGTCTCCACCTCTTCCATGACATCTACAGCTTTTGAGACAATCACACTACCCCATCCTCCCAGAACCTCTCTGCTCCTGTAGACTTTCGACCATTGTTCTTTTCTAGTTGTCTTCTTAACCTTCTGACCATTCCTTCTCACCATCCTTCATTGTACCATTCTCCATCTTCCGTGTGTTACACATGGATGTTACTCAAGGCTCTGTTCTGGGCCATCTTCTTTTCTCTCTGCACTCTATTCTGGTGATCATGTCTTCAGCTCCTAAAAATTCAATTATCATCTCTACACGGATGATTCCAAAATTTCTATTTTGAACCCTGATCTCTCTACAGAAGCCTGGCACAGAATCACCAGCTCTGTGCTTGCCAGACATCTCCACTGGATGCCCCTTATCTTCAAAGAATCTAAACCCATGCTTATCATCTTTTCCCCTTAGCTGTATTTCTTCATTACAAGAGTTCTTTGGGGGCACTGGGAGTGGGAAGGCAAGGGTAATTAGGAAGGACAGTGATGTGAAAAAAAGCTTTAGCAAAATGTTAAAAAAAAAAACAAACCTGACAACAAACTCTGCAGTTTCCCAAAAGTCATCTAGCTTATTGTCCCATTGTCCAATTCTAGGTCCAGCTCACTGTCAGTTTTCAGTAAGACGCATGTTCTGATTGAGGAGCTCCATGAATTATCTTTAAAACTATAAATAATCTGGACACAATCACCAATCTTCTTTCTCTATTTCATTTTTTCCTACGTGGGTAGTGAGTGAAAAGTTGAGTGAATTCTTTCAGTAAATCTGAACTTCATTTGGGAGACTGCTCTGTGAGAAGGCTTCATTCAGTCCAAAGGTCATTTGTAAAGAAGAGCCTGGGAAGGGTCTCACTCTCTCCATCAGGGGTGGTTTCTCATCTTATTTTGTGTCATAGCACATGACATGTGGCAGTGTGGGGAAGCCTATGGAACCCTTCTCTGATTAATGTTTTTAAATAACTGAAAGAAATGCTAAACTTTAGTTAGAGGTTAGTAGGAGAAAAAGACATATATTTTTTGCCATCCTAGTTCATGGAGCCCTGAAATCTATCTACAGACCTCTGGGGAACCCACGGACCCCGTATTAAGAATTTCATATTGATAGGGAAAGCTCTTCTGATCTAGTCTCTGGGTTAGATGCCTTCCCTCTCTGACAGTGTTGAAGCCCTTAGTAAGCATGTCTCTTTGTGCTATGCCTTGCTTTATGTACCATCTCAGTTGTCTCTGTCATTGTATTTCAAGGACTCTTGTAGGTACTTGACATGTGTGGGAGACATCTTGTTGGAAGGGAATCTTTACGGTAGTCTTCTATGCCAACAAATCACTTTTTAATGGACAAACAATAAGCACAAAGGGATCTTGTATTCTCTGCCCTTTCAGTCAGTTTTGTGATGCTGAAGATGGGGTTTACTATGGAATATTGCTTGCAAAAAAAAAAAAAAACTTGTCTGCTCCTTCTCATACCTTTATCAGGGATGATGTCCTTGATGACTGTAGAGATTACCCTTACCTTTATATAGATGTAAAAGAAGACGGCTAGAGATAAGTGGTTTTTTATATTCTCTTGGTTGTTACTTACTTTTTCTGGGCAGAAGAAAAGTCCTAGATCTCTTTCTATACTTTCGGTGCCTTCCCCCTTTTCACATAACTTAAGAACCTGACTGTGGCTGACTCTCAAAATTATGTCATCTCTAGCAAGGACTTTCTCTGTCTCTCCTTCCTCTGGTCCCAGAGGATTTTCCCTTATTTTTTTTTTCTTCTGTACCATTTCCTCTTTCTCATTAAATAGGACCAAGACTGTGATGTTAGAGTCCAAATATGGTGCCTTCACCATCCTCGATTGTGAAGAGTTTGTTATAAAAACCTTTATAGATCTTTTCCATTCTTATTGGTTGTTCTCCTTCCAGTTTCATATTCAGATATACTCACTGCTTACTTGAGCCTTTTCCAAGATTTTCTTTGCAGTGTTTTTCCCTCCACTGTTTCTTATTGCTTTATGAAGTGATGGAGCTCAACATATTTACTATCTTTGACCATAAGGTTTTAAAAATGAGCTAATACTCTAAATCAGTATTGCCTTTGGCTACCATATTTTTCCATTTGGCAAGGAAATGTATCTAGTATGTATTGAATGAGGCTATTTTCTAGGATCTTTTGGCCTCTCTATCATGGCAATTGATTGATATCAGTTAAATTTCTTTAAGAACTGTTTATAATGGATATCAATGTCCATCCATCTAATTTCCATTTTTTTGCCATTAGTAGTTCAATTTAAAAGGTCAGAATGGAGTTGCATTAACTGCATACCTTATCTTTTTCTTATTTTTATCCTTCTAGTTTCATATGGGCAGCTAAGTGGCACAGTGTATAGAGTGCTGGGCCTAAAGTCAGGAAGACTCATCTTTCTAAGCTCAAATCTGGTCTCAGATACTAACTAGCTATGTGACCCTGGGCGAGTCACTTCACCCTGTTTACTTCACTTTCCTCATCTGTCCAATGAGCTAGAGAAAAAAATAGCAAGCTCCAGGATCTTTGCCAAGAAAAGCCCAAATGGAGTCGTGAAGAGCTGGACATGACTGAGCAACAACAAGTTTTATGTTAATTTTTATCTTTGCTCTAACAAGATGGTCACCCTTATCAATGATATAAAGTTGACTATGGAATATCTGCAAGTCTATGACCTCTCTTATTTCTTGTTCCTGAGCCATAATTTCCAACATATCTCTGCCGCTCTCCCCTTTGCCTGTATTTTCATTGAAGTCAGCAAGTATCAAAGTATATATTTATTTGATATGGTTGATAAGTCTAACAATTTGAGTTTCAACGAGCTTCAGCCATAGTCTACAGATAGCTTCACTTTCCAGGATCAGTTCTCCTTTTGATCCCTTCACGTGAGCTGTATGCGCCCCAGAAGTAGTCATTATTTGTGAATCACCCATCAAGGCTGGCCCAGGATCCTGGAGGCTCTCGCTGACTTACTTAATGGGTTCATGTAGTGTAGATGTCACTATTTTACAGCTTTTGAAACTAGTACTTTCTTGAGCATCTCTTGAAAGTTTATGTAAATCAATACACAATCATGTGAAATAGTGCGCAAATAGGAGTTTCTGAGTTTATTGGGGGAAATCTGGAAGCTTTATTGAAGCAGCCATTATTAATTATCTAAAAGCAGAAGGCAGAAATGGAAGTAGCTCTTTGGTTTGGGGACTCTCAACATAATGAGCAGGTAAATAATCAAAAGCTGTTATTGCTTCACGGGTCATTGCTTTAGGTTCTCATTATTCCTTAGGGTTTACTATCAGATTCCACAGTATTCTAATTATTAGAGCCTCGGTCCAGCTTTTCCTGCTTTCTGAAATATATGGGCCCTGGGTGAGGTGTTGGAACGAACTCCCTCAAGGCAGCAGAGGGAAAACATCTGTACTTCAGGGGGTGGGGGGAAATGAAACCTCAGGGGGAGAAGAGGGGAGGTGGAAGAAGATCAGTGTGGGCTAGAATACTCAGGACAAAATATACCAAGAAATACAAAGAAATAACTATAACAAGGGCCTCCTAGGCCCTTTCACAGAAACATCAAAGGATCCTGCAGGCTGAGCTTGGCAGATAGAAGACTTGTTTAACGTCAGCACTTTCTGGCCTTGTGCTTTGAAGTGAAGGAAGTTCTCTGGTCTAGAACCACTGTGCAGCCCCACCCCCCCACCCCACCCCCCACCCCGTTCCCCTTGGAAGTAGGAACATGGCTCTGGGTGCCCGGAGCTCCAGGGTCCAACTAAGGATTGGCTTTGACCTAGGGTATGTGTTACAGTGATCAGGGGGCTTGAGTTTGAGCTCTGGCATTTCTAGGAGTAAAAAGTTATATTCCTCATTAAAATTCTTAGGAGGCAATGAGCGTTCAGATGTTTAAGTAGGAGGGAAAAAACCAAGGCTTTCTCATCACGAGCAAAAATGCTCAGCATGGATAGAACGCGTCCAGGGAGGCTGGAATGGCCTTTTTTAGCAGGTTTTTATTTTTTAGCATATGTTTTCATGTCTAGATTTCTCTGTAAAAACCATTGTTCAGGATTCTAACCTAAGCCGGCTTCTAATGACGTCAGTCTGCTATAGAGAGGAGGACAGATAGTTAATAAGCCACATTGAGAGTATGCCGTGTGGGGAGCAATGCAAAACGTGGGAACTGGTAGAGGGAGTGGAAGGGAGGGTGGGGATTGAATAAAAGTGGGTTGGAATGTAGACAAATACTGTTGTCCTGAGTTTCCTGACTGGCTGACATCGTTCTTTATACAGCACTTCTCTGTAATTCCTTCCAAGAAGTAATTCCAATCAAAAGAAAGGTAACCAAACTCTCTGGAATATGGTTAGTAGGATGATACACTCATCTCCTTTCAGTCTCTCATCTGCCCACCGGGAATTCTTGGTAGAGCTCAAGCAAAGGGAGGTTTTTGCCTTTTTTCTGGGGACCGCGTGGGAAGGTTTCCAGGGAAGGTCTGGGGAAGCAGTTTGACGGCTCCATCAGTATTTTCATAAAATTCCAGTCATAATCTCCCTATTTCTCTTCCCCTCTTCTCCAGTCTCAACCTGGAAATGTAAGGAAAGAATGCAGCTTCTATGCATGTATATCAGATACCAGAGCAACATCCTGAATCATTCTTGCTAGTTGAGTAGTCATTGAAGGGACATTCATCGTGAGTTAGGCATCAAGCAAATTGTACAGGCAAATCCTATCCAGGGCTATTCCACCCAACACTCTTCAATAACAATAGCCTTAATGTATTTGGATCAATAATATAGTCAGTTTCATATGATGTATGGAGAGCCTGCCTTGGAGACCTGGATCCAAGTCTTATCCATGTCACATAATAGATATGTGACGTGGGTTCATCATTTAACCTCTCTGGATCCTAGGCAACTTTTAGTGGGAGTTTTCATACTTGGATTTTCCAAAACCTTCAAAAGCACAAGTACAGCCCTTCCCCAAAACAAAAAGAAATAATAAAATGTTGTTACTGGGGCTCTACTTGTACCTCTAACATCATTTAATCTAATATCACATGCTGGGGCACACAAAGACACTCTGGTATGTTTACATAGGGTACCCCGATTAAAAGGCAAAGAAAGCCCTGGGGCTTTTGAATGTTCTTTTACATGAATCAATAGATCAATCAGAATCCATCTAAGACTCATTTCTGCGCACTTATGTATTCTAAAAAATGGCTTCCCATAGTCATTTTCAGGGGGAACCTTCCCCATCCTCCTAGATGAATTTCAGTGCTTTTAAAAGTACTCAAGTCCATGGCTTCTAGAGACTATAGTTCCCTAACCAAAGAAGAGGCAGGAGATGGGCATGCCTCCTCTCCCTAATCATCATGGCCCCTTTCCAAAACAGGGGAGAAGCAGAGGTAATTTGGGAGACCAGAAAAATATTTAGACTTTGGATGTACCCAGTCTTTTGATTCTGGATTCTCTTTTTCTCCTAGGAATTTTGGTAAAGCCACTGACCAGAATGACACCTGGCAACATAACTAGTTTGGGAAAACCAGATCAGTAATCTATGTGATAGTAGAAAGAATGCTATGTTGGGAGCCAGAAGTCCTGGGTTCAAATTCTAGCTTTGGATTTACTACGCAAATGTGAGCAAGTCACTGTACCTCTTGGTCCTCCTGCTTCTCCTCGGTAAAGTGAGGGGGTTACCTGGGAAGTGGGGATCATTATTCCCATTGCGAAATTACGAAACGGTGGCTTAGGGATGGTGAATAGTTGGTCACAGCTGGCAATAATAATAGTTAGAGTTGACAAGAGCTCTTCAAAGTTTGTGAAGTGCTGACCACGTATTATTTCTTCTGATCCTCACAACAAGTCTGGGAGGCAGGTGAGGAAACTGAGGCTTATAAAGAAAGCAAATGAATGGCCCAGCATCACTCACCTCGTAAGAGGCTGGAGGGAGATCTGAGCTTAGGTCTGGGTCCAGTGCCCTGTGCCCTGCCCACTGCATCACGTGTCTGACCGAGCTGGCACTTGAGCCTGGACCTTCCGCCCACCGTGGAGCCAGAGCTCTTCTTGTCATCACACAACGCCCACGGCCTTTATTGCGATTGTTTAATGTGTATCTTCTTAAATCCCTAATTAGGTTCTAAGTTCCTGGATGGCCGGGACTATGCCTCAGACCTTTCCCTTCCAATGCTCTTTAACATCAGTGAGTGTCCCAGGCACATTTAGTCAATATTTGTTGATTCTAAAACAGACCAAAGAATGAAACATTTAGAGCCAGAAAGGTCCTTAGAGCCATCGAGTCCAAATCCCTCAAAAGGTCAGGGACGTGACTAAAATCACACAAGTACCGGGTGCTCAGGAGAGGGATCCGAACCCGGCTCCTCTAGCTCCAGAGGCAATGGCTATACAGATAAATGATTGGTAGGTAGGTAGATGGGTAGACGCATTCATAGATAGATAATCAATAGATAGGAAGAGAAATGCCTGCCTGCACAGACAGACCAACACAGGCACACACAGACTGACAGATAGATGATCAACAGACAAGCAAACAGACACATGCATGCCCAGACTGATAGACGGTGGGAAGCCAGACAGACTGATCAACTGAGATATTATAGAGAGATGATCAATAGATAGGTAGAATGATAGATGCAAGAATAGATAGAGATGGATACATAGAGGTAGATAGACATATCCATGCCCACACATTCAGATAGGTAGACAGATAGACAGATAAAATAGATAGATAGATAGATAAGATAGACAGACAGACAGACAGACAGATAGATAGATAGATAGATAGATAGATAGATAGATAGATAGACAGACAGATAGACAGACAGATAGGTAGGTAGATAGGTAGATAAGTAGATAGATAGATAGACAGACAGATAGATAGACAGATAGATGGACAGACAGACAGATGGACAGACAGATAGATGGATAGATAGATAGATAGATAGATAGATAGATAGATAGATAAAATGAGGGGGCTTAATCTTTAAAATCCCTTTCAGTTGTATCATTGCATGATTCCATAAGTTACGAGGTTGTTACTCTGAAGCTGGCCCTATCCTGAGCCAAGGCAAATTAAGGCCGTGTGTGTGTGTGTGTGTGTGTGTGTGTGTGTGTGTGTGTTCTTCCCTGTGTACTCACGGTGGGGACGAGGTGGGGTAGGTATATAAATACACTCTACTGCTCAATATAAACGATTCATTGACTTCTTAAGTGATACTTTCTCCTTAAAGCCGACCATCGTGAAAATAATATATGTGATGGGTGCTGGATGAGATAATGCACGTGGAAATGCTTGGTAATAGTAACAAGCTATTATGAGCTAATAGTCTTTGCGTCATTTTCTCTTTTTAATTACATTTTTGATGTTTCATATTTCCCAGTTCATTACTTTCATGTGTCTAATAATGAAAGCAAGGCTCGTTTTCCCCCTAAGTTGGATGAAGATGCTTCCTAGTGGTCTCATTTATTTATTTGTCGGAGAGGGAGGCAGATCCTCTGATATTTGTTCTGTTTAAGTAATTCCTTTGACTTCAATCCTCGTTTCTAGAATGCCCCTGTTAAAAGATACCTAATAACAGGGAATTATAATGTATACTCAAATTAAATTAGAGTGGTAGGGGGCCATAGAGATCATCCAGAAAAACATTCTCACTCTTCAAGCCAGGAAATAACAACGACAAAGATTGTCACAGGTATTATAAGCCTTGTTTTTCATGGGAGGAAACTGAGGCTCTAAAAGCGCCCTGTCCAACAGTCTTTGATACTGCTCCTATGTGTCAGACACATAATTCATGCCCAGATATTCCTGAATTCAGGTCCAGCATGCTACTGACTCTGGAATGCCACTCATAAGAATCCTAAATTAGTAAACATGATTTTAGACATAACTGTTAGCCAATCGCCTTCTATTCATTACATCGTTTTTAAATTTTCTTCACAAAATATGTTGACATGGAACCTATCTGTAACTTTAGGTTCAATATTTAGTCTTCTGGTTAGATAGCTCTACAACATGAAGTCTGGTACCAATCAACTCGATGGACTAGGAGAGGGAGGAAGTTTGCAATACGCTTCAGAGGCAGAAAATAGAATTTAAGCATGAAGCGTTGTTAAATAAAAACAATTGTTGAGGGAGAGGTTGGGGGGGGGGGGGCAGACCTAGTCACATATTGTACTTGTCTTAGCTAGAGTCGAGAGCTGGTGGTGTCAGTTACCAAAGTACCTTTATAGAAGAAAGACAACTAAAATGGTAGTTTAGGGCTAACTTAGAACAGCAAAGAAGTGAAAAAAAGCCAACAGAGTGAGCCCAGCCAAATACAAATTCTGTGCCATTAAGGTTCTGGATGCTTCAGAGAGATGGTCAAAGAATAATTTTGTATAACCCCAAAAGAACAGGATGAAGAAATTACCTCTAATAGTCTGTGTTGAAGAAATAATAATCAGGATTTAGGAGTACTTAAGTGACTTGTCCAGGATAACTCAGTTTAAAGAAATAGATCTCTCTTTCTCTTCCTATGACCACAAAGATCCAATTTTAATGAGGGCCATTCTTTTGGATTCAAGTCGGAAAAAATTAAGATGCAATTTTTGGATGCAAAGGGAGAGAAGTGACATTACCGACCACCCTTTCCTGCTGGATATTTTCTCCTCTCTGGGTTTTTGTGACACTACTCTCTCTTGGTTCTCCTTCTGCTTATCTGACTGTTTCTTCTCAGTTCCCTTTGCTGCTTCAATATCATGCCCCCTAACTATGGGTGTCCCCCCTGGCTCTGTCCTGGACCCTCTTCTCTTTTCTCTCTCTATTCTTAACAGTTTCATCATCTCCTGCAGATTCATTTTCATTTCTATATGAATGATTCCCAGATCTACATAGCAAGCCTAATCTCTCTTGATTTTCAATCATACAAACTGTTGTCTAGTCATGCCTTCCCCATCTTGCAGTTGTACAGTTGATTTTTGGAACCCAGGTAAAAGATTTTACCTGATTTTTTTGCTCCAAAGGTATTCTTTATTGCCGTTACAGACTTAGCATTCCACTTTCCCATTGTTAACATCGTCCATGAAAAAATATTTCATTGTAAATTCAATCATTTCAAAATCTGAAAAGAAAATACTATATTTAGTAGCAAACTGCCCAAGGTGTTAGAATAGTTTGGGTTTTTTAGTGCCATGTTAGACATGTGAGTAGGTGAATAAGGATACAAGGTTTTAAAATTTCCTGTAAATCTCTTCTCCCGAAGACTGCTCATACTCCATGAAACAGCTGGAAGGGTCTTGGTGAAGATTGTGAAACACCAAAATCTCTCTTTAATACTACAATGGAATGTGACTGTTGGGCCCCAAATTCTCATCGTAGTCTTATTTGCTCTGATGATTTAAGTCAAAACATGACTCTTCTCCCTCCACCCTTCCCTTTTGCACAGAACTGGAGAAGGACTCAAAAAGTCATGACAGAAAAATGGGCCCCCTCTCCAAGTGTGAGTATAGGCTTCTCCAGTGTCACACACAGCTGATGCATGCAATGAGCAGCACTTTGTAAAATCATCATTTGAGACAAAGGATTCTGGCACCCTGGAATTCTCTTTATGCCCCCATTTTGTTCAAAGGATGAGTCAATTTGGGTCCATGGCCATAAGGAAAGGCCATATGGTACAATGGAAAGAGGACCAGAGTTCAAATCCTGTCAGTGACATTTGGCCCATCAATTAACCTCTTTGTAGTTCAATTTCATTTGTAAAACGAGAGAAAAGGTAGTTTAGTTGACTTCTTAGGTGCTTTCCAGCTCTACAGCCAATCTCCCCAAACCCTATATTGTGAAGGAGTAAGAACATGAGAAACATAGAAGGCCTGAAAGAAATATTACAGGAGAAAGGCAAAAAAAGCAGTAGCCTGAGTAATAGAAGGCCAACAAGGAGATGTGGATGGTACATTCACTGCTGTCCAAACTGCTAAGTGCTTTGGACATAGTAGGCACTCCACAAATGTTTATTTGACAATGGAAGGAAGGAAAGAATGGTCGTTGTGTGTACTTCTGGGTTTTTGTTCTGAAGGTCCAGAAGGAAAACCCTGACCCTACACCCAGTGGTGTGCTGGAGCCAGCAGGAGCTGATTGTTGACATAGCTAGGAAGAAAACCTTGCAAGAGCTGATTGTTAAATTTTTTTTATAATAAATCAGAAATCTGATGACTTCAGAAAATGATGAAGAAAATATTAATAATGCCGACCAAAGTGAAAAGCATGTCCTTCACACATTTCTTCCCTCTAACAAGCCAATTCTTAAACACACGCCAGCACATCCCTGCCTGTGCCCTATTAGCCAGGACACACCATTCAGGCCAGAATTCCCCTGTAACGGAACTCGGGAAAACAGTAGGATCAGGAATATGCCCTTGAGTCAGGGTACACAGGATCCTGTGGAGAAGAACAGGAACACTAGTACATAAATAAGACCACTTTCTGTGAGCACCTTTTTCCTTCCAGGTCATATTTCCTAATGACCTACGTGGGAGGAAGGCCTTACCTTTGGGGAAGAATTATAAGTATAGACTATTTGTTAGTGATTGTAAATAAGATGGATCCAGGGAATATTTTCTTGTTACAACACCCTCCTCCTAGCTCCCACCCCCATACTCACTGGGGAAAAGTGTTTTGAAGATTTGGCACAAAAATACAGAACAATTTTTAAATTTTTGAGGAAAACTTGGCTCATAATATACAAAAACCATGTTACTTTTTTCATGTGTGATGCTTAACTATAAAGATACAAATTTAGAGCCAGGTTTACTTAAATGTCAGACATTTTAAGAAAGAAAGGTTGGGAATTGAAAAACGTAAGAAAAATAAATGGAAATGTCAAACTGAAAATGCCAGATGAAAGAAACTTGACCCCCTGAAGAAAAACCTCCTGTCCTGGAGGTCATAGTAGATCTCTGGCTAAAAGTAAAACAGCAAAAGGGAGACATTGAAAAACCTCACTGACATAATACTGAGGCGTGGGACAGCCACAAGACAACACTGGAGAAAAACAGAGTGTTTGAATCTGACCGGTGAAAGGGGCCTTCCGAGGTGTCCCAGAAATTGTTTTGGGATACCCGGTTTATTCTTTGTCACAATGTACCTGACCCACAGATCAATAAGCGGTAGTGTCACTGAACTGAAAGGGACAGAAGCAGTCCTATCGCCCAATTCATAATCATTCCCTTTCTAGGCTGTTTTTGCAACAGTTAGGTCTTCAAGTGGAAGGTGAATAATGACCTTGGGGGAACAGGAGGCTCAATCAAATGACCTTTTGCATCCCTTCCAAATCTGAGATTCTGTGACCTTGGCATACACTTTGAACCTTGTACTCAACCTTACAGTACTCCCTTCATTTGGCTTCAGATCATTTCTCCAGCTTATGGAATCCACTTGATTCTGCTTTTATCTACAAAATTTCACTGACTTAATCTCATCTAGAAACTTAAAGGTTGGGTTCTCTATCTTCTCACATACATCACAAATAGACACCCCAAGTAATACTGGCTCCACAAATGTTCAGTGTGGGCCAGATTTGCCTAAAGGTTGCATAATAATTAGTTTCTCTGTCTACTTCTTTAGACAGGTGTGGCCTGTGGAACAAGGGTGTAACCTAGGACCACTTTATTCCCAGTTAATAGATAAGGCTAGTAGGAGGGATGCAGCTAGACTCAAATGCCTTGGTAAAGACATTATGAGGATTGGGGTGGGAGCCAGTGAAGAGTTTGGGCTGAGAGTTAGAGGGCTGGAGGTTTTACTCCTATATATAATTTTTTATATTTTGTTATAAATTATATAATATATACTATATAATTATTTACAAATTATATATTTATATATTTTTATGTTTTATTCCTATATATAATTTTATTCTTATATATAATTTGTTTGACTTTGGGCAAGTCTCTGGGTTTTTTGGGCAAGACACTAGTCTGGCCTTGTTTTCTCATCTATCAAATAGGGAGAATGAGTCCTGATTTAGATGATAGATAGGATATTTCTTGGCTCTAACAATGCTAAAATTCTGTCTACAATCAGGTCTTGATTAGTATGAATAAGGGCTCCAGCAAATGATTTCAAATCATTTGAATTCTCACTGCATATTTCCATTGGGCTGGAACCAGTAACCATATTTTATATAACTTCAAATAGTATGAATTTGAATATATCTGAGGGCATTCATTATTGGTCGGGACATAAGTATGGCTCAAAGAATGTCTCTGAGGCTCAAATGAGATAGCAGGTGTGAAAGAGTACTTTGGAAAAGTTGAAAATCATATCTCTGTAAAGCATCACGGACTCATCCTACTGCCATTACATTTGGAACTGATTTTATTCATTGCAATATTGGATCAAGTTTAGGAGTTTCCATAGTACAGAGTGAAGAAATGGGGACAAATTAGAAGTTAAAAAGATAAGTTAAAAGATGAATGATTCAAAATTCTTCTCCTTTGTCTCCACTCCCAATGGTAAATTACTTTGTCTTCTATCATCACCCATCTAAACCTGCTTCGTGACTTCCTTCCATATTCTTCCTGCCAACTGTTGTGATGTGTTGGCCTTCGTTTGAAATCTCTCACTTCACCAGCTAGCCCACATAGCACCCAGAGTGCTAAGGCATTTACCACTCTCAGGGTGCCCACATATGGTATGCGTTCCAATCCTGAATCTCCCACATGGTTTCTTTTCATAAGTTCTTTAACCAAGACATTTGTTGACCCAGTGTTCATTTCTTCTGGAAAAACCTACATTCTCAAACTTTTATTTATTTCAGTCCCCCAAGAAGTTATATATTCTGGAGCTTCTTTGGGTCCCCGTGAATTTCCCATTTTCTTTTGCAGAATAGCTTCTTCCTCCAGATAACTAAAATTTAAAACTAGACATTTTAAATTCCAAGATACCCTTTAGCCTTGGAATCAATTGCTCCCATGATTTACTTTAAATGATTTAAATTTACTTTTTAAATGATACTCCATTTCATCAAATTGGTCCTTCAGGCAAGGCAGGATAGCATAAGTATGAAGCACCATGTTAAGCGCTGAGGACACAAACACCAACAAAGGGCTTTTGCCCTCAAGGAGCTCCATTACATCTGTTACATGCCCTGGGGAGCTGCCCAGCTCTTCTTCACTCCAGTCTCTCATCTTGATCCCTCAAGGCCAGAGACAATTCATGGCCCATTTTCATAATTATTCTTCTACCTGTGGAAACTTATTCTCTTCAGTCCATTCTCACAATTCCTTCGACCCAAGTCAATAAGGAAGGAAATTTTAAAAGTTCATAGCCCAATAGTCCCCTAAAAGGCTGTTACTCCATGAATGATGGTTATTACATCAGCAGAAGATGAGGAATAATTCAATTCCATTCAATTGATTCATTGCCCCTCATTTGATACTTGGGATATACAGGCAAAAGTGTGGTCTTTTTAACAGTTTAGTAGGGGATACAAGGCAAATATACAAAAGACTCTAATACAGATAAAAACACAAATCACAGGAGAGGTCTTAGGAGAATGTTAGAGGAAATTTGAGGGCAGAAATTAATTACTGTTGTTATTCCTGTGGAGGTTTTAACAACGAGGCCTGGAAGGAAGGGAGGGTCTTCAATAATCCCAAGTTGGGGTCGATCATGAAGAGGACCATTCCATCAGTTAGTGTAGGGGGAGGGAGCAGGGCAAGAGACCACTCAAAGGCACAAGGGTAGGAAATGACTGAGTAAGATTAAGGAGCCCACATAAATCTGCTTTGCTTGGAAGATAGGGAAGCACGAAGGAGAGCAAGATGTGATAAGGCTAGAATGAAAACAATCACAGAACTAACACTTAAGTAGCAGTATGGCCTACTGAATGAAAACTTGGCCTCAGAGTCAGGAAGGCTTGGGTTCGAGTCGCATTTCTGATATATACAAAACTGACTATATGACCACTTAACTTCTCAGTGGCCCAGGTAGCCAGGACAACCATTGCAGAGTAAGCACTCTTCCTCTGCCAGTGAAATCACAGTTCTACATCCACTCAGGCACTTAAATGATGCTCTAAGAAGGTTAACCAAGGTGGCCAAGAAGGTTATATACGTTATTTCATTAGGAAAGGGAATCTGAAAGCAGGTGAATGGCTTGGATACCATGAATCCCAGAATTAGCTTGTTGCTGGTAACTCACTGTGTTACCATCCTATGTCGCCCCAAAGGCTAATGGATCTTTGAAGAAGACTGGTGCAAGAAATTATTTGTTTATACCACTGTTAAATACCTCTAAGTCTGCCAAGGAACTATTCTGTCTCCAAATCTTCTATCAGTCATCTCAGCCTTGCTACGTTCTGATTCCTGAACTACACGCATTGGGTATGTCAATTGACTTTCTCTCTCTAGCTCACTAATTTGTCATAAAACTCTTACTCAATTTAGCTCTATTTTTATACACTTTTTCATTGATTTAGTGCTTTGGTTTTAATCCTTACAGAAGGAAGTTTCTTAACTACTATTGGATTTCTCTCCTAAGTATCTGTGTCTGACTTGGGCCCCAGGCTTAAGAGCCTTCGGTACCAGGCCGTAACTATACAATACTGCACTGGACTTGAAGTCACAAGGCTGGGGATGGTGTCCCAGCTCTGCCATTAACAATAAGTGGGACATTACACAAGTCACCTCATCTCTTAATTTCCTCATCTATAAAATGACACCTGACCAATGATCAATGGGAAGGTATTTGTAGATCCTGTATCCGAGGGCATGCTGCCATGATGGGGGGAGGGAGAAGGAGGGCGAGAAAATCTGAAACTCAAGGGACTGTGGAGCTGAATGTTGTAAACTAAAAGTAAATAAACCAAATAATCTATAAAATGACAGGGTTGGACCACTTAATTTCTAAGGTCCTTTCCAGGCCTGATCTTTGGAAATTATTTGACTATGTCATTCCAAGTAATACTGAAAAATAAGGTATTCGTAAGACACATCACTCTTCTTTTCTTTCCCCCAGCTCTAATTCTCTATTTCTTCCCTTTTTTCTAATTGCAGACATACAGTAGCACCCACCTCTGTCCCTTGGCTGTTATTTATTTAAAATAATTTTATTATTGATTTTTACATTTTGAACAAAAATGTTGAGTTCTGAATTCTTTCCCTCCCTCCCTCCTGCCCTTCCCTAACCAGTGAGAATGCAAGCAGTGTGATGTCAATTGTACATGTGAAATAATGCAAAACATATTTCCATAATAGTCATGTTAAAAAAAAAGTGAGAGAAATAAAGAATGTTTAAAAATTATGCTTCAATCAGCACTCAGCAGGTGGAGAGCATTTTTTTCATCATGGGTCCTTTGGCACTGTCTTGGATCATTGAAATGAGTAACTAAGTCTTTCACAGTTGATCAATATTGCTATACTCTGTACCAATGATCTCCTGGTTCTGCTCACTTCACTTTGCATATAGGTCTCCCTGGGTTTTTCTGAAAGCATCCTGCTCATGATTTCTTATAGCGCAATAGTATTCCATCACCACAACTTGTTCAGCCATTCCCTAAATGACAGATATCCTCTCAATTTCTAATTCCTTGCCACCACAAAAAGAGCTGTTATAAATAAACACACACACACACACACACACATATATAAATTCTTTTGAAAAACTTAAATATCCTTCATGATACAGACCTAGTAATGGTATTGCTGGGTCAAAGGGCATGCACAATTCTATAGCCCTTTGGGCATAATTCAAATTGCTCTCCAGAATGGTTGAGACCACAAACAACAGTAGTGATATGTTTTCACTGCCTTGTAAAAAAAAGAACCCTATCCATTCCCATTTCAGGTGGGTCTATGTCAAATATCCCAGGACATATTATGCTCTACTCTATTTTTTAAAGATCTCCAGAACTAATGATTACATGAAAACTGATATTCTGGAACATGAAAAAATAACCAGAAGTTTTCCATGGCATTAGAGATTTATGGTTAAGTCCCAAAAAAAACTTTGAACATGGAACATCTCCATCAATTGTTTGTCTCTAAGGACTTTGGATTAAGCCAGTACAGCATTCCTTCCCTCCCAGGATAGAAGGGTGCCTGGAGTTGATCTGATAGGGCTTAGAATTACAAAATGTTAGAGCTGGGGAAAGGGTACCTCAAAATTTACCTTTTCCAAACTGCTTATTTTCAGGGAAAGCAGATGAGGACCAGAGAAGTAAATAATTTGTCCATGGTCCCTGGGCACAATAAGAGGCAGAGATGTGATTCAAAGATCTTCTGACTTCAAATTCCTTGATCTTTCCCCTAGTTAAGATTCTACCCCAAGAAAGAAGAGCTGATTTTTTATGAGGTGAATTCAAATTGAAAAGAACATTCTCTTGTAAGGAGGTCTATCTATGCAGAAGTGATGATTGAAAACATTGTGTGCGTGTGTGTGTGTGTGTGTGTGTGTGTGTGTGATGCACGCATACTCAAAACTCACGTTTGTGAACACCACCAAGTAGATGACCATCTTGACATATTTTCCAAATGTCTGCCCTTTGGGGTGATTTCAGGATATTTTTAGTTCAATGCTTCATTCTAGGTAGTCAAAATGATTCAGTGGCCAAGATTTGGAGTATTTGTGGTATTTGGGGCATACAGAGGAGGCGCAACTAAAGCCTTGGTAGTCAGACTCGAGAGCATGTGCCACCATATTAACATTGCCTCTCCTCCAGCAAATAATGCCCTTGTGTTTATCAAGTACTTTCTTCAAAATGTAGCCACATGTACTTGGAAAGAGATTTGGAGTAAGAAGACTTCCCTTGGAGGTAAAGCTCGACCACTTAACTAGCTGCGAGACCTTAAACAAGTTACTGAATAATCATGTATATTTATTCAATGCTTTAAAGTTTAAAATTTAATTTTTTTAAACCTATGTGTTCTTTTTTTTTCTATTTTCTCAATTATATGTAGAAAAACTTTTACTACTTTTTTAAAAATTGACTTCCAAATTCTGTCCTTACCTCCCTCCTTCTCCACCCTCTTTGAGAAAGCAAGAAATTTTATATAGATTATACATGTGCAGTCATGTAAAACATATTTCCATATTGGTTATGTTGCAAAAGAAAGCACAGACCAAAAAAAAAAAAGCCCAAGAAAAATAAAGAAAGTTTTAAAATGTTGCTTCAGTCTACATTCAGACTATTTCAGTTCTTTCTCTGAAGATGGATAGTATTTTTCATTACATCCTTCAGAACTGTCTTGGATAACTGTATTAATAAGAACAACAAAATTCATATAATTATCTTATGATTAGGTTTTGCCAAAATACGACATTGAGGAATAGATGGAGTTTTCCTTAAAATCATAAGTAGTATCTATCTAAAACCAAGCATTATCCATTACAGGGATAAGCCAGAAGCCTTCCCAATAAGATCAGCAGTTCTTTTTGTGGAGGCAAAGAATTGATAATTGAGGGGATGCTCATCAACTGGAGAAAGACTGAACAAGTTTAGTATTTGATTTTGATGGAATACTATTGTGCTATAAGAAATGATGAGCAAGATCCTTTCACAAAAACTTGGGAAGACTTATGTGAACTGATGCAAAGTGACATGAGCAGAACCAAGAGAATATTGTGCACAATAAGAGTAATATTGTACTATAATCAACTGTGAATTTTGCTGTTTTTGTTATTAATATAGTCAATTATGCTCATAGATTTCCTAATATTGAACCAGCCTTGCCTTCCTGGTATAAATTCCATCTGGTCATATTGTATGATCTTTGTCATATATTTATGTATCTCCTTGCTAGTATTTTATTTAAATTTTTTTTTCAGCAATATACATCAGGGAAATTGGTTTATAATTTTCTTTCTCTGTTTTTGCTCCCTCTGGTTTTGGTATCTAAACCATATTTGCATCATAAAAGGAATTTGGCAGGACTCCTTCTTTGCCTGTTTTTTCAAACAGTTATATAGTATTGGGATTAACTGTTCTTTAAATATTTGGGAAAATTCACTTGTGAATACATCTGGTCCTCCGTATTTTTTCTGAGGGAGCTCATTGATGGCATGTTTAATTTCTATTTCTGAGATAAGATTTCTATTATTTAATCTTCTGTTAATCTGGACAATTTATATTTTTGTAAATATTCATCTGTTTCACTTAGATTATTAGATTTATTGGCATATAATCAAGCAAAATAGTTTCCTAATAATTGCTTTAATTTCGTCTTCATTGCTAGTGACTTCACCCTTTACATTTTTGATATTGGTCATTTGGTTTTCTTTTCTTTTTAATCAAATTACCTGCTTTATTTTTTCCCCCCATAAAACTAGCTCCTAGGTTTATTTATTAGTTCAATGGGTTTCTTACTTTCGATTTTGATTTTCAGGATTTTCAATCTGGTGCTTAATTGGGAATTTAAAATTTGTTCTTTTTCTAGTTTTTTAATTGCATGCCCAATTCATTGATCTTTCTTTCTCTATTTTATTGATGTAAGTATTTAGAGATATAAATTTCCCCATAAGTACTGCTTTGGCTGCATCCCATACATTTTGTTATGTTGTCTTATTATTGTCATTCTCTTTAACAAAATTATTGCTTGTTTCTATGATTTGTTCCTTGACTCACTCATTCCCTAGGATTAGATTTTTTAATTTCCAATTACTTTTAAATCTGTGTTTCCATGGTCCTTTATGGAATGTAATTTTCACTGCATTATGGTCTGAAAAGGATGCATTTGATTTTTCTACATTTGGTTTTGAGGTTTTTATGCCCTAATACATGACCAATTTTTGTGTAGGTGCCATGTACAGCTGAGAAAAATATACTCCTTTCTATTCCATTCAACTTTCTCCAGAGGTCAATCATATCTCACTTTTCTAAAACTCTATTTATCTCCTTACCTTCTTTCTTGTTTGCTTTATGATTAGGTTTGTCTAGTTTTGAGAGAGGAGAGTTGAGGTCCCCCACTAGGATAGTTTTACTGTCATTTAACTTTTCCTTTAAGAATATGGGTGCCATGCCATGTTTAGTATTGATATTACTTCATTGTCTATGGTACCTTTTAGCAAAATGCTTAAATTCCCTGCTTATCTCTTTTAATTAGGTCTATTTTTTCTTTTGTTTTGTCTGAGATCATGATTGGTACCCCTGATTTTTTTTTTTTAACCTCAGTTGAAGCATAATACCAGATGCTCCAGCCCCTTATTTTTTTACTTCGTGTGTCTTTCTCCATTTCAAGTGTGTTTCTTGCAAACAACATATTGTAGGTTTCTGGTTTTTAATCTACTCTGCTATCCACTTCTGTTTTATGGATGAGTTCACCCCATTCACATTCATAGTTATGATTACTAACTGTGTATTTCCCTCTATCTTATTTTTTACTGTTGATCCTTCTCTCTCTTTTTCCCCTGTCCCTCCTCAAAAGTCTGTTTTGTTTCTTACCACTGTCTCCTTTAATCTGTCCTTCCTTCTATCCGTTCCTCCCCCTTCTCTTATTCCCTTCCCCTCCTAGCTTTTCTCTTCCTACTTTCCTGTTGGGTATGATAGATTTCTATACCCAACTGAGTGCATATGTTATTCTCTCTTTGAGCCAGTTCTCATGAGAGCAAGTTTCCAGTGCTGCCTGCCACTCCTTCTCATATTCCTCTCCACTGTAGAAGCTCTTTTTGTGCTTCTGTTATGTGAGATAATGTTCCCTATTATACTACTGTCTTCCTCTTCTGCCAGTGCATCCCTCTTTCTAAACTTCCCTCCCCCCTTTTTTAGAGATAATTCCATCTCAGTCAGCTCACAACTGTGGCCTCGGTGTATGTACACTCTTTATAACTGCCCCAATAATGATAAAGTCCTTAGGAGTTACAAGCATCACCTTCTCATACAGGAATGTAAATAGTTTAACTTTATTGAATCTGTTATGATTTCTCTTCCTTGTTTTCTATTTTTATTCTGTAAGACACCAGTCCATCAGCCCCACTGACCATCTAATCTTAACTGTTGGAGGTCTGGAAGCATTGCCAGTGGTTCCACACCTGGCATTCCCTCTCAGAAATGAACTGGGAACACAGCAGGAGGCATACGTTGGTTTTTATGAATTCGTGGCAGAACTGGGGTGAGTGGCAGGCTTGGGGCCCCATAGGCAGGGAGATGAGTCTGCAGCAGGATTTAAGACAACTAGAAGATACGAGCCAGGCTCCAGGCACTCCAACAGAGTGCTGGATCAGTGCTTTAGCTAACAGATGTGACCACTATAGAATCAGGCACAGTTGGAGTTTCTGCCTGATTTGCAATGACACATTTGCAGATTGGAGACAAGTAGAAGCACAGGCACATAAAGAAAGGGGGTGCCAGCTGCAGGCTTCTGGGGAACCACCCTCCCCTTAAATTCCTTCCTTTCCAATCAAAACTCTGGGGGTTAAAACCAAAACCCCAAAACCAAATCTCTCCCAGCCAGGACAGCTACCACCCATGTTTCGTTGTTCAGTGGCATCTGACTCTGTGACCTCATTTGGGGTTTCCTTGGCAAAGTTACTAAAGTGGTTTGCCATTTCCTTCTCCAGTATGACCCCATTTTATATTTGAGGAATTGAGGCAAATAGGCAAGTGACTTGCCCAGGGTCACACACGCAGCTACTAAGTGTCTGAGGCTGGATTTGAACTCATGAAGATGAGCCTTCCTGACCTTAGACCCAGCACTCACTCTATTGTGCCTCCTAGCTGCCTCACCCATGTGGGGTACATAACACCTTAAGCCTTACAAGGGCTTACTTCAGGAGGTAATGCAGAAATTCTTATTCTCATTTTACAGAGGGGGAAACTGAGGCTCAGAGAAGTTAGGTGAGTGGTCAATTGTTTGAAACCCAAATTTCCTGACTCTAAGTCCAGGTGTTTCTTCATCTCCCCACACTACAATGCTTCTACAGTTTGTCCAACCCCATTCTTATGGTTTTCATCTTAAAAGCTATAAAAAAAAAAGAATAGAATTAAAATATCCATCCATCCAAGGTCCCCTTCCCCCATCAGCTATTCAGCTGGGAAACTAACCATTTCAATCAGTCCAGCTTCAAAGGCATTAACATGAGATGCCTCTCCCATCCCACTTAATTCACATCAGTGTAATTGGACACTCTCCAAAAATGTTTTATCTCCTAGGGAAGGGAGAAATAGTTAAGTTTTGTTGGAAACAAATGTCAAGAATGCCAGCTGCTTTCTCCTAAATGTAAGTAATAAATATTCTAAAGGTATGAAATGTCAATCAAAGCACAAGGGAAGGCTTTTTTTTTTTAGTTGTTTGTTGCTGGGGAGAAAAAGAAAGCGTAGCACAAAACAGCGGAGAACCAGCCTTGTGATAAATGATGTGGAAAACCATGAAGGGAGCTGACGAAACACGGGGCCCACTTTGCCGCGTAAATACTGATGGGCAGAGCTTCTCGCTGGGAAGAAGAAATGTTCTCGTGCAGTCTAATTCTCGTGCAGTCTACTCGGCACAAGAAGGTAATTTCCCAGAGAGAAGTGAAAAAAAGGAGCCCAACCTTTCAGCAGTATTAGCTTCACGAAGGAAGAAAAGTCTTCTCTGCACCATTTCCCCATTTTTAATCTCTCCAGATGAGTGTGCATACACACACACACAATACATGTGCACATGTGTGTATACCTAGACACATGCATGCACATGTGTATACATATATGTACATGAGGCATATACCTATATATAACTATATATACACACAGGCATACATACATATTTCGAGGTCTGGCAGATCTTCTCGGCCTTTCTTTCTCTGTCCCCATAGGACTGGTGAATGGGGAAAGAGAAAGAGAAAGGGAACAAGAGGTGAATAAAGCAGCTGGTGCTAAAAAGAAAATTAAAAACAACCTGAGGCTTTGCTGCATATACACAAAGGATTTATTACAACCTTCAACCACAATACTGGAACTTCTGAGTTTTCCTAGGTCATGGATCTGAAAGGACGACCTTGAGCCCCATCCCCCTAGGCTGGGCCTCCCAGAGAAGGCTGGGAGTTAGGCACTTCCAGTCCCTTTTGGCCCCAAACTCTTAATCACAAAATGGCATAAAGTACTAGTACAGACTTCCCTCTTGGTTGGGGAACAAGCCAAAGGTGGCTCCTGGGGACAGAGGGCTGGATGTAGGCAAGAGAACAAAAGGCATCAGACTTTATTCCCCTCCCTCCAATTCATTTTTGTCAACCATGTTCCCTATAAATCACAGAGTTCCCAATTTTCACGACCTGCCACTGAATCAATCATATTCTGTTCTTGGAACACAGTGATTCCCTACTCTTGGTTTATTCAGTTGGTTGCAGGCAGTGATCCCAAGGTCACAGGTCTGAGCCCAGTTAGCTTGGCTCTGTTCCATGAGCTCTAATTCTATTTTATGCCATTGCTAGTGGAAAAAAACACTGTATATAGAAGACAGAAGACTTAGGTTTGGATTCTGCTTTGATTCTTACTACCTAGGTGGATCTCAGTTTTCTCATTTGTTAAATCAGTTTCAATGGCCTAAAAATTCCCTTCTACCTTTAAATCTAGGGTTCTAATATCCTGTGAATCCATTCTAGTCCCCTGTCTGGTAACTTCAGATCTTTAGTCAAATAGGAACTGATGGTGGGTCCTGAAGAAGTCTGCCCGAGGTTATGCAGGTATTAACTGGCCCAAGCTGTGATTTACATCGGAGATCTTTAGATTTCGAATCCAATGCTCTTTTCCCTACCCTATACTTTGAAAGTTGAGTGCAGGGATTTTTAGCTAGATAGGATAAAGACAACTCATTGTGAGAAATAGAAATTAAGGTTGGTACCATTTTCAAAGAGAAAAGACTCAGCCTTCTAGGAATTTCTTGCAGGATGGACAGGCATAGATAGATAGTTTGCCCCTCTTGAGGGAACTCTTTAATCCAGGGGTGGCAAAACTGTGGTCTCCAGGCCCCATGTGGTTTTCTAGGTCCTCAGGTGCAGATCTGTTCTCTGAAGTTTGGATTCCATTAAAGGGCAGCACTTGAGGACCTAAAGGGTCACATGCGGCCTTGAAGCTGCAGGTTTCCCAGCCCTGCAAAACTCTATGAGATCATAGATCCATTTGAGTAAATAACTATTTGATGCTTACTAGTTATGAGGCACATTCCTAGGCTGATACAAAGAGAAAGGAAAACCAGTCGCTACCCCCAAGGAACGTATCTTCAATTAAGCACATAAATGGATTGGGGAGGGGAGAGAGCACTAAATGACTGGAATTGAGGAAGAAGGCTTCCCCTTTAAAGGGGATGGCATCTAAGCTGAACCTTGGAGGAAGTCAATCAAGGAGTCTGAGACTTCTGGAAGAGATGACAAGGAAGCACTTTGTGAAGAAGTGTATTGTGGATATGGGGAAGACAGGCTAGTCATGAGTGCAGGTACGATGGAATATTACAGTTAGAGGCTGCTTCAAGTCTGATTTGTCTGGGTGCTAGAGTCAAGGACAATAATAGGAAATAAGGTTTCCAAAAGAATGTTGGAGCCAGATTATGAAGGACCTCAAATTTCAGGCTGAACAGCTTGTTCTTCTTTATAGAGGTAAGAAAGAGCCTTTGAAGATTTTTGAGCAAGCAAATGACATGGTTGGGGTGGCTAGGTGGTGCAGTGAATAGAGCACCAGCCCTGGAGTCAGGAGGACCTGAGTTCAAATCCAGCCTCAGATATTTGACACACTTACTAGTCATATGACCTTGGGCATGTCACTTAACCCCAACTTCCCTGCTCTCCCCCTTCCAAGAAGCAAAAAAAAAAAAAAAAAAGGAATGACATGGTGAGACTTATGCCTTAGGAAGAGGGTTTGGACAGCATATGGAGGATGGATTTAAAATGGAGAGACTAAAAGCTGAGAGACAGACCAAACAGGAGGCTAGTCCAGTAATGTAACTGAGAACCTGAAGGACAGTGATGGCCCTGTGGGTAATGAGAAAATTTAATGTATCATTGGCAACAAATATGTCAGATGGGAAGGACAAATTCTTTGGATCCAGTCTCTGTGTCATTTCCTCTATAGATTGCAGCTGAGTGGAGAGAGAAGCAAGCTAATGATCAAAGAGTCATTCCATGGTACGGATACATGGCAAGAGCACTAAAGGGATGGACGCCAGGCCAGGTTTTGCTACTTACCAAGTCATTTCACGTCTTGAATGTCAGTTTCCTATCCTATCAAAGGACAGGTGGGAAGAAGGGTTGGACCAGCTGGTCTCTTAAGAGCACCTCCCGCTCTGGGGTCTTCTCTATGTATTCTCAGAATAATTCTCCACCTCAGCTCCAGCATCCCAGTATGAGCAAAGCCTCTTCTGGGTTTAATAAGGCAACTGAAGAACAAGCTAATCCACAGCTTAAAGGATGTTTAAGGGAAGAGCTGAGGTTTAGGGGAAGGGACTAAAACCATTTTAAGTCCCGACTCTGACATTTACTCACTGTGTAACTATGGACAAATGATTTTCTCTCTCTGAGCCTCAGCTGCCTTATTTATAAAATCAGGATATTATGACTTAAACTGCGTATGGCTTGTTGTGAGGAGAGCATCTCAAAAAACTTCAAAGTACTATAGAAGCATAGATTGCTCTTGGATTTTTAAAAATTAGACTTACTGGGGCAGCCAGGTGGTGCAGTGAACAGAACACTGACCCTGGAGTCAGGAGGACCTGAGTTCAAATGTGACCTCAGACACTTGACACTTACTAGCTGTGTGACCTTGCGCAAGTCACTTAATCCCAATTGCCCTGCCTTCTCCCCTCCAAAAAAAAATTTTTTAAGTTAAAAAAATCTTCAAAAAAAATTAGATTTCCCACTACATTGTATGCCTATTAGGACTTAATTAGACAAAACAAAACAAACAAAAACCTGAGTTTGAGTTGAAAAGGATACAGAATAATTAAATAGTTGTTTTCAAGGTAACTTTCTGGCAATATAGAATAAAGTTGCCCAAATTTCCCCCCAAAAGATAACATCACCAAATGGCCTTTGAGCAGCCAGGAAATAATCTGATTGGCTAGGAAACTGACCAACTGAAGGTTTGAAGGACACTTCTAAAACTCCTCATTCTTTTCCACCGAATACACGCGAAACCTCAGAATTCAGTGGGACACCAAATTTTTTTAAAAAGGAAGCACTTGGAAGAGTGCCTCAGTCCTAGGAGGCAATTGATAAATATTTGGTAATTTGACTGAAAGTAGATTTTGAAGTTCAAAAAGAAAGAAATTTGAAAATGAGTTGATAAGTTATTTCCTAGTTCAGAAAAAAGGACTGGGGGTGCTGGAGAGCTAATTAATTTTTCAAAGGATGTTTTTATAGAAAGTTTCTTCAAAAGACCTATGATTTCGTGGGTGTTAGTGGTCCTTCCACTGATCCAGATGTGAGCCCTTTGTGCCTCTGCAGATAGACTTCTGAGCTACCATGGACAAAAAGTCTTCCCATGAGAACACAGGAGCTTCAAGGGATCACACAGGCTATCTAGCCCAAGCTCCTTAATTTACAGATAAGGAGACCTGAAGCCCATGAAGGTGAAATGACCTGCTCAAGGTGATATTAATAGTGAACATTAGAGGTGGAATTGGGCCAATGTCCTCTGACTCCAGAGATAATAACACTCTTTCCGCTGTATCACACTGTTCAGGATTTTGGTAACAAGCCCCTCTCTCAGTTGTAGTTTTTAGTCCTGATTCTCTGTGACTCCGTTTGGGATTCTCTTGGCAGAGATACTGGAGTGGTGTGCCATTCTTTTTCCAGCTCATTTGACAGATGAGGAAATTGAGGCAAACAGGGTTAAGTGGCTTGCTCAAGGTCACACAGCTTGTAAGTATCTGAGGCTGGATTTGAACTCGGGTCTTCCTGACTCCAGGCCCAGCACTCTGTTCACTCTGCCACCTCTCTCACCAGGCCTGCATTCAAAGTCTATAATAGAAAACATGAACTGGCGCCAGGGGAAACATTGTGTACATTCTGACCCCAGGATGTATGTATGGTTTACAAAGCTCTTTCCTTACAACCCTTTGGGGTAGGCAAGCAGTATAAATATTAGTGTTTCCATTTTATAGTTAAAAATCATGACGGTTCTATGGACGGCCAAAGTCAAAGAATCCAAGTGAAATTAAACTGGCAAGTATTTATTAAGAATCTACTAAGTGCAAGACATTGTACTAAGATGCAAAGCAAGGCTCTCAGATTGTTTACAATGTAGCAGCAGAGACAACATGCAAACCACTACGAACAAATACAGTGGATACAGGATGAACTGGAGATAACCAACCGAGCAAGGCAAAGTATTAAGGGGATCAGGAACAAGCCCCTTGTAGAGGGTGGGATTTTGGTTGGGACTTGAAGGAAGCCAGAAGGGAGAGAGGAAAAGGGAAGGAATAGCAGGTATGGGGTACACAGTGAGGGAGAATGGAGAGACAGAGACAGAGACAGAGAGACAAAGAGAGAGACAGAGATAGAGACAGAGAGAGATAGACAGAGAGAGAGAGAGAGAGAGAGAGAGAGGATCTTGTGGGAGAACAGCAACAAGAGGTCCGTGATAGTGGGTCACAGGGTACATGGAAAGGAGTAAGGTCTTAAGAAAACAGGAAAAGGGGAGGGGACCAGTTTATGAAGGGCTTTGAATGACAGAGGATTTTTAAAATATCTGATCATGGAGGGAGCTCCTGGAGCTCTCTGAGTAAGAGAGGGACAGGGGGCAACATGATCAGGCCTGCACTGTAGGAAGTGATGCCATGACATGCCAGTGAATTGGATTTAAGATGTCCTAGTCCAGAACAAAGGACAAACGACAATAACAATGATTAACAACAACTTTAGGAATATCAATTAGGTGACTGAGTGGAGGTTGGCCTGGAGAGTCGAGAGTCTTGAGGCAGAAGGCTATCGCAATAGTCCAGGCATAAAGTGATGAGGGCCTGTACCAGGGTGATGGCAGTGTGGAGAGAAGATGGAAAAGGAAAGAGGGAAGCATATAGGAGAGATTTTATGAAGGTAGAATTGATGAGACTTAGCCATGATTAGATGTAGAGTGAGAGACGGACCCCAGACTGGATGACTGGGAGGATGGTGGTACTTTCAATGGTAAGAGAGAAGCTGGATGATAATGAGCTCCGTTTCCTTCCTATTGTGTTCAAGACATCTAGGAGACATCCATTTCACTATATTTATCTCAAAAAGGCAGTCGGAGATGCCAGACTGGAGGTCAGAAGGGAAGTTAGCGCTGCATGAGAGAGAATCTTCTGCATAGAGAGGATAGCTGGATTCACAGGGGCCGACGAGATCGCCAAGCAAAATAGTATAGAAGCAGAAGAGAAGGCCCAGGATAGGGCTTTGAGACATGAGCCATGGTTAAAGAACATAACCTGAAGATTCTGCAACGGACACTGAGAAGTAATCAGACCAGTATGAGGGGAGCCAGGAGAGTGATGTCAGGGAGACTTGGAGAGAAAAGAGTATGGAGGTGAAGTGGGTGATCAAAACACTGAGTAACAGGTGGTTTCCTTCTCCGGCTAAGTATTGTTACATATAAAGGATGATGTAGCCTGGTGCAAGAGGAAAAGTCCTGGACTTAGAATCCGAATCCCTAACATTCAAATCAGAGCCGTTACTGCTTACTACTTATGCGACCTTTTTTACTTAGCCTCAGTTTCCTCAATTGTAAAAAGGAGTTGAATGAGATGGTCCTTTTAAAGTTCCTTCCAGTTATAAAGCTATGATCCTAACAGCCTGGAAGCCAGGACCCCAAAAGAAAGAGGAGGTGGGGAGAGCTGGGAAGGAAGTAGCTCCAGTGATAGCCCAGAAATGCAATTCATGTTTTGGATGGAGTGCCCCTTTCTGCCCCTTCCCCGCTTTTTAAAATCTTCACATCCTAAAAGGTAAAAAAGTAAAACCGAGAGGTTTAATAACCAGGAAGCTGTAAGTCCAGGGATCCTTTCAATTTCACAGAAAAGTAACTGAAATCGCAAAGCTTTATCACCTGCGGGAAGCGCTGTCCTCTGCCCGTTCTTCCCTCTTGGCTCAGAGGACGAGCTCTTTGCTAGAAGAAAGCTCGATCTCATTGGTCTGAAGCCCGGCAGCTGCCCGCCCCCTTGGGCGACCTCGGCCAATGAGCTCGGAGCAGCTCTCTGGGCCCGCCCCCTCCCCTCCCCGCAGCCAGATGTTGTTGGGTCCTTTCTCCAGCAGCCTCCCTTCAGCTCTGGGGGATCTGCAGGAGTGTGGTGAGGTAGGCGGAGGGGAGCAAAAATCATGCGTGGTCCATTTCATTCACATCCACTTCCTACGGCTTCAGATCTAGACCCAGGCTTAAGGGGTTGGGGGCCGACGCACACTACTAGCCAGTATATGATGAGGGTTATAAGGAATTATAAGAATCCTCTGGATGCTGGCTGCATAGTAATGATGGTGGTGATGAATCGCTGAGACAGCCTCTAAGTGGTGGCTAGTGCCTCCGTGCCAAATTAATTCAAGCTGATTCTGAATCGGCAGAAGCAGGCAGTACCCCCAGATGGAGAGGCTGCCTGGATTCACATTCCATTGAAGCCAGAGATATTTCTGGTTTTTAAAGCAAACACAACAAAGTCCATCCGTGTGATTTCAATCAAGCAATCAGAAATCGTCCACACTTACAGAGCGGCAGCTGGGGGTGGGGGTGGGGAAGAAAATACAAGAGAAACAGGGTCCTTGTCCTCAAGCATCTGAAAATCTACTTGGGAAGGCAGGTCAGGACCAGCTAGTGACAAAGAGAAGGAAAAAATGCTACAGAAAATAAAATGGTGGTGGTGGTGGTGGTGGTGGTGGTGGTGGTGGTGAGGCAGATCATTGATATTGAGAAATATTTGCTGGACTTAAGTGTCAGGAGAGATCTAGGTTTGATTGGCATCTTCAACACTAGCTATGTGAACATTGGTTAAATTACTTACCTACCTGAATTTGAGTTTCCTCATCCCTAAAGTAGAGATGATGTCTGTGGTACCTGGCTCAGAGTGTTATTGTAAGGATCAAATGGGAAAAACGTAAGGAGAACTTAGCAAACTAAAAAGAAAAGCGCTACATCTAAATGTCAGCAGTCATGATGATGCCAGTGAAGATGGTAATTATTATTTATTAGCGGTCGTAGTGGTAGGTGGCTAAAAGTTAGGCTTGGGTAGTTTGAAATTAATTCAAGTTGATTCTATAAATTCAACCCAATTTAAGGTGAATCTGGAAAGGCAAATGCAAATTGGTGGATGGAAAAGGAGAAAGATATTCCTCGTCGGGAGAGCAACTGAATACAGGTACACCTCAGAGATAGCGTGCATTTGGTTCTAAACCACCTCGCTAAGTTGAATATCACAACAAAGCCAGTCACATGAATTTCTTGGCTTTCCTGGTGCATATAAAAGTCGTTTTTACACTATGCTATAGTCTATTAAATGTGCAATTGTATCATGTTTTAAAAATAACATACATACCTTAATTTAAAAATACGCTATTGTTAAAAAAAAATGTCGATCATCATCTGAGCCTTCAGCAAGTTGTAATCTTTGTTTGGAGGCAATCCAGATTCAGTGACTTATCCAGGATCACAAAGATGTCAAATTTGAACTCAGATCCTCCTGACTCCTGGGCTCCATCCACTGGCCACCTAGCTGCCCCTGAACTGTAATCCTTTTGCTGATAACGGGTCTTGTCTTGATGTTGATGCCTGCTGACTGATCGTGTAGTTGCTAAAGTTGCAGAGGCTGTGGCAATTTCTTAAAATAAGATAAGAATGAAGTTTGTCAATTGATTGACTCTTCCTTTCATTTGAACACTTAGAGGCCCTTGTAAGTTTACTAATTGGCCCAATTTCAATGTTTTTGTGTCTGGTGGAATAGGAAGGTCAGAGGAGAGGTAGAGAATGGATGGAACAGCCAGAACACATACAACATTTATCCATCAAGTTCACAGGTGCCCCAGAACATTTGCAATAGTAACACCAAAGATCTCTGATCACAGATAACTATAACAGATAGAATAATAATGAAAAAGATTGAAATATTGCAAGAATGACCAAAATGTGACAGAGAGACATGATAGGAGCAGATGATGTCGGAAAAATGGCTCAGATTGACTTGTTTGACACAGGGTTTCCACAAACCTTCAGTTTGTAAAAAATGCCGTATCTGCAAAGGACAGTAAAATGAGGTGTGCCTGTGATGGCTCAGAGATAAGAAGTAGTATCTCACATATGGGGACTGCTGAGGAGACTGGCCTGCTAACCTGGAGGTTGTAGGTTTTATTCAGAAGTGGGAAGTAAGGTTGGGTAGAAGAACATGTAGGGCTCACTATGGAAAGCCTTATAACAAGACCAGGGAGCTTTGAGGTCAGTGTGCCATATGGAATCTTGGCACGTCCTTGGAGAGGCAGTAGAAGTAGTGTTTTAGGAAGATTTGATTTTTAGAGAGCTCTGAAGAATGGAGTGGAGTCAGGGAGATTAGCTAGGAGGTTGTTGAAATGACCCAGGTGTGGTGACTAGACAGATTTGGACCAGGAGACAGTCTGGGTGAGAAATGAGAGCAACATTGGTCTTTGAGGAAGGGAGACTGCCTAAGCAGAGGTCATTTGTTGTTGTGAAGTTGTTTTTCAGTTGTATCTGGCTCTTCATGACCCCATTTCCTTCACCAGCTCATTTTACAGATGAGACAAATAGGGTTAAGTGACTTACCCAGGGTCACACATCTAGTAAATGTCTGAGCCCAGATTTGAACTCAGGAAGATGAGTCTTTCTGATTCCAATGATGTTCTATGGAATGACTAGAGGAAAGGTTAACAAGAAGCAAGATTTTAAAAAGTAAGAAAATCAAAATATTTTGAGACAATAACACTAGCTGAATTCCATCTTATTTAATTGGTTATAATCAAAGGGGGAAGCATAAAGGAGGGGAATGAAGGAGGTTCACTATGAATTGACACTTTTTTGGGGGGGGAGTTTGAGTTTTTTCAATTTATGTTTTTCAAGAAAATATAGCTATGACCTTTGTCACCTCACTTGATACTCTTAGAATCTTAAAGCTGAAAGGTGTTAAAGGTCATCTAGTCTTTACACATCAGGACACTGAGGTACCAAGAAGTTAGAACCGCCTGGTCTCCTGAATCCCTGTCCAGCCCTTTTTCCATTGTGTGATCCCGTCTCTTTTTGAGCCCTGGTTTTCTCATTTGTAAAATAAGGAGGTTGTATTATGCATTCTAAAGCTTATTCTAGCTATGTATTCTATGACAGACTGGTAGCAGTTACTGAGGGAAATCTCTATAGACTACATCTTTGGAAATAAAAGCCTCCACTTGGATAAATAATAATGATGATAAATGAAAAAAATCCTTTTTATCAGAAAGAGGGAAAAAGGATGATTTTAAATATAATTTAGTTTTGGGAGACCATTCTTCTGAGCTCCTAGATGGGGAACCTGCAGGCTGAAAGTCACATGCGGCCCTCTAGGTCCTCAAGTGTGGCCCTTTGACTAAATCCAAACTTCACAGAACCCTTTAATAAAAGGATTTGATCCATAAAACTTGGACTCGGGTCCTTGGGTGCAGCCTTTTAACTAAAAGGCCATATGTGGCCTTGAGGCCACAGGTTCCCCACCCCTGTGATCTTTTGCCAAGCATCAGGAAAAAAAGTAAACACAAAAGTAGAGGTGGACATGTGTTCATAGCCACATGGAAGTTGTACAGGAGAACAGGGCCTGCAGGAACAGAGCTAGAAATAATCCTCAAGCGTCATACTGAGAAATTAAGAGAGAGACAGAGGTTCCAGGACATCTACTGAGTCATCAGTTATTCTGGGGGGAGGAGGACTCTCCATGTTCTCCTTTGGCAAGCCATGGTCATGCATAGCTGGGAACATTCCCCCAGGACCGAGAAGCAGGCAGAGAATATCTGTGCATCCTCTGTACAACCTATTTACATATATGTGTATGGGGTAGTTGTTTCTCCAGAATTAACTGATTTAATTTGTCGAATTTAAGTGAAAACTTACTATCTTCCTACTCGTCTCAAGTATCATCTCCCTGTTAGTCTTTTTTGTTCTGTTATTTCTATTATGAAGGTCAGTCTTCCTTGTAGAGAGAAAAAAATCAAAAGAATGGAGCAGCTGTTGTGATTATCATCTGGGTCACCATTGTCGTACCCACCCCAAGCAGTCCCTTTTTTGACCCTCCTTTTATTCCTTGCCTCTCTCTCTTACCCATCTCAGCCCATCTGAAATGTTGCTGAATGCCCTGGAATCACAGTAAAATGATCAGTCTCTTTTGTGTTACCCATCCCATCGTACATCCCATGCCATCATGGGCATTCGTAGGACTCTTTCTCTCTTTGAGTCTGACCTACCTTCATTTCCACATCCCCACCATGTCGTTGAAATGAGCAGTCCTCCCAATTCAGGCCACAGGAGTGTGTCATACTGACTCCAAACCCCCATACTAATGCCATGCATTTGAGGCCAAGACTTTAAAGCAACAGCTTGACATAATAACCTACTTAGCACCCTGGGAATAAACTGGCAGGCAGATTGTGTAAAGTCAGGTTGGCATGGGCTCCGGATGAGTAGGGAGCCCTCCAGGGGACATCCAAATACTGGGTGAGTTCAGTGGCCCAAATCTACCTTGAACATGGTACTTGTCAATCAATCAATGTTCACTGCTGCGAGGTATGTACAAAACACTGGGTTACATGTTGTTGGTAAGGGAAGGGAGACCAAAGATGTGTGAGGTCCTTCTTTCAAGGAGTTTATAATCTAGTTAAGGAGGTAAACCATGATCACCTGAAAAGATAACAGTAGCTAGTAAATATAAAATGAAGAGTCTAATATAATATAACAGAACAGAACATAGAGCAGTCAAGTACATTGGTTGTTCAGTCATGTCCAACTCTTCATGACCCCATTTGGGTTTTCCTTGGCAAAGATACGAGAGTAGTTTGCCATTTCCTTCTCCAACTCATTGTACAGATAAGGAAAAAGGGTTAAGTGACTTGCTCAGGGTCACACAGCCAGTAAGTGTCTGAGGCTGGATTTGAACTCCTGAAGATGAGTCTTCCTGATCCCAAGCCCAGTGCTCTATCCACTGTCCCACCTAGCTGCTCCGTGCCTCTAACACCTTGTAAAATGTTTAGTATATAGTAAGGGTTTCATAAGTGCTTGTTGACTGTTTGCTCAAGCCCTAGAAATCACTTTCTTTCATATTGACTGGGTGTACAAGAAGGTTTACTAAAACCTTTTTTCAATCAGCAAAGTCCAGTGACCCCCTCTTCCCTCCAGGATCAGAGGAGCAAAGATTCAGTGCTAGAAGGGACCTTAGAAGCATCTGGTCTAATACCCTCACTTTATAGATAAGGAAACTTGGAGGGGGGTGACTGGGTGCCGATGGACTGAAAAAGGTTGGGAACAATGACCTTTGTGACCCAGGGCACCTAACCAGGCACAGTGAACAAAGAGAGCTCATTTGTAGTGGAAAGGAGGAAGTCAGTTCTGGGAATGAAATCAGAACCAGGACTATAGGCCGATGGATTAAAGGAGCCCCGAGAGAGAGCTGCCTAACCACAACCCAGGATCTCTACTTGTCTTCATGCCTCTGCAATATTCAATTATTCAGGAGAAATGGCTTAGTTCTCTGAGGTCTCAATGTATTCCTCTGCCAAGGCCTAAATGGTTCTTGTCCATCCCTTGGTAGGGCCTGATGAGGCTGAGTATTGCTTGGCAGATGCTTCCAGGTGGGAAGAGACCCAGCAATGTTTTTATACGAGAATGAGAACAACTTCCTGGATCCATCAGAAAGTTCCCTTAATGCAGAGGCTAAAGGGTGAGCAGCAGTTCACATGAATGCAGAAAAACCAAGCAAGCACATTGTAGGACCTTGCCGCTAGTGCCATTCCCCAGATGGAGATCTGGCCTCTTGGTCCCTTCATCTCCTCCTCATCCTGCCTCTCACACTCTAGCTTCCTCCCCAGAAATACCCCTCCTAGGGTGGTTTTTTTCTAGTGCTTTTACCTCTTAGCCCACCCTTTAAGGCCCCTTTGTATCTCTTCCTTTAGAGAGGGATATCCTGGTTGTAGCCAGTGCTGAGCCAGGCCTAACCAAGCCACCACTTCCCCAGCTCACAAAGGAAAGAAAGAAAGAGGGGGAGAAGCAGTGACAAACTCATTTGGCATAATTCTAGAAACTGTATTTTTCCAGTGCTGTCCATCTCCAGACAAAGAACTGGTGGAGTCTGAATGCCCATCGAAGCATGCTTTTAAAATTTTACTTCTCGGGTTTTTTGGGGGGTCTTTTCTTTTGCAATATGGCGAATATAGAATTATATTTTTCATGACTACACATGTATAATCTATATCAAATTGCTTGCTTTTTCAAGGAAGGAGGGAGAGAGGGAATTTGGAACTCAAAATTTAAAAAAAATGTTAAAAATTGTTTTTACATAAAATTGAGAAAAATAATTTTTTAAGAAAGAATTTCTTTTTCCCCTTTTTGTCCTAAGTCGAAGGTTTGAATTGGGGTATTAAAGGAAGGCCCACGTTGTCCTGTGGAGAGGGCTCAAAGAATGAGTGACATGTTCTCTCCTGGACTCCAGGCCAAGCAGAAAGCAGCAGCACTAGTGGAGGCAACCAGCCTGTTCCCAGCTTGCTGACTCATCGTGGTTTTCCTAACAGCATTTCCCAGAATGCCCTTGGATTCAAATAACCCCAAAATGCCAGCAGATTTGTTTGCGGAGCATTTGTATTTTGGTGCAGTAGGTGAATCCCCAGGGAAAGGACACCATTAGGAGCATTCTTCTTTCAGAACCAACAGAATTTTCTCCTTCCTGTTGTAATTGCCCTTCCTTTATTTAATGCGTCACTCTCTAGCTAACCTGAAGGCTTTCCAATCTTTTATTTTCTGAAAAATGTGTCACCCAAACATATGTCTCTAAGAACCACTGGATCAGAGACGTGGTGCTTGCATGGACCCCAGAGACCAGCTAGTTTAAGCATGAACAGTGAGAGGGAGATGAGAAAAGTTTCCACCAAATAAAAGAGGGTCCCTGGTTGAAGACAGAAATTTTCTAAACCAAATATTTAGGACATTAGAACTGAAAAATGACAATAAGTTAGCATTTATGTCGCATTTTACCTATGTTAACTCATTTGGTCCTGAGAACAGCCCTGTGAGGTAGGTGCTGTTATCTCAGGTCTTCCCGACTCTATGTCCTATGCTCTATCCACTGTGCCATTTCTGCCTTAGACATCAACTGACCCAACTCTTTCATTTGACAAATGAGGAAACTGAGGTCCCCCAGAGTGAAGTGATTTGCCCAGAATCAATCACATACCAAGTTAGTGTTTTAGCCAGGATTAAAACTCGAGACTCTGGACTCCCTGTCCAGTGTTTTTTTCTCTCTCATGTTGCCTTCTTTTTATTTTGTACATATTTTGTTTGTATATAGTTATTTGCCTGTTTTCTCCCCCATTAGAATGTGATAAGTTCAAATCCAGCCTCAGCTACTTATTGAGTGTATGACCTCGGGTAAGTCCCTTTACCTCAGTCTGTCTTACTTTCCTTACCTGTGAAATAAGGATAATGATAGCACATATCTCAAGGGGGAAGATCAAATGAGATAGTCTTTGTAAAGTGATTAATGCAGTGCCTGGAAGGTGGTAGGTACTTAGGTACTTAATAAATGTTTGTTCTCTTCTTCCTGGCTCCATAACAAAGCCATGGAAAGCTGGCGACCCCCAGCCACGACCTCATTTCTAGATGTAACCCCATACATATGACTCCAGGCTCCTCTTCTGCTTCAGCATTCATTCCCCCAGACCACTGGCCTGGGTGTGACCCAATGGTCAACTTGCCTTCTGTACTGACCCTCTCGCTGTTGAGCCAGCATCCTGGGCTTTACTAACTCACCACAGTTCTACAAAAGGAGTTACCTAAAGCCCAAAGATAAAGCGGTTTCACTTTCACTTTTGTGTTTCCTCCCGGCTCTTTTAGGCAAGTCTCATGGGTCACATGAAGGACAGATTATATGGAGGGGGGCAGAGATCAGGTCCTTGGGGATCCATGATCCAAAGTGCCAGAGCCAGAAGGAGACAGATACTTGTCGAGTGCCCATCATGTTCTGGAGCACTGTGTGTGTGGGGAGGGGAGGCGATGAGTTCAAGGTGAGGAGCATTTGTGTGGTGATGGTGAGAAAACATCAGATTCTGAGTCTGAATTCTGGTTTTTGGGACAGATACACACACACACACACACACACACACACACACACACACACACCTCCCAAAAGCACAGGATACATTTCGATGCACACCCCCATCCCTGTCTGACTTGGAGCTAATTATTTACTTTCTTTGGACTCCACTTTCTTTATCTGTAGATCAGATGGCCACTAGGTTCCCTTCCAGCTCAAAATCCACAGTCCTATGGTCTTCTGGTACTCTACAGCCATTCACACATCCCAAAGCTCCAAAGCAGTTCAAAAGTTTTGTGTTCCTTCCTTTCTCTTCCTCCTCTTGGTCCCACTTGGCAGCCATGTCTCTTGATTTGATGGAACCACAGCAGAACTAGCAGGTCATCATCTGTTTGCTAGACTTATCTCTGTGAAATTTATTCTGAATTTATACATATCATGAAATTTATGAAAAATGCCCAGCAGTTTTGCCTGTCAGTGCCTGAGCTGGGGGGCATTCCCAAGGATCTCACGCTGGCACTTTGTTCTCAAGGACCCTGGAGTGAGTTGGGGCAGAGGATACAAAGACTAAGAAATCACTATGAGTTGTATATGGGTGAGGGATGGAGGAGCTCTGCCTTTGATATGAAAGTCCCATGAAGGCTTTGTTTTGTTTTGTTCTTTAAATTAGACTTATTCTCTTTCTTGCCCAGGCTGGAACCACAGTGGACACTCACAAGTCTGGTCCCACTACTGACTGATACAAGAGTTTTAGTGTTTCATTTCTAGGTCAGTTCATTCCTCCTTAGGCTGCTGGGTGACCCACTCTCTTGGTTCAGATACTGAGTTCAGATGATCCACCCGCTCAGCCTCCTCTGGAATGCACCATTGCCCAATACAAAAAGCCACATGGCTGCCCCAGCTGGAACAAACTAGTATTCTCTGGTGGCAGCCAGGCCTATTTCTGAAGATCGCTTTTTGTGAAGGGATCCCCATTGCCCAGTTCCTTGTTGGATCAAGGAAGCTGAATTCTCTACTGGCTCCATTCTGCCCCAATTTAACCAAAGGGCAAATAACCAGTCTCAAGTTTGGAGTCAGAAGAATTCTGCATTGGGTTTCCTAGGATTCAGTTAAAATTCTAGGACCCCAAACAAAAAAAAAATCACAAAGGACCCACAATGACAAAATAAACAGTTCTTAAAAAAGAAAAAAAAGTGCCCTCCTGCTGGCTTGGCAAGGGAGTGGGACATGGGGTCTGCATAACTCTGCCAGGCCTTTTCTTTCTTTAGCACTTGGTGTCCATGTATCCACACCTTCCAACTGTGTTCGAGGACAGGGTATTAATAACTGTCACAACTCTGCTTGAGTTACCTGTCATGGGTACAAAGAGCCAAAAGGATCCTATTCCTTTTAACCTCTTGAAAGACAGATGGTAATGATGCCAAACCTTTTATGCAAAATGAGATTTCATACCTCGCGGGTCCTGATGGAGGGATCTCAGTGGTTTCGAGACTGGGAAGCTGCTGGATCACTTGTTTGTTTTAAAGCCAGCAAATTGTTTTCTAGAAAAAAAAAACCTGATTTTAAAATAATTTTTTTTCATAAATACCTTCGGTGTAAACAGAGTATCAGCCGTTCCTTTCTAATTTTGTGACTCTATGGTTCCCATGTGAAATGCACTGTGTGGGTTAAAGACACCAGCCACCTTTGCTTCTTAAGGTACTGATAGACTTTTAGTGTTTTCTTTTAAAAAACAGACCAAGAGGCAGATCTATCATAATATCTGGCATTTATGTAGCACTTTAAGGTTCATAAAGCATTTTTACAACTATCTCACAACAATATCCTCACAACAACCCTGGAAAGTAGATGCTATTATTAAGCTCCCCATTTTATAGATGAGGAAACTGAGGCAGGGAGAGGTTAAGTGACTTGCCCAGGGTCACACAGCTAGTAAGCGTCTGAGGTTAGAACGTGGCTTTCTGACTCTAGGTCCAGTACTCTATCCATTTCCCCTCCTCACTGCCTACCCATTTGAGGAAAAACACCAATTTGCAGAGGCAGAAGAGATCCTTCCTAAATGTGAACAAGTTTCCCCTGTCTTCCTTAAGAGAATTATAATGAATCTGCTGAAAAAAGTAACAGAAAAAGGTCCGTCTGTGCAAATATTTTTTAAAAAGCTATGGTCAGGGTAGAAAGGAGATTTTCTCTGAAATTTAGCAAGACTTTTCTCCCCACTTGCACACAGGCTTATCTGAAAAAAAAAATGAGCCATAATAGATAGGTGAAAATAATTTATAATTTGTATTTCTAACATCCTGCATAACAGTCCTGTGAGGTAAATAGCTTTTATCACTGTTACACATAAGAAAACTTGAGACTCAGAAAGGTGGTGACTTTTCTCACCAATCTGAATAAAGCTCCAGAAAAGAAAAGTTCTTTTGTTCCCATCATCTCAGTATAATGTGTCTGGTCCAATCTGAAGATTAGTTAATAGTTTTTACTGATGCTATGAGAGCTTGAAAGTAGATCCTTGCCCTCCTGGCCCTAAAGGAAATAAAAACTGGCCAAGCAAGGTTGAAAATTGATCAAATGACCAAGAGAAATTGAAAAATCAATTTCTTGATTTTGCCTTGAAAAATCTCCATATACAAAGTCTGGGCCTCAGTTGTTATGTCAGCCACTAGCCTTTCACAACCTGGCTCAAACCTACCTTTCCAACCTTCATGTATATTATTCCCCATCCTGTACTCCTCAGTTCAGTCAGATTGGTCTTCTGGTTGTTCTTCATGCAATCCCCCATTTCCCATTTCATTTAGGCCTAGGGAACTACACGGATTGGTAGAAAGTGGGAGGAATCAACACGAGACATTTTGCATCTTGTTTGGGACTGTCAACCCAAGAACGCAAGTCACCATTCCTTATTTTTTTTTAAATATGTAAGATGTGTGAGGACTGAGATTGTTTCATTTTTGTCTTTGTATCAGATGCTTTTTTATTCGTTCAAGAAAGTAGCGTCACTGTCATCAGGAGTTAATCAGTCACTCCTATGTGCCAGGCCCTTGGCATCCAAATAGAAAAAGGGAGACAATCGCGGCTCTCAAGAAGCTCACACTTTAATTAGAGGAGGCAACACATGAAAGAAAATCCAGTGGCAGCACCAGTGGAAAAGCCCGGAAATCCTGCAGGTGTGTTGGAACATCAGATGCTAAGACCTAGGGCTCCGTAGACTATCCCAGCAAGTCAGCTGTCAGTGTTGGAGGCCATGTTGTACGGTGTAAATTTAGGGCAGATGATAAGACTGAGGGGACCTTAGGACACACAGAGCAGATGGCAAAGGCTGGTGGTTCTTCATCTCATTGGAATGATTAGAGTTGATGATTCCCATCTCATCCAAGCCTTGTAAGCAATCAAGCGGCTGGGATGTGTTCCAGGCAGCCTCAGACAAAGGGGTGAGGGAGGAAAGAGAGGGGAAAGACCTTCCCCCTTCCTAGCGTTGGTGCGTCTCCCCAGTCATCTCCCTTCTCCCTTCCCTGCTATCTATTTATCAGGTTAATCTTATCATTAGCAATGGGAGCAGATGAAATATTCTACTAAGAATGTTAGGAAATTAACACTCTACAGTGGAAAGAGCGCTGTATTTGAAGTAAAGAGACCTAGAAAACATGGGTCCAAGTTCTGATTTTCCCTGTTGTTGTGAATAGTACATGTAGACTGTATAGAGCACTGTATAAATCAGATGTTTTGGAAAAGGGAAGGAAGGCAGAAAATGGGATTCCTGAGTATTCCTGGCAGGACTATTTTCCGCAATGCCCTCCTTCCATCTCTAAGCTCCAACTTCCCAGGAAGACAAACCAGTGTGGTTTCCCAACTCCCAAAGGGAAAAAAAGGTCAAATATAAGAATAACAATAGTTTGGGGAAATTCTAGATCCAAGATTTCATGGCTAAAGAGAGCTCAATATAAGGAATCTCCCTCTCCTTAATCAGCAGACCCACAGCTGTTTTGAACCTGGTAGTCAATGCATGGTGTGGGACAGTGGAAATTAAGTGACTCACCCAGCGTCCCACAGCTGGTGAATGAAATCCAGGTCTTTCTGACTCCCCTTAAGTCAGGTTGCATCTTAATAATAATAGTTATAATGACAAATCATACCAATAACATGATCTCTTCAGCCTCGAGTTTTCAGCTCCATTACCTTGTTTGATCCTTGCAACCTGGCAAGGTCAGTTGCAAAAATATCATCCTCTCCATTTTACTGATGAAGACACTGAGGCTCAGAAGGAACCTGCCTAAAGAGTCCAGGCAGTAAATGTAAAATATCTCTCCTTTTTTTATGCCTAATCCTCTCCTGATTTTATTTCAGAGGCTTTAAGAAATTCCCAATTGTTCTCACAACTTGAAAGACTTGAATTGTTGGCAGTAGGGCTGTTGTGTGTGAGTACAAGTGTGTGCATGTGTGTGTTTCATTCCAACATGCACACCCCCCACTTTATAGTTAAGGAAATTAGCTTTCATTGTACAAAAAATCCACAAACATTTCATTAGGACACTTTCGTACTAATGAGGGATAATCAGTGTGCTTTCAAAGCCTGCCTAGAGCAGAGATAAACACTATTTATTTAACCAAGAACCATAGCAAGCCTCTAGCATGAAGTTAGCCTTCCTGATCCTTGCAAATCACTCATTTTATACAAACCTACATTTGAACTACATCCTGTCTCTGCACTCTGAGGCTGTCTAAGGAATCTGTCTTTTGTTGTTCAGTCATTTCAGTCCAACTCTTCATGACCCCATTTTGGGGTTTTCCTGGCAAAGATACTGGAGTGGTTTGTTATTTCCTTCTCTAGCTCACTTTACAGATGAGGAAACTGAGGCAAACAGGGTTAAGTGACTTGCCCAGGGTCACACAGCTAGTAAATGTCTGAGGTCACATTTGAACTCAGGAAGAGGAGTCTTACTGAGTTGAGCCCAGTGCTCTATACATTGTGCCGTCTAGCTGCCCTTGGGGACCTACCCTAGTCCCATCAATAAGCGGAATCCTTTGTCTCCATTAAATCTCAGGCCTAGGAGGAACACAAGGCCAGACTGACTCAGTTCGTGCCTTGACTACATCATTCAAGTAGGGGCAGCTAGGTGGCCCAGTGGATAGAGTGCAGGGCATGAAATCAGGAAAACCTGAGCTCAAACCCAGCCTCAGACACTTACTAGCTGTGTGGCAAGCCACCTCATTTGTCTGCCTCAGTTTCCTCAACTGTATAATGGGGATTATAACAGCACCGACCTTCCAGGGTTGTTGTGAGGATCCGATAAGATAAATATTTGTTAATCAAATAGCAAAGTGCCTGGCACACACAGTAAGTGCTAATAAATGTTAGCAATTATTGTTCATTCAACAACAGGTATTAAACGTCTCTGTGCAACAGAGCCAGAGGTGCCAAACACAGAAGGTCCAGACCAAACCAAGATGTAACTGGGAAATATTTATTTATTTGCTTTTTTTTTTTTGGAGGGGGGAAAGCAGGGCAATTGGGACTAAGTGACTTGCCCAAGGTCACACAACTAGTAAATGTTAATTGTCTGAGGCTGAGTTTTGAACTCAGGTCCTTCTGATTCCAGGGCCAGTGCTCAATTCACTGCACCACCTAGCCACCCCAACTGGGAAATATTTAACAAAAGAAAGTAATAATACAATATGGGGCAGCTAGGTGGTGTAGTGAATAGAGCACTGGCCCTGGAGTCAGAAGGACCAGAGTTCACAACCAGCCTCAGACACTTGACACTAGCTGTGTGACCTTGGGCAAGTCACTTAATCTCAATTGCCTTGTCTTCCCCCTTCCAAAAAAAAAATACAACAGAATGTAGATAATGTTAGTATGTGGTTTTCTAAATCAATATGAGCCTACAGGGATCCTTAAGGATGATTTAAGAGTGGGCCCCATTTCCATCTGAATTTGATACCACCATACTGAATTTAGTTGCCAAGAATGGACCCATCACAACCCAAACCCAGCTGTAGCTGAAGCAGCATAGAGAACATAATCAGCACCTTCCCTAACATTGGGAATGTGGTGAATTAGTCCTGTGACTTGAGGTTGTTCATCACTGGCTGATAAACAGGTTAAAATGGGAAAGAGACTCCGTGTTTGGAAGAGGAAACATTCCCATGCTCTTGGCTGAGCTCTCTGAGAGTCACCCCACCTCCCCTACATATCCAATGTCCCAGTGTTTCCTGGGACTCACGGCTTTCTTGGCTGAGGAAAATGGAAGTGCTGTTTTGGATGGTGGGCAGGGGTGGTTGAGCAGTAGCCACCCTGTGCAAACCTGTCACTAGAGGGCTTGGCAAACCTTAAAGTGCTATAGGAATGAGTGAATCATTATTATTCCAAGTCTTACTTGACTTCAGCTTGGGGCTTGTTATTTAAAAGTTTCGGGAACAGTTATTATAGAATCCGAGCATTTAATATGATTTACCCCCAAAATGCTGTGATGAAGGTGCATCCACCAAAGAAACATGCCTAGCACAGTTAGCATAGTAGACACTTAATAAATATTCGAAGATTTGATTTAAGGAACTCGAGAGAATGTCAATTTTCACTCTGGACTTGAAGGTGATTTAGAATTCAGGTTCCAGGGTATAATACCAAGGCTCTGTAACTCCGCTGATCTTGTTTGCATGGGGAAAGTTAAGTGGTATCATAAATGGCGCTGGGAAGAAGAAATTAAGGTCAACTTTAAGCAACATTACTCTCTATAAATCAGTACTGAGCTCACCCACCTGAGACCTGAAAGTGAAGAGTTTTCAACTAACTTTTCTTTCCTTTTGAAGGAAGCCACCAACAATGCAGAACGAGTCAAGGATGATCAAAGACGAAGATGTGTGTTTCAACATGGGCATGAAGAGAGCTCCCCCTTTTCCCCACTGCCTGCAGCTGGGAGCCCCGAGGATGAAGTCTCACCAGAGACAACCCTTCACAGAAGAGTTCAGGGGGCCCTTTGCCCAGTTTCGGTACGAACCTCCTTCAGGAGACCTAGATGGATTCCCAGGAATCTTAGAAGGAGGTGGGTCTCGGAAGCGGAAGAGCATGCCCACCAAAATGCCCTATAACCACCCTCCGCCTGATGCCACAGCCTCCCACCAACCCGATAAGGACAAAAGCCACGGCTCTCCCGGCCTACCTTTGTTCTTCCAGCAGCCTCCACCCCCCAAGTACGATGCCCAGATGATCGACCTCTGTAACATCGGCTTCCAGTTCTACCGTACCCTAGAACACCTGGGGGCCAAGCCCATCAAGCAAGAGCCCATCAAACCCAGCACCGTGTGGTCCCACCCTCCTCCTCCACCATTCCTACCATCGCCTTACCCCTACTACCCTAAAGTCCACCCGGGCCTGGTGTTCCCTTTCTTCATGCCTCCCCCGGGCTTCCCCTACGGCCGGCACCCCTTCCAGCCCAAGCGTGCGGCCCAGCCGCAGGCGCCCCCCAAGGCCGAGAGGCAGGACAGCTCCGAGGAGAGCAAGCAGAAGGTGGAGCGGGTGGACGTGAACATCCAGATCGACGACAGCTACTACGTGGACGTGGGCGGCGAGCAGAAGCGCTGGCAGTGCCCCATGTGTGAGAAGTCCTACACCTCCAAGTACAACCTGGTCACTCACATCCTGGGCCACAGCGGCATCAAGCCCCACGCGTGCACGCGCTGCGGGAAGCTCTTCAAGCAGCTCAGCCACCTGCACACGCACATGCTGACGCACCAGGGCACCCGGCCGCACAAGTGCCAGGTGTGCCACAAGGCCTTCACGCAGACCAGCCACCTGAAGCGCCACATGATGCAGCACAGCGACGTGAAGCCCTACAACTGCCGCATCTGCGGCCGTGGCTTCGCCTACCCCAGCGAGCTCAAGGCCCACGAGGCCAAGCACGAGAGCGGCAGGGAGAACATCTGCGTGGAGTGCGGCCTCGACTTCCCCACCCTGGCCCAGCTGAAGAGGCACCTGACCGCGCACCGCGGCCCCATCCAGTACAACTGCACAGAGTGCGACAAGACCTTCCAGTACCCGAGCCAGCTGCAGAACCACATGATGAAGCACCAGGACATCCGGCCCTACATCTGCTCCGAGTGCGGCATGGAGTTCGTGCAGCCCCATCACCTCAAGCAGCATTCCCTCACCCACAAGGTGAGCGGGGCGGGGAGCTGGGGAGGGCGGGGCGAAAAGGGCCTCCTCCCAGTGGTCTCTTCAAGGAACAAAACCTGTTTTCGCCTGCTCCTGACAAGAGCCCCAAACCCTTGTTTGTAGCCTTTGTAGCCTTGTAGTCCCTTCTCCCCGACAAGGAGCCCAGTGGGGAGTAGGAAAACTGAGTTCCAGGAGCAGTTCAGACTGTCCCACAGTTCTTCAAGGTAAGTGTGAAAAACTAATGTGTAATAATCCACTCTGTATTACAGTAATATTAGAGCAAAGTCCAGGAAATTTGGTGGCTATAAACAAATCTCTGCTTAGTCCAGGTCTAGAAGAAAAAAATCTGTTGGTTTTTTTCCCCCTGCACCTTGAATCTAGCCCCTTTGTTTCAAGAAGTGGGTAACACTTCTTGAAAGCACTGTACAAAGGCTAGTCCAGCTTTGGCCTGGCAGCCACATTCAGATTTATCTTATTTTAAATTTGGGGAGCTTGAGATAAGGACAGAGGGGCAACTGGTGGCCGCTGAGCTCTCTTTCTTCCTTTGTTCGTTCAGCCGTATCTGACTCTTGTAAAGAGTGCCATTTGGGATTTTCTTGGCAGAGAAACTGGAGTGTTTGGCTGTTTCCTCTACTAACTCATTTTACAGATGAGGAAACTGAGGCAAACAGAATGAAGTGACTTGCCCACGATCACACAGCTAATAAGTGTCTGAGGCCAGATCTGAACTCTAGTCTTCCTGCCTCCTGGTCTCAGACTCTATCCACTGTACCACCTAGCTTCCCGGTTTCTTTCCTTATCTGTGACAGTCCTTTCTGTAAATGTCTCCTGTCCATAAAAGTTAGAAAAGTTATAGGATCACAGATATAGAGCTCAAGGGGACCTCAAAAGCCATCTAGTTTACATAAACTCCACATTCATTCATTCACTTTCAAGACTGGGTCTCCCCATCTTGCTCAGACTGGAAATGGAGGAGCCACTCTTGGGCCTGATCCTTGGATCTGTTCCATTTCAGAACTGGACTGGTTCACCCTCCTCAGACAACCAAATGCCCCCACCTCCTGTTGAGGACTAGCTATATCAGTAGTAAACTTAGTACAGACAAGCAAATAGCTTCTGTAGCTCAGAACTCTCAAGCTCCAAGTATCCACTGGCCTCGACCTTCCTACCTTCTCCTGTTTGTTTATAGATGAGCAAACTGAGACCCAGTGAGGTGACTTGCCCAGAGTCCCCCAGGAAGGCCCTGTGATAGAAGATGGTCTTCAGAGCAGGAATTAACCTTTCACTTCAATTAGTCCAACCCATCCATTTTACAGATGAGCAAAGAAAGCCCCAGAGAGGTAAATAGCATGCCCGAGGTCATAGAACTGATAAGGGATGAGTCTGGGACTAGAACCTGTCCTGACTCGGAGTTTCCTGGGCTGAAGCCCTCGGATCCATATCCACCTCCCTAGCTGACTGTTTTCTGGTGGAAAAGGCAAAAACACCAAACAAGAGCCTTGGTCTTGCTAATTCCTGATTGCTAGTTCCCCCAGGAAAGCTCACTTCTCTCTGGAGTGAAGTAGACTGTCTCCCCCTCCCCACGTTTGCAGGAGGCTTAGAGGAGAAGACTGAGTTGTCCCAGCTCAGTGCTGCGCTGAATTCTAATTCAACACTCTCTACTCCCCCCAGGCCATCTGGAGGTTTCGGTGTGTAGAATACGTTTGATAATCATTTTTTCTCGGTCTATTGGTTTGTTTTTTTCTTTCTTGCCCTCAGACTCAGTCCAAAGCTGCAGTAAACCCAGTCACTGAAACGATTGCCACCCTGTTTAAGTTAGGCCCCAACTCTGAATCTGTTTGGGTTGAACTAAGCTAAGTGCCCGACCTGAAAGCTAACCTGAATGGAGGTGACTTTGGTTCTTTTGGAGCTCTGGGGAGGGGAGTCTAGCCTCCTCCCACCCCTTGGGCCTCAGCTGGCTTTTGTGATGGCAGTCTCCTCTCCTAAATCTGAATTTCAAAAACATCCTTTAATCCTAAAGTGTCGAGGGAGACCCTGACCTGACCAAGATAAAATTTCTGCGCTGATAGAAAGGGTTGCATTTGAAAGGCCTGCACAAAATCTAGCTCCCTTTTTGGGTCCTCAAGGAGTGGCCGCTTTGTGAGTTTTGCATAAACAGTTTCTGCCCTATATTAACAAAGGCACCTGTGGACATCATCCAGAGAGACAGGGTCTTGCCAAATCCAAGAACTTGAGACAAGGGACCTAAATGAAGACTTGAAAAGGAGTTGAAGGGGAGTTTCTAACATTCATTTTAAAAAGGGTTCTGGGAGCAGGGGAGAGAGGGGACAAATGGTAAAAGTGTCACTCAGTTTGGGAATCAAAATACCCTTAAATGAACAAAATGTTTAAATAGAACAACAATTACTTTTCTGTGCACCTGCCTTCGGTGCCCCTAGATATCTCTCTCCTAGCCCCTGGCAGTCTCTGAAGGCTTCCATTCCAACAATCATTCTGGGCCTGGAGGGCACACAAGCAACTCCTTTATTCCCTAGGGCTTGTTTCAGAATTGTGCAGACTGGAATCGGAAGGTTCACGTGTGATTTTCATTTTATAACTACATTTCACAGAACCGAAAATTAATGTTTTTGTTGATTCTAAAAAAAAGCTCTCTATTAAGAGAACCGCCTAGTCCTTCCTGGTGCCAGAATGATCTAGTGGGACACCAGGGCTCATAGTGGCGTGCCCGGGGCCTCTGACTCTGTTCATAATGTCTCACTGGTGCCTTGCTGGAAAGAGCCCTGAACTGAGTTTCTGATCAGGCCTTAATACTCAACACGTGTTAAACTCTACAGGCAGAAAGGGAGCCCATTTACAACAGTTTGTCATAGAATTTGGAGCTAGAAGAGATGGTGGCCAGAAATTTGGCCCAACCTTCTCATTTGACAGGTGAGGAAAGGAGCCCAGCAAGGGCATGTGATTTATCCAAGGTCATTCAGGGAGGTGAAAAATAGCAAGGCCTGGCTTGAAAACCAAGGTTTTCAGGCTCCAACTTGCAGTCCTCTTTCTGTTGTGTTATTCGAAGCAAATGAAGGAAGATCTGGGTTCAAATCTTGCTCCAGATACCAGGTGGATGATCCTGGGCAAGTCACTTAGACCCGCCCCTCTAAACCTCTGTTTTCTTATCTATAAAATAAGCGTAATGGCAGCACCTGCTCCGCAGCACGGTTGTGGGGTTCATGTGCAATCTCAGATGTAAAATGCTTTGAGAACTTAAAAGATTCTGTGAACTTGAGGACTTGTAATTTTAGGCTGTACCAAGAGAGATGAGATCCCTAGGGAATTTGTTGTTTGTTTTGGTTTGGTTTTTAATCTGTAAAATGAGAGAATTGGCCATATGATCTTTAAGGTCCCTTTCAGCTTTCACCTCCTTATAAATTGTAGTGTTTTTTTTTATGAAAATAAATTTAAAAAAAAAACACTTTAGAACACGTTCAGTGAGTTAAAAACAGAAGTGTGCTAGTAAATGTTTAACAACTACCATAGAACTCCAGGAGAGACAGAGACAGGGAGAGAAGAAATCACTAATGTATATGGAAAAGAAACATACAGAGAGAGGTGGCACATTGGAGAGAGTGCTACTCCTGGAGTCAGGAAGACTCCTCTTCCTGAGGTCAAATCTGGTCTCAGACACTTACTGGCTGTGTGACCCTGGGCAAGTCACTTCACCCTGTTTGCCTCAGTTTCCTCATCTGTCAAATGAGCTGAAGAAAGAAATGGCAAACCCCTCCAGTATCTTTGCCAAGGAAACCCCAAAAGAGGTTACAAAGAGTCAGGCATGACTGAAAACGACTGAACAACAAGATACATAGAAAGGTGTATCTATATCCTTCTCTATATAGATGCACCCTAGACAGACTTTTAAGTTTAATCTGCATTATTAATGTTTTCTTCTTCACTTTCTTAAGCCTAGATAATCAAGAAAACATTAAATAAAGCCCTAATTTGTAGTGTTTGCGGATTACTGATGCTGAAAATTTAATAATCAACTCCAGCACCGGCTGGCACCAGCACCCCCTGGTAAAACAGAAATGTATTTACATTTGGTTTGTAATTTTAAAACTCATTATCTGAATACTCAATAAAAGGGTTTTTTCCCCAAATTAGATTTTTTTATTCACTAAACATTTATTTTTATTAACAAAATGGAAAGGGTTGAATTTCTTCTCTTTCTTGCAGCTCCAAGTCCTATAAGCATTCTTTTTTTGCAGATGAGCTGGCTTCTGTATTTGGTTTTAACGTATACCTGTCCACCCACCAATTGTTTTGGGGGATTATTTCTCTTCCTCATCCTGAAAAGTGGTACTTTCTTATCATAGTCATTTTAAGGAGGAAATGCAGTCAGAGGTAGTAATAGCGGCAGCAAGCATTGATAGAAGACTTTCAGATTTGCAAATAACCCCACGTTAACTCATTTGGCCCCCAAATCAGTCCCATGAAATAGGTGCTATCGCTAGCTCCATTTTATGGATCGTGAAACTGAGGGGGAGAGCGAGTAAGTGGTTTGCCCAGGGTCACGCAGCCAGGGAACATCCAAGGCATGATCTGAACTCTAAGTCTTGTGCTCCATCCATTCCTCATCCTGCTGCCTGCTTACATACTTTCTACCAGGCCCCATAGAAAGTGAATGGCAGTAAATGACAAGACGTCAGATTGGAATTTAAAGCTGTTAAATTATCCATGTTCTACTTAAGTGGGTTATCATGGGTAACCAATATTGTTGCTACATTAGGACTTTTACTACAGGATTGGACCTACAACTAGGCCCAATCAATTAAGCTTTTATTAATCAATTAACCAATCAATTAACTTTCATTAACCAATTAATAAGCTTTTTTTAAAGCACCTACGATGTACAAGCACTATGATACAAAGAGAAAAATGAAAAAAAAAAAAAAAACCCTTGTTTTCAAAGAGGTTATATTGCCAGAGCTTGCAAACATTTGGAATTTGTTTGGTGGGTTTTTTTTTTAAAAGCTCCTTTCCTCCCCATTTTAGCTCCCAAGATTTATAATGAGTCAAGGTCTCTCTAAAAAGACCTTTTCTTGAAAATGATGACTAGCTGGGGTTAGCTAATGGCCCAGCCCCAGTTCTGAATCCCAGGAAATGTTCTCAGTGGAGGGCATCATCGCTTAAGCATTCAGGCACTTCTCACAAAACAATGAAACATGAACAACTCCTTCCACACTGTTCCTTAATCCCAGAGGGTGATCCCTCTCCTTGCCAGCTCTTTTTTGGAAATCGGCAGCCTGTCTCTTTGGGGGCTCAGGAGTCATGTCCCACATTGTCTACAGTGGCTGAGGGCTGTGAGTTCAGAAATCAAGTTGATGATTTATTCATTCATTCAAGAAACATTTGTTATATGAAAATTGTTTGCCAACTACTTGGCTCGTCACTGAGGGGTCTATAGAGATGAATTGGGCACCATGGGCCACCCTCGAGCGGTTTACAATCTGGTATACTGTAATAGTACATGAAGGAACTGGGATTTCATTCATGTGTCCACCAGTACAGTTAGCAGCTCATGTCTAGGGCTGCTGAACAGATAAGCCCTTCCACAGGGGTGTGGAACCTGCAGCCTTGAGGCCACATGTGACCCTCTAGGTCCTCAAGTGCAGCCCTTTGACTGAATCCAAATTTCACAGAAGAAATGGGATTTTGTGAAATGTGAAGTTTGGATTCAGTCAAAGGGCTGCACTTGAGGACCTAGAAGGCCACATGTAGCCTCGAGGTCACAGGTTCCCACCCCTGTCCTAGGGATTGCCTGAGCACTAGCTAGGTAGTACAGTGGATAGAGCGCCAAAGGCTGAAGTCAGGAAGATTCATCTTTGTGAATTCAAATCTGACCTTAGACATTTGCTAGCTGTGTGACTCTGGGCAAAACGCTTAAGCCTGTTTGCCTCAGTTTCCTCATCTGTCCAACGAGCTGGAGGAGGAAACGGCAAACCTCTGCAGTATCTTTGCCAAGAAAACTCCAAATGGGGTCACAAAGAGTCATATGTGCCTGAGCAACAACCAAATCCTCCCACTTTGTTTCATTCTTGCTTGTAAATCTACTTGTGCAGACTCCCCACCTCTGTATCCCCAGCTGCCCAGCCCACTGTTTCCACAGTGGGCACTGAAGGAAACGCTTGTGAAGAGAGCCAAAGTAGGTGTGAGTATGGAGTATTCCGGGAGGTGCACGTTCCTTCTGAGAGCTCAGGAGAATGCCGGTCACCCTGGGGCGTGAGATCGCCCTGGTTTTGAGTTTCTTTCATGTTGATGAGCTTTTACAGACCCCACTCCAGCAGACTTTTCTGAGAGAGGCAGCCTTACCAAAGGCTGATTAACTGCGTTCTGATTTATCCCAGTGATGTCAGACTGTGGTCTGAAAACCAGCAAAAAATCAATCTCTTTTCTTTCCTCCGGTGGTCTTTCTCACTGAGATTTCCCAGAAGAAGGAGGGAGACGACAATCAGCTGCTCCTTCAGCGGGGTGACCTTTAAGGAAAAGAGAGGAGGGGGATGGGGGAAATGCCATGCCCTAGCATTTGGAGCCCAGCATTAATCATTGAAAAGCTAACGTATTTACTGAGTCCAGGAACAAGCGGTGCCCCTAACCACTCCGTTTCCTACCCCTTGTCTCCTTGCAGGGCGTGAAGGAGCACAAATGTGGCATCTGCGGGCGGGAGTTCACCCTGCTGGCCAACATGAAGAGGCATGTGCTGATCCACACCAACATCAGGGCCTACCAGTGCCACCTGTGCTTCAAGAGCTTCGTGCAGAAGCAGACGCTCAAGGCCCACATGATCGTGCACTCGGATGTCAAGCCTTTTAAATGCAAGGTCAGCAGCTCCTGGGGAAGGCCGAGGGTCTAGGGAGGCCGAGAGCAGCTCTGTGGGTGGAAGCAAAAGGGTCCAGAAACTAACTCCCTCGGCCCAAAGAGACCTTTCTTAGGCATGGGGGGCAAGAAGAGGAATAGGGGGATTGTGCATAGCACGGGAGAGCTGGGAGGGAACTCAGAGGCCCCTGCATCCAACAATGTTCTCATGATATCGATGTGGAGATGAAAGACCAGAGGTTTTTTTATATGACACTCAAAATCACATACAGAATCAGCAGCAGAACTGGGACCCTAATTCCCTTTGAAGTGTGAGTATGTAAGCAGCAGCAGCCCTGCAGCCTGCCCTGGGTGATGAGCACAAAGGCTGTCCTGGGTCGTGGTCCAAGTGAATTTGCACAAGTCACTCAGTCACTCCGAGACACAATTTCCTCCTGGTCATTGGGAACAGCAGCTCTGGATTCTTGTGAGGAAGGGGTGCTGGGAACCACAAACTGATCACTTGGCAAGTGTTGAGGGCCTGCTACCTCTGTGTTCAGGCACTGTGCTAGAGAGAGGCCAGAATGAAGGTGTGCCTTCTCTCAAGGAATTCATTCTCTCTCTAGATGGTTGTGTTCCTTCACTCCCAGATGATTGTGTATATATGTATATATACACATATATATAAGTTGCCTCTCACAAGAGAATGTACACTCCTTAAATTTATATATGTACGTACACACACACATACATATATGGCATGTCACCATATGCTGAACATAAACATATATAACATATATGTATAAGCCTATCTAAATATAGCATGATTGGGTGCTATACACACATTTATGATGTGAGGAAATTAATACAAAGCATTGAAAATATTAGTTATAATAATGATGACAATGCTTGTTCTTGTGTCATCACAGAACCAGATCACGGTGACATAGGAGCTAGCCACGGAGAGGAAAGGAGAAGGTGATGATCAAAATGTGGGACTAGGAAGGATGAAGGGAGGGGGGTGGGAAGCTCTTATTAGAGGTGAGAAAAACCGGGTTGCCCCTCTCTCATTCCACTGAATGGGAGCGCCCAAGGATAGCTGTATCCACCCCAGCACTGATGTTGAGTGCCCTCTGACTGTTCAGAGTATTGTACCTCAGTGCCCTACTTAGCCCTGCCCTCCAGCATGGCGCCACCTGCTCATAATTACCTTCCACTGTACCTTCCAACCCCCCATCAGCCACAGGGAGGAAACCTCATTATGGATTAGTTTCTTCAGTTTCCTTTTCTCAACTAGTTATGTGACTGAGACCCACCACCATCACCCCACAATATCTACTGCCTCTGGGCATTTGCTTGTTTGCTACAAATTAATATCTCTTTGGTAGAACTTTAGTCCACCTAAGAAGCTATGCGTGGGAGATGGAGGTAGGGTAATACAACTCTTATTCATGCATTGAGCAAACATTTATGGAGCCTTTCATGGGCAGAGCAAGTGTATGCTGAAAGGTTGGATAAGGCCCGGTGCCTGCCCTCATGGAATTTACAGTCTAGTGAAGGGGAAAGGCTCACGTAGATAACTGTAACATCCCACGTAACCTAAGTTTAATAGAAACCTATAAACTGAGCACTACATAAGGTCTGCAAGGGAGGGCTGTGACCCACTGAGGGTTTGGGGAAGGCTTCATGAGGTGACTGAGGCTTTAAAGGGTGGGTAGGGATTCAGAAGGTGTTAAGGAACAGGAAGGGGATTCTTGGCCTGGGGAAGAGCACAAGCATGGGTCTGGAGGAGGTAAAGTGCGTGTTCGGACTCCAGAGAGAAGTCTACCTTAGCTAGAATGTGGACCAGTGGTATCAGACTCAAAGAGAAAGAGGTCTTTGTGGGCCACATTTTGACTCAGAAAACTTCAAATTAATATTGTTATATTTTTACTTATTTTATCAAACATTTCCCAATTACGTATTTTTTATAAATTTATTTATTTATTAGTTTTCAACATTTATTTCCACAAGATTTTGAGTTACAAATTTTCTCCCCATCTCTCCCCTCCCCCAGCCCAAGATAGCAAGCCTACTGAATGCCCCTTCCCCCAGTCTGTCCTCCCCCATTCCCTCCTTACTATCTTGTAGGCCAAGATGGATCTCTATACCCCATTGCCTCCCAATTATATTTTAATCTGATTCTGGCCATACTAAGGAGTTCTGGGTGAGAAGTTTGATACCTCTGGTGTAGACTATGAAGAATGGAATAACGTTTGACAAGTTTGGAAAAGCGCCTCGTCATAGCGGAACTTCAGCTGATTTTAGAAGCCACAGGGAGCCATTGAAGGCTTTGAAGTATGAGAGACACATTACAAGTCTAGGATAAGACACAATATTCTAGCAGTAGCACTAAGGCTCAGTTGCAGAGACTGGAGGCAAGGACACCTCTTAGGAAACTATTGTGATGGTCTCATCAGGTGGCAATAGAAGGTCCACGGAGTGGTGACTGTGAGAAGAATGGAGTGGGGCTGGATGCAAGAGGAGATGTTGTAAAGATGGAATTGAAAGGCCTTGACGGGAGAGGGAAGAGACAAAATCACCCTGAAATTGTAGACCTGGGAGATGACAGGAAATAGTGAAGTCAGAAGGAGGAACAATGGGGGGGGTGTTTGTGGGGTTTTCGGGGGGGGGGGTATTAAGCATACCTTTACACATGTTTAGTTCGTGTTAGAATGTCTAAATAGGTGGAGATGTAAATCAAGAGGTCAGAAGGGGAAGTCCAGTCTGTCGGCACAAATTCTTAGACATGGGAGCTGAGGCCATGAGAATGAATGAGATGGCCAAGGGAGAGAGTCTAAAGAGAGCAGAGAACTTCAAGGAGAGAACCTTCGGCAGTGCACCCATTAAAAAGAATCAGGAAGAGGATGATCGAGTGGCACAGAAGACAGACATTGTTAGAGAAGATAATGTCTTTGAAGTAAAAAGGGAACAGAGGATTGAATAGGAAGGAGTGGTTAGTTGTGTCAGAAGCTACAGAGAAGTCAAGGATGATGAAGAGGGAAAGGGGTTGTTTTATTTAGTCATTGTAGTTGTACAGTCATTTTTTCAGTCATGTCTGACTCTTTGTGACCCCGTTTGGGATTTTCTTGGCAAAGATACTGGGGTGATTTGGCCATTTCCTTCTCTAACTCATTTTACAGATAAGGAAACTGAGGAAAACAGGGTAAAGTGACTTGCCCAAGGTCACACAGCTAGTAAGAGACTGAGGTCAGATTTGACCTCAGGAAAGTGTCTTCCCAACTCCACGCCCTGCCCTCTATCTACTGTGCCACCTAACTGCCCTCATTTAGTCATTAGAAGTTGTTATTGGCGACTTAGGAGAAAAAAAGATTTTGCTGGAGTGATAAGGGCAGATGCCACATTACAGGGGGTTGAGAAACAAGCTGTCACTTGTCCTTTGTTCTGGAACAGGGGCATGCCACCAGGATGGTGATGCTGTGACTTTGCAAGTGAACTGGATTTAAGTGAGGCAGGGCTGTGCAAGGTCACTGGCCTCACTTTCTCCTCCAGAGCCATCTGGGCCCAGTGGCCAGATATAGATCAGGACAGCTGGAGATGGCCCCTTGAGGGGTGAGTAGTGAGGAAGCAGGGGCATTGAGAGAGAAGGGGAAATAAGATGATAGCTAAATGGGGCCAGATGAAGGCTCTTTTATGGATCGGGGGCATCTAAGTATGTCGTAGGCAGATGGCAAGTAATTGGTAAAGAGAGAATGGCTATAAGCAGCAAGGTTTTGGAGGAGGTCATGTACCCTAAACACTGCTAGGTTTTTTTTCCCATTTACCCTGAAACTGCACCCCTCAGACTTCTGGGCCTTACCATCTACTCTACAACTGGACTCTTCCATGGGCTAGCTCCCCCATTCAGAGTGTGAGCCGCTGGGAAGCAAGAGCTTCTCACTTTTTCTATTTGTTTTCCCTGATCTAGCCAGCTTGGCCCATATTAAATGCTTTTTTCATTATTTTTTTTAAGTTGGAAAGATTAGGATCAATGGCACAAATAGAGGGGTTAGCCTTAATGAGCAGAGATTCCTAATTAGGCGATAATGCCGAGTTCTAGGGAAACAGTGAAGGGAGGGGTCGTGGGTGCTCACATTGGTTGTCCCGGTGTTCTCGGAGAAATAGTGGCGTAAGTAGCTTTCTGTAAGTATGAGGCCTGGGGTAATGAGTGGGTGGAGTGAGGGAAGGGAAAGTTTTGGAGCAAACTTGTGAGAATTGGAAAGTTGAGTCAATAATGTTAGAGGAGAAGAATTATTAAAGAGTTGTGAGTTCCCAGTGGAGGTTGGGTAACAACTTTGAAATAAGTGAATTCAACTCAGCTTCAAGATTTCATCCATCACTGTTCTGCTTACTTGGTAAGGGTGCAGAGAAATCAGATGGCTGGGGTTAGCTAGGGCAGGGAAATGGTAGAAGCAAAGGGATTCTGAGATGATACACTAACAGCAAGCAACATTTATTACATATGTGCTATGTGTGTAAGAATGCGCTAGCCAAGGGATGCACGGGCAAAAACATTTCCAGTCTTCAAGGAGCCTCTATTCTCCTGGAGGCTACAACATGATAAGCAAATTTGAGGAGGGTCGGGATACTAGCAGCTAAGGGGAAGAGGAAAAGGTCCATGGAGGAACATGGAAAAGTGACCGTTAGCACCCTACTAAGTCAAGCCCAAGGAATATTTCTCTTATTCACAAATGTGGCCTTCTTGAAGAGACTCATCAAAGAACCTCCAAGAGGGACTGGACAGCAAGAATCTCTCAAAATACTTAATCATTCTCTTGGGGAAAAAGAATAAAAAATGGGAGGAGCAGTATCGAAAGGACAGAATACAGATCAGTGCATCTATAGAACTATTTACGAAATTGATGGACATTTTTAAAGGTGAACTGCTAAGGCCTAGAAAACTCTATGGAAGCTTTCAGACTATTCAGTGAAAGATTAATGGATAATGTGGTTGTCAAAAATGACATGAGCAGGCGTGGTTAGGTGGTGCAGTGAATAGAGAACTGGCCCTGGAGTCAGGAGGACCTGAGTGCAAATCCAGCCTCAGACATTTAACACTTACTAGCTATGTGACCTTGGGCAAGTCACTTAACCCCAATTGCCCCACCAAAAAAAAAGGCAAAAAAAAAAAAATGACACGAGCACATAAAACAAATTTTTCATTGTTCTGCTAAAAGGCAGGAGATTTCCCAGCATCCTCCAGGGGTGTCATGCCTGAGTGATCCCAAGCCACTGATATTACAACAAAATAGCAGACCTAGAAATCTAGTTGTTGCAGACTTCTGATTCCATGGGAAGACACAACTGAACTGAGCATTGAAGGAAGCTAAGTGTTCCAAGAGGCATAGATGAGGAAGGAGTGCATGTCCATCATGGAGGGCAGCCTATGCAAAGGCACAAAGGCAAGAGATGGAAGGCCAAGTATGGAGACTAGCAAATAGACCAGTTTGACTAGAACATAGAGTATGAAGGGAAATGAGGGCCGGAGTCGATTGTGAAAAGCTTTAGATGTCAAACTGAAGAGTAACATGGCAGACCATATGATTAAAGGTGGTGAGTATATCAGAGTGGGGGAGATGACCTGAGTGTCCAGGAATGGATGGATCAAGGGAAACAGAGTCATGAGAAGGGCAAAGGGCAGATGTAGTGAGAGAGCAGGAAAGGTAGAAAGGTGGGACAGAGTTTGCTCAGAGTGTGGAATTTCAAAAGGCCCAGGACTTGGTGGTAGCAGAGATAGTGGAATTCTAAAAGACAGTGAGGTCTAAAGTGTGACCAAGTCATTTTGCAGTTGAAGTCCAGTGGAGAAGGAATTCTTTGAGTAGGTGAAGATTAGGAGTTGTGTGGTCAGGTTAGTTGTCAAAGAGTACGTAAACATGAATGTTGAAACATCTGAGCATGATGCTATAAAATAGACTAACGTCCCCGGGAATGATGGGTGAGGAAGCTAGAAGCTGGTAGGTGCTGACAAGAAGGTTGCGAGTGGGAGATGAGGTGGGGAATGTGCTCATAGGATTACAGGATTTCAAGCTAGAAAGGACCTTCACAGACCCTTTTTCTATAGATGAGCAACCTCCATAGAGGTTAGGTGATTTGCTTAAAGTCTGGAATTGGAACCTAGGTTCTCTGTTTTCACATCTAGCAGCCTCTTTCCACTGTGCCATTGGTGTGCATGGGTGTGGAGTGTGTGGACTTCAAAACATGAAAGGTCACCAAAGGTGGGTAGTATTTCAAGAGTGGCTTGGAAGTGGCAACTGGGAGCAAGAAGAATGTCTATCCCTCCTCCTTTGAGGTGGAAAGAGCAGAAGGAGTAGACTCCAGTGGAAGGGGTTGACACTGATGTGATCCGTTCAGGGGAGAGCCAGGTTTTGGTTAAAATGAACAACGCAATAATAGTAAAGCCCTCCAAAGTTTAGAGTACTGCATATGTTACCCCACTTTAGATGCAGATTGACCTTGTGAAATGTAAGTTCTTGTTCAGCCATTTTTCAATCATGTCCAACTCTTCATGACCCCATTTGGGGTTTTCTTGGCCAAGATACTGGAATAGTTTGCCATTTCCTTCTCCAGTTTATTTCACAGATGAGAAAACTGAGGCAAATGGGGTGAAGTGACTTGCCCAGGGTCATACACTTAGTAAGTGTCTGAGGCCAGATTTGAACCCAGGAAAATGAGTCTTCCTGACTCCAGGCTGGTGCTTTGTTCACTGTGCCATCTAGCTGCCCCATAAAATATAAAGTATTTTATATTATCATCCCAGTTTAGCAGATGAGACTCAGAGAGATTAAGTGAGTTGTCTACACTACCAGCAGGTGTCAAAGGGAAGATTGTCTTACCGCTCAGACCTGGCATATGTGCATTAGTGAGTATGAGGGTTCTTATGGAAAGAACGTAAGAGGTCACTATTTCTGCTCCATCATTTGAGAAATGAGGAAATTGAGGCCCAGAGAGGTAGAGTGATTAGCAGGTAATGAGATGCAGGGTCACAGTCTGCAGTGCTCTTTCTGCTCTACGGTATTTCCTCTTTCCTTCTCTGGCAGAAAGACCCGCAGACCCCTCGCGGTTAGTACTGGGACGTGATTATTCCCAGGATAAGCAGAATGACTTAGGGGTGCAGTCAGTGAACCGATAAACATTAATTAAGCCCCTAGTGTGTGCTGGACACTGAGCTAAGTGCTGGAGACAAAAGTATGAAGAAAAGAAAAATTGTCCCTGCCCTCAGGGAGCTTATAATCTAACAGGAGAAGAATGTACACAAAAGGGTAGGGGCTGAGGACCCCACAAGGGTGCCCGTGAAGAAGTCAAAGAAGTCTCAGAGTGGGGTAACCAGAGGAGAAATGGGGCGATGACTGAGCTGAGCTCCTTCCTGACCCCACAGCCGGTCGGGTGGCAGAGGGTTGTCAGGAGGTGAGGTATCTTGCAGGATGACAGGAATTTCCCAGTCATGAGCTTCCCGGGGCATGGTGGGGAAATCAGAGAAGTCGCAGTCTTTTACCTGGTTCTCATTTTCAAGCAGCATAAGGATTATGCTTGTTATCCAATGTCGCCAATTAAGCTGGACAGAGGTTTTATTTCCTTGTGCCGTGAAACCCCATTTACAGACCTCTGTCTCCCTGGTTCTGCTGCGTCGTCCTCTCAGAAGCTTCAGAAGAAGACGCAACTAGAGGGAACGGGGACTAGGACTGGGGGGCGACATGCAAGGAGTCCGCAGGCGTAATCACTGCCAGGAGAAGGAAGAGGAGGAGGAAGACGATAGCAGCATTTAACTTGTTTTCCAGGGATACTTTTCTTAGAGGATTGAAATATTCTTTCCGAAGATGGAAAATTGCTGTTAATAATTTACTAGTAGATGCCATATCATTAGTGTCATCCTCAATCTGCATTGTAAAAGTGGCTTGTTGTGGGCAACTAGATGGCTCAATGGAGAGAGTGCTGGGTCTAAAGTCAGGAAGACCTGAGTTCAAATTCAGCCTCAGACTCTTACCGACTCTGTGACCCTGGGCAAGTCACTTAACCCTGTTTACCTCAGTTTTCTCATCTGTAAAATGAGCTGGAAAAGGAAATGGCCAACCACTCCAGTATCTTTCCCAAGAAAACCCCAAATGGGGTCACAAAGAGCCAGGCATGACTGAAAATGACTGAACAACCAAAAACAGGTGAAGCTGGTGCTCAGCTTCAGAGAACACTCATCATGCTTGGTGAGTGACCACACCTGAGATGGTCATAGGAGGAATGGGTCTTATGTGTACCTGGAGTCTAAGGGCAGGGGGAAGCAGAAGGTCATTCAATCTGGTCTCTCATTGGCATTTTATGCGTGTCCAAGTGGTCTGAAAGTCCTGTGGAGAGCATCATCCAGCCTCGTTTTAACTGGTGGTCCGTGAGGTGGGTGTGAGAAATCCTAGCTCTGCTGCTTACTGGATATATGACTTTGGGTGAGTCTCTGAACCCCAAACATGCCTCAATTTGTTTTTATTAGTAAAAAAGGGATTCAATTCAACCAATATTTATGAAGCATCTACTCTATTCCCTAATGCAGTGCTAGGCCCTGGGAATATAAAGGTAAAAATAACTTTCGCATTACTTACCTTATACTGTCGTAAGAATTTAATCTGTATGTGTAAAGCTTTTATTTTTTTGGTAGAACTTAAACAGTGTTTCTATGATGATATACTTTCCCCTACAGAACCATTTCCCCTTGGCTGCCCATAAATAGCCAAGTCCTTCACTCTTGACAGGGCTTTGCTACATCCACACCAAAAATGCCCCTCCAACACAAATGCACCCATTTGGGCTGAGCCACCCGGCAGTGATGGAACAATACCTGACTTCTCTGTTCTTCCTCTTCCTCTTCTTCCTCCTCCTCCTCCATTTTGGATGGTTTGCATCAGAGCCTAAACCTGGTCTGCACTTGGGCTCTGATGCAAATGATGGGTATTCCATAATGGTTCTATCTACAGCTAACCAGGAAGTGGACAGACCCACTAGGGAGCACTCATCACAACTTGCAATTCATTAAGAATAATGCACCTGTCCTCTTCATTGGCTGCTCACCTTACTTCTTCCCAGACCAAGAGATGAGGTAAAGCCAGGCAGAAAGGACTTCTAGAATTGGCAGGAAATTCCAGTCTCATGAGTCATGGGGAGCCCAAGAAAAGTACAGAGGGGAGCTGCAGTGGATGTGGAGCGATGCTGTGGTCCAACAGGACCATGGCGGCAGCCAAAAGGAACTCCTGGGATGTTCATTAATATGGGACATCGATGTTTTGTCTGTGGGGAGTGGACCTAAAAGTCTTAAAGCAAAATGGATTTGAAGGAATAATAAGGAAAGCCAGCTGGCTACTTAAAGTCAGATATCTCTGTGCCTCAGTCTGGTCCTTAGCTTCAGCAGCTTCTGTTAATCAGTTTTCCTATTTCACCCAGGGAGGATTAAGGCTCAAGGGAATTCTTTTCTTCATTCTAGGAAATGGATTGAATTGAATATAATCAGTCTAAAAAAGAAAGACTACACATTTAGAATCAGAGCACCTTCTTTCCTGGGCCGTGTTGGAGACCTGCTAACAAAAAAGTTGTGCTTTCCAATTTGTTCTTGACATTATTCAGCACACCTATATCCAACAAATTGTTATAAATGCTGTTGTGTTGTTTTTCAGTAACGATTGACTCTTTGTGACCCCATTTGGGATTTTCTTGACAAAGATGTTAGAGTGGTTTTCCATTTCCTTCTACAGCTCATTTGACAGATGAGGAAACTGAGGCAAGCAGGGTGAAGTGACTTGCCCACGGTCACACATGCCTGAGGTCAGATTTGAACTCAGGAAGATGAGTCTTCTTGACTCCAGGCCCAGGACTCTATTCACTATACCACCTAACTGCTAAGTACTGGCCATATGCATAATAGGTTTAGGGGTTCAGGGATAGGGGTGGGGACTGTAAATACACAGATAAAAATTAGTTTCTGCTATGAGGTTGCTTACATTCTGCTCTGCATACCTGTCTTTACATCATCGTTCTGTTTTAACAACTTCACAATAATATTAATAGTTGACATTTATAAAGTACTTTAGGGCAGCTAAGTGACCCAGTGGCTAGATCATGGGGTTAGGGATAGGGTGTGACCCAGGGCACACCTTAACCCTGCTTGCCTCAGTTTCCTCATCTGTCAAATGTGCTGGAGAGGACAATGGCAAACCACTCCAGTATCTTTGAAAAGAAAACCCCCAAAGGGGGGTGAGGGAGAGTCAGACATGACTGAAGAATAATAGTAACAACCACTACCTTGTACCCACACACAAACCACACATACACATTTAAGCAATTTTGCCAAGAAGGCAACTCGAAAGTAAGGTAAATTGAGAGCTGTATCAGTAAATATAAACATTCGATAAAATTTGGGCAAGCCCCAAAACAAAACCTAGATAAGTGAACCCAAATTTTGGGTGAATCTAGGACCTGGGGGAATCCAAACTTTCTGGTAGCGTTCCCCAGCATTTCTGGAGAGTTTCTGAGGTCGGGGAGCTATTTGGGGTTCAAACAATTTCTAGTCACATAAAGTTAGAGTTAAACAGTATAATCATTAATAAGTTTTCCCCAACAATATAATCAAACATTTTCCATAGTAGTCTTGGAAATCTGCCAGTGGGTGGAAGATGGGAATTTATGGGAGAAGGGGGATTTGAACTCAGCAGGGAAAGAGGAGAGGTGAATTGCAGGAGTGTACTAGGGTACCACCCAACACCACCTACCCTAGTGTCATGCTGATACTGTGGAAGAGTTATTTCATCAGCTGTGGAAAATAAACTAGTCTGTACCCCCAGGCATCCCCAGACAGTGAACTGTGTCGCTTTTACCTAAAAGCTCCTGAAGGAGGAGACTCTACAACAATCCTTGGTTGGAATGCATTGGCTGTATGACTGTGGGCAAGTCATTTAATCTCTTTTGAGACTTGGTTTCTTCATTGTTAAAATAGTTGTAATCAAGCATTGGTCTATTTCCAAAGATGATTAGGGAAAAACGAAAAGAACCTGTATGTTCTAAAATGTTTATAACAGCCTTCTTCATGGTGGCAAAGAACTGGAAATTTGCAGGGATGTCCATCAACTGGGGAATGGCTGAAGAAGTTGTAGTATGTGATTATGATGGAATACTACTGTGGTATAAGAAATGATGGGCTCAATGGTCTTAGAGAAACATGGAAAGACTTGCACAAAATAATAAAGAGTGAAATGAGCAGAAGCAAGAGAACGTTGTATACGGTAATAACAATATTGTTTTAAGAATGACTTTGAGTGACTAAGTCATTTTGACTATTATAAAGACCCAAATTAACTACAAAGGACATATGAAGGAAGATCCTATCTGCATCCAGAGAAAGACCTGATAAGTAGAATTATGCACAGAATGGTTTTGCATATAGATAGATATAGATACACACACCTATTTGTGTCTGATGGTAGCCATCTAGGGTAGGGAAGGAAAAAAGAGGGGGGATTTACATGATAACTTCGTTATATATTTTAAAGGAATAGCAAGTTATATATAATATATTTGCAGTTTCATGTGCAATCACCTTTTTTATTATACAATGTTACGGAAATGCTTATTTTATTTCATAAATTTAAAAAATCATATTTGTTTTGCCTACCTCACAGGATTCTTGTGAGATAAGCACTTTGTTCACTTTGAAGAACTGGATAAATGTGAAATGTCACCTTTGAAGCCCCTCCCCAGCCAGCGCTTCCTTGTGTCTGACCTAAATCCCTCCTTCTGTCTCCAAATGCATATTGCAATACAAAGCCCCCAGGATTTGTGGTCAGAGGACCTGAGTTTGAATCCAGTAGTAATCATACGATGTTTAGCAAGTTAATTAACCTCTTTGGGACTCAGTTCCCTTGTCTTTGACGGAAGGGGCTAAGAGTCAGTGACTTCTCGGGTCTCTTCCAGCTCTCAATGTATGGTCCCATGAGCTCTGGGCCTCAGTTTCTCCATCTTGTAAACGAGGAGTTAGAAGTTAATGACTTCTAAGGTCCTTCCCAACTCTAAATTATGATCCTCTGAGCCCCTTCTATTTTGTACCGTCCTCAGTGGAAACAGCTGTTCAGGACACACAGTGGAGCTCACTCACTGTGGGATCCAGCATTAACAATAGGATGGAAAATTATTGAAGGGAATAGTTTTGATGAGAGAGCTGTTGTTTTCTATTTCTGAAAAAAAGATTATTGCCCCTTTGGGCTCTTTGGCCATTGGCTCTACATCTCTGGTCCTTATTAGTAGGAGTCACTTGGAGCTTAGCCAGGAACATGAGCCTGTCCTCTTGAGCCATGTTTCAGGAATATGCTTCCCAGATTCTGCGTAAGCATGCTGGGGTTGATTTGGATGCTATCTTCAGAGCTGTTTCATTCCATAATAGCAAAGAACCAGCTGCTGTCTTTGGGAAACCTGTCCAGGAAAAGCAGCCATCCAGAATTTCCGGGACAAAGTCTCCTTTGAGATGGGTGAAGCCAGAAGGGAGCTGCTTAAGTCATGAATCACCAGGTCATCTGCAGCCTCTACAGAGACCCGTAGAGACTAGAGAATGAATGCATGACTATATGGGTGCATATATCCACAGGGGTTCAGGGGTCAGGCCCAGCTGATCAGTGAGGTTTAGCGTGGGGTTAGTTTCTTGCAATGGGTGGCACTGAGTGGTTAGGTCTTTTGATGTCCCTGACAAGGGACTTTTCAAGGAGAAAATAACTCCGGGGACTTTCTGCAGGTCTTACTCCAGTCAGTGACCCGGTCTCAGAAGGAGATTTGGGCTGGTAGTCAGGGGGTTAAGGCAATGACCAGATAGCAGCCTTTTGGCACCAAATTCCTCCTCAACAGAAGGAAGGATATAGCTGTATGAACTCTTGCCTAACAATGGCTTGCAAGTCCCCAGGGACCCGCCTGCAAATAGATTTCATCTTGCTTTCTCTGTACTTTTCAAAGCTTCCTGTTTTCTCACGGTCCTTTTGGACAGTCTACAGTCTCTCTCTCTGCCTCCCTCCCTCCCTCTCCCTTTGAGGAAAGGAACACCCTTCTTATTAAAAGGAGAGGGGGGAGAGGAATGCGAGGGAAGGTCAGCTCAGCAGGGGCCTTTCTCCAGTGCTGCAGGCCGCTGCACTCCCCTTGCCCTTTTCCCTCAGAGAGGCAAAACACGGGCCTTCCATGTGTATCCGGCCCCTGTGGAGGTGAAGGACTGACTCTCTGGAGGGCAGTTCCTTGTGGACCTTCAGCTTTTCTTCTGTCCTTGAAATTCCAGCCTTCCCATTTTAATACTAATTAATGATAACAGTACCCATATATAATGTTAGCTTTTCTGGTTTGCATCTAACCAGTATCCTGGCAGAGTTTTACTTTGAGGAATGCTCACACAGATCGAGAGTAACTAGGAGATGAGCCAAATTTGGCAGTTATCCGCAGGATGTTTTCCCTTTCTGGAAGAAGAGGCAAAGATCCTTGCAGCTTGTGGCAGATTGTAATTGAAATGGAAGCTCTCTAAGGGTGAGAGATGTTTGGCCTTTTTCCTCGTGTCCTGTAGGGCCTGGCCCATAGTAAACACTTAATGCCCCAGCAATTACTCTCCCTTCATAGGACCATAGCTGTTGAGTTGGAAGGGACCTTGTTGTTGTTCAGTTGTGTCCAAATCTCTGTGACCCCATTGGGGGTTTTCTAGGCCAAGACACCAGAGTCGTTGGCCATTTCCTTCTCCAGTTCATTTGATGGATGAGGAAACTCAGGCAAACAGGGTTAGTTGACTTCCCCAAGGTCACACAGCTAGTAAGTGTCTGAGGCCAGATTTGAACTCAGGAAGAGGAGTCTTTTTTGACTTCAGGCCCAGCTCTCTGTGCACTGTGGTGCCACCTAACTGCCCCAAAAGGACCTTAGAGAACATTATTTTTCAGAGGAGGAACTGAACCTCAGTTATCACCTAGGTATTTAAGTGTCAGAGTCAGCATCTGAACTCCAGTCCTTTGACCCCAAACCCAACATTCTTTCACTGCAATATGCTTGTTAATTGATTGATAGCACAGCCTGGACTGTCATCTTCGAGGAATAAGGAATCCCATGTCCTGTCATCTGCAGAAAGGTTATATGTTCTCCTCTCTCCCAACTCAAACACCAGCACAGAGACTCACTAGGTCAATGTTTGCTGACTTGAGCATTTGAATTGGAATTCAACTGAGGTCTATGATCTCTAGGACCCCCCCCCCCCCCTCCACTTTTCTGTACATCTTTGGGATTTCATTGTAACCTCCCTGCAAAACACTAACCCTAGTGGCTCATTCCCTTGGATCAGTTCACCAGAATGCTTTAGCACTTTGAAGAACTATTTATTATAATATATCTTGATTATCCACCCCCATTCAAAGTAGTCAGCAGAGAGTATATGATGGAGAAACTGAGATTCAGAGCAGCTTGCTTTTTGGGACAGAGAGTCCAAGCCAAGGACAGTGAGCAGTTAGCTTGGCGAGGTGGGGAGCAAACCTCCGGTTCTCCTACATCAGGCCACCTCGTCCCAATCATGCACCCACCCTGATTTTAATATCTCATCAGACCTGGTCTACAGACGACTTTGTGATTCATGGGCCGTGCAGCTCTCAGCCTCACTCATTCTAAAGAAGATGGTCACACATGGCTGCTTTCCCCATCGCTGCTCCTCCCACTCTCATGCTTCCTGCCCTATCTGCTATGATTCTCCTCTCTGCTCCCCTCTCAACTCCTGCCCTCTCTCAGGCACCATCTTCTTCCTCTGCCTCTTCTTCACTAATGGTTACTAAGAAGAGTCAATCTCTTCTGGTTCCTTAATGTGACAAACATCATTTCCCTGCAGACATCAAAAATCTTAAAACACATCTTCGTTGTGGGAAGGAGGCTTGAGCAGTCGTTCAGGAAAGGCAGAGGATCCCAGTCTTCCTGTGGAAGGAAGGGTCAAAGGACTTTTGGGGAAGGGCCAGAGGTGCACAGAAAGGTGTTAAGGGACCTCCATAGTTATAGGGGGATGCTGTTCATGCACAGCAAGGAGTGCAACTAGTTAGATTTTATATTTCTGCTGAAGAGATTCACTTTACAGGTTGTACAGAGGCACATTTTCTGAAACTTTCTGAGTGAGGGGATCAGAATCAATCACTTGATAAGCATTTTCATACTTATTAATAATTATTATTATATAATATATATATATATATAATTAATAATAGTAATTGCTAGGTACCATGGTTATAAAAACAAAGATGAAGGAGTCCATGCCTTAAGGAATTTATCTTCTATCAGGGGAAATAATGCATATAACTATAAATTTATGTGAAATAAGCAAATCATAATTTATGATGGGAAGGTACTAGAAGCTGAGGGGGGGAAGGAAGTGGAAAGACGTCATATCTTAGGCTTCCAAGAGGTAAGAATTCAAGCAGGGAGTGCCTTCCAGGCATGGGAAAGCCTTTGCAAAGGCATACAGTAGAGATGCATCAGAGGAAGAGCAAGAAGACCAGTTTGGTGGAACCAGAGAGCACGTGAGGGGGAGTGATGTAGGATATACCTTTGTAGGCAGGCTGGAGCCAAGTCGCAAAGGGCTTTTAATACCAAATGGGAGGTTTGGGGTTTTGTTTGATCGAACAGGCAACAGGGAGACCTGGAGATAGCTGAGTAAGGGAAAGGCATGATCAGATCTGTACCGTAGTAAAATCACTATACTGTAGTAAAATCACTCTGTCTCAGAGGATGGGTGGGAGAAGGGAGAGACCAGAGGTAGCAAGACCAATTAGGAAGCTAATATAATAATCCAGAGAAGAGGGAAGGAAGGGTCTGAATTTAGGGTCGTGCTTGTGAGGGGAAAGGGAGAGAGATGCAGGATGTGTTAAACTCTGCCGGGGAGAATTCCAGGTACATAGGGATGCAGATACCAGCGATCCCTTTGATATGAAGGCCTGCATTACCTTTCTTTTCTTTCCCTTATTTTATGGATTCCCTTTCAAAGGCAACGTTTTTATGGGCTTAAGCCACCTGCCAGAAATGGGGGGAAAACTCGCCTCTAAAGGGCAGTCCAGTAGGTAGCTGACTGTTTTCCCTCCTGTAGGTGGGCTGGCCACAGGGCATCAAAGAGAAGTGCATCTAGCTTTGGCCCTTGTCAGGCAGAGTCTGGACTACCCTTTGGACAGAGATCTCATGCAGGACTTTCACTCCCAGAGGTGAGGCTAGATGCCTCCTGAGATATACCTCCCAATCAGCAAATGTTTCTTAGCAAATACTGTGTTCAATCAATCAGCAAATATAGGGCACCTACTGTTTGCCTGATATTATGATATAGTGGAAAGAGCATCGACTCTGGAGTTGGAGTTGGACCTGAGTTCGAATTCTGCCCATGAGGCTTGCCTGTGTAACCTAGGACAAACCACTTCTCTCTCTGTCTCAGTTCTCAGATCTGTAAAATAAGAGGCTTAGACCAAATGTCTGAAGTTTCTTCCAACCCCAGATCTCTAATTCTGAGAGAACAGAATAGTTCTGGAGTTGCTGCTGAGTCATTTCAGAATCTCCATGACCCCATTTGGGGTTTTCTTGGCAAAGATACTAGAGTGTTTTGCCATTTCCTTCTCCAGTTCATTTTACAGATGAGGAGACTGAGGTAAACCAAGTTAAGTGACTTGCCCAGGGTCACACAGGCTAGTATCTGGGATCTGATTTGAACTGAGGTCCTCCTGACTGCAAGGCTGGTGCTCTCTCCAGTGCACCAGATTAGCTGCCCCAATACCTCAATACACAATTCTTTGTCCTACTAAAAAGTACCCTATAGTCCTTCAACATTTCTCAATCTTTCACTATGAGGAAGCAGAGGAGAAAATGTAAGATGGCTCTTGGGCTCAAAGTGCATATGGTCTAATGAGAATGGTAGATTCAGAGTTTCATTAAGTGTACTGTGAGTCATAGGAAATTTATGCTTGCAACTAACTGCAGGTTCACGAATCTCCAATAAAGCGTACTGATTGATTCCACACTGCAAAGAACAACACAATGCCATGAGGAAGAAAAAATTTTTAAATTTTGAGAACCACACTTGGGGGTGAGGGACAGAGAATGAGATTAGTGGATAGCATGAAGACTGGAGTCAGCAAAAATCAGTCACCCAGGGAATTTTGCTGCAGATTTTGGAAGTGTTTGGGCAGGTCTGGAGACTGTAGCTCTTAGGAACTTGGCTGGAACTTATTCTTTTCCCCCATATTATCTGGCCATCTCCATTTGAGGTTTCTCACCTCAAAAGAACCAAGTACCTACACTCTAAATGTTTCCCTTAGCAATCCATCTAGAAGAGTATCCCAGATTGTACTGAGCTCTCTGTTCTAAGCACCAACCCCCTCCCTGCAACACTGATGGCAGTAATAAAGGCCTTCCTGGGTTTCTGACTCCCTTTGGTCAGCTATCATTTATTCCAAGTCATTTGCACATTCATTTCAGGCACACTGAAAAAACTAGAAGTGGCTGGAGAGTCACAAAATCTGCCCATCAGCAGACCCAGAATTGGGCCTGAATATCCTGGAAGCTAACATTTTATTACAATCCTCAGTACGCTCCAGCAGAGGAGCCTAAGTGATGAGTGAACATGAGCGTGGCTATTTCATCTCCTATCATAAAAGGAGGGAGGGAGGGAAGAGGCCGGCTGGAAAAGAGAATTAAGATGCAAGACGAATTTTAAAAATGTCTGTCCTTCTGCCAGCACCAACAGAATGATATTGTGTTGCATTTTTTTTCCCATTATTTCACAAGTTCTGGGGGAATTTTTGGTTGGTGATACACTGGCATTTGGCTAATTTAACCATGACTTGTTTAAAGTAATATTTAAAGTAATAAATAAAAATAATATTAAAATAAAAAAAGTAACAATTAATAATTTTTTTCAAAAAAAAGAAAGAAAAGGCCTGTTGCTTAATTCAAGCCAGTCCCCTGGTAGTTTAAGTCTGATATTGGAATAAAATGAGAAATTGGTAAGTCATTCAACGGTCACCAAAATCAGGTATACTTAGCCATAGCCAGGGAAAGCTATCCAGAAGCTCTCCTGATTCTGAGTTGTCTGTGGGGTCTGCCCGCCAGGCATCAGAGAGAGAGACGCCGACGTTCCTAGTGGTTGTTTTGACTCAGACTATCCCGGAAGTAATGTCAACAGCCAGAGCCTTTAGTCCAATTAAGTCTTGAAGATGTCCTTAGTAATGTCTTAAGGAAATAAGCCTCGCCTAATTTGCATGAGACTGAGGGATTAGTATTCCACTGTGAGGTCTACTGAGCATTCAATGCTAGCTCTTTGTAGCCTTTCAGCCTTCCTTGTGATCACTGATGGCTCGGTGCCCGTGTTTTCATACAGTCACAGTGTTTGCGTACACACTGTCTTGTGTTCTGCTCTCTCACTTCACACTATTCGCTACACACCTTTCAGCTGTCCCTGTCTCACTATTTTAAGTCGAGGCCCAGTGCCCCATGTGGCTGATAACCCGTAGTTTGCTTTATTCTAATCCTACGGTTACACATAGTGTCACAATGAACATCTTTGTGTAGATTACTCCCTCTCCTCTCAACTTTGGGGTTTTGCCTTCAAGTTTATTCCTCAAAGTAGAATTATTGGATTAAAGAATTGGCAGCTGTATGGTTTATAATGTGGAATTAATCTCCTGACTAAAATGCTAGTGGAAATGAGCATGCCTCCCCATGTCCTAGCAATACTAGGATATGATTTTTTGTTTCTTTTTGCTAATTTTATAGAGATGAGAGGCAGTGTGTGCTTAGTGAATAAAGAATCAAGCTTGCAGTCAGGACGACCTAAGTTCAGAGTGCTACTCCTGACACTTAAGGGTTATATGACCCTGCACAAGTCACATAACCTCTGGTGTTGGAAACATTTCTCCTTACACCAGCGAAATCACAAGTCCAGGAAAAATTAAAAGTTTGTCTGAGTTTGTTTTAAGGCATTTTTCTCTCCTTGCTAGTGAGGTCATGTATGTTTCCGTGTGATAAATTACTGCATTTCCTTGTGTATGAAATCTTCATTTCCTTCAACACGTGACAAACGTCCTTTGGGTATTGACCTCCTATTTGCATCAGATCTTTATGTATTTTGAATAGCGAGCTTGCCTCGTTTTTTTCCCATTCCATTCTTTTCCTTTTAATATTAGCTTTATTGCATTTCATCATGTAGAAGGGTTTTTAAAAATTATTTTACACCTGCATATATAAATGAATAATTTAAATTAACTCATCTATCTTGTCTTTGATATCTTCATAGCTATGAGTCTCCTCTTCCTAATATAGAGATGCTATTCTTTGGGATTTGTTTTTTTTAATGTGTACTTTTGAAAATGACCTATCTGGAATCAATTATAATTTATGCTGCAAACGATGTATCTCAGTTAATGTGTCTCTGTACTAATGGCTATTATTTTTGTACATTAGACTATTTTAAAGGTATAGCAGAAAACTTCTACATGATGGTGTTCTGGTAAGATGCCTAATTTCGTATACTAACAGAAGCATGAGACACCAGGGTTAGAAGGGTCTGAAACATCACAGAGAGTACTTAAAGTCCTTCCTTTATCAAGGAGAAAATAGGTGTGCTAAGAATTTTAGTCGTGTCTCATCTTCATGACTCCATTTGCAGTTTCTTGGCAAAGATACTAGAGTGGTTTGCCATTTCCTTCTCCAGCTCATTTTACAAATGAGGAATTGAGGCAGCAGGGTTATGTGACTTGATGACATGCAGTTAGTAAATGTCTGAAGCTGGATTTGAACTCAGGAAGAGAAGTCTTTCTGATTCCCAAGTGTCTGTAATTGAAATTTAAATCTGGAATGATACCCCTAATCGATAAAAATGCCCCTGACTTACTATTCACATACTCATTAAATTTGAGGTAGAAAGTTATAGATTATCTATGATAGTTTATTAACTTAGTACTTTCTTAAGCTTTAATGTAGCCAAATGTTCTGTAGTTCTGAAAGTGCTACTGGAGAGGTTTCAAGCAGTCCTGATTGGACTGGAGAGGAATTCTCTCTCTCTCTCTCTCTCTCTCTCTCTCTCTCTCTCTCTCTCTCTCTCTCTCTGTCTCTCTCTCTCTCTCTCTTTCTCTCTCTCTTTCTGTCTCTGTCTCTGTCTCTGTCTCTGTCTCTCTCTCTGTCTCTGTCTCTGTCTCTCTCTCTGTCTCTGTCTCTCTCTGTCTCTGTCTCTCTCTTTGTCTCTCTCTCTCTGTCTCTCTCTTGTTTTCTTTTGACCTCAGCTTTCCATAACAAAATCCACATAAAAAGCTAATACTTAAAACATAATTGGAATTGGGTGGTGTTTGTTGCTGGGGATTTGGCTGCAAGGATATCTACTTGCAAAATACTTTGTATTTTGTCCCTTCCTTCTACATTGGCATGTCTGAAATTTGGCCATTTTCTTATAAATAGTATATGTGTCTGTTTGAAAACATGCTAATAGTTCTACCCAGTTTGTAGGAAAAGGTATGGAAATTTAAAAACCGCTTGAGATTTTTGACTCAGATGATAGAAAATCAGAGTATCCTACTCCCCCCAAACAGAAACTAGTTTTCTAATCTTTCTCAGCGTCTCCAGCTCATCCAGATCATGCTCTCAGAGAATGACTATCTCATAAATACCTTTGTTCATTGTACTTACTGCTTCTGTGCCCGCCCCCACAGTTAACTTTAGGTTTGGGTCACGGATTTACCCTTTTCTAAGGGTATTGACATTTCAGGGCTTGTCAGACTGGAAATCAATCAGAAACTGAAGTAGAATTTGAGAGCTAGAACAGCCCTCAAAGGCCATTGAGGCCAACCCATAACTCAATAGCCCTCTACAAGGAGGGCAATCCAGCCCCTGACTAATGAGCTTCACTGCTGGGGAGACTCCGCCCCCACCGTCCCACGTCCCACTGCCAGGCAGCAGCCCAGTCTGCTTTTGGGTAGCTTTCTTTGTTGGGGAGGGCTTTTTCTCTTTCCTTTTATTGAACTGAAGTGGAACTTTTGGTAATACTTCCCCTCTATTCTCTAATTACTCCTGATTCTTTGTGAAAAGAGGATATAAAAATAATAATAATAATAGTAATAATGTATATAGTGCTTTAATGCTTGCAAAGCACTTTTAAAACATTTCCTTTTATCTTCACAACACCCCTGAGAGGTATGTGCTATTATCTCCATTTTACAGATAAGAAAACTGAGGCAGATAGTGGTTAAGAGACTTGCCCAAGGTCACACAGCTAGTGTCATCTGATGGATTTGAATTCCAGTCTTCCTGACTCCTCTAGTGAAAATATAATCAGGGCATCTAGGTGGCACAGTGGACAGAGCACTGGGCTTGGAATTAGGAAGACTAATCTTTATGAGTTCAAATCTGGCCTTAAACACTAGGTGTGTGACCCTGGGAAAGTCACTTACCCCTATTTGCCTCAGTTTCCTCATCTGCAAAATGAATGGGAAAAGGAAATGACAAATCATCAAGAAACTCCCAAATGGGATCACAAAGAGTCAGACAGTACTGAAAACAACTGAACAGCAAGAAAAATATAATCTCTCTTCCACATGATAGCTATCATGTCCTTCCCAGCCTACTACAAATCTCTAGGTCAGATCTCCCTATCCTTAATGTCAGAAGTTCTTCACCTTGAGTCCATGGTTAGATCTCAGGGAGTCCATGTACTTGGTAAAAAAAAAAAAAAATCACATCTTTATTTTCATTAGCCTTTAACTGAAAACTGAACATTTCCTTAAAATATTTAAGAACATTCTGTGAAGGAGACTGTAGGCTTCCCCAGACTGTCCAAGGGCTCCATGACACACACACACAAAAGTGAAGCTCTGACTTAGAGGATCCTCTTACAATATGCAGGTATGACCCTTTGTCATTCTGGTCGGCATCCTCTCCATAGTCTCTGGCTCCCCAGGTCTTTCCTAAAATGTGGCACCTGGAATTGAATATAGTACTCCTGCGATGTGCTGACCTGGACAAAGTAGAGTGGGGGTTTTCCTCTCTCTTGCTGCATTTCTATTAATGTAGCCTAAGATCAAATTAGCTTTTTAAAAATAGCAGCTGTCATGCTTTGGGCTCATTTCAATGTTGTAGTCCAATTAACCCATACTTACTTGTAATGTGGACTCTGCCCTATTGCATTCCCTCATCCTGCCCTTATACATTTGAGCTTTTGAAACCAAGTGTAAGATTTCATATTTATCCCTATTAAATTGGATCTTATCAAATTAAGTCCATCATTCTAAGTCTGCCAGGACCATTTTGGATCCCAATACTATCACTGAAAGTGTTAGCCTGTCCTTGGGGGTTGGACTATCTGAGATCCTTTTTGGTTGTAATTGATGATCCCATTATCCTCCAAGTTTTGAATAGCTTTAATACTTTTCCCTCACTTTGGCAGGTCTGACTGTGCCAGTGAGCAGATGGGCACACTAGTCTGAAAACAGGTCAATTTTGTATCTAGGCTGCAACATCCATTCATTCAACAAACATTAATCCCCTACTCTGCGCCAAGCATTGTGCAGGGCACCGGATATTCAAAGACAGAAACAAAAATCCCTTCCATGGGTCAGGGGAAGGAGAAATTCAGCATGTACACTGATAAATCAATACAAAATAGATGCATAGTATTTGGGGGAAGAGGCAGCAACAATTGGAGCAATCAGGGGAGGCTTCATGTAAGAAATGGCTCTTGAGCCTCAGTAGCCCTGAAGGGAAGTAGGGATCCCAAGAAGTAGAAGTTTCCAGAGAGTGCATTGAAGGCAGAGTAGACAGCTTATACAAAGATACAGTGGGAGCTGGAATGTCCTGTGTGGACCACGGCAAGTTGGCCAATTTGATTGGTGCTTTTAACATGAGGAAGAATAATGTGTAACTATCCTGGAAAGAGAGTTGGAGTACCGATGTTGCATCTAAAAAAAGACTGAATCAAACTTTGTAAGTGGAGACAAAAGTTAGCAAATCTGTGATACCCATTTTTTTTCTACTTTAACTCCGAAGGCTAAGTCATTCATTATTTAGATGGTGTTTTATCCCATGGTTGCAGGCATTTCCATAAGAAAGTATTGACTAAGTTTGACTTCCTGGTACAAAAAACAAAATTATACTTTTATTTAGTAATTACCATTGTAGTCTGAAGTCAAGAGACAGCCTTTTAACTAAAGAAAAAACAACAACGAAGCTTTTTGAAGTAGAAACTGAAGATAATTCATGAACGTTTTCATTGTTTTTAGCCGCAGGAGGCGTATGTGTCTGTTCTCTGAGTTAGAAGCAGTCACTGGAAAGCTCCAGGTCATTGTCCAACCCCTTTCTATCTTTCAGAATATGTGGGTCCAGAAGCAAAAATAAAAATTGAATTCTAAGTTAAGGGAATCTTGTTATATCAATGATGGAGTCTGATAAAAGTCAACTCAGCAAGTTTTTATTGGGCAGCCACCATGGAGCCAAATTTGTGGAACATGGGAGTCTACAGCTAGAAAACTGTCTTCAAGAAGTCTTTCCAGATTACAGTGTCTTAGGATTTACACCTGAAATGACCTTCCAGAGGTGTTAAACTTGCAGTCAGCCCCCTAACCAACTGGGTATGCCTGAATCAGATTAAAATGTAATTGTTAACAAAATAAGTAAAAATACAGTAGAATGTAAATAATGTTACGTGGTTTTCTAAGTCAACATGAGGTGTCGGGGATCCTCATGTACAGTGGCCCCTGTTTCTATTTCAGTTTGACTAAGTCAGTGATCTAGTCCAATCCCATCATCCTACAGATAAGGAAAGTGAAGGCCAGAGAGGCAGCATGATATGTCCTAGGTATTGGGGTTACTAGGATTGGAACCTACGTCTTTTGTGTCCAAATCTACTGATCAGCTGGAGCCAAAGAAAAAGAAAGAAATATAAAACTCTGGATATTGGTATGTTTGGCAATTTGGGGGAGATGTTCCTAGCAAAGAAGAGATTCACTCATTCAAGGCATTCTTTGGTCTTTCTCCATTTAAAAAAATTTAGTGCTGATCTTGATTAAGTATTGGATTGAAACATTGGAAGACTGGCTTTCCCTGCCTGTAACACCTGCAATTTCGGAAAGTGAAACAGCCCAAGTTGGAACTTCCTGAGTCATAATTACTTCTTTTCTGAAGATTGCTGTTGATGCAGAGAGATAATTTAGGTGTCTTGATTTTTCTCATATGGTTAACTCCCCCTCCCCACCTCCAAACCAAACCAAACCTGCCGATCCAAGAGCACATGAGCCCAGTGCCCCCTCTGCTCCATCTCTGAAGGTGGGCAGAATCTGACCCCACCCTGGATTTCCACAACATCGTTTTCCTTGGAAGCAGTTCAGAGTTGAAAGATTCAAAACAAGTCAGCCGCAGTAGGGGCTGCCACACATCCTTCTGTGGGACCCCAAACACTGTGTACATTCGGCTGCTCATGCTTTCCTTGTCTGGGGCCCTCGGGAATAACTTGTGTGCGCTTTGTCTCTTCTGTTTTCCACAGCTGTGTGGGAAGGAGTTTAACCGAATGCATAATCTCATGGGCCATATGCATCTGCACTCAGACAGCAAACCCTTCAAGTGCCTCTACTGCCCCAGCAAGTTCACCCTGAAAGGGAATCTGACCCGCCACATGAAGGTCAAACATGGAGTCATGGAGAGAGGATTTCACTCCCAAGGTGAGCGTCGCTGCTGCGCGGAGGCTTTTCTGATCCCCAAGACTGAGACAGAATCCAGAATACAGAAAGATAACAGATACATGCTATTATTTATTATTTTTGGCACCGAGGATTTCTTTTAAAAGACTTTTTCCATGGGGAGGCAATAAAAAGGGCATTGGAGTTACAAGATCTCAATTCAAATTCCCCCACTTGTCATTAGCTAGCCATGGAACCTTGGGCAAGTAACCTGCCCTCTCTGGGCTGAATTGATTTCTTCCTTTGTAAAAAGAGGAAGTTGAACTAGGTGAGTTCCAAAGTCCTCGAGGCCTTCTGACCCAAGGTCAAAAGTGGGGCTTTATTTTGGGTGACAGAGCAAAGAGAGGAAGCTTATATGTGAGCTCAGAAAATGGTAAATGAAAATGGAGCTGAAATGAAAATAAGAAACATGCCTCAAGAGGCCTTTCATTGCTTCAAGAGCCTCGGGGAAGTGATGAGGGCCAGTGGCTTTAGGGGCTGAGCTGAAAAGATAGTCTACTGCAGTGGTTCTCAACCTTCCTAATGCTGTGACCCTTTAATACAGTTCCTCATGTTGTGGTGACCCCCAACCGTAAAATTATTTTTGTTGCTACTTCATAACCGTAATTTTGCTACTGTTATGAATCGTAATGTAAATATCTGATATGTAGGATGTATTTTCATTGTTACAAATTGAACAGAACCCACAGGTTGAGAACCGCTGGTCTACTGGAGTATTCTGCAATATCCTTTGAAGGAGGGCCCCACACTTCAGTGAGTTTATTAAACCTGCTAAAGAATTGCCCGTCGAATGTGACGGTGAAAGTGCCATGGGTTGGTGTTTGTTCAGATGCCAGTACAATTCTAATAGCAGCTAAACTGTATTTGACTGGGAAAGTAGAGGGAGAGGTGGAAGGGAAAAAGCAGAAGAATGAGGCAGATACTGATTGGGATTTATAGGATTTAAAACTGAGAGAAACTTTGGAAATCCTCTAAATCAACTCCTTCATTTAACAATGAAGAAATGAAGCCCAGAAAGGTTTAAAAGACCTTGTACAAGGTCATGCAGATGGTAAGTGGCAGAGTTGGGATGGGAGCCCAGGGCCTTTGATATAAACATCCTGCACTGAACCACATTTCTGGGTAGATTTTATCTCCATTTGGTCTCCCGTATATCGCCACTTCTCTCTTACTTTCCTGATATAAAGTGAGGGAACAAAACACAGATAGGAACTTTTTTTCCTGTCACATCTCCAGCTAGGAATTTAACGGCTCTAGAGAGTAGAGAGGGGGTGATTTTGAGTTAGGGCACTGCAGGCCATAGGGATAAAAATAAACTCTCTGCTTTTTAAAATGAGATTCAAATGATCTCTCATGAAGAATAAAACATTCTAGCAAACTCCTCTTATAAGACAAGTATAGCCCTAGTAGCTGAACCAGTGAAGAAGGATAAAGGATCAGTATCACCAGTGAATACTGATTCAGAAATAATCCTAGCAAACTAGCCTCACTCACTGAATCAGTAATAACTGGATCACCTTAACTTTGTAGGACTCTTCTGGGCATGGGCTTGGGCTTCCTCATCATTCCCCTCTATCATTCTCCTAAAATTCCACGCACTCAAACAAAGAAACAAACAAAAAAAGCCTATGCCTACCAAAGGAAAAAAATGAACATACAAAACCAATATTCTCTTCTACCCTCCTCCTTTTCCCTACCAATGCTAATATAAAATTTTATGAAAAGAAAAACGTCTTTACAGTTTACTTCTTCCATCCTCCACCACGTGGGCCAGGAAAGAGCTGATTCTTGTTTTTGGATGTGTCTCCTTGGCTCATTTTCATAAATAAACACACCCAAGAGGAGATTTTTCTCCATTCTAGGGCAAGATGGATCTTATATATTCATAGAATGAGCACTTTTCCATGATTAAGTATTTTTTTTTTTTTTTGCTTTTTGGAGAGGGGAAGGCAGGGTAATTGGGGTTAAGTGACTTGCCTAAAGTCATACGGCTAGTAAGTGTTAAGTGTCTGAGACTGAATTTGAACTCAGGTCCTGACTCCAGGGCCAGTGCTCTATTTACTGCACCACCTAGCCTTCCCCATGATTGAGTCATAACAGCTGATCTAAAGTAAAGTTCTTGACTCTCTTGCCTCACAAATCCCCAACTTCATGGCTGTGATTCAGAAGTGTTTATTTTTGTGATTCTAAATATCCACAGGACTGCAAGGAACCTCTTTGTTCTTTGAGTAAGCTCCAGGACCTCCCCCCCCCCCTTTTTTTTTTTTACTATAGAAAGGAACACTTTCCCTAGGGCTTTCTTTTCCCGCTATATAACCCTCTATGTATTCAAATCACAGCCACACCAAACAATTTTGTCAAGTCATAGTTGTCAAAACACATTGTGCATCAATTGACGTCAAACATTATGGATCAACTGATGTCAAACCTGACTCCCTGACAGAAAGATAGTCAGGACTGGGAATTTCTGTCCTCATTTTACACATAGGCTTTTAGAAATGTAAGGAATAACTTCTGGCATATGTCTAAAAGCCAACAGAAAAACAACTGGAAAAATTCAAGAGGGAAAAATGTGTCATATTTTAATTATTCTCCAAATTTCAATTTTTAAGCTGTAATAGAGCTACCAAGAAGGACCCTAATCCATTCCAGCTTTAAATATTTGATCTAGCATAAACCTCTAATTTCACCTGCAGGTCACCTTTCAACCTGTTATTTGACTTAGTCTCACATTTAATCTCGTCATCCTGACTCTAGTGTAATCTAGGCAAATATATGTTTGGACATTTCTTTATTAATTAGCAAAATTTCAACACGTCTCTCAATCAACTATGCCCTGAGCCCCCACCTCGATCCTTCAAGTAATATTTATTTAATCAACTGGAAATGCCTTCTTTTTCATAAATAGTTAGTGTATTTCTCTATATAATAAAACTACTAGTTTTCTAGGATTAAATACATATTAAAGTTACTCAATACAGCGTTCAATTTATTAACAATCAAACCAGTAATAATAAAAATATAAATTATTGTTTAGAGAGAAAGATCACAGCCAGCATCACCTCCAACCATCCCTGTAACTACAGACAGCTTCACTTCTAAAACACAGAACCACATCATTTTGTTCCTCCAGTATAACAAATAGCCTTTATATGCAATTCCTCTTCATCCTCTTTACAAGATAAAGGTTACAATAGTTTCAAAAAGATCTATCTCCTCTCTGTCTTCTCTAGCTTGTCTCTAACCCTGACCCAAAAAAAAAAAAACATTTTAAACTTCTCAAGCTATAACTCTTAATTCTGTGCAGATTCACTTCTCATATTATTGTTATAATGTTTCTTCATAAAATAAGTTAACAGCTCTCCCAAGGAAGAAGTTTTCCACATCCTCTTTCTGTTTGTCTTTTCCATAGTTTCTCTTCAATCACCTACACTGACTTCTCAGTTTCTCAAAAACTGCCAGCCTCATTTGCCAAATCTTAAACATTCCAGTTGCCTCTTAAAATTACAATGAAAGCCTATAATAATAATATTAATAGTATGATATGATATAAATAATGTAATAAAAAGTAATATAATAATAAGCCTATAGCCTCAGGTTGAGAGGCATTTGAAACAGGTGTTATATTTAATTAAAAAACCAACAACAAAAATTCGCTTTCCCCCATAACTTCAGTGTTTTCAGACAGTTTGTATTTCCAATCACAGCAGCTATTTTCCAAACTACGTTAAGATTTCAAAAAGGCATCCAAAGCCCATGATGGAGCCAACCATAGTAACTGGGAGTGGATTTATGGCTCACCTTCTGAAAATATAATTTAATAATAAAAATTCACTCAAAGTTTATGTCCCAACATAAAATGGCATGAAATAGCTTGTCTTGCTCTTACTTCTAGAGAAATAAGGAATGTCAGTTTTGCACTGGCTCTGTCAATTTATTCTAAAGGGATTTCAGTAATTTCAGTGCTCTTGTCTGTAAAAGGTGATGGCATGTCCCCACTCTTCTTCCCCCCAAGCAGCCTAAATTAAAACTCAGATGAAAATGCCCCTCATTGTAGCTCTGACAGGGCAAGGGTGTGTGGCCAGGGAAGTCTAATGGGATTTTGACAGAATTGAAACATGGGTACCATTTCTCCACTTTCCCTTTAACACTCTCTACTCCTAGTGGACATTTTTACACTCTATTCAATACTCCCCCTAAAACTCAAGTAAATAATTCCTTCACTTCCCATGGCATTCTATCAGGTCTAAGTAACATTCTGTATTATCTCTTCCCCAGACTCTACTTGACCCTGTGTTCCATTCCCTCTATGTCATACTCTTGACTAAATAGTACCCATGCTATAATGCTTAGCTAGCTGCCCTCTTACCCCTACTTAAAAAGCACAGATCTCCGAAAGACTCTCATCTTGAGGCATTGGGGCAGACTGGCAAGGGAGAACATCTGGTCCTAGAACATGTCTCCTTAGGTGATTCTGAAGAGAGTCCGGGCTTTGCTCCTTTGCCCATCTGACCTTGGGCAGGTCTCTTTAAATGGACATCACTTCCTTCACCTCTCTGAACTGCTGTCTGACTCTCAATCGACAGCCCTGGGAGTTGTATTCACTGCCTTAGCCCAGCCTCTCTGACACAAGGTCAAAGCAGATTTTTTTTTGCTTTTTTACATTTTCTAAAGGTCAAAATGATCCCAAAGTGACCTTGGCATCAGAAGGAATGCCCCCATTTCTTTTTTAAAACTTTATCTAATATCTTTTGTCTTATAATCCTTTTCATTCTCAAATCTATCCTCCTCCCTCACCCTGCATCCCTTGTAATAAAGAAAAAGGAAAAAAAGCTCAACTCAGCAAAACTCATCAAGAGTCTGACAGCACGTGCAATGTTCCACCTCTGCGAGTGTGGAAGACACATTTATTACCCTTCATGACTCTTCAGAATGCCCTGTTTTCAGCTGCTCTTTCTGCCAGGTGAGTTCCATCACACTTCAATTCTTTCTTGTTTTCATTAGGTTTTGGAAGAGGAAGGATGGCCCTGTCCCAGACAGTAGGGGTGTTGAGGAGCTTGGAACAAGAAGAACCTTTTGACCTTTCACAGAAAACTCAGGAGAAGGGTACCCCCTTTCACTCTGATGGAGAGAGCGCCAAGGGCAGCTCATGCCCTGAAGAGGAGGAGGAAGACCCGTGCTATGAGCCTGAGCGGTACAGCCCTGGTCCGTACCAGCAGGACAAGCCGCTGTACACGCCCCAGGACCTGTCTAGAAAAGCTGAGCAAGTGATGAAAAGTCTGCAGGAGTCCTATGGTGAGGAGAAGGAAGGCAGTGCAAGCGAAGCCTTGCAGGAGAAGGGGAGAGACGGAGTCAGTGCGAGAGGAGGCCAGGACAGAGACTTGGCCTGCAAAGATGAGCTCCGCAGCTTCAGGGCTTTTCAGAGGGGCACGCTAGAGCCTTCTTTTTCTGATTATCTTTACTTTAAGCACAGGAATGAGAGTTTAAAAGAATTATTGGAGAGGAAAATGGAAAAACAAGCAATGCTTTTAGGTATCTAAATGGACAGCTCCGAAATTACCTTTGGAAAATGAGCCCAGCGGCTCAGGCTCTGGCTCAGATGCAGCTGTCAGTGGGAGCTGTAATTTGCTGGGGACTGACTGACTACCCATTTGGGCAGCTCCTGAAACATGACTGGACCCAATCAGTGAGAACAATTTCAGGCAAAGCAAATGCCTTGCAGGCGGTCTGTTGGCCCTTTAATGTCAATAGTACAGTGTGGAGTCTTTTCTTCAATGTTATTATAGTCCCTACTATATGTACTATTCCCGTGGATATTTAATTACAAGTGGACACTCAGTTGGTTACAGGGATTTTGTTGTCCCCTTTCTAATACCGCCCACATGCATCACGCCCAAACCTTTTCTTTCTAGTTGCCAAATAGCAGAGGTTCTTCAGGTATTAACTTACTAATGATGATTTAGTAAAGAATAGACATGGTAGATCTCAAGAAAACATTTTTTCCAAGTAGACTAAAATATTGTTAAGTGCATCTATGACAATAGCATTTGATAATTTTTTTAAAAGAAACTTTCCATACATACCAGAAATGACTCCAGTATCTCAAGAGTTAGTCATAGGACCTGGACGCTCCCAAGACATTGCTGGAAGAGTGATATGAGATCTAAGATCAGACTTCCTATGCTGTCAACTATCTGAGAAGTTGGATTCACAAAAAACAAAAACCAAGAAACCAAGTTTCTAACTATATATATTCATGTCCTGCCTCAGCTCCCTTTTGTTGGGCAAAGACAAGAGACAGAATCTTCATGGTCATCTGGTAATAGGTGGTGTGTTCTAGATCTCCAGCCAAAGGTGTAATGTGAACAGCAGGAAAGAGCACCAGTTATGGAGTCCAGCATCCCGGGTTCTAGTCCCAGCCTCGGTCACTCAGTACTTTGGGTAACCCTAGAAAAGTCCCGTTCCCTCTCTTGGGGGGACTACTTTTCTCACCTATAAAATTAAGGGTGTTTTGTACTGGATGAAAGGCCCCTTCTAGCATTCAATCCTGTGATCAAAGGATCTTGAGAAATTTGCCAACCACCACACCTAAGCTATGTACCAACAAAAGCAGTGGGGAAGGGAAATGCATTTTGCTAAGGGTGCAGTGATTTATTCACTCTTCAGTCATCTCAGGCCTGGAGCTGGGAAAGATGTCCTACCTTGAAATTTAAACTCTGACTTGGAGATTTTACAGTGGCGACCAGAAGCCTAACATAAATGAAATATTGTAGTATTCTTCCCCTGCCTTTGGAACCCTCACCCTGTAGGACAACAAACACTTACCCCCTGACTTCTAAGGAGCCAACTCATCAGCATGACTGATTTGGTTCACACTCATCAAGAAAGTCACAAATTTTCAACTTGTGTCTCTGCTTTAATCATTGATAGAATGTGTACATACATAACACATCTATATATTGATATACATGTAGAGGTGTGTGCATTACATACACATCTTTTGTATAAGAGGATGCTTGTGGTGTCTGTTTTATTTGATTGTTTTGAAAAAATGCAAGATCCACCGTAATAAGGCTGATGATTTCTAACTGGATGCCATACCTGCAATTCCACTAGAAGCCTCTAGGCGAATGTGATGGTTTCCAGACACTTTCATTGCAGTTACCTTTGTTAAGCTAATGCCAAATACTTGAAAAATGTATTTCTTCTTTGCTGATCTCCCAAGAGATTGGCTCAGGGTTCTGTGATACCAGGGCATATTCCACATCTAAACAAGTGCCTTCTACATTCAGATACTAAGGTAGGGGTCATTTACTGCCTAGCATCCTTCTGTCTTCCACGTCATCATCTTTGAGATTCCTGTTGCTCAACAGCTCATTCCACTGAATGTTCCTAAGTAGACAGGGCATGATTCTAAAACAGGAAAAAATGATAATTTATGGAGATGGCACATTGTTATGAAAACTGTTCACAAAAAGGAATGACCAAAGCTATTTGACCAGAGATGTGTTTTTCTCATGATGGCAACATACTTTTGGGTAGGATTTCCTTTGGTAGACTTGTAAAATTCAGTGAACCAGGCTACCTTCAGCTCATCACCATGCTAAGAGCCAGCCATAGTATACAGACATAAGATCATCCCTGTAGGCCACACCATCCTCCTCTGTAATTCCTGAGTCAAATCCCACAGTCATAGAGAATAGAAATTGGCTAGAGATATAGAATATAATAAACCAAAGCCTGGCCACTGAAACAGTAAATTTTCCCATGAGCCAGAAAACCTGGCTCTAATTGGCCTAAATTAGTCTAGGTAATATTTCATTTCCTTCCCTCCCCTCCCTTTGGTTCCCAGTTTGTTGACCACGTCAACCAATTCACTGATATTAGTGTCAGAACAAAAATGCCTTTCCATGCTTTCCAGTCTGCTGGAGAATGACAGGTACAGAAATCTGAAACAGAAGAGCAGTGGGCATAGGCTAAATGGCATTAGTGAAGATGTCATAAACTTGTCCCACAAGCATATCCCTACTGTGGTCTCCATGGCACCAATTATCAAGTTGGGTCTACAATGGTGACAACCGTGATAAAGCTTAAGTGACCATCCAAATTCCATATGAATGCCCCTCTCCATGCTTTCATATGAAATGCTTTAGAGTTTGGAAGAAGGACAACAAACTTAGTGGTTACTCTTAGGAATATTATCTTTGAAAAATCCTTGCCAGAATATGAGTAATAAAGGCCTAGTTTTCAACCCACATAGTGATTATTGGAAGTGATTATTGATGGTTAGACTAATATTTATATGAACAGAGAACGGTCTGGAAGTAGTTGTTGAAACATGGTACTGGAAATCAAGTAAATTGTGGGCTATGTTCATTTTTGCAAATGACTTGGTGTCTGATCTAAGACTTTAATGTAGTGACAGAAGGGTTCATTGAATTTAAAATAAGAAGAAGGTTAAATTTTGAACCACCACAGGCTGCACATTAAGTCATGCCATGATATAGGCGCCCTGGAATAGAATGCTTTCCCCCGACATTCAGTATGCCATATGTCTTTGTACTGCCCATCTCACTCCAATGGGCTGCCCAACATCAGTATGAAAATTTAAGAGACTTCATCAAGAAAACCATTTTTAGGAGCCAAAGGACTCTAATCAGAGTTCCCACCTTAGAGAATTTGACATCAATTCTCAGAAATAATTTTAGATAATAAATGCTCTGGAGCAGAGATGTCAAGTGTGAAACCTGGGCAGCAGGAACCAGGTTGAAATGTAATTGGGAGATATTTAACAAAATGAATAAAAATATAGTAGAATGTAGATAATGCTCTAAATCAATATGCCGCCTGCCAGGGATCCTCATATGCAGTTTAGCGGCTCTGTTTCTATTTAATAATAATGTATATCACTTATTCTGTGGCAGGCACTGTGTTGAGCGCTTTATAGTTATCTCATTTGATCCTCACAACAACCCTGGGAAATAGGTGCTATTGTTATCTCCATTTTACAGATGAGGGGACTGAGGCAAATGAAAGTTAAGTGACTTGCCCAGAGTCACGCAGCTAGTAAGTAAATATTTTGCTAATTATTTCCAGTCTGAGACCAGATGTGAGCTCAGGTCTTCCTGACCCCCAGACCAGCACTCTATCTGACAAGCCCGGAGTTCGATGCTACTGCTCTAGAATTTCCAGTTTGAGCTTCAGGGAGCATGCCAACATATTAACATTACCAAATAATATTCTGCAGGTAGGTCATTAGTACAAACCTTCCATCCCTCTTACATAGTTGGGATTAAATATGAATCAGATGAATGACCTATCTGTCCTTCGTCCCTTTTTATCAACTCTGCTTCTCCCCTTCAATTCCTCTCTTCCTCTCCGCCACCCATGAAACTGAAGCTCACTATTTTGCCGACTGCATCCTCCGTGGTGGCACTGACCCTTGGTGTAGGAGGTCTGAGTGTGTATGTATACAGATGGGATAAAGCGCTATGCACATATTGTATTAAGCTAAGCAGGTATTTAATAAGACGTTAACATGATGTTTGGAATGACAATCTTTGCTAAGCGAGAATAGAACATAACAGAGCTAACATTCATAACACATTTGGAAAACACAGCACCAAATATGGATGTATAGGATGCCAGTTTGCTATTTAAAAGAAAGAGGTCAAGTGTATAGTAACCGAAGTTGTGGATGCTTAACTTTCTGCTTCACTGCTAAAGCAGTTTTACCTGAAAATAACACACATTCTGTATTTTGTTAATTTAAGTGAATAAAGACTTGTTCAGAAACTCAGCTGGGTCTTCTTAAATATGTAAATTTCTGCAATGAAAAGACCTGTATAAGCATCTCATTCCTACCCTCAGGTTCCATCCATTTCCAAGCTTACTTTTTTTTGGTTTATATTTTATTTAAGGACCTGTCCATCTGTTATTTTCCCCTAGGTTAGGGGTTCTTTAAAATTTTTATTATTTATTTTTAACATATAAAGATTTTTTTGAGTTCCAAATTCTCGCCCTCCCACTGAGCAGGCGAACAATATGATACCTTGAAATCACCCAAAACGTTTCCATTCTAACTGTGTCACGGAAAAGCAAGAGAAATGAAGTGAGAAGATTATACTTCAATGTGCACGTCTGCTCTCTCTGGAGGCAGCATTCCTCATCACGAGTCCTCCTGGATGGTCTTGGATCATTGTGTTAGAGAAGCCAAGTCGTTCACAGTTAATCACCGTTATTACATCATTGATGTCACTGTGCACAGAGATCTCCTGGTTCTTCCCACTTCACTTTGCATCAGTTCATGCAGATCTTGTCGTGTTTTTTCTTAAACCACTCCCCTATCATTTCTCATGGTACAAGATAATTCCATCACAGTCATATACTACAACTTGTTCAGCAATTTCCCAATTAATGGGCCTACCCTCGAGTTCCAATTCTTTGCCACTACAAAAAAAAGAGCTGTTATAAATATATTTGTACAAATAGGTCCTTTTCCCTTTTCTTTGATCTCTTTGGGATACAGACCTAGTAGTGGTATTGCTGGGTCAAAGGGTATTCACATATGTGGGCATAGTTCCAAATTATTCTCCCAAGTGGTTAGACTGGTTCAATACTCCACTGGCAGTTCTTTCGTTTACCTGTCTTCCCAAATCCTCTCCAGCAACTGTTGTTTTCTTTTTCTGTCATGTTAGCTGATCTGATACATGTGACGTGGTACTTAAGAGTAGTTTTAATTGGGGGGCGGAGCCAAGATGGCGGTGTAGCAGCAGCAATATATCGCAGCTCTCACATAGCCACCCCAAAATACCCATGGAATAGGACTCTCGACCAACCTAGAACTTCAAATCGCACACAAAGATACTTCCCACTAAAGTC
>CM053587.1:6624983-6651668 GCA_028646515.1 Pseudochirops corinnae
AGGCCTATACAAGGATATTTAGATTTATAGGAATGGGAGGATACAGGAGGGATCACAGGGGGGGTGGGGGGTGGGGGGGTGGGGGGGGTTGGTTAAGTAATAGGGGGACAAGGTAGCAAGTAGAAGTAAAGTGGAGAAATCAGGAGGGATAGGAAATAAGAGATTTGCATAAACATAAAAGCAAAGATTGGGAGTAGAATCTGTTAGGGAAAGCATATGCTTATATATATGTGTGTGTGTGTGTGTGTGTGTGTGTGTGTGCGTGTGTGTGTGTGTGTGTGTGTGTGTGTGTGTATCTATATATAAATATAACCAGGCTTAATTGCAGCTTGGGGGAGAGAGGGAAGGAAGAAGCGGAAAAAAGAACAGAGTAAAAAGTGGACAGCAGAGAACAAAAGAAAACCCATAAGGAAGCAAAGAACAGATGGACAGCTTTCAACACAACATAGTATTTAATGTACAGGCTTTCTTGAAATGGCAATTTATTGCAATATATTTTGAATCCTCTCATATTCTACTGTGCACATGGCATGGTTTTTTTCTTTTCTTATTTTATATTTAAGTTTTAATATATACGTTTATAATGTTTCTTTTTCTTTTCTTATTATGTATTTAAGTTTTAATTAAAAATTTTAAAAATATATGATGCAGCTATATACCCATAATTATAGTTCTAGGGAGAATTTAGGTCAATTAGGCTTAAACACTCATGAGAATCAAAACATGCAAGTTTTGGTTGCTTAGTAAGTAACCAAAACTTCTTCCACTTTCTGTTTTTGAGAATTTACTCGCAATCATCAGCTCACATTTTTTTTTCTATTTACTGCATAAAGATATTATTTCAGCAGGTGATGAGTTCTGTTTTGGGTACAGAGAACAGTTTCACAAGTGCAAGACTAATAGCATCTGCAAACTGTATGTGGAGGAAAGACATATTTATTCTAATTGCCTAGAGTCTGAACAAGTAGGTTGATGGCTGATTCTGCCCCCAAGGTGAGGATCCAAGGAACCTTGGACAAGTAATTTAACCTCTCTTAGTTTCTGTTCCCCTGACAGTAGACTATGGGGGTCAGACTATTTGATCTTTAGCATTCACTGATGGGTTCTCTGATGTCTTCAGTTGTTTCCAATTTGGTCACTCTTCACACCTGTCTTCTCCATAAGTGTTCTGCCCTGGGCTGGGCCTACCTCAACCCATGGTAGTTTAGATTCAATATTGAAACAAAATGAGATGCTCATAGTGAAATGATCAAGATTGATTCTGTGTTGTTGTTTTTTTAAATTAATCCCATTTACAAGTAATTTTTTTTTTGTCCTGTTGCTGTTTAAGTCATGGTTCTTTGTCTCTGAATTTAGTTTAGAAATTCATCTGGCCTACAATGAATTAAGTTTAGAAATCCAGTTTTCCTTCTAATCATTGTTCTATTCTTGCCTCAAGGAAATCTGCTGTCCTTCAGGGATGTGGGTGGGCATTAGGGAGTCTGGTCCAGCATCTATACACCACCAACATATTCTTCAAAGAAGTCTGGTCCACTATCCTGACCTTGCAGTTGGACTCAAAACAATGAACATTTCTTAGTTTCAGGAGGGAAGGAGGGGTTGTTCCTAGCTCCTAACTGATTTCCAACCAATTATATTGTCCCCCACACCTTAGCTCTGTAACTAATCATATTGATTTTGCCATTCATGATGTTGAGCTCTTGTAATCAATCAGAACTTGTTCCCCACCTACAAAGTTCTGTTTTTGTCTGTACTCCCCCAAATCTCTAAAAAAGAACTGTCCCCCTCTTTCAGGGTCTTAGCTTTGCTGAAGAAGCTGAGATCCAATTTAGGGGTAAATTCACAGAGTTTACTAATAAATTGATGATGCTCAGAACTTTGTATCTCAATTTACCCTAACCTTAGCTGTTATACTAGGTCATTTAACACTTAACAAAAAGAAGTTTACTTAGCCATAGCAGGAGAGGGATATTCAACAAGGATGGGAATTGAGAACACCTCAAGCTGATTCATCTTCGAAAGCTCCCTTGTATGACTTACCTGTCATGATTCCCCAAGCATGCATCAAGGAACAGGCCTGGGGCATCTTCAGATGAGGAGGAAGTGATATCAGCAGTCTGAGGCTTTAGTCACCTGAGTCAGTCAAGTCTTGAGGATGATCTCAATACCCATTAAGGAAAAATTAGCCTAACTTGCATAGGCGAACAGGTTAGGATATTGCTCCTATCACATTTTCTCTGGCTGCCCCCATCCCTGGAATATTCCTCCTCTTCTCTTCCGATTACTGATCTCCATAGCTTCAAGTCTCAACTAAAGTTCTTCCTTCTACAGGAAGCCTTTTTTAAAAAAAATTATTAATTTATTTACTTTTAGTTTTCAACATTCACTTCCATAAGTTTAAAATTTTCTCCCTCTTCCTCCTTTTCTCCTCCCCAAGGCAGCATGGAATATGATATAGCTCTACACATACATTCCTATTAAACACATTTTCACATTAGTCATGTTACATAAAATAATTATAATGAATGGGAGAGACCATGAGAAAGAAAAAACAAAACAAAAAAGGAAAATAGTCTGCCTCACTCTGCATTCTGACTCCATAGTTCTTTCTCTGAATGTAGATGGCATTTTCCATCAAGGGTCCTTTGGAATTGTTTTAGGTCCTTGCATTGCTGAGAAAGGCTAAGTCTTTCAAAATCAGCCATCAAAGAGTGGGGCTGTTACTGTGTACAGTGTTCTCCTGGTTCTGCTCCCTTCCTTCACTCAGCATCAGTTCATAGAAGTCTTCCCAGGTTTCTCTGAAGTTCTCCTGCTTATCATCTCTTATAGCACAATGGTATTCCCTTACATTCATATATCACAATTTGTTCAGCCATTCCCCAATGGATGGGCAGCCCCTCGAGTTCCGGTTCTCGGCCACCACAAAGAGCTGCTATAAATATTTTTGTACCCGTGGGCAGGAAGCCTCTTTAACATTTTCCCTCTGCTGATGGTCGATCCTGTATATAACTTGCTTTGTGTTATATTTGTTTGCAGGTTGTCTTCCCCATTAAACTGTGGGCTCCTTGTCTTTTGCCTCTTTTTGTATCCCCACGCTTTGCACAATGCCTGGCATGTAGTAGGTGGTTAACAAATGTTTATTGATTAAATGAGTAAGTGGTGCTCAAGGATGTATATACATACTCCTGAAAACAATCAAATCTTCAAGGCCTTTACTTATCATAGGCCATGACCTCTAACCTCTCCAGGGTGGCACAATCTTAATGAAACCAAGTCAGGATGAGAGAGGCAAAAATAGGGCCCTTTCTTTGCCCTGCATACCGATTTTTTGTTTTTTATTCCTTAAGTGACTGAACAAAGAGTGATCTGTCTTTCAGTTCGATCACTTGGCATTTCTCCTTCATCCAGTTGCTCCCTAACTTTCGAGGCTATTGGGTTTCTCTGTCAGGATTTGGTAAGTTCCTAAGGGCTTCCAAAATCGCCTCACATTCCGTCATGGTACAAGTTGCTATCCTGAAATATAACACCAGGAGGCACATGTTTTCAAGTGGGCACAATCTTTTAACACATTTGAGTGGAAACTTGGCTAGCTCATAGTGCTAGTGGAACTATGTGACTGAACTGATGTAGGTCTCAAAAGAACCTCCAGGGTTAACCTTGGTGTGGGTGTGTGTGTGTGTGTGTAGTGGTTCCTCTCAGGAAAGAGCCACTTTAAGTCAAATACAAGTGAAATACTAATGGGGCAAAAGGTGACAAGATAACAGAAGGTGGAGCAGGAGGGAAAAGAGAGAGAGGGAGAGAGAAAGAGACTGAGAGAGAAAGACAGAGAGAAAGGGAGAGAAAGACAAAGAGAGAGCCTCAGAGAAAGAGAGACTGAGAGACAAAGAACGAGAAAAGGAGGGAGAGAGAAAGACGGAGAGAGAGAGAAAGGGAAAGAGAGACTGAGAGGGAGAGGGGGAGACACAGAGAGAGACAGAGACACAGAGACAGAGACACAGAGACAGAGAGAGACAGAGAGAGAGAGAGAGAGAGAAAATTGCACTCCTGAGACCCCACCTGCAGAAAATAACAGAGCAGGTCCCGTTGAAAGCTCTGTGACTAATTAGGCATGGCTGGGGGTAAAGGAGAAAATATTCCGAAAGGGATTAGTGTTCAGCTTCCTCTTAGCACTACATTTTGTAATGGAAGAGCAAGAGAAGGGTGGAAAAAACCAACAACAGAGAATTTCATCAGTAATAGATGAAGGGGAAAAGGGTAATAAAGGGCAAGAAGAAGAGTAATTGGAGAAGCTTTGCATCTTTGCATTACCTTTGCAAAGGTAATAGCCTGAATAGCAAGATGACGTTGTGGAATAAAGGGCTGGGGATGTAACCCGCAGACAGACTGAATAAAGGCTACTTGTGCTGTTTCTTCAGGAAACCAGATTAGGAACTAGGAGAAAGATTCTCAGAATCAGAAATAATTAACTGTACTTGGGGGTGGGGAAAGCTCACTGGGAGAAGAAAACCACAGGTTATCTTTTCCGTCACTTTAGTGCAGAAGAATATTGGAAAGGCAAGCTGAAAACAAAAGAGGGATAACAAATGGAGAAGGGAAAAGATGAGTTCATATATATATATCTATATCAAGAGAGTGACTGAGACAGAGAGACCAAGACACAGAGACAGAAACAGAGACTTTATATGTCTATATGCATGTATATATTTATACATATGTATACATATGCACATACAATATACAATGCCTTCTGCCTCCAAAGAAAGAAGTCAGGAGAAAGAACAACTTTATTTGTGGAAGGTGATCCCTACTTGGATGCAAAGAAGATAGTCTTCAGAACAGGTTTTAATTGCGTTACAGAAAATTGTTACAGTGAAGAAATTTCCCCTCAACCCTTCATTTCCTCTGAGAGGAAAAATATTTTGACAATTGAAGTGGAAACTGATCAGTCAATCAATAAGCACGAAGCAAAGCCTTGGTGACACAGAGACCAAAACCAAGAAGGCGCTTGGCCTCGGTGAGTTTGCGCTCTATCAGGAGAAACACACCCACGTCTGGGTGCTCTCAGCCTTTCGCCACAGGCTAAGGCTACTGCATATAGGGAAACATGACTCCAGACTGCTGCAGAGAACGCTGAGTGCCGTGTGAAACCGTGGACCTGTGTGAAGGGCACAGCTGGCGTCACAGGTTGTTGTGGCTGCCGTTTCTTGAAGAGAACCAATGACAGCACAGGGGTGATGTTGTGACTTGCCTGTGAATTGGCTAGGAGTGAAACAGAGATGTGCAAAGGCATCAGCCTTGCTCTGTCCTCCAGAGTCATCAGGGACCAGTGGCAAGACAAAGGCCAAGACGACTGACCATGGACCAAAATGCAGTGGGTGACCTTGGCCTTTCTAAATTCAGGTCATTCCGAGGTCTCAGTTTGTTAGAGGCGGCGCCCGTTCAGTGGCTACAGGTTAGGTAAGGAATTGAGACAGAGATGGGCCAATTTACCATTTCAAAGATATTAACCCGGGAAAGAAAGACCTTCAGACTTTCCGGCCGGAACAGAAAACAGTTGCTATTTACGCTCGTTCTAAGCCGCCCAAAGCTCCGCAGTGAGCCACGGAGGCTTGAACGGGGTCTATTGATGGCCATTCCGTGGAAGCCAGAATGCTTTGGGTTTGAAGGCTGAGTCAGGTCGCTCCCTTTAAACACAAGGGGCTTTTTAAAAGCCTGTTTTTCCGAGCTTTATTTCAAGAAAGCAAAAATGAAAACTGCACAGGACAAAAACAAATTCCGAAAAAAGAGGAGAGGAAGGAGGATGAGGATGAAGAGAAGGAGGAGGAGCGAGAGGAGGAGGAGAGAAATAAGACCTGTTTGAATTGGAAGGTTGGGTCCCCAGAAGGCAGCTACTACTCCTCTCAGATTACACTTAATACAAAACACTCTCCTAAGAACCTCATTGACGCCTTCCCATAAATACACACCCCTCCCGTGAGAGGAGTAGGCTTAAACTTAGAGCATCATAGTAGTGAGGCCCGTGTACAAGAAATTTCTCTGAAGTCCTTCTCTCTGTGTAGAGACCTCATGCAGAACCTTGGCGGCGGCGGTGGTGGTGCAAAAAATCTGTGTTTGGGAAGAAGCTTTAAACTGAGGAGGTCTTCACCTGCGTTGACTGAGACAAGAGCCTTCTGACAATGGATATTTCAAGAGGAAATAATACTAATCAATCAATAAACATTTATTAAGTGTGCCAGGCACTGTGCTAAGCTCTCAAGAGATGCTAACAGGCTTTTACAACTGGAAGCCTGCGGGCGGAAATGGAGAGGCTCGGGCTTCAAAGAGCAGAGGAAACCTTCTGGAAAGGGCGTTTGAAGTTTGAAATGGTGAGGAGGAGGAATCTCTCAGGGCTGTGTGTGCAAGTGGAGGAGAGATTCAGGAAAATCCATTCACTGGAAGCCTAGTCACAGGAGCTTTCAGAGAGCAGCTATTGGGAATTTAGCAATGGGAAGGATCAGGGTGAAAAGATGGGATTTATAAGGAAAAAATCAGAAGGCAAATAAAGGTGAATATGGGGTTTGGTTGCGGATATTCTTGCTGCCATATTGCCACCTTTTATGATAACAATAGGACGCTTGTAGCTGTTATCTGCCAACCTCCAGGACACTTTCATTCTTTCCTTCCTTAATAGTTTGGTGCCTGACTCACAGTGATTCTCTACTCCCCAATTCTTGCTCTCATACTAGGGGACTTCAACATATGTACTGATACTCCCTTAAATATCTAACGTCTCAGTTTTTCAAGTTACACATTTTCCATAACCTGCCCCCAACTACTACCACCAACGCAGCAACACAGACACGGTCATACCTCTTGATCTTGGCACAAATGTGTCATTTCCATGTTCATGAACTTGGAGATTCCCTTATCTGATCATCTTCTGTTCTCATTCCACCTCTCCCTCTGCCCTGCAACCTCAAAGCCTGTTCTTTATCCTCACCTTGAGTTCCAGTCTTCCCCCAGACCATGACTCCTGTACTGGCTACACTCTCCTCCTTTCTCTACCTTGACCCCTTAGTGAATCAGTTCACCTCTTCTCTTGAATCTCATGCCCCCTTATCCTCTCATTGATCTTGCTTTGCCAAGGCTCAGCTTTGCGTTATCCCCACTATCTGCTGCCTTCCCTCTACTCTTGTGCTACTGAATAAAAATGGAGAAAATCATGAAACCATGCTGACTAGGTCCACTAAAAATTCATGTTATTTAATTTCAACTGGGCTCCTACTGTGGCAAGGGAATTCTTTCACACTTCTCTAATAAATTTATTATTTCACTTCCCACAGCGCTCTTTCTAAACCTTTTCATCCTTTGTCAAGTCTCCTGTGGCTCTTCCTTCCCCCACCCTCTCAGCTGACAACCTTACCTCATATTTCAATGAAGAAAATTAAGGCCATTCTTAATTTGTCTGTCTATTGACTGTTTCCTTACTGCTTACAATCCTTCTTTTGAGCCATCCATCCCCACTAGCTACAGTCCCATATTTCTCCTCTATTTTTGTGGCTAAACTCCTTGAGAAGGCCATCTTTAATTAGTGCCTCTACCTCCTTTCCTCTCTCTCTCTCTCTCTCCTTAACTCTCTTCAGTATGGCTTTGACCTCATGACTCAGTCGGAACTGCTCTCTTCAAAGCTAACATGTTGTTCAGTCATTTCAGTAGGGTCTGTCTCTTTGTGACCCCATTTGGGGTTTTCTTGGCAAAAATACTAAAATGGCTTGCTATTTCTTTCTCCAGCTCATTTTACAGATGAGGAAACTGAGGCAAACAGGGTTAACTGACTTTCCCAGGGTCATACAAATAGTAAGTGTCTGAGGCCAGATTTCACCTTGGGAAGATGAGTGTTCCTGACTGCCACTGAGCTGCCCACAGTTACCAGTAATCCCTTAATTGCCAAATCTAATAAATTTTTCTCAATCCTCATTCTTCTTTACCTCTCTGCATGCTTTTACATTGTCAAGCTCTCTCTTTTTGACACTCTCAATTCTCTAGGTTTCCATGACACCATTCTCTCTTGCTTCTTTTCCTATCTATCTATTCCAGCCGTTCTCAACCTGTGGGTCGCAACCCCTTTGGGGGTCGAATGACCCTTTCACAGGGGTCACCTAAGACCATCAAAAAACACCTATTTCCCATGGTCTTAGGAACTGAGACACTGCTCCTCTATCTGTCTCCAGGCGATCCATTTACATGCAGATACACCCACATATGAGTATTAAAGGATTGTGGCATTAGGAAGGTTGAGAACCACTGATCTATTCTCTTTCAGTCTCTTTTGCTGAAGAGATCTGGCCTTCTAACTGCAGGTATCTCAAAAGGCTTTATCCTAGGCCCTCTTCTCTTCTCCCTCTATAGTATTTTGCTTGGTGATCTCATCATCTCCCATGTATTCAGTTATCATCTCTATGGTGACAATTTCCAGATCTACTTATACAGCCCTAACCTATCTCCTCCCCTCCAGTCTCTCATGGTGAACTGGATGTCCCATAGACCTCTTAAACTCAAAATGTCCAAAACTAAACTCATTATCTTTCCCTTTTCCTAACTTTCCTATTACTATTGAGGGCACCACCATCCTCCAAGTCATCCAGGTTTACAACCTAGGTATGATCCTTGACTCCTCCCACTCTCTCACCACCCCTCCCCTATATCCAATTGCTTGCCAAATCCTGTCAGTTCTATCTTCACAAAAAGCAAAAAAGACTAATTATGGACATAAAGTCATTTAGAAAAAAATAGAGAAAAATGTTCACTAAGGGGAAGTGGGAAGAAAAGGGGAACAAAGCTTTCTTTCAGATGGGGGTAGGAAAGAAATATTTATGTTCATCTATTCTTTTGTTGTTTATAAAATGTGTTGTGGAAAAAGTTAATATATTAAGACAAGGACATGCTAATGCAGAGAGAATGAAATGTGTTTTTATAAACGTGTGACATCTGCATTCATATGTCATCCTAGGGTGGTGGTTGTTTTGTTCTCCCTCCTAACATCCAACAGAGGGAGAGAGGGAAGATTATAGGAAGAAAAGTTCTGTGACTCTGGGAAAGACAGCTGAGGAGCTGAAGATCTTACCCAGGACACACAACTAGTTACAAGTCTGGGACCAGATACTTTGGGTTTTTGATTGCTGGTTCAGCACTGTTTCTACCAGAATTTCCTCCTCTTTTAGGCTAAGGGCTTTTTAATTTTTTTTTTAAAAGGACATACCAGTGTTACATCTAGCAATCCTGAGACTGCAACCAAGCCATTGAGTCAAGATGATAGAAAGAGAAATATTGAGAGTAGGTATTTCTCTGTTTCTGCAAGATCCCAATCTCCAGTTCCTCAGAGAGGGAGCTGGATCTGCCAGTGAGGATACTTGTTTCCCAATAAGTTACGTTACATAACATAATGAAATTAGGTGCTTTCCTGGTTTCCAATATTGATTAGCTATATACTAGATTTTCAAGGAACCCATGTTTTATCCTAAACAACTTGATTCACCCTCACAGGTAGCAGCAGCAGCTTCTGAAAATAAAACCCGTACTTGGGCACTGCTGACAAACCCTTCTGCCATCCTGCCTTTCACTGGCCTGAGCTATCTTTCAATCTATCTCCAAAGCTACTCTCCAAACCATCTCTGGCTGTGTCGGGTATATTGGTGATGAGATTGTTAGAATGTGATCACTCAGCCAAGACTCATACAAATGAGATAATCCACTGAAGCAAGGATGCATTTCAGACCAGTATTAGTTGAGATGGAGAATGTTTACCCATGGCAAACGCAGATGCCCCTGGAAGCCAAATTATATTCTATCTGTAACTTGGGTGAGGGAGCTTTGACAATCGCAGGAAATATGATTTCTTCCAATTTCTACATTATTAGACTGTTTGTTGATATTTTCCAATGCCAAGTCTTTTCAATTTTCTTTTCTCTTTGCTAGTAGTATATAGTGGTATGACTACTATAGGATGTATGTAGTATGTTAGTAGTATGACCTAGTGGAGAGGGTGTTGGAGTCAGGAAGAGTTGGATTCAAATTTCACTTCTGACACCTACTAGCTGTGCAGGCAATTAGGTTCTTCCTTGTTTAGACAAATGCTTAGGACACATCTGCCAAGGTCTGCCTCAGTGGAGAGAGCTCACATGGCTAGGGTTTTTCCATCCTTTTTGGTTATGGGGTTGAAGACCTGAATATATATCAAATTAGAATATTGTGCAGATTAGCATAGACCTTTGACCCAGAGATACTACTGGAGGGGGCGTGTACTCTCAAGACAGAAAGAAAGGTGCATCATATATATATGGATGGATGTAGATGTAGATGTAGATATATATATAAATCTATATATGCATGCATACACACATATGCATGCATATCTGTGCATAGGCATATATATGCATGTTTGTGCATAGCACACACATGTGTATGTGTGTGCATGTACACATACCTATCATGCACATATGTATGTATGTTTGTGTGTTAGCACTTTTCATAAGAACAAAAACTTGGAAACAAAGTAGATGCCCATTGATCAGAAAATAGTCAAAACAGATCATTGTGGTAGGTGCCTAAGTAATGGTGAATATGAAGGATTCAAAGAAGCTTAAGAAGACTTCTATAAATCAATGGAAGGTGAAGGAAGCAGAATCAGGAGACAATGTGCATAATATACATAAACAACATACATAATAACTGTAATTATGTAAGTGGAAAAAACAAAAATAAAACAATGGAAACTCAATACTGCTGTGCTGTGAAATGATAATGACCCAGCTTGACCCCAGAGAAGAAATGTGAACAAAGTGAGTAGGAACAGGCAAACGAAACACATAATGACTGTTGCAATGTGAAAGGGAAGAGGGGCTGTGTGGGTTGTTCAGGGAGGACTAGCATCGCTTGTGTGAGGGTTTCTTGAGTCCTTTTCAGGGCTGCTCACCCACCAACTTTCACCTGAGATTCCAAGAAGTTGGGGCATGTCGAGCAGCCACACACTGTAAAATCATCTCAGCAGATGGCTCAGCCAAGATGAAGGTAACCAACAGGTCTCCAACCTGTTGGTGAGTTAGGGGACTGTCTATACTCCAAGCACATAAAGCCTTGTATTCTCTCCATCTATCCCTGTTTCAGAATGGGTGGATGAGAACAAATTGTTCCAAAATTATTTGTTCCAAATTGTTATTTTTTATTATTATTACTAATTTTATTATTATTATCAAGGTTAGATAAGCTTAGACCAAGCTTGGTCAGACATCAAAGACACCATAGTCATCTACTGCATCCTGGATCATCACTAATTGTCCTGACTTTTGTCCTGCCACTGAACTTTGATGACTCTGGAAGAGAGAGCGAGGCTGAGGACTTTGTGAAATTCTGCCTCACTTAAATCCAGTTCACGTGCAAGTCATCACCCCATGATGTCATTGGTCCTCTTCAGAAATGAAGGACAAACAACAAGTAGAAAGGAAAGAAAGAAGGAAGGAAGGAAGGAAGGAAGGAAGGAAGGAAGGAAGGAAGGAAGGAAGGAAGGAAGGAAGAAATAATATAATTATATACTATGTAATTACAATGACCAAGAGGCTAAGCCCCCTTTGCAGAGTTTATGGATCATTGTGCATACATCAGACTTGGTTTATATGTTGGTTGGTTTTACTAAACTACTTTTTAATATTGTAAAAATATTTTATGTAGACCTTACAGTTATAAGGGATGATCCCTTATAGGGGAAGGAAAGGAATATATTCAGAGATGAAGGTATTATAAAAACAAAAGATACCAGTACATTTAAAAAAGAATTAGTAAGATCTGAGCAAAACTGAGTTGCAAGTCCAAACTACGTGACCAATAGACTTTATGAACAGCTGCAACAGTGAGGGACTGACAACCACACATTAACTGTCTTAACAGACCTAAGTAGCTTTCAGAAGCAATGAGTTTGTATCCAAAAGAGTTGGCCTCATCTTGCTACACTTAAAGGAAAACCTCTTAAGCTGTGAATGGTTGGTACCATGTGGAGGATTAGTATCCTTTGGATATCATATATCCTACTAGTCAGTCTACAGCTATTTCATTTTCTTTTTTTTTATGAGGTATTTGGAGTTAAGTGACTTGCCCAGGGTCACGTGGCTAGTAAGCGTCAAGTGTCTGAATCTAAATTTAAACACAAGTCCTCCTGACTCCAGGGTCAGTGCTCTATCTACTGTGCCAACAAGTATTATAACAAGGTTATATGACTCATTTAGGATCAAACAGGGAAAAAAGTAGTGGATCCAGGATTCAAAAGGGTTATCTTTTGACTCCTCACCTGGTGCTTGTTCCCCTACATTGTGCTAAAAAGAAGCTCTTTACATTTTCTTTAAATTACCCACCAAGTGGGATCTCTGTTTATGTCTGAGCTCTTTCAAAGATCATCCTGGATAGGTCAGCAGCATAAATTAGACTTTAGAAAACTGAATCCATAGGGGCGGCTAGGTGGCACAGTGAATAGAACCTGAGTTCGAATCCAGCCTCAGACACTTAACACTGAACTCCCATGTGACCTTGGGCAAGTCCCTTAACCTCAATTGCTCTCCAAAAAGAAAAAAAAGAAACTGAGCCCAGTATTCGTCATATGGAGACACCATGGTTTAAAGGCACCATATAAATTAAGACATAGCATTAACTAAGTGGCTGCTGTGCAAGCATTTCCATCCTGCTAGTGGGGTTAATTGATCAACAAGCATTTATGAAGTGTTTGCTGTATGGTAGACACTCTGCTAAGAGCTGAGGATACAAAAAAAGGCAAAACCTAGTTCCTGTCCCCCAAGAACATACATTCTACTAGAGGAAGCAACACATAAATATCTTCATTCAACATGCAGGATATATACAAAACATGAATTTGATTCAATATGGAGGATTTGGGGGGGTGACTGTTCTGCACGTGACCAGGAAAGCTCTGAAAAACAAATGAGGTTCAGGAATGAGTTGGGGAAAGAAAACTCATTCTCTCTGAATTATTCCCAAATCCCAAGTAACAAGCTGAATTGTACATTTGGGATAGAGGCTGGACCTGTGATTTCATTGTGATGGGAAATTCCCAGGTGCAGAAACTCACTCAACCAAAGCAAACTGGCACCTTCTCTAGCTGGTACAATCTTGGAGAGCTGTCAAGCATAGTGAGATGTTGGGTGACTTGTTCCCAGTCACAGAGCCAGTATCTGTCACAAATAGAACTTGACCCTTGGTCTTTCTGGCTCCAAGGCTGGCAGCCTATATACTTTTCATTTGAGCTGGAGATATGCATTGCTTTTGGTGGTGGAATTTCCTCTTTTCCCCAGCTTGACTTTTGGGTAGCAGTGCCACATTTTGCATGAGACAGAAGCCAAAGGAAGGTGACATGGGAGTAAATGATTTCCTATTGCAGCATGAACAACCCAAGCAGTGGCAAGTTGGCTGAGGGCCATTCTAACTTGAAAGGTCCCTGTCCAGTGCTCTAAGATTTGTTCTTTCCTAGGTTAAGAGTTTCCGCAGCTGCATTTAGGAGCAACTGTATCCTTCCCTTGCTGAGAAGTGCTGTGGAGGGAGGAATGGGAGAGAGGAAGTTTGTTTGTCAGCAAGCCTCTTTAATATTCCATTCCAGAGAGCCAATTGGCCCTACATCACTTTATTATGGTTGAAAGGTCACAAGACACCTGGATCAGGTGTATCCTTTCTGAGATTAATGAGCAAGGATCCATATAAATAGGACCATGTTCACTGTGAACTGACAAAGCAACCCATTTTTATTCCTGTTCCAATCATACACTACACATCAGTTGGTGCCAGGAAGGATATCTTCCTCCCTACTTGGCCCACAATTACTGAAAACTAAAATTCCAGTACAGGTGAATATTAATGTTTAAAAAAATCCACATATTTCTTTAACAAGGTTAAAGGATTGTCCTCAGCTAAAAGAGGTGTTACCTAACACATTAGGTGATACCAGACATAAACATTTTATGGTGAATTATCAGATGCAGCACCCTTCCAAATGGCAAATAGGAGAAAGTTTGTGTATGGGGTGGGGGGAGAGGAAGTGGTTTCCTCATTCCTGGATGTCTGTGTTCAAACAAAGAAGCAAGAATTAAGCCCTCAGTGGAGACAGAGTCCTCAGGTCTGTGACCCATAAGCATATGATTGTGATGTTGCTCCTAATGCCATTCTAATGTCTAGTCTTTCCAAACTTTTAGGTGAGGAAGATTGGAGGTGGCTACTGTAACACCATGCACAAGCAGATTCCCAAAAGAATGCTACTGTGAACAGCTTTTAAGGTTCAGATTACACAGCATAATGAACATTCTGTTTATTCCATTACAAATCAAGGCAAACATTCACGATATATCACAATATAATATTCACAACATTACATCTTATCATAGAAAATCACAATAGGGTGTTCACAACAGCTTAACATTAGAATGGCCACACAATTTTCACTACGGTGGCCACAATACTTAGAACAAAGAACAAAAGAATAATCAATCTTCCACTCATAGGGCAATCTTTCAATCAGTTCACAGTACAATAGTCAATCTTCCACTAATGGAGCAATCTTAACTTAATCAATCATTCATCTAGCAATCAGTCACTAAATATCATTAATCACAAGATACAATCATTAGAAAATTACACAAGCCCTCCACCCCTCGGTGTCTAGTAAACTCATTCAATATCCAAGGAGAGGCCTTTTCTTCATCTTGACTAGGGGTGGTCTCTCAGATTCCCTGGATCCCCTTCCATTGTCCCAGCTCCTACCTGAATTCACCAAACAGTCACCTGGCTTCAGGGGCAGACAGCTCCCAGGTCCTCATCCAGTCCTCAGAAGTAGACAGCTCCCAGGTCCTTGTCCAGTCCTCCAGGCAGTCCCTGGCACACACCAAAGTTCACAGGGTCCAGCACATCTCAAATCCTTCACCATTTTTGTTGCCAGGAACTCAAAGATCAGCCAAGCCACAAACCAACAAAGGCTTATCCTGGTCATGCTTCTTCAGTCCTCCAGCAGTTCAGCTGGCCCTAGGACCCAGTAGACATCTTGGCCTTCCAGGAGGCCTTCCAGGTAAGCCCTCTTAGCCTTCCAGGTGGCCTTCACCAGATTCTGGTCTCAGGAAAACTCCAACTCAGTTCTCAGTCAGCTTCCAGATGCTGGGAGAGGAATTCTCTCTCTCAAGAAAACTCCAACTCAGTTCTTCAGTCCAGCAGCCCAGCTCCCAGATGCTGGGACAATCCTGCTTCCTCCAATAGGAGCCACCAGGAGGAACATTTCTGATTCTGTCTCTCTGTCTCTAGAACTCTTCTTATATACACACATTGACCTCCTGTCTCAGCCAACCCCCTCCTGCCAATCAGGACAGGAGAAGAGCTCACACCTTCTGTAATTAACCCTAAGTGACTAAGTGCTAAGTATCTGCTAAATTGATTGGTGTTGCGACTACAACTCTGCAAGCTTTGAAAGATCCAGAAAGAGAGCCACAAGACATCTGTGAGCCAGAATACATGCTGGGATTTGCAGGAAACTAGAGGGTAAAGAGAAAAGACCAGAGCTACTTACCTGACTCAATTTAACAGTAACAGAAATTCAGATTCATCCATTCATCATGACCATGCCATATTTGAAAGTGAACTTGATGGACTGAATGTTATAAAGAAACTAATTGTTTGAGTCTATTTCCCTAGAGATTGAGTGGTATAGAGGAGAATTTATCCCTAGATGTTGGAGGAAATGCTTGTTCATCTCTAGAGAGGTCAATTGTTTTTACATAGAAAAACAATGGTTCTGTTTGATAGCTATAGATAATATCCCTATGATAGCCATCTCTTGAATGCATGCCACTAGCCACTACACTGAGTAATAATTTAGCTGTCGAGTGAACCTTTGATCTCATTTATTCAAGAGTTCCATCCAGTGATGCAGAGCTGAAGCCATAAATGCCTGCCCATCCTATAGTAATTTTGTTCATGTCCTCCCAAAAATTTGCCACAAGGGGTCCACCCAAAGCACTAGGAAATCACTGTACCTTCTGTCAATACCATGAAGATATCAGTGGAGCAAACAGGCTACTTAATGCCTATCTTCACTGTTGCCACATAACCAGCCCATCTTTTCTCCTTGATGACAGTCTTTCTGACTTGGCTTTATTGTTCACGTAGGAAAAAAAATAATGAATGAAGAATGCCTTCTGTCTAGAATATGACATGCATTTAAGTGGGCAATTACTTGTTCTTTTGTGTGGGTATGTGTATGTGTGTGTTCAATTATCATCTCCGTGGAGATGGTATCTAGATTTTTATATTCCCCTCAATTCTCTTTCTCGTTCTGCCTTTTGGATCTCTTGTACTTGAGATCCCATAACTGTCTCAAGGTCAGCATGACCATGGGATTGTGAACAGTCAGACATGACTGAAAATAGCTGAACACCACCACCAGCAGCATTACGGGTGAGGATATCACCATCCTCCAAGTTTTCCAAGCTGGCAATCTGGGTATCGTCTTGATGCCTCTTTTTCTCACTCCCCCAGCTCCAATCTGTTGTCAAGTCAATTCTACTATAATAATAATCATGGTAAATACACATACAAAGAAGCATATGTGTACCTATATATACATATATGTACATAATGAGTGTCTGTATGTATGCATGTATCTTGAACAGATACTTAAAGTGGACAAGTCAGGCCCAGGAGTCCTTCTCATCTGCTCTCAAATGACCTTTCCAAACTCATATCTTCTCAGTCTTCACACAGTCTATGGGTCAGCTAAACTGGCCTTGCTGCTCCTCCCATGTAACAGATACTCCATCTCAAATCTCTCTGTCTTGGCCAGGCTTTGGCCCTTGCCTGAAATGGTCCTCTCCTCCTTTCAGCCTCTTAGAATCCCTCCTTTCCTTCCAAGCTCAGTCCAAACACACTCTTCTATCTGATCCTGACCCCTGCCATTGTTTCTCCCTTCCAGAGGTAACTGAAAAGATTACTGAAAGGTTAAGTGATTTGCCAGCATCACTACACCAGTGTGTTTCAGAGATGGGCCTTATAAGCATCGTGCCAGATTGCCTCTCTATTTTGCACAAATTTCATACATACTTATATGTATGGGCTTGTCCAATACAATTTAAGTTCCTTGAAGTTAGGTATTCTTTTGTTTTTGTCTTTCTATTCCCAGCTCATAACCCATTACAAGGCCTATGTCTCCTCCATTCTTAAAAATAACTTACTACCAGGGCAGATACGTGGCTCAGTGGATAGAGCACTGTCCCTGGAGTCAGGAGGACCTGAGTTCAAATCCAGCCCCAGACTAGCTGTGTGACCCTGGGCAAGTCACTTAACCTTGATTGTGTCACCCCCCCAAAATCCTTTACTACCATCCCAGTAGCTATTATCCTATGTATCTTCTCCATTTTTTTTTTTTGCATAAACTCTTTGAGAAAGTTGTTTATACTCAGTGCCACCTAGCTGCCCCCTTCGTGGTGATTTTGCATTATATAAAGGCTTGGGCTAGAAACCACAGATTTTAAGGCAAAGGGGCGTAGGTAGCACAGTAAATGGAACACCAGCCCTGGAGTCAGGAGGACCTGAGTTCAAATTTGGCCTCAGACACTTAATGCTTACTAGCCGTGTGACCTTGGGCAAGTCACTTAACCCCAATTGTCCTACCATCCCCCCTCCAAAAAAAAGCAAAAAAAAAAGATTAAAAACAGGACAAGATGACATAGGATGAGGGAGACAAAGGGAATAAGTTTAAGGATGTAAGGACAGGGCAGGAGGATACAGTTTAAAAATTAAAGGACGTGGGGAACACAGGATAAGGGAGACAAAAGCAATTCTTTTGGTACAGTTTCAAGATAAGGGGGAAAGGACTTTAGGGCACCTTCAAGTTGCAGAATAAGCCACAGGGCTTCATAAAGTATTGGAAAAGCAACCCTTAGCTTTATTTTTACCCTTAGGGCACTGTTTATGTCCAAATCATTTCCCCACTCATCTGCTAGGCAGGAGAAATCTTTCAGACAAGGGGCGAAGGTCATTGTCTTCCTTGATCACTCTTCTGGCTGGTCACATCCTGGTCTTATCTCCTATCTCTCATCTTGGTTGTTCCAACTCCCTCAAGCACTGTTTTCTACCTCATCAATATGATCTCAGTGACCCTGTACTGTAGTGGCTCTCGTCAGAGTTATCCATAATAAATTTATCTAAAAAGGACATTTCAAAGAGACGCAGGATAAGAAGTAGTTGTTTATTCTAGGTGGGTAGGATGGCATGAAGGAAAAGAATTAAGAAATGGTTTTGACTGAAATATGGTGACTCAGTTGACAAATGGAAAGCTAGGAAAGGAATGTTTGCTGTCCCAGAAGAGGAAAAAGAGAACATAAAATCTGGCCTCCTGGAATCGAAGTGAGGGGAGTTGATGACAACTACCTCTGTCTCTGAAGATCTGGAGCCAGGGGGAAAAAGAAGTCACAAAGTTAGAAAACACCTGTTTGGGATTTAGCAGTATGTTCCCACATTGATCGAGAAAAACAAATTCCCTCTAAGTAAGGCTGACAGATTGATTAGATGAAAATTAAATCTCTTTTGAAGCCTAAGACTACAAGGGTTGGGAAACCCAGGAAGGTGCCTTGAGTTTAAAAATAAAACAGTTCAAACTGTTGCCTAGGGAGGAAGATTGGGGGCTGATGATGATTGCCTCCAGCAGGAGATTGCCTGGGAAGGCTCTGTTAATGATGGTGGCTGCACCTTCTAGCTCAATGTTAACAGGCGTGTGTGGCAGGAGGAATATGACTCTCAAAGCAGCAGGTGTGGCTGGAGTACTTGAGTCTTACCAAGTAGAAATCAGTATTTTCCTAGGTCCTTGTCAAAAGTTAATTTTCCCTGTGATACTATCTTGGGGAGGCAGGGAAGGGGTAGGGAAGAACAATTTACCAGTCTGTTAAGGGTGCTTAATGTCTGGGGAATACTTTGCTCTCTAGAAATTTTACAGGCATTTTCCTGTTCCTCTACTCGATAGCACAGAGGAGGTTACTGGGTAAGTAAGGAGAAGAAAATGTTGAAGAAGGGTGCTGTCCCAAGTGGCAGGGAAAGGAGGAGGTGTAACCTGAGTTTGCTATAGGCATGTTTCACAACTCCTAGAGAGCCTCTCCAGTATTAAAGGACAAGCCTCCAGCATCACTATATGCTAAGCCCTTTCACGCAAAACAAAGTAGATTTAGTCTGGGAACTTTGATTTTGGACTCTGAATGCAAAACATTATTTTCAGCCATTCGTTTTTTGGTGGTGACAGGTACCAGCTGCCTCTGATCCGTTTATAATCTCACAACGGGTTTAACGGAAGCTGCTCCTTTTTGAGGCATCTATTTTGGTCCCACATGTAAGTCAGGCAAACTACTTTTGTACTTGGTGTTGTTACTGAGCCATCCTAAGATTTTGACACATCTAGTAGTGTGCATCAGGCATTCTGTACATATCTGATTGACTTTAACAAAAGTGTAGGGTATAGTGGTTCACATGAAGGCACTCAGTTATTAGTCCCCACCCCCTTTTTTCCCATATTGGGTCTCTCTGTCATGCCCCGGTTGGAAGTTCACTGGCCACTCATGGCCCCAATCCTACTACTGATCAATATGGGAGCTTTGACCAATTCTATTTCTTGCTTGGGCTAGATCATCCCCCCCCTCCTTGGGCAACTTGGTGGCATTTTTATTGGCCTTTAAATGACGAGTAGAATTTTTATGGGTAGAGATAATAGAAGGGCATTTCAGGGAGAAGAAATAAGGTGAAAAAAACAAGAAGATTGGAACATAATGCAAATTTAGAGAAATAATGGAATTAAAGCTGGAAAGGGACAGGGAGGATAGAGCAGGAAGAGTCTGGAATATTACACTAAGAAGTCAAGACTTTCTTCAATAAACAATGGGGAGTCATTGGAGGTTTTTGAATAGTCAGTGTTATTGGAGGTTATACTTGAGAAAGATTACTGGTTATATTATATAAGATAAATGGGAGAAAAGACAGATTAAAAGAGGAAGCTATCGCAATTGTCTAGGTAAGAGGTAGGTAATAAGGCAATGACCAAGGGTGGTCACAGAAGAGAACTGAGAAGTCATTTAGTGTGATCCTCTTATTTTAGGAACAAGGAAACTGTGATGCTGATAATTAGTCATACAATTAATAGCTAAAAATCTGGGGTTTGAATTCATCTTCTGCCTCCAAATCTGGTGTTCCTTCTACTAGACAATGAACCAGGAATGAAAAAGAGAGGATGGGACCAAGGAGAATTATTGAGGGCAGTGAGATGATTAATATTATGTTGGATTGCTCTGTTATATCATATCACCTTCTTCTGCTAAGAATGAATGGAGAGAAAGGACAGTCCAGACACAGGGCTGACCATTTCATCTCTAGGATTTGATTTTTGGCTGCCATGGATACTTGGTCCTGCATTACTGTAAAAAATCTAGAGAAAGATGTAGCTTAGGAACCGAATGAATACTACACATGCTCTGCCTTTTGATCTATGGGGGTTAGTAAAATGTACCCTAAATGAAATAAGACCCATTTAATGTGGCCCACCAGCAGCACAACAACGATTCAAAAGATGAACTCTTGAGAAATTGCCTCATTTTTCAGCCCAACAAAATTACGTTTGCTAGTGCATCCTTGTTTGCTTGAGGGCTCTGCCTCTAAGCCCTGAAATGCGGAACCAAGCCCTGTGATTATGTTAGGTCCCACTTTCCGGTATCCATCACTTAGCAGTTCCACAATAAAACACTCCATTAACACATTCAGGATTCAGCTAGTTAAGACAATATCCCATTAAGTAAACAAAGGCTCACAGGACACAGGAGATAGGAAACCGAAGAAAGTGGTTTGCTATCCTTATTTACACACAATTCAGGCCCCTCATTCCAGCTGCCTGGTGTGAAGAAGCCTCTTTGCTTTTCATGGAGGTGAAAGACAGAAACCCACCTTCAAGCTCCTTACCGTTGGCCTCTGGGCGGGACATTACTTCTCCATGTCTTGTAAGGGATGACTGAAATAGGCCTCCATCTAAGGGGCCTGAAATGCTCTGGAACTTAGTTAAGGGTATCGGTGAACAGAAGAATTTCCAGCTATTTGGTATTTATGGAGAAACCAGGACTAGGAACCCTGATCCTTTTATTACCTTGCCATCACAGTCAGATGAGTTTACAGCCTTCAAAGGGGAGAGAGATAGAAGGGATGTTCTTTGGTGTCATGCCTAAATTATGCAGGCTAATGGGGGCCCTCGCCCCTATTCTGCGAAAAGCAGAACAGATGCTGTAGCTTGCTGCTTTCGTGGGGACAAGATTTCTTATCCCCATCACTAAGAAATTTGAAAATAAAGCAATCCCCTACACATTCATGGTTTAAACAGAAAGACACATGAAATAAATAAATGCACACAGGCTGGCACCATCATTTCTAAAGCATAGGTTCCACCATGTCCCTTTTGTTCGAGATGCTTCAGTGAAACCCTTTTGTTAATAGGACAAAATACAAACTCCTCTGATGTTTTAAGACCTTCACAGCCTGAATTCACCATGCAGGTGACATACTGCTAAAGGTAACTGCTAAGTACTCACCTTCATTTCTTTGCAGAGACACTTGCCTGAAATAATCTATCCGCTTCCTCTGCCTCTTAGAATCCCTCACTCCCGTCAAGGCTCAGATCAAACACTACCATCTATCTACAAGAGGCATTTCCAGATTTCCCCCTGCTTGTGAGGGCTCCCTTCCCTGAAATCACTTTTAATTCATAATTACTTGTTTGTGTACAATGCTGTTTCTCTTCCCCCGGTAAAATGGAAGGTCCTTGAAGGCAGGTTATGTTTTCCATCATTGTCTTCGAGTCTCTATAGCATAGCTCAGTGCCTTGCACATAGTAGGGGCTTAATAAGTGGTTGTTGAATTGAATTGGGAGTGGTTGAAGTGCTGCTAAGCTGACAAAGGTGAGAAGGGAAAGGACAACCAGGATGTATACTCGGTAACTACTGGATTTTTATTAACAGTGTCCAGGCCAAGGTTTGCCTGGAACTGAAGTCCATCGTCCTGTTGACAGTGTTTTTTAACCCCCCAGTTTCAGCGTCAGTAGAAAAGATCCAGAGATTCCAACCAGTAGGTCTGAAAGCCTCATCTGGTAGCTCTCCAAACTGGTTGCTGCTGTCCCGTTGCCAGCTCCCTCCCTCCCCCCACTTCCCCTCTTTATGGCCATGGATTTCTGAAATTTCCATCAGGAAGAGAGCATGGCTGGCAATGGTGCCCTCTTCCCTGTCCTAGTCAAGGCTTTTTCACACTCAAGACTCCTTCTGACATCTCTGTCTTTAAAAGCAGCATGGCATGGTGGATAGAGTGCTGGAACTGGAAGCAGGAAAATCTAGGTTCAAATCCCTCCTCAGATACTTACTAGCCAGGTGACCCTGAGCAAATCACCGAAATTCTCTGAGTTTCTGCTTCCTCGGCGGTAAAGTGAGACGTCCATCCCCAACTCTGAATCTATGCTCCTGTCGTGTCTCTCCTCTGATAATCTCAAAGCTTCCCAAACGAAAAGTTATCCCTCCTTACCCAAATCTGACCACTCTGGTTTAGATAATAGTGTTCTAGTGTTTTCTAGTAAAGAATAAGAAACAATTGCTTAATGAACAGCAGAATTCAGATTGCTATTCAAGGAAAAATCATAGTTAATAATTAGGCCTGGGGAGGCGGCAGGGCTGCCGGGAAGATGGCGGGAGGTGGGTGTCTGGTGTCTGCCGGAGCCTTGGCATGGAAGAGTTGGGATTTTGCCGCTGTCTCCTTCAGCACCCCAGCGTTGCTCTCCCGATCGAGAGAAAGCCACGGAGACCCCCAGTTTGCAAATGGAAGACAAATCTTTCTTTCCTTAGTCGACCAGACCTTCCAAATCTGGCTTATAAGAAGCTAAAAGGCAAAAGCCCAGGCGTCATTTTCATCCCAGCATATCTTTCTAATATGAGTGGGACAAAAGCTGTGGCAATTGAAGAGTTTTGCAAGTCTCTGGGTCGTGCCTATATAAGGTTTGATTAGGCAGGATGTGGAGTTTGGAGGGAAATTTTGAAGAATGTACAGTGGGGAAATGGAGAAAAGATGTTCTCTCCATAATTGATGACCTAGCAGAAGGACCTCAGATATTGGTTGGGTCTAGCATGGGTGCCTGGTTAATGCTTCATGCTGCAATTGCATGCCCAGGAAAGGCAGCAGGTCTCGTTGGCAAAGCGACAGCAGCAGATAACAGAGTAACAAAATTTAATCAACTTTCCGTCGAGGCAAAGAAAGAGATAGAAGTGAAAGGTGCGTGGAAGGTGCCAACAAGAAACAGTGACTATGGATTTTATGTCTTTCAGTACAGTTTCGTTAAAGACACAGAAGTACACTAATTGTTACACGGCCCCATCTCTGTGACCTGCCCTGTAAGATTGCTCCATGGCATAAAGGATGAGGTCATTCCATGGCAAACTTCCATTCAGGTTGCTGACCAGGTGATCAGCACAGATATAGATGCCGTCCTTCATAAAAATGGTGATCATCGAATGAAGGAGAAGGAGGACCTCAAACTTCTTGTGTATACCATTGATGATTTAATTGATAAGCTTACCACCTCAAATTGAGTTCATGGTGGCACAAATATATGGTTTATTGTGTGGCCAATCAAAACCCCATTTTTAATTGAAATTGCAGACTAGTGAATCAGGAAGGCTATAAGGACTGACAAATGGAAAGTATTGGGCTATAAGTTTTTTCTCTTACCTCTGTATTGTAAATACTGTATGAGAATGTTCTTGATGCTACATTTGCACAGATGGTAGATATTGTGACTAAAGTATTGGTTGATGGAAATCTTTCTCTTCCATCCTAGACTTTTTTCATTACAATGTTTCCTACACTATTTTTTTTTACCAAGAAAATGTTTGCGTTGACTGCGCCAACTGTTATATTTGGTTAATACTTCTTGAATTGTAAAATAAAATTTAATTTTTCATTTAGGACCATTAAATGTGAAGATTTGTGCAAGAATTGTAATGGTTTTATGTTCAGATAAGCAAATTCACAAAATGTACCAGAATTGTTCAGTGAAATGAACATTTGAAAAAGTCTGACTATAATAAAGTTCAAAATATAAAAGGTTGTGACTTTAAAAAAATTAGGTCTTCTCCAAATGGAATTGGCTCCCACTCCCTAGGCAGTGGTTCTCAACCTTCCTAGTGCCCTGACCCTTCAATATAGTTCCTTATGTTGTGGTCACCCCCAACCATAAAATTATTTTCGTTGCTACTTCATAACTGTATGCTGCTGTTATGAATCATAATGCAAATATCTGATTTGCAGGATATATTTAAATTGAACATAACCCCCAGGTTGAGAACCGCTGCCCTAGAGGGAGGATCACCATTTGTCAACACTGTAATTGAGTTCTTAGGTACAAGTTGGGCTAATTGTCCTCTAAGGTCCCTTCTAGTTCTTAGATTCTGTGATTTCCTCACTCCCTAAGAATATTGATAATAGCATGGTGACATGTTTGAGACAGCCACCAAAGGGTTAACATCTTCCTTTAGTGTCTACAATCTCCAAAGGAAATAGGTCTTCAAGGATTTTTTTTCCATCTAGATTTCATAACTGAGGGAGACTGCATCAAAGCAGACAACTCTGAAACTTACAGACTTAGAGAGGTAAGGGGGATGAGAGATGGCAATGAGGGACTAAAAGGTTAAGTGACTTGCCCAGGGTCATGCAGTAATCTATGCTAGAGGTGAGACCTGAACTCAGGTTTTCTTGACTTTAAGCAAAGTTACTATCCACTATACCATACGTCCCCTCCTCTGTGGTTATAAGTCAGCTAATGTTCCAGTCAAATCAAGATCTCAAAGCTTGACTTTCCCCAGAAGGGAACTTTGTAGATCAGTCAACAGCTTAGTACTATAACCCATTCATTTTTAATATGATCTATCCATCACCAGAGCAGTTCTAGCTTCTAACTCTTCACAAGAGGAGCACTTAGCACTATTTGTGTTTGTTAGAGTGGGGTGGTGGTGGTGATGATAGAATCCTGTTATTTATGATGCTCTGTTCACATACAGTGCTGTTAGCTGTCTTGACCATAGGTCTTGTAGATGGTGAATGTCTTGGGTGAACAAATGGGAGGTAGACAGGCCCCCTCCACCAGGAGCCACTAACGTGACTTTCTCTTATCAGTCAGCCAGTGTTTATTGAATGACCACTTTGGGGAGACCCCTCTTCTGAGTAACTAAAGAAATAAAAGTCATAGCCAAAAGATGAAAACCCTTCATCCAACTTTGGTGGTTAAAACATCTTTACTCAAAAGAAAAGAAAAGAAAAGAAAAAGAAAAAAAAGAAAAAATACTGTAAATTATAAGTAGTTACTACATAACTGTATCATATGCTGATCTGTGACTGTTGGCAATGTCAATCTAGGATGAACAGAGAAAAAAATAAAGTTTTATTTACTATACATTTACAAAAAAAAAGTCTTTATTCAAGGCTAGCAAGGAGACCTGCTCTTAACCAAGTCAGATTGGAAATGTAGATTATATCAGACTTTTTGCTTCCAGCTCTGGTATTTAAATCTGATGGAGGAGTGGAGAGGGAAGCCACACCTCCCAAAAAGTCACGGAGTCACCATTCGTTCAGCAAAAATGATCCTAAGCATGAGTTACTTCTTATCTACCAGGGGTTGCTTTATAAAAATCCTTATCTTTTACAAACTGTCATGCATATGAGAATGTCAAATCTCTTCAGAGAAAAGAAAACAAACAGAAAAAAAGCATTCAAACTCAGAAATCTTTGCATTAGTTGTTTTAGAAAGCCTGTCCTTTCCATGGTTTAGCTCTTGTCTTGGAATTTCGGGAGCTATTTTTATCCCCTTGGGAGTCTGGGGACAAGCCAAGAGATTCCTACCACAGCCACATTAGGAGGCGTGACTGATTTGGGTATGGAAAGTTTCCTCCTCTCTTCCAGGTAAGGCCTTGGCTCATACATAACATTCATTGAATGCACTTCTTAAAAGCCAAGGAGAATTCAGTTTGGAGAATGAAGTACTCACTCAAAGGATATGTGGCCAGTGCCAACTGCTATATGTAGGATCAGTCAATCCAGCAAAGATCTTTGGCAAATTCAATGGAAAGGTTGGTAGTAACGCTAAGAAGTAGCAGCTGCCCAGACGAATTTAGTGATGTCTTCAGGATGTCAGTGGGGACGTCCACTGTGACACCGCCCTTTCTCTGGGATAGACACTAGTCCAGACACCGGAGCCTTACTCATTCTTGTTTTCCTTTTGTTGCAGCTGCTTATGCTAAAGTCACCTAAAAACCTAAAGGTCCCCTTACATACGGCACATAAAACAACAAGCTGAGTGACCTGAATCTCAGAGCTTATGCAGCAAACAAATGAGAAGAAAAGCAGATCATATACCTTTCACAGCCATGGCTAGGGGAAACTTGGTTAACTAAACCAGAAGAAGGAAATTACAGAAGAAATTGTAAAAAGAATTAGTTTTGCTTATGTGAAATTGAAATGTTTTTACACGATCGAAATTATTACAAGCAGTATAAAAAGAGAAGTGATGAACTGGGGAGGAAAATCTTTGTATTAAATAGTTCTGATAAGTGCCCGTATCCAAAA
>CM053587.1:6652168-6686676 GCA_028646515.1 Pseudochirops corinnae
ATATATGTGTATATACTGTATATGTTAGTATATATGACATATACATAGCATATATAGTCTTGTATATATACTCATATATATGTGTGCATATCTGATATAAACATATTTAGTATACTATATATGCGTATATACAAGATATACACTACACATAATATAGGTATACATGTATACTCACATATATACAGATATATATAATATACTACACATATGTATTCATGTATATATACCTGTTTCTGTGTGTGTGTCCACCCTCTATCCTCAAAATCTGAGGGAGGGAGGAGCTCCTGGGGCAGGTTACTAAGAAGGTGTGAGTTTCCCTGGTAGATAAGTAGTCAAAGGATACTCTGAAGTCTCCCCTCAGACCGAGGAAATGGGCAAAGATGAAAAAAGATAGGAATAGTCAACGTAAAGTTGAAGAACAGGCCCACTCATACTCTGTTGGTGGAGAATTGAAGGACAAAAGCTAAGGGGACTGACTAAAAGAAATGGGGTCACAAGCTCACAAAGGAAAAGAAAGTAGGAAGGGTTAATGAATGGCTCCACATATACAGAGGAATATTATCTAGAGAAATACAAGCACCTATGTAAATGTTCATTGAAAACTGGACAAAAGGAAAGTGCTTAAACCATGCTCAAAGGGAGGGCTGTTCAGCACTAGGATCAATTGGCCAGAGACAATATGGGAAATGGGGCCATGAAGAGTCAGACACGGCTGGAAAACGTTTGCAAGGCTTCAAAAGCAGGATGGATATTTACCCATTGCTCTGTAGAGGATGGATGTTTGGTTGCAGTCCAAAGTCTAGGCTCCAGGTTAACCTGTATCCAGAATGTCCTGTGTATCCCACCACCTACATTCAAAAGAGTAAATCAGCCCAGACAAACACATTCTATACACATCTTGTGTTTGCTCATTCCTCTGCCGACTTTGAAATTGTCCGTGACCTAAATCTCTCAGCCCTATTAGACTTGGCTAACCTAATGGGGTCTTAGCTGGGAATTCAGAGGAGGGCAGGGTCTTTGGGTTCATTGCATGACTTCAGACATCTTGGGATCAATCACTATTCTCCATGAATGCAGGTGTCAAATTTTCTCATAAATGGCTGTTTTCCTTCCTTTGTCCTTTCTTCAGTCAATTGGTCTCACTTCTCTCCACCTGTATGCTCCAGATAGCCAGACTTTGGAGCTCCATTTCTGAAAAGCTCCTAAAGTGAAGGAAAACATTTTTAGGATTTCATACTCCTTTATGTTACTGCTTCTGTTAACCCCCTGCCTGTTTGGTGCCCACTCTCTTGGCCTCGGGTTCTGCTTCCTGCTGCCACCCTGTCCTAGTCTTCAAACCCAATGCTTAGCTCTGAACTAGAAGATCTGCCAAACCCTTTCATCTTCTCCTGCCTAGTGCCCACCTTCTATCTGCCTGTGACCTTCAGTACTGGTACACATCTACTCTGTTTTCTGTCCTCTCAGAACTTCAACTCCATTGTAACTGCTGGCCTGCCCTACTCTTCTTAGTTGTTCTCTAGGGAGTCTCTTGTCCCACCTGGAATTTTGTGCACGCAACCTTGGGTAAAAGTTCTAAGTGAGCATCATGTGCTTTGTTTTACTGGAAAATCCAACACCTCTCTCTCAGCTCTGTCTCTTCCTATGTGTTGCATAAGGCACGGTTTATATGGACACCCTCTTACCATTCACTTTGGGGTTTGTTTTCAGCATTTTGATAACTATTTCAATATAATTGGTTCCCTTTGTGATTCTATGCATTTTATTTTGTTGATTTAAAAATGTATTCTAAGAAGGGAGCTGTATGCTTCATTAGGCTGCCAGAGCAGTCCAGGACACAAAAGAGGTTAGGAGTTCTTGATCGAGGGATATGTGACTTTGTGGATCTACCCAATCAAAACTAGCTCCCAGTTACTGCTCTCTGGCTAATCCTGCCTCCTTTTGAAAACTGTTATATTTCAGCCATCAATAATCATGTGATCTCAGTATAATGAATTGGTTCCTCCCAGGAGCATACACACAAGCTGGAATGCCACATGCATTGGTTTTCCGGAGCATAGACTCAATAAGTAAATATGATAGTACTTACATAATGCTTTAAGGATTGCACAACACTTTACATATATTATCTCATTTGGTTCTCACAAGAACCCTGTAATATATCCAGGAGCTGCAGAATAATAAACAATATAAATATTTACCAAAAGGGGCCTCAAAGTCTGCCACTCTTAGACCTCAAAGGACTCTACCAGGCATAGAATCAATCTGCACCCAAGAGTTCTAGGAAATGCACAGTCTGAGTCCTTCCCTGAGCAGCTAAACCACACAGCTCCTTCAGGGGGTTCAGCTCACATTTCCCATAGGATTGGTCAACAGTGGAAAACACAGAACTTCTAGAGTCTGGATCTCCACTTATTCATGGTACAGGAGAGGGAAACAGGAGATCTGGTGGAAATTGGGATTAGGGAAAGTTGGTATCTTCCATGTCCTGGATATCTAGTCACTCTGCCAGGGACAGTGAACTAAGTCTAGAATTGAACCTGAGGAAGGTGATGGGATCATTGATCTTGAGCTGTAATAACTTTAGAGGTTAACGAGTCCAACTCCCTTATTATATAGATGAGGAAAGTAAAGCAAACTGAAAAGACTTACTCAAAGTCACCAGAACTCAGGTACTCCACACTGTGAACTGGCTGTCTCACCGAGCCTCAGCAAGAACAGACTGCATTGCGTTTAGGGAATCATGTGATGCTTTCAACCAGCTTAAGCAATTCCCTGACATGTAGCCATATCTTTTTAAGACCAATATTCTTTTTGTAATCCAATCTGGCTAAAAATCTTGGAACAGCACAGTCTCCAAAGGATCAAATTTGCAAGTGACCAAAAGAGAAATGTACCAGACTATGGTGGGCAAAAGCAGGCCAAAGCATATGACCATAAATGACTTTAGCACAGGAGGTAGTGTAAGAGAAATTCAGAAGACATGGGATTTGAAAAGAATCCAATGGCTGATCATGTAGTGAGAGCTTGGGTCTAGCAGAGAGATAACCTAAGTACTGCTCTGGTGCCCATGGCAAAGGCTTAGCTCACATTGACTTAATTATCTGTAGAGGTTTTATGGGAGGAACTTGGACTTAGAGCTTAGAAGGGAACTTTGTAGTCATCTACTCCAACAGTTGAGGAAACAGGGGCCCAGAGGTCTTGCCCAGTGTCACACCAGTAAGTGGCAGAGTCTGGTTTCAAACCCAAGTCCTTTTCTTCAAATCCAACACACTTTCAACCTCATCAAATTGCTTGATATAACAAGGACATCACCAAGAACCAAGGAGTCTGAGAAGGTGTAGAAGGGTTGCCACTTATATTTCCAGAAGGAGTACCCACATTCATGATGAGATCGAAGTTCCTTTGAGATATTAAGGGATAGAAGACAATTCCTGTACTTCAGAAGCTTAGATAGTTATCTTTTACACAGCATGACTTTCCCCATCACTGTTTCAATATATCACAGGTTGGCATAAGAAATTAAATGGGAATTTTTGGGGAGTTTTGCAGAAGCTGCAGATGACATGTGAAGACCAGCAGATGACACAGAAAATGTTTAGAAACTCAGAAATGCATTAAATATATGTGTAAATTGTATGATACCAAGAAAAATGAGAGAAAATCTGCAAAGCCAGAAGACTTCTTCTCTGGTATGAAGGGAGGACCAAAATTTTTTACTCAGATTTTGCAGATTGTGGAGGTACCACGCCCCTAACCCCCACAATGTGGAAGAGATGACTGTACTCCACTACCTTTGTTAGTCAGGGGCTAGGAACATTGCGCTCAACTTAGTAACCTTCCCTATTGCAGCCCAAAATACCAGTGGAGTAAGCAAGAAGCTTGTCTTCCTTGATCTCATCAATGGATATGAAGCAGCCCTGTTGTGTCTAAATGATTTTCTTCAATTTCTTGCAAAAAATTTAACATTAGTACAAAAGTAGAACTATCCTGACATACATCCAAGGGAGTTGATTGAACAGTGTTTCCACATTATTTCCATGTGATCTAATAACTTGAGTCCATTAGGTCTTCCCTACAGTTATTTTTTTTTATCCTCTGCCTATACATGTAGGTATAGACTTTTAGATATAATTACACCTCCTATTTAGAGTTTTGATATTTCCCTTAATGCATCAAATAAGAGTGACTTGGAGAGACTAATGAAAAGCACTCCTCCTACTTTTTGACAGACGTAATGGATTAGAGATGGGTAATGAGACAGACGTTGTCAGACAAGACCAATGTGTTGATTTCTTTTACCGGATCATTTGAAGGGTTTCTACTCCTGTGGGGAGCTGGGTTGGTAGCTTAGTGAGCAGTGATAGATTTCCTACCTCCATTTATCAATCTATTCTCTATCATAGTTATCTATCTGTTCTGTCTATCTATCCACCTACCTACCTATCATCTATCAATCTATCATCTATCTATTATCCATCCATCCATCCATTCATCCATCCATTATCTATCATCTATCTATCTACCTCTCTCTCTCTCTCTCTCTCTCTCTCTCTCTCTCTCTCTCTCTCTCTCTCTCTCTCTCAAGAGATCCCAATTTGTATGAATAATGAATACCCTGAAGGGACTGTATACTTTTGAATAAGCCCTATCCTAAGTTATAGTTATGTAAAATGTGGTCATCCTTTCTGGCACAATGCAAACCATTCAATATGAACTCGAATAATTTAGCCACATCAAGTTTGGAGGATTCATTATTTATACTAATTGGGACAACCGTATGTAGCAGTTTTCTGTTTGCAACAGAAGTTAGTTGTTTCTAAAACAATCCTATACCTTGTTCTTTGATTGCTGAAATATTAGTGTGTGTTGATGATTATTAAATTCAGAATAAATGTTTTTAAAAACTAGAGAACCTGAGTTTCTAAGACATTTTTTCTTTGATTTGATAAGTTCAAATTTTCACTCTGAATATCCTGGAGGCATCCTAAATCTGAGCCTTGCTCAGAAGTCAAACTAAATGTGCTATAGTTTGAGGAAGCCCAGGGAACATCAGTAAGTGCCATTCTGCCTGATTATGTGTCACAGCCAGACATGTACTTTTTCCTTCGGTTTCACTTAATGTAATTCACATGAGGGGACCATCTCCAGTCATCCTGATCTACATCTTGCCACAGGACCCAGATAACTCTGGGGGTGAAAGTGAGGATGGTGACTTTGCACAGCCCTCCCTCACTTAAATCCAGTTCACTTTCAAGTCATGACATCACCTTTCTGATGTCATGGTCTTCTTCAAGACTGAAGGACAAACAACAATTCACATAAAGAAAATGCAGATGCTCGTATGTGGGATAGATGAGAATAGGTTGTTAAGAGTGCCCTGCATCGCAGAGAGTTGTCTCTTTTAAGTGAGGTAGGGATGTGATATAGAGAAAAGGGGTTGAGAGAAGGGAAAAAACGTTCCTTTTCTTTTGACCTCTACTCTAAAACCAACACCACGTGATTTGCCCTGGCATATTCAGTCAACTAGCATTTTCTACTGCTGTGTACTAGGCACTGTGCTAAGTGCTAGGGATACAAAAAAAGGCAAAATTCAGTTTCTTGTCTCAAGGAACTCACAGTCCAATGGGGAAGACAATACATGAACAATTGTGTTTGGACAAGGTATCTATAGGATAAATTAGGAATAGTCTCAGAAGGAAGGAACTAAGATTAAGGAAGCCTGGGAAAGGTTTCTTGTAGAAGGCAGGACTTCAGCTGAAATTTAAAAGAAATTTGGGAAGTCAGGAGGTGGAGACGGAGAGGGAGAGCGTTCTAGGCATGGGGGACAGCCAGTGTCCTGAGTGGGGAGATGGAGTGTCATGTGTTAAAACAACAAGTTCACACTGTTACTGGCATTGCAGAGTACATGGAGAGGAACAAGGTTTCAGAAGAATGAGAAGATAGGAAGGGGCCAAGTTGTGGAGTACTTTAAATACAGAGGCTTTTATATTTTATCCTGGCAGTTATATAGAGCCACTGGAATTTATTGAATAGGTGGGGTGACATGGCATATGTGTTTTGAACACTTTAGAAGGAAGGAGAAACTATACAAGGAATTATCATTTAAAAAATAGATTTGGACCTTCCAAACACATAGAATTGAATGTGAAAAGGGGACAGGGTAGCTTAGTGGATAGGGGATTGGACTTGGAGTCAGGATTCAAGTCAGTTCAAAGCCAGTCTTAGTTGCTTTGTGACCTTAGACAAGTCAGTCTATCTCTTGGCCTGTTGTATCCCTGCCTGCACTCTTGAGGGCAGATCCTACTTAGTCCTATCATTTCTGCAATCTGGATAAGATCCCTAAGGACAGGTTTCACTCCTTCCTACATCTCTGAGTCCATATAGGTGCTAGCCTTGGTCCTGTCTCTTGCCTTCTGCTGGAGCAGTCATAAACCAGGAGTTGACTCCATCCCCTGTTGTGGTCCTGACAGATCCCAACTCCATGCTGAAAATCACGATAGTATCAGGCCTCCTGGACTCTGGTTGCCCCCTTCCCTGTAACTACCCTCCACCCCACCCCCCTGCCAAAAAAATAAAAAGGCTAAGCTATTCCTGTCTCCTGTGGATTTTACATATTGAGGATAACTCCATTCCCTGATGCTACCAGGGCTGAGATCCCACCACTTTGGGGACCTGTTTATTGGACTAGCCCCTCAACCCCTCAATTCCCATCAGAGCTCTCACAGACTTTAGTCCCTCCTTTAATATTACACAGCTGCCATTTCTGAAACATCCCTGATCAAAGGAAATGCAAGGTTCTGGTCATCTTCTTGTATAGTTCTGGAATAGATAAAGGAGTTTATTGATATTTCCATTTGCTTTTAGTAATAATTATTTCCTCTGGTGCCCTTTTAAATTTCTACTGAGATTTTTTTGGGAGAGGAACTAGGTTGGCTAGGACCACCTTAACTGGAGGACTGCTTCTTGCATACAAGTCAATCTTGGTAACATCCTGAAGCTTACTTGTCTAAGTACACTCAGATCTTGACTATTTACCACAGAGGTAAAAATTAGAAGATAAAATAAGATAAAGTTGAGAAGACGTGGCATTTGAATGCTCCAGTAACATAATCTTTAAGTGAACTGCCAGTTCTGAAACATAGAAAACAAACAGGATTAAAGACATTGGTTGTATCATGATTTCTGAGAGAAGTTTTCTTTTTTTTTCTTATCAATTAAATATGATGATGAAACCAAAAGAGCTGAGTAAACATTTAATCTCCTTGCCAACTAGAAGATATGGAAGCTGAGAGTAGCACAAAACTGTAAAAAGTAGCTAAAAATACCCTATGGCACAATGCTTAGCACAAGATTCTCTCAGCCAGATTATCCTGAGAGCATCGATAGATGAAATCAGAAAGAGGAAAACAAAGAGATTCTAAATGGGACAGATCTGCCTGTGTTTTTATAGTGGGTTTTTTTTTCCCCTAATTACCATCATCAATGGTTAAATGACCATATTTGGACTCAATTCCCAATGTGAAGAAATAGCCCATGTCATTTAAGAAGAATAAATTGAGAAGAACATACAGGGCTGACTAGTAACAAAAACAAGAGATCTGTGCCGAAAGCAGAACAATTTTAATAGCTAACATTAAAAGAGAAAGGAAAAAAAATGATGTCAACAACTATTGATTCACATTTCTGATTTCTTATTTCTATAAGATCTTTATGGGAGTGGCTCATGCATGCACAAAGGGGTCCCCAATGAAAACATGAAAAGGTAACAGACTGGCTTTCAAAGATGACTTTCTATAGTGGAACCACATCTCTGTTGTCACACAAACTGAAAAAACTCATTTTATGAGACACATAAATTAACCCTTGGGGGAAGACAAAACAAAGAAAAAGAACTAGAAACCAATATTACTAATAAATATTGATTTGAAAGCTTAAATAAAAGACTAGAAAAAGACAATAACAATTTGTTTTTAAATCACTCACTATGATCAAGTTAGATTTATACCAGGAACTCAGAGATGCTTCAGAATTAGTAAAGCAATTGACATAATCATATTAAAAACCAAAAACATCTAAAGCAGCGGTTCTCAACCTGTGGGTCAAACGACCCTTTCACAGGGGTCGCTTAAGACCATCAGAAAACACATATTTCCGATGGTCTTAGGAATTGAGATGCCGCTCCTCTATCTGTCTCCAGGTGGGTCCACCCACATGTAGATATGCCCACATATGAGTGTTAAAGGGTCACGGGATTAGGAAGGTTGAGAACCACTGAATTCTAAAGCAACATGATTATATCAATAGATGCAATAAAATTAAAAAGCTTTTGACTAATCTGCAAAGTACAGACATAGGAGAATCTTCATTTAATATAGCAAGATGTAGCTAAAACCCAAAACTAGTATTATATACCATAAGAAAGCATTAGATGTTTTTCCAGTACATAGAGCAATAAAACAAGGATGACTCCCTTCCCTGCTGTTATTTGATGTAACATTTCCCTTTGGTTTTCTTAATAATTATTTCATCTAATATGGATACCTGGAAATGCTATTCATAGCAATTAGACAAGAGAAAGAAATTTAAAGTGTAAAGATAGGCCAGGGATTTACAGAATTATCCCAGTTAGCTTATGGCATGATAGAATTTATGCAGAAAATCCTAGAGAATCAGAAAAGAAAGTAATTGATTTAATGACTAGTTTTAGTAAGATTGCAGGCTTTAAGCCCACAAAAATCAACTGCATTTCTACATAGCAATAACAAAACATAAGAGGCAGCAATAGAAAGGGGAGTCCCTTTTAAAATAATTACAAAATACAGAGAATATCTGGGAGTTAATCTACCAAAGCCACCTCAATACCTATATAGATAAAATTATAGAATATTCCTTTACTTTCTTATTCTAAACAGTCATTTTTTAAAAATTGAATTCTAAATTCTCTCCCTTCCTCCCATCCCTCTCTCAACCCCTGAGAAGGCAAGCAATATGATTTCAATTATGCATGTGAAGTAAGGCAAAGCATATTCCCATAATAACAATGTTGCAAAAAATAATAAGCAAAAAACCATAAAGAAACTAAAAAGAGTATGATTCACTCCATCCTCAGAGTTCATCAATTCTCTCTCTGGAGGTCGATTGCATTTTTCATCATGAGTTCTTTGGGATTGTCCTGGATGGTTGCATTGATCAGAATTGCTAAGTCTTTCCCAATCGATCATTGTTACAATGCTGTTGTTATTGTGTATTATTCTCCTACTCCGCTCACTTCATTTTGCATTGTTCATGTAATACTTGCCAGGATTTTCTGAAACCATCCTGCTCTTCATTTCTTATAGTGCAATAGTATTCTGCAATAATCATTTACCACAACTTGTTCTGCCATTTCCCAATTGATGGACATCCCCTCATGCTACCACAAAAAGAGCTGCTATAAATATTTTTATATATAGGGGTCATTTTCCTTCTTCTTCAGGTTACAGACCTGGTGGTGGTATTGTTGGGTTAAAGGGAATGTACAGTTTTATAGCCCTTTGGGCACAGTTATGAGTTGTTCTCCAAAATGTTCAGACCAAATGCTAAGGGGCTGGGGTGGGGGAGAGGATAAGGGAGGGATCTCTTAGAGGGGAGGGTGAGGGAATAGGTTAAAGGGAGGAAATACAGGAGGATGTTTAGATTAATGGGAATGGGAGGAAATAGGAGGGATCCTTGAGCAGGGGGTAGGTTAAGTAATAGTAGGGCAAGGTGGCAGGTAGAAGTAAAGTAGGAGAGTCAGGGGGGTTAGGAAATAAGAGATACAGACAAACATACAATAAAGATCAGAAACAGAATGTGTTAAGGAAAAAGGAGTAGGGGTGGTAATCATGATCTCAGACAAAGTTATGGCTAAAATAGATTTAATCAAAAAAGAAAAAGAAGGTAACCACACTATGTGTCAGCCATATTTATCAGTGCTGTTTTGGACTAGATAGTATAAGGTGGGAATATCGCTGTGGTGTAGGAAATGACGAGTTGGTGGACTTAGAAAAATGTGGAAAGACTTGGATTTGTGAAGGAAGGGGTTATCCACCCTCAGAGAAATAGAGGATAAATAAGGATAGTACAGTCTCACATAGATGCATATTGATGTATATGTCTGTATATGACTATGACTATTGACATCTAAGTATATGCATGTGTAAGTATATGTATGTATGAGTGTATGTGTGTTTATGTATATCTTTGTGTATATGTGTATAATACATGTATATATTTATGCATATCATGTGTGTATGTGTGTATCTACACACTTAATTGTAGCCTGATGGGGGAAGGAAGGGGGCAAAAAGAACAAAGCAAAAAGTGCAAACACAAACAAAAAGAAACTTAGAAGGACACAAAGAAAATATGGACAGCTCTCAGCACAATGCACAGTATTTATTATATAGGCTTTCTTTAAATAGAAATTTATTGCTGCATTTTTTAATCCTCGCTTACATTCGGCTACACACATGGTAATGCTTTTTTTCTTTTGTAATATTTCAGTTTGTTTCTTTTTTCTTTTCTTATTTTTGTATTTAAGTTTATAATTTTAAAAATTTACCAAAAAGAAAAGCAGTTGGGCCAGTTCACAACTCCACTAACAGTACATTAGTATTCCTATTTTCCCACATCCCTGCCAACAATTACCATTTTCCTTTTCTGTCATGTTAGCTGATCTGATAGATGTGAGGTGGTACTTCAGAGTTGTTTTAATTCGCATTTCTCTAATGAATAGTGATCTAGAACATTTTTCATGTGACAACAGCTTTGATTTCTTCTTTAGAAAAGTGTTCATCTACTATGACCATTTATAATTTGGAAAATGGTTCTTATTTTTTTATAAATTTTATTCAATCCTCTATATATTTGAGAAATTAGGCCTTTATCAGAGAAACTTCCTGTAAATTTTTTCCCAGTTTTCTGCTTTCTCCTAATTTTGGCTATGTTGGCTTTGTTTGTGCAAACCTTTTTAATATCATGTGTTCAAAATTATCCACTTCATTTCCCATAATCTTTTCTATCTTTCATTTGTTTATAAACTCTTTGCTTAGCCATATATCTGACAGGTAAACTTTTCTATGCTTCCCTAATTTATTTATGATAATTACCTTTTATGTCTAAATCATTTACCTATTTTAACCTTATTTTGGCATATGATATGAGATCAAAGAAATATTTTAAAGAACCAACCTAACAAAACTTATTTGGAAGCATAAAAGATCTAATATGGGGACTTTTAACCTGGGGTCCTTGAATTTAAAAAAAAATATTTTGATGACTTTCACTATAATTAGCTTCCTTTATGATCTTATCCATTTTATTCTGTTATATTTAAAAGAATTATAAGAAAGGATACGTAGATATCACCAGATTGCCAAAGGGATCCATGAAACAATGGCATATGATGTAAATCTAAACCTCATTTCTTCCCACTTTTCTGTGTTCCCATCATTTCTTGCCAAAAAGAAAGGCTTTTTCCCTAGATCATTTATGTTTTCTGATTTCTATTTCTTTCTTGTACAGTATTTTCTACGTTTCTGTTTTTTTAACCAGTACCAAATAGTTTTGCTGAATATCGTTATGATATAGTTTGAAGTGTAAAAGGCACTATTTCCCCTTAATTCTTGACTATTAAGATCATTTTGCTTGATATTCTGAATCAAGAGTTCTTAAAAAACAAAAAAGTAGAAAATGCCAAACAAGAAAGAGTTAGAAACCAGAAAGCATAAAAGATCTAGGAAAGAACTTTCTTTTTGTCAGGAAATGATGGGAAAAGAGAAAAGTGGGAAGAAATTAGGTTTGTACTACAATCAGTTCAAAATGAATATGTGACCTGAATATTAAAGATCATTCCATTCAAAAAAATAAGAAGAGGAATTGATCTTACACGTTTGTACAGGGGGCAAATACTTAATTAAACAAAGGATAGCGACAATTACAAAAGACAAAAGGAATAATGTTGAGTACGTGAAATTGAGAAACTTCTACATAAAATAAATACAACTAGTATATAAAGGGAAGTGGTCAATCAGGAAAAAATCTTTGTATCAGTGTGTGTCTAATATCCTAAATATATAGACAACTAACAGAAATGCAAAAGATCAGAAGCTGTTCCTTAAAAGATAAGTGATCAAAGAATATGAATGAAGAGTGCTCAAAAGAACTGAAAACTATTAATAATTGCATGAAAGAATGGTTCAAATCACTAATACAAAGAAATGTGAGTCTAAACAACTGAGATTTTACCTCACATCTAGCAAATGAGGAATATTACAAAAGGTGGAAATAGATAATGTAGGAGGAGTTATGAAAAGATGTGCACACTAATTAATGACTTGGTGGCGGGGTTATGAATTGGTCTAATCATTCCAGAAAGCAAACTGGAACCATTCTAAGAGTGACTGAAATGTCCATTATTTTTGGCCAGTGTATTCCACTGGTAGGAATATATCCCAAGAGAGAATAATGACTGAAAGAAAGGCTTTACATACTGTTTTTCAAAATATGCATGGCGGTAATTTTTGTAGTAACAAAGAACCAGGAAAAAAGTTGGAGCCCATCTACTGTGGAATGGCCAAACAAGTTGTACATTAATTTAATAGAACATTATTCTGCTATGAGAAATTTTGAATATGATGCAAAGTGTAATAAGTAGAATTGTGAAAACAATATACATAATGACCACAACAATGTAAATGGAAAAGACCACAATAAAAATAAGGCAATAGAAACTGAATACTATGAAATTATAAAGATCAAGCTTGATCTCCAAGAAGAGATGTGAAAAGATTTGTTTCCTTTATGTGTGTGTGTATGTGTGTGTGTGTGTGTGTGTGTATGTATGTGAGAAGATTATGGAATGCTACACCTAATGTCATATTTTTTCTATATTTTTATTAATTTTACTTATCTTTTATCAACAGTCACATGAAAAAATGCTCTAAATCACTAATTATTAGATAAATGTAAATGAAAACAAGTCTGGTATACTACCCACCTCACATCTATCAGATTGGCAAAGATGACAAAAAAGGAAAATGACAAATGTTGTAGGGGACGTGGAAAAATAGGGACACTAATATACTGTTGGTAGAGTTACGAACTGATCTAAGCATTCAGGAGAACAAGTTGGAGCTATGTCAAAGCACTATAAAGCTATGCGTACCCTTTGACCCAGTAATATCACTACTAGGTTTCTACCCCAAAGAGATCAAAGAAAGAGGAAAAGGACCCGTATGTACAAAAATATTGATAGCAGCTCTTTCTTGGTGGCAAAAAATTGGAAACTGAGGGGATGTCCATCATTTGGGGAATGGCTAAACAAGTTGTGGTATATGATTGTTATGGAATACTATTGTGCTATAAGAAATAACAAGCAGGATGGTTTCAGAAAAACAGGGAACTCTTTTATGAATTGATGCAAAGTGAAATGAGCAGAACCAGGAGAATATTGTCCACAATAACAGTAATATTGTAACAATTTTCTGATCAACTTGATGATCTAAGACAATACCAAAGAACTCATGATGAAAAATGCTATCTACCTCAAGAATGAATTGATGAACCGAGTGCAGATTAAATCATACTTTTTTTTCCACTTTCTTTATTTTTTCTTGTTTTTGTGTATATTTTCTTTTGCAACATGGTTAAAATGGAAATATATTTTGCATGACTTCACATGTATAATTGATATATTGCTTGCTTTCTCAAGGGATTGAGGAGAGGCAGGAGGGAGGGAGAGAGTTTGGAACTCAATATTCTAAAAAAAAATGAATGCTAAATTTTTTAAAAATGTAACTGGGAAATATTTAATGAAATAAATAAAAGTATATTTTAAATAATTTACTTAGCTTTATTTTTTCCTACCTTTTTTTTTTTTTTTTTTGCTTTCTTGCATAAAGCCTAATCAGAAAGTATTCTGTTGGTGGTGATGAGGTTCTACAAATGTTAGCAGAAGTCTTGTACTACTAGTGTTACTGGACATCAAAATCCTGAAAAGCCTCTTCAGTGAAACCACAACAAAGAGAAGGAGATTGTTCTAACACTCCATGTCTGGAAAATAAGGGAGATGAGGTGCTTATGAGAAAGTGTTTTCTAAAGGTCACCTATAATTTCTGGGTCTCTAGTTCTCACTTCCTCTCTCCCTTTTCTTCTCTTTCTTTCTTCTCTCTCTTCCCAACCTTTCTCTCCTTCTAATTTGGTATCTCCCCCTCTTTCTTCTTCGTCCTCCCTCCCTCCCTCCCTCCCTCCCTCTCTCTCTCTCTCTCTCTCTCTCTCTCTCTCTCTGTCTCTCTGTCTCTCTGTCTCTCTGTCTCTGTCTCTCTGTCTCTGTCTCTCTCTCACTGTCTGTCTCTTTCCCTCTCTCTCCTTTTGTTCCCTCTTTTCATCCCTTTCCTTTTCCCTAGCCCCTTCAAAGAAAGAAAGCCTGGCCTGAAGTAACAATCATCTATTTTTCCCTCCCCTCCCCTGCCCTCCCCTCCCCTCCCCTCCCCTCCCCTTCCCTTCCCTTCCCTTCCCTTTCCTTCCCCCTTCCCTTCCCTTCCCTTCCCTTCCCTTCCCTTCCCTTCCCTTCCCTTTTCTTTTTTTCTTTTCTGGCCATCAGGGTTAAGAGACTTGCCCAAGCTCAGATAGCTAGTAAGTGTCTGAGGCTGGATTTCAACTCAAAGTCAAACTCCAGAGCTGGTGCTCTATCCACTGAACCACCTAGCTGCCCCACAACCATCTATCTCAACTCCTTATTTTACAGGTAAGGACACTGCATCCAAGTTAGTGATTTCCCAAAGGTCACATTGCCACTTATTGGAAGAGTACTGGTCTCCTGGATCCCAGAATAGGGCTCTTTCTTCATCACCATGTTTCCTCCCAGAATGAAGAATCTAAACAAGGTAAAAATCACTTTACAAACAGCATGCTATAGAAAAACTTCATGAAAATACAAGTCATTGGCGTGCCTGAGGTTTTCTAACAAGTCCGTGTTGGAGCAGGAAGAACCTATGATTGCCTTGATAAAAGGAATTCCTGGTGAAGAAATTGTCTATACCAATACAGGTCTTCACTGTCTCATCAATTCGTGGTCTTCTAGAGTTGTCTGGGACCCTAAGACCTTAATTGTATTTACTGTTCAGGGTCACAGAGCCAGGATGTATCAGAAGAGAATTTTGTATTCAGGTCTTCTTGATTCTGAAATAGACTTTCTGTTCAGTAGAAAACACTGCTTCTCCAGCTGTTATTACTATAATCACTATTCTTATTGGTATCCCATTCTAATGCCAGGCACCTTTCTGTCACTCCCCCAGCTTGCCCCTCAGACTCCTTCCACAGGCTCCTGCCTCCCTGCCTCCCCTACCCCATACCACGGTACAGCAAGACTTGGTTGACCTGGCTTCTAGTCTGGTACAAGATCAGAGATTTCTTTCATCATCTATTTAAGAGGGGAGCGAATAAAGATCTTTGATTCAAAGGATGTGACTCCATCACTTTCTCTGACATATAAATGGTATTCATCCAACACTTCCTACAGCAAATCACATTGGGGCAAGCTGACAAGGCTGCAGATGGACAGAGCTTTCCCCACATTGTTCTACAAACACAGCCAGGTCCCTGGGGGAAAGAAGAGAAATCTTTTTGCTTCCACTTCCCCTTTGTTTGTTTGAAGGATCAAGAGAACACAGTTCCATTTTCAACAAAATTTAAAAAGGAAAATCATGAAAAGAGCCAACCATCTCCTCTTTTTTTTCTTAATATATTGTTGCATTTAGTGAAGCGGAAATGGTGAGCGCTACTGATACTGAAGCCGCCTGGGACTCCAGCAGGTCACTCCCCAGCTATCAAACAGGCATGTCTTCCTCCGCAGGCACAACGAGTTTGTCATGTGTCTGGAAATTGCTTTTGACTCTGCTCTGTTTCATAAGATAAAATGCCAGAGCTTTGGCCTGGACTTTCACCTGGGTGCCTCATGTGGATGGCAGGGCTTTGGAGAAGGCAGGAGGGGCACCGTGTACTGAAATGAAAGCATCTCCACTCAATTCTTACTAGGTAGCTGTTGGCTACCAGGGTAACTTTGGATAAACCAATGAACTATTCTGAGCCTCAGTATCCTCCTCTGGAAATTGATCTCTGAGATTGCTTCCAGCTTGTTAAAATGCAGACAGGAAGTCATTAACCGTGTTCCTGGAGCCTCAGCCTACTTAAGGTGAACTTTGACCCACTCAGGAGCAGAGACCTTTCCTTTAATACTGCTTTTTGGTGGCTAGATGGCTCCGTGCCTAGAGCACTACCTAGAGTCAGGAGGACCTGAATTCAAATTCAGCCTCAGACATTTGTCAGCTATGAGACCCTTATTGTATCCCCAAAATTAAAAAAAAAGAGAGAAGAACACAGAAGGTTAGAGTCAGGACAGACCTGAGTTCAAACCCTGCTTAGTAGCCCTGTGACCACAGACAAGTTATTTAAGAGCTTGGTAGTTTCTTCATCTGTAAAATGGAGATGATAAAGCCTGTAGTATCTAGCTCAGAGAATTGTGAGAATGAGAAGAGATGATCTTTATAAACCTTAAAGTGTTATATGAATGTCAACTTTTACTAGTCAGTTTAGCAAACCTGCTCCATTTACTCATTAAGTGCCTTGCTACATCACCATTGTTATTATTTTCTTCATCACCATGTTCTCATTGACTTTAGGGGGCTATCATGTCATTGCAGTGATATCTCGTTTATATCCTCCTCTCTGCACCCATGAAGGTCATCCCCTCTTCCTGAAATGTGTGCTCTCTCAGCCTCTGCCTGTTGAAATCCTTGCTTTCCTTCAAGGCCCAGCTCAGGCACCCTGTGGCATCTTTCCTGAATCATCCTGCTAAAATTGATCCCTTTCTCTTCAACTATTCCCAGAATCCTTTATCTGGCACTCTCCACTGTCTTTATCACATCCCACCTTCAGCCAGAGCTGATTGTTAAAATTTCAGTATGACCAATTACATCTACGAAATAGACAAACTACAAGATCACAGATTGATTTATCGTTGTGTTGATTGTCTAGACTCCCGTTAGTCTCAGAGAAAATGTTAGTAATGCAGATTAAAATTAAAAGTGTGTTATTCATACATTCCTCCCCTCCCATCCAGTTGTTAAATATTTACCAATCCACCCTTGCCGACTGTGTTTCATAATTAATATTCATTCATGGCAGTTGGCATGGCTTAGTGAGAAGTGCGCTGGATTTAAGTCTAGCGATTTAGGTTCTAATCTCACATCCACCTATGTGATCTGGGTAGGTCTGAGTCTCCACTTCCTCATGTGCAAAATTGGGAATTGGACTAGAAGATTTCTGAATTTCCTTCCAATTCTAAATACTACAACAGTATGTTATATCTCTACCTGTTAGACCAAGGAATCTTTACCTTTTTGTGTCATGGGCACATGGACACATGGCAAACTGGTAAGACTCATGTATCTTTTCAAAGAATAATGTTTTTAAAATATAATATATAACTACATAATAAATTATAAATAACACATAATGTACAGAGAAAACCAATTATATTGGAAAACAGCTATAATTTTTTTTTTTAATTTATGGGTCCCAGATTAAGAATCCCTGACCAAGTTAGACCAAGATAAACTTTGTATCTCCAGGTTTGGTTAACACAGTTCCTCATACATAGCAGGCAATTAAATGTTGAATTGCATTGACCAATCCACTGATACCGCTGGAAAAGGAGGCATTCTACATAAGAAAAATTTCCAGATAATTAGAGCTTCACCTTTTAAATAAGGAAACTTTTTTTTTAATGAGGCAAGTACTAGTGAGTGATTCTTATTCCCTTCCTTAATGGCTATTTCTTTTTTTTACTGTCACTTTTTTTTTTGCTCTTTTTTCACTTTTTCATTGTGAAATTAATCATAAACACAAAATCTGTTCACTTCAGTTTCCTTACATGTAAAATAGAGGTAATAATAGCCCCTCCCTTGAGGATCGAGTGAGATATATGTTAAAAAGCACTTACACAGGGTCTGGGATTAGAGAAACGCTTATTCCTTCCCCTCCCCCATTATTTTGCCTTCCCCCATTTCGGTATAAAAAAAGAATAAAAAATAAGCTTATATAAGAGACAGTGAATGCTACGTTGTTTATCTTTTAAGAAATAAGCATATGTTACATGTAACAGGGTAGCAACAACAGTCCTCCATGTATCTATATCATCTCCTCTACCGTTTTGTTTCCTTTTGCGAAGATAGAAAAAATAAGTTTTACAAGCGCCTCGTTTTTGGTGGGGGGTTGCATGTCCATCATCACCCGCCAACCTCCGCTCCCTTCCCCAGGGAGAAGACTTCCTCTGTAACAAGTACCAGTCGGCTCGTTGTCCCGCTCTGGGGCTGCGCGTCTCACGTTTGCGTCTCTGCTCGTGTCAAGAGGTGGGAGAAAGGTTTCATCGTCCGTCCTTTGTTGCTTTGATCAGAGTTCTAAGGTTTTTCAAAACTGCTTTTCTTCCTATTATTTTTGTCACGATTGCATAGATTGTTCTCCTGGTGCTGCTTGCTTTTATCTCCATCAGCTTGTACAAGTCTTTTCACGTTTCTCTGCATCAGTTCGACGTATCATTTCTTAGGGCACAACACGATTCCATGGCATTCATCTACCCCAATTTATTTGTTGTTGTTCAGTCATTTTTCAGTCATGTCTGACTCTTCGTGACCCCACTTGGGATTTTCTTGGCAAAGATACTGGAGTGGTTTGCCCTTTCCTTCTCCAGCTTATCTCACAGATGAGAAGACTAAACAAGGCTAAGTGACTTGCCCAGGGTCACACATCTAGTAAGCGTCTAAGGCCAGATTTCAATTCAGGAAGATGAGCCCAGGTTAGACTTTCTATCAACTTCCCCACTTAACTGCCCCCACAAAGCTAAACTCTGGAGGAAGCCAGTGATTCCAAGAGGGAGTGGTATGGAGGGCATGGGATACAAATGAGGGGTGATAGAATATCTGAGGACTATCGATGGTCCAATTTGGCTTAACTGGAGAGTCAACAGTGGAGAGTCCAGACAGGTAAGTCGTGAAGGATTTCCCCCCCTCCCCACAAACCCCCCCCCCCCCAAAGGCCACAGCTAAAGTTGAGATATGTTTTTCTATAGTTATAAATACACACACACACACACACAGACACACACAGACATATACTTTTCCAAATCTATTCTATTCCTGATCTTTGTTTTTATGTATGTACACATCTCTTCTTTCCTATCCCTCCTGCCTCCTCTACTTTACTTCTGCCTACTACCTTGTCTCCCTATGACTTGCCAACTCCCCTCCAAGAGTCCCTTCCCTATCCTCCCATTCCCATAAATCTAAACACCCTTCTATACACCTATTTTAATGATTCCCTCCCCCTCCCCTCTAAAGATCCTTCCCTTGTCCTCCCTCTCCCCCCTCCCTATGCCCCTACTATTTTATTTCTTCTGAATTTAGAAGACTTCTAAACTCCTTTATTGTTCCCTCTTACACCCCTTCCTGATGAAAGTAGGTTACTAGAATTACCAGCTCTCCTCCTCCATCTAATTCCTCTGTATCAATTCTTCCTCTTGCACCTCATTTGTATAAAATAATTGCTCTTTTTAGCTGTTCCTAAATGGTTTTATCTTTTAAATTCGTATCATGCCCAGGTTTTCCCATTCTTTCTTATGAACTACCCAATTATTAATAAGAATCTTAGATGTCAATTTTAGCTTTTACATACATAAAAAGCAAACAGTCTGTCCTTTTGGATCCCTTATAATCAGTCTTGTTATGTACCTTACATTTATATTGGTTCTTGTATGTTGAATCATCTATTAAGTTCAGGATTTTTTTTAACCAAGTCTTGAAAATCTGAGTTTATCAAACGTCCTTTTTTTTTCATTCAAAGTAACTTTGCAGGGCGGGGTATTTTTGACCAGAGCCCCAGTTCTCTTGCTCTTCAGTATGTTGTGTTCCACGACCTGAAATCCTTTAAAGTTTCTGCTGCTAGCTCTTGGGTAATTCTAATTGTGGCACCATCATATTTAAATTGTTTTAATCTTGATGCTTTTAATAGTTTTTCTTGAGCTGGGAATTGTGAAGGGTTTTAAATGCTAAACGGAGGAGTTTTTCTTTGATTCTCGAAGTAATAAGAAGCCACTGGAATTCACTGAGTAGGAAGTTCATCAGATTGATGCTTTGTGAATATCACTTTGATAGCTTTGTAGAAGAAGAATTGGCTAGGTGAGCTTCTGAAGGAGAGGCAATTCCAAGAGTCCAGGGGAGAGGTTACGAGGGCCAGAAGGAGAGTGGTGGCCACATGTATAGATAGAAGAAGGGAGAAACCATTTGGAGTTGCAATGGAAAGAGCATTGGAGTCAGAAGCCCTCAGTTATAGACGTGGCTTTTCTATAAACAAGCAGGGCCACCTCAGGCAAGGTAATTCCCCTCTCCAAGCATGTTTCCTTTTCCACATAATAAGGGAGCAGGATAAGATGTTCTCTAAGCTTCTTTTCTGTTCTAACACTTCTAACACTGTAACCCTGTGTGGTTAGGGGAAAAATCAAATTACTACTATGCTTAGAGTTAAGTGAAATATACCCTGTGTCTATAAGCGGATGAACTTTGTGACATCTGTTTTTGTTGGACCAGAGGCAATTTTTTTGTATGTTTTACATGTTCCAGTATAATGAGGTTGCCAAAAATCTAATTTCAGATAATTATAGTTTTATTATATGTGGAATGAGACTAAACAGATTTTTAGAAAACATTTAGTTAATGTCTGCTATCTTTGAGGGAGAGCATCTATGTGAAAAGGGGGCAGCTGGGTGGCTCAATGGATAGAACACAGAGACAAGAGTAAGTATCTCCTTCAGTAAGTATCTAGCCTCAGATACTTACTAGCTGTGTGACCTTGGGCAAGTCATTTAACCTCAATTGCCTCAAAAGAAAAAAAAAGGTAGTAGAAAGAGTGATGAATCCTATTAAATTGTAAACTCCTTGAGGGCAGGGCCTTTTTGTCTCTTGTGACATCCTCAGGACTTAGCACAATGCTTATAAATTTTTAGAGCCTCAGTTACCAAATTTATAAAATAATAATAAATTATATAATATGATTTATAAAATATTATTATAACATAATAATACAGAATAATATGATAATAATAATATTTATCCTACCCACCTCACAGGGTTATTGTGAAGGAAAGTGATTGGTAAACCTTGGGATGTTTTGTAAATATGAGTTGTTAGTGCAATAGGTTTTTCTTCTCTGCCTTTGGATAACAGGGAGAATGAACCAAGAAATGTAAAGATTAGAAGTGACTCCAAAGACTGCTTATTCCAACCCTCCTCATTTTACACAAAAGAATGAGGCTGAGGGAGCTTGAATCAGATCTAGATCTTTTAACTCAATCTAGTATGTGTGTCCTCTCCTGTAACCATATACCATTCTATCATTAGATGCTAGGCCTGGAGTCAGAAAGACCTGAGTTCAAATCCAGCCTTAGACACTTACTAGCTGTGTGACCTTGGATAAGTCACTTAACCCTTTTTGCCTCATCTGTAAAATGAGCTGGAAAAGGAAAAGGCAAACCACTCCAGTAGCTTTGCCAAGAAAATTCCCAAAAGAAGTCACAGAGTCAGACATGACTGAAAAATGATTAAACAACAAGAAAAATCCTATTATTAGCAATTTGCAGCTGCTTGGGTGGGAGAAATGGCAATACAAGAAAAGCACACTCTACTGGATAAATGTTTGCATGCTCATCTAAGACATACTACCAGCATCCTTGGGATGGTTTTGCAGAGCATGCATCCAGAACTGATGAGACCCTCAATCTCTCCTAGATTTTGCTTCCTCATCTTCTTTCCAAGTTTAAGTCCTTAAGTCAAATCAATAAGCAGTCATTAACTGTTTTCTGTTAGCCAGGTATCATGTAAAGTGCTGGGGATTCAAAGAAAGGCCAAAATGGTCCCTGACCTCAAGGAATGCCCCGAATAATGAGAGAGACCTCACACAAAGAACCACATACATAGAGGAGATACAAAGAATAAATTGGAGATCACATCAGGGGAAAGGCACTAAGATCAAGGAGGTCAGAACTGGATTCCTGCAGAAGGGGAGATTTGGGCTGGGACCTGATGGCAGTCAGCTGAACCAGGAGGTAGAGATGAGGAAGGAGAGACATGGGAGATAGTGGGTGCAAATGCCCTAAGGTTCTCCTCTGGGACCTCAGGCTGCCTTGGAATTCTTCCTGGCAGCTTCCTTTGACCCCAGGAGTCTGGACCTAGGTTTTGATCCCGGGGTAATGACCAACGTTATCTATCTTTCCCCAAAAATTTCTTCCCCAGGCCTCGGGAACCTGAACTGGCTGTATAGGCGTCTTCTTTCCTCCTCCTGGAGGTCGTCATGCTTCTGAGTGCTTGGATGTCTTTCTCTTGACCTTGACCAATTTTCCTCTGATCTGTTGAATTTGCCTGAATATACTTCTGATTCTACCTTTTGGGGAAACTGAGGTTCTTTACCTCTGGTTCTAAGCTGTGACCTCTACAACTAATACCTGATGCTGGTCTACATCATGTCAGCTTCTTCCAACATCCATGATTAGGGTCCTCATTTTGATCCCATGAACCTTGTTGGGATACCCACCTAATTCATATTGCCATTCTGAAATACCCCTCCATCTCTCAGCTTGTCCACAGAGCACACATGACTGGCATATCCTAGGCCCCGGGAATACTCATTTCTTTACTGGCTCAGATTACGAGCTCTATCCATTTCCCCTGCATCTCTCTGACAATTCAGTTACTATCAGAGGAAAAGTGAAATTCTTCCTGAGAGTTCTAGGTGGCACTGTGTTGGACATAGAGTTAGGAAGAACTGAGTTCAAATCTTGCCCCAGATGCGTACCAGCTGTGTGACGCCGGGTAAGTCACTTAACCTGTGATTGCTTCAGCTTCCTCAGCTATAAGATAGGGATAGTTATAGCACGTACTTCCCAGGGGTGTTGTGAGGATCGAAGGAGACAAGATATTTTGCAAACTTGAAGGCTTTATATAAATGTTAGCTTTTTTTTTTTAAGGTTGTGAATATATGCCTATATGGAAAAAGGAGTAGTAGAAAAAGACTTCTCATAATGCCATGGAAACAAGATGCTGATACAAGAAGACACGTGTCCTCATAATGCCCAGGGCCCACAGCATGGGCTCTGAGAAGAGGAAGGCAGGAATTTCTGGGAGAGAACAGGAAGTTATGGATAAGGACAGCAGGGCATGTGCAGAACCTTACACTGTTTAACATTAAAAATAAATGAAGAGGCAATAGCTGCTGGCTCTCATGGTCAAGCAGACAGGCCAGTGCTGCCATCTAGAAGCCAAGAAGCTGCCAGAGACAGGAGGCAGAGTGGCCGCATCGAGTGAGGGAGCAGGTCTGGACCACAGATCAGCATGCCACGACATGAATGCCAGCTTCCCTGAAGCTCCCGGTTCTCCTCCGCTCTTGAGACTTTCCCTATCAGTGTTGTGAGTTTGTTTCTGGAAGAAGGAGTTTTCTTGTTGTTCAGTCATTTCAGTCATGACCTTTGTGACTCCATTTGGGGGTTTTCTTGGTGAAGATACTGGAGCGGTTTGTCATTTCCTTCTCCAGCTTATTTTACAGATGAGGAAACTGAGGCAAACAGGGTAAAGTGACTTGCCCAGGGTCACACAGCTAGTAAATGTTGGAGGCCATGAAGATGAATCTTGCTGACTTTAGGTCTAACCCACCACCTAGCTACCCCAGAGGAAGGAGAGTGACCCTCTAAGAAGCGAGAAGGAAAATTACTCTCTTATAATTTTTTAAAATTTTATGAAATAAGGCAAACATTTCCTCAACACAGTATGATAAAAAAGATGATTGTACATGGAACTATAAATCTACTATGCACAACTTACTATTCTTTTCAAACATACAACAAATTATCATGTAAATTTATTTTTTTCCTCCCTCCCACTCCCCCCTTACCCTGCTCTAGAGATGGCTACCATTAGACACAAATAGGGACACACACACACACACACACACACACACATACACATGCACGTAAAATTCCTCTCTTCCTATCTTAACTGCATCTTGGAGGCGAGAGCCACATCTGGTATTTCCGGGCTTAGTAATCAATGTGCTTTTTGTTCAAATGTTTACTGGTAGCCTTGGCTGCTTACAGGTACGCAGAGCACACCAGAAATGAGACCAATGCAGATGTTCTCAGAGAAAGAACATCTGGGGAGGGGCAAATATGAGCCATGGGGATTCTCAGTATTAACTCATCTCTAAGATTTAACTCAGTCCATATGTCTTTAATCTGCACATGGATTACATAAACATTAAAACTATGTAACACCTAATTTCCAACAAGACAAAGTAGAGTGTAATTTTGTCACTGTGGGATTGAATGTCTTCAGCCCAGCAAGCCAGGCCAGTTCTGAATGTTTTAGGGTGCTGAGCAGAGCTTCCAGAAGGTGTTACTGAAAAGGAACAGGGGCAAAAATTAAAAACTTCCCACAAAAGAGAAATATCTTGGTAATAAAGTTCAGCCTTGAAGGCAGGAAGAACTGGGTTTGAGTCTTGCCTCTGACACATACTGGCTGCGTGACCCTGGGCAAGTCACTCTACAAGTTACAGAGAACATGCCAACCTATATTGAGGGAACTTTCTCATCTGAGGCATGGATGAGTCCTGGAGCCTGTTTAGACAGGCTCATGCTATTGTTAAATTTTCAGAGTGAGCACTTATACCTTGGAAACTGGCAAATGCTACAAATAAGGGTTTGAATTTTTTTGTTTGTTTGATTGTCTAGATTTAAGAAGGTGGAGAAAATATTTGTAAAAATGCAGATTAAATTTAAAAGTGTGTCATGTATAGGGCAGCTAAGTGGTGCAGTGGATAGAGCACCAGTTCTGGAGATAGATGCTGCTGACTTGAATCTGGCCTCAGGCATTTATTAGCTGTGTGACCCTGGGCAAGTCACTTAACCCCAAATGACTTTTAAAAAAGTTTGGGGGAGGCTAGGTGGTACAGTGAATAAAGCACCAACCCTGGAGTCAGGAGGACCTGAGTTCAAATCTTATCTCACACTTAACACTTACTAGCCTTGTGACCTTGGGCAAGTCACTTAACCCCAATTGCCCTGCCTTCCCCCCTCAAAAAAAAAGTTTGTCCTGTGTACATTTCCCTCCCCCCCTCCCCAAGAATCCAGTTGTTAAACATTTATCAACATACCCTTGCCTGAGAGCTCCTTATATATCAATGAAATCCTTTCTTCTAAAAAGGGAATCTCTCGTCTGGACTGTATTGGGAGACATGTGGCACATTGCAGAGGAAATCACAACTACTCCAGATATGAAAATTTCTTCATTTTCTCCCACTGTGCTATGATAGAAAACTTTTAGCTCCTTCCCTTGACTGGCCTGGGAGGGCTATGCCAGAAAGATGCACTGCTCTGCTGCTGAGCTAGAGAACAAACAGGGGTGAGGGAGCAGCGGAGAGGCAGCGGAGAGAGAAAGCCCCCAGCCTCTGGAGCAACCGGGGGGAGCAGCAGGAGATGATGAGATTCGAGGGCTATCTCAGCTACAGGAATTTTCACGTTTGAAAATGAGAGAGACTCACTGAGCTCTTCTGTGTGATTGTTGGGGATAAATGGTTGTTTGTTCTAGAGTTTCTGTTGGCATTTTCAAATCCTTTCAACAAAATTTTCAACTGCAAAATGGTGAATTGTGTGCTTACAAGTGGGGATATGATATCAATTGATGAAGGGCAGAGATACCACCAATTCTCATATGCTGAGAAACACACAGAAAGCTAAGAGAAGGAAAACAATCCCCCCAAAGGTACTTGGGTCATTTTCCCCATTCCTTTCTGATAACACCCTGTGTTGGTGTCCTTTCCTTCATTAGAATGTGAACAAGAACTTTGAGGTCAAGGAATGTTCTGTTTTGGTCTTTGTATCTCTAGCACCTAGCAGAGTGCTGAAGGTCATTAGATAAGGGGTTACATGTTTGACCCTTCCTATATGATTTTTTTTTTCTTATTATGGAAACTCTTATGAGTTTCAGGCACCTTGACCTTACTTTTTATGTGTGTGTGTGGTTTATTTTTGAAGGGGGAAAGATAGGGCAATTAGGATTAAGTGACTTGCCCAAGGTCACATGGCTAGTAAGTGTTAAGTGTCTGAGGCTGGATTTGAACTCAGGTCCTCCTGACTCCAGGGCTGGTGCTCTATTCACTACACCACCTAGCCGCCCCTGACCTCACTTTTTTTTAAGAGGGCAACATAACGCACCCAATTCAAGGTAGCAGGCATAGAGCCCATACTAAAAAATTGTTGAGAGAAAATCAGGTGTCCATCTAAAAATGGCTATCGATAAACTCATTTTACATAGACTGTGAGGTTCACAGAAACCTAATCACAAGGCTCACTTCTATGACAGCAAACGGGCTTTGTTGGGTATGTGGGGTTTTTTTAAGCTATGTTGGGACAAGCAGAAGATCAAATATGCAGTGAGGTTACTCTTTAGGCATAATGATAATAGGTGACTAAGCAAACACTAAATACTTGTATTTTCATCTATTTTCTTTTTCAATAAGCATGAACTTTGGATTAGGAACGTTAGAATAACAAAGGGCAAGGAGGGAAGAAGGATGTGAGCTAAATATCAGACGGCATGGAGCTGCCCTTAGTGAATTCTTGTCAGAAGGCCCTCACACGCATCCCAGGTTCTACAGAGAATTGGCAAGCATGATTGCTAAGCTCTTGTTGATACTTTTCAAAGATTGAGAACTGATGGATTCTGGGTGCAGATTGAAGCATATTTTCTTTTTACTTTATTTATCTATTTTCTTTTTTTCCCCTCTCTAGAACATAGTTAATATGGAAATATGTTTTGCATGACTTCATATGTTTAATAGGTTTCGTATTTTGCCTTCACAAGAGGTGGAAGAAGGGCTAAAAGGGAGGAGATAATTTTGCACTGAAAATAAAAATAAATTATTTGCTAAAAAAGAAAAATTGTGGCAAATTAAAGTACTATAGGATTGAAGTAGGGCATATGTCCTAATTTCCAAAAAAAAAAAAAAAAGGGAAGTGTGTAGAACCTGTAAACTTCAGACTGGTGAACTCGTCTTCTATACTTGGCAAAATGCTAGAACAAATATTTAAAGAAATTTAATGACAAAGTTAAAGGGTTGGTTTGTGAGCAGTTAGAAAGTGAAACAGTAACACCAAAAGTCAGTATGATTTCTTCAAGTCAGATCATGCCAGGCGAACCTGATCTCCATTTTTGACAAGGTAACGAGACAGGTGAATGTTGGTATACTCCTATTTTAGCTAAATACTTGACAAAGTCTCTCATGTTACAGTTGAGGACAAAGTGGAGAACTGTTTCTGTTTTCCCTTGCACTTCCTCCTTATACCTGTCTGCCTTGGGGGAGAAATAAATGGGGGCTGCATTTGTTTGCCTACAGTTTTCTTGCCTACTTGACCAAAGAAGCAAGCTCCTGAAAGCAGACTTTCCCAGACTAAAATGGTAGGTCTTGTCCATGAGAGGTTATTTCATTGATTGTATTCATAACCCTGTAATAAATATTTGTTGGTTGACTGATTGGTCAACCAAAAGTGGTAGCACCCAGGGCAGTGTTGGAGCAGACTGTATTACAGAGGAATCCCTAGAAGAAATTTCACCTTGCATCCATTGCGTTGACAAAGATGACAAAAGAGGAAAATGGCGAATTATGAGGTCTGTGGGAAGTTAGATGTAAGGATGCATTATTTGTGGAACTTTGAATTCATGCAGATATGAAAAACAATCTGTGTTACACTAGAAAAATCTCTGAACTACACATATCCTTTGACAAGTGATATCAGTACTAAGCTTATGACCCAAGGAGGTCAAAGACAGTCAATGAATAGAGATCATATACACAAAAATGTTTATAGCAGTACTTTTGTGGTAGCAAAGAATTAGAAATATAGAGTATGTTCATCAGTTGGAAAATGACTGAAACAAATTGTGGCGTGTGAAAGTAACAAAATATTATTGGGCCGTAGAATGTGATGACTAGGAAGAATTTGGGGAAATTATTAGGATTCACATGATCTGACACAGAGCAACCATTAAGCAAATATTTACATGATGATCACAATAATATAACAGATGACAATGTCGGAAGACATCAGAACTTTGATTAATTCAGTGATTAATTTATGACTTTCATAAACTAGCTTTCATGAAACATGGCTCCCTCTCCTAGTGGAGTGATGGTGGATTATAGAGCTGGAATGAGACAAATGATATCAGATCTGAACAATGTGTTCATTGGTTTTCCTTGGCTGTACTTTATTATGAGGGAAGTGTCTCTTGTAGGAGTGTGTGGTAGGGGGAAATATTGGGAATTGATAATCCTTTAAAGTACATCAATGAAACATTTGAATTTATGGTGATTTTTTTACACATGTTACACGTGCTTTGTCTATGAGGACAAGGACAGGGAGAGTCTATGAAGAATGTTCTTAACTTTAGCCTCCAGTGTGGATAAAGTGGGATTTAAAATTTTGCTAATCAATGTGACCTCAAAACCTGATCTACTAGCTACAGAAGAGCAATTCTGGGAGCAGCATCAGTGTTCAGCATTGCCTAAAAAGTAACCCCAAGTTTGAAAGTTCGGGGGTCTGTTTTTCTGGAAGCAACAAGGATAGAATACTGAGTCTAGATTCAGGAGTAGCTGAGTTCAAATCTGTTTTCAGATACTTACTAGCTGTGTGACTCTGGGCACACCATTTAACTTCCACCTGCCCCTGTTTTCTCAACTGTGAAATGAGGGTGATGATAGTACCTGTCTCCCAGGGTTGTTGTGAGGACAAAATGAGCTAATAGTTGTAAAGCACTTAGTAGAGTGACTAGGAGGTGCTTAATAAATCCTTCCTTCCTTCCTTCTAGAGAGGCAAGCAGAGTTCTTGAGTTCTTTGTCTCTTGGAGAGAAGAGAGCATCGCCTCTAGCAGTAGTGTCAGAATCAAATAGGAGAAGCCTTGTAGGTTACGTATTGCCTTGGAAAACCACAAAATAACGTGATCAAGGTTGTATTGTATCTTTTATTTATTTGACTAAGCATTTCCCCATCAAGTTTGATACCTTTGACCCACAGGACCCATCGAGGTAGAGAAGAAGGAATGGACTATGGTACGGATTGCAGAATATCTGTATTTTGCTCTATGCTGTTACCTGGAGTTATTCAGACAATGCAGGTCTAATAGGAAGGGTATTTTTTGTCCAGAAACCCAAAAATGCGTTTTCCTTCCAGAGAAAGCTCAAACCATAAGGCATGAGGGAAGGATATATAAAAGGGACTGAACAGGACCCAAGGTAGATCTAGGGATTCGTTGCACTGGCAGGATGTCGCTCTCCTGGCAAACTTAGTTTCAGCTACCTTCCGAGGTGAGTCCAAAGAACTCTAAGATCTTAGCAGAAAACTAAGACTCAACAGAGGAGGAGCCTATTGATCGAATAGGGAAGAAATCTTATTGATTACTCATGAGCTGTTCTGAGTGTTTATATACTCTTGGTCTCCTATGAGTCCTTTGCACCCTCTGAATTGTCTTTATGAAAAAGAATAACCATAATGGTAAAAATGTAATGTAACTATAAATATAATATATACACTTTATATATAAATGTGTAAATGCTAAAGTGTGAGGTAAATGTAAGGATCTTGTTACCCACATTTGCAGAAACCTAGATATGAATCATACATAAGCTATATTTGAAGATTTCCCAGAGGAAACTCTTGAATAGGGGTAAATTAAGCTAAGAAGGTATCAGTCTTTTGGAGCCACCCTTGAATTAAGACCCAGTTTATGTGAGACAAGAATCTTAGGGGATGGAGGGAATAGCTCAACCAGAGCTTAAACAGAGCAAGCATGCTTTCAAGTTTATAAATGATAAAAAGCTTGAAAGGATAGCAAATATACAGGATGACAAGTGTGAATCCAAAAAAGACCTTGGCAGATTAGAATAAAGGACCAAATCTAATCACGTGAAATGTAATAGGTACAAATGTAAAGTTCTACACTTGAGTTCAAAAAATCAACTTCACAAATTTAGGATGGGCAAGGCTTGATGAGAAAATATTTACTTCCTGTGAAAAAAGATCTGGTAGAGAAGTTAGTGGATAAAATTCTCAATAAGAATTAATACTTGGCCATGCATCCCCCAAAGCTGGTGTTATCCTACTGTGCTTTAAGAGAACATAGATAGTGTCACTCTACAGGAAGGTGGTGTTGTAGGTATGAGAATTGGACTTGGAGTCAGTAAGATCTGAATTCAAACTTGGCCTCAGACACTTCATTAGCTGTGTGACCCTGGACAAACAAATTAATCTCTCTCAGTCTCATGTTTCCCCATCTGTAAAATGGGGATAATAATTGCACCTAATCCCCCATGAGAATCAATTAAGATAATATGCACACAGTGCTTTGTAAGCGCTATGCTTGAAGAACTATGCATATCTGGCTGTTGTTGTTTGTAATCTCTCTGGGTCCTAGTTTCATCAAAAATGGGGTGTTAGTCTAGGTCAATGGTTCTCAGCCTTCTTAATGCTGTGACCCTTTAACACACGTATGTGGGCGTATCTGCATGTGGGTGGACCCGCCTGGAGACAGATAGAGGAGCGGTGTCTCAGTTCCTACGACCATTGGAAATATGTCTTTTCCTATGGTCTTAGGGGACCCCTGTGACCCCTGCGAAAGAGTCATTCGAGGTCGTGACCCACAGGTTGAGAACCATTGGTCTAGGTGGTTTAGATCTGTGGTCCTTTCTTTTACCAGGAAGAGCTGCCTCTGTATCTTTATCCTTCTCAAGTCTTTCTTTTCAGTCTTTCTTTCTGGGATAGTACTTTTTATTGATGAGAAGGAAGAGACTTTCTTCTCTCTCCAGCTCAGCTGAAACATTGTTGTCCATGAAGAACTGAGGGGAAAAATATCTCATGAAACTTGAAAGCCATTGCCACACCTCCTTAAGATTTGTCCTTTGTTTTCAAAGAGGACCAGGGACATCATGATGTGTGGGGTCAGGGAACGGTATGTTTGGTGTGGCTGACCAGTCTGATACTAGTTCAGAAGACTCTGCCACAGGCTGGGCACAAATAATTAGATTAGAACATTTAGAATGGAGATGTCTCTGCGTGCATCTCGTGTTTCCTTTGTGAGACTGAGATTCTGCTTTGCTCACAGGGCACAGCACCTTCTTTGATGCAGGCAAGCCATGCTGGGCTGTCCTGTGGCAGCATCTCACATGTCTCACAATCAGTGTTAAAGTTCTTCAGAGAGTGCTAGAATTGTAAGCTGAGTAGATACACAAAGGGATTTAAACAGGATTTTTCTGAGAAACCTGCCTATACTGCAACTGCAGTTGGTCAGTTGGATAGACAAATGGACCACAAGCAGGGTACCTCCAACTGTTGCCCAGACAGTTGAAAGTAAGCTTGGAGGAGGCAGAGCCAAAATGGTGTAGTAGAGGCAGCAACCCTGTCAAACTTTCCCAACATTGCCCTCTAGGCAACGTCAAAATAAGGCCTCAAATTGAATTCTGGAGTAGCAAAGCCAACAAAAGGTTGGGGTGAGGCATTTTCCTAGCCTAGGAAAACTTAGGAGGTTGGCAGGAGAGGTCTGTGAGGCTGGGTAGGAGGCTGGCCTGAAGCACCCGCAGCAGCAGTGTGCCTTGGATATGGCTACAGCGGCAGCAGCAGCAACAGCAGCAGCTTTGGGAGCTCTCAGCCCAGAGGTGGTAAGGAGATAAGACAACTGGTGAGAAAGAGACCCTTTGCTGGCACTGTGTGCAGAGTCTGGCACTTTTTGGCAATTTTGATTTCCATATACAATTTTTGGTCTCAGTTCTAAGTCTCAGTTCTGGGTCTCAGTTCTGAGACAGAGAAGAATACTCAAAATTGTGGCTACAAGGAGAACAGACCTTCCCTTGCACCTACCCCCACCCCACCAAGACCAGAGCACAGAACAGGACAGCAGTAATCACCTTTCCCCAGATTACATCACACCTCAGAAGCACCATAAACTTGCAGACCCCCACAATTATTTCTGAAAACAATAGCACAAAAAAGCCTGAAGCTTGGAACAGTAACTCCCCATCCCCGGGTGAGCAGAGCCCAATTTTAACATAAAGTTTAAAGTCAAGAAACAGACTGAAAAAAAGAGCAAACAACAAAAAAAGAATTTGACCACAAAAAGCTACTAATGTGGTAGGGAAGACCAAGACACAAACTCAGAAGAAGATAATAACATGAACACAGGTACAAATAAGAACGGAAAGAAAAAAACAGTACTTGGACCCAGGCCAAACAAGAACTCCTGGAAGTGTTAAAGAAAGAGACAGGAGTGGTAGAGGAAAAAGGGAACAGAAACGAGAGTGACACAAGAAAATTATGAAAAAAGACAACAGCTTGGTAAAAGATGCACAAAAAATTCACTGAAGGAAAGAACTCCTTAAAAAACAAAAAAAGCCAAATAGAAAAAGTAATTCCTTAAAAATTAGAATTGGGCAAGTAGAAGCTAAAGATTCCATGAGACATCAAGAAACAATAAAACAAAGTCAAAAGGATGAAAAAAAATAGAAGAAAATGGGAAATATCTCATCGGAAAAACAAATGACCTCTAAACTAGCTTGAGGAGAGATAATTTAAGAATTGGACTACCTGAAAATTGTGATCATAAAAGAGCCTAGACATCATATTTCAAAATATTTTGAAGGAAAACTTCCCTGATATCTTAGATCCAGAGGGTAAAATAGAAATGGAAAGAATCCACTTATCACCTCTTCAAAGAGATTCCAAAATGTAAACTTCCAGGAATATTATAGCCAAATTCCAGAGCTCCCAGGTCAAGGAGAAAATTTTGCTAACATCTGGAAAGAAACAATTCAAATATCATGGAGTCATAGTGAGGATAGCCCAAGGTTTAGCGACTTCCACGTTAGAGGAATGGGAGACATGGAGTATGATATTTCAGAAGGCAAAGGAGCTAGGATTACAACCAAGAATAATCTACTCAGTAAAACTGAGTGTAATCCTTTGGGTGCTGGGGCTGAGGGGTGGAATGGGGATGGATATTTAATCAAATAAGGGACTTTCAAGCATTTCTTATGAAAAGATCAAAGCTAAATAGAAAATCTGATAGTGACTCAAGAGACACATAAAAAGTAAACATGAAAGAGAAATCATAAAGGACTCAATAAGGTTAAAGTGTTTACATTCCTATATGGGAAGATGATATATGTGACTCCCAAGAACTTTATCATTCTTAGGGCAGTTAGGAGTCTATATAGACAGAAGGCAGGGGTATTAGTTGACTATGATGAGATGATCTCAAAAAAATAAAAGGTGAGAAAGAGTGAGGTACTGGGAAAAGGGGGAAGGGAGAAGCAGAACGGGGGAAAGTATCTCACAAAAAAGAGGTGCCCAAGGAAAAGGGGAAAATGAGGGAGGTAGACAATGCTTGAATCTCACTCTCATCAGAACTGGTTCAAAGAGACAAGAATATATACACACATCCATTTGGGTATAGAAATCTAGTTTACCCAACAGGGAAGCAGGAGGGAAAGGGGAAAAGAGAAGGGAGAGGGGATGAAAGGGAGGGCAGATCAAGGGAGGCAATCTCAGAAGCAAAACAGACCTTTGAGGAAGGACAGAGTAAAAATAGAGAAGGATAAACAGAAGAAAACAGGATGGAGGAAAATATACAGTTAGTAATCGTAACTGTGAATGTGAATGGAAGTAGATAGCAGAATGGATCAGGAACCAGAATCCAATAAGATATGGTTCACAAGAGACATATCTGAAACAGAGAGACATATACAGCACATAGAGTTAAAATAATGGTCTGGAACAGAATTTATTTTGCTTCAGCGAAAGTAAAAAAAAAAAAGGCAGAAGTAGCAATCTTGAGCTCAGATAAAGCAAAGGCAAAAATTGACCTAATTACAAGAGATCATAAGGGAAACCACATTTTGATAAGAGGTACCATAGGTAGAAATAGTAGCAAAAAAATTTTACAGCAAGTTTCTCAGAAAAAGGCCTCATTTGTCAAATAAATAGGGAACTGAGCCAAAATTTACAAAATAAGAGCCATTGACCAAGTGATAGATAGTCCAGAGGTATGAACGTGCACTTTTCTAAAGAAAAAAATCAAAGCTATCAATAATCATATGAAAAAACACTCTAACTCACTGTTGATTAGAGAAATGCAAGTTAAAACTACTCTTTTTTTTAAAATTTTATTATAGTTTGCATCATTCATTTCCACAAGATTTTGAGTTACATATTTTCTCCCCCTCTTTGCCCCACCCACCGCCCCAAAACAGCCATCCCAGTGTGTCCCCCCTCCCCCAGTCTGTTCTCTCCTATGTCACTTCTCGGTAGGGCAGGATGGATCTCCCAACCACAGTGCCTGTGTATCTCA
>CM053587.1:6687176-6822153 GCA_028646515.1 Pseudochirops corinnae
GCTTTACATTTTTCATACATAAAAGGTAAATAGTCTTTCTTTATTGAGTCCCTTGTAATTGGCCTTTGGTAATTGTACCTTATGTTTCTCTTGGCTCTTGTATGTCAAATCCTTCTATCAAGTTCAGGTTTACTTTTTTTTAAACAAGGTCCTGAAAGTCTAACAATTCATTAAATTTCCATTTTTTTTTTCAATTGAGAATTATGCTTAGCTTAGCTGGGTATATCTTTATGGAGTACATAGAAACTGGAAGCCCAGTTCTTTTGCTCTTTGATATATAGCCTTCCAAGAACTGCACTCTTTTAGTGTTGCCGCTGCTAGGTTTTATGTGATTCTAAATTGTGGCATCACCATATATAATTTTTTTTTTCTTATTGCTTGTAATATTTTATCCTTGAGCTGGGGGTTTAAAAATTTGACTACAATATTCCTATGGGTTTTCCTCATAGGATCTCTTTCAGGTGATGATCAGTGGATTTTTTCCTATTTCTACTTCCCCCTCTTGTTCTAATGCTTTGGGACAATTTTCTTTAATCATTTCTTGTATTATTGTATCAAGATTCCTTTTTTATCATAGCTTTTAGGTAGTCTAATTATTCTATCTTTTCTCTTCTTGATCTCTTCAGATCAACTGTTTTTCTTATGAGGTATTTCACATTCTTTTCTATTTTTTCATTCTTTATATTTTGTTTTATTATTTCTTGATCTCTTATAGTTTCACTGGTTTCTCCTCGCCCAGTTCTGATTTTCAAGGAGTCATTTTTCTTCCTTAAGATTCTGGATCCCTTTTTCTAATTGGTTCACTTTTTTTTCATAATATTCTTGTTTCTCTTGAATTGTTCTTTCTTTTTTTCTTTTTTCCCCTCAATTTCTCTCATTTGATTTTTAAAGTCTTTAAAAAATTCTTCTATGAATTCTTTTTGGGCAGGTGACCATTTGACATTACTCTTTAGGGTAGAAGAGGATTTCTTTGCTTCATTATTCTCCTCTGAAGATGAACCCTGGTCTTCTCTATCCCCATGGTAACTCTCCATTGTTGGATTCTTTCTCCTTTGCTTGTGCATTTTTTTTGGGGGGGGGTAATAGTTTAGTTTTTATAATCATCTCTAGTCCTGGGGTATGAGGGATAGTGCCTCTGTCCTCAGATCCTCCTTCAGTTCTCCTCTATGACCCTGAACCCAAACCAAGACCTACAGCCTCCTGTAAGTACCCCCAGTCAGCAGCATCCCTATCTCACCATTTCTGCACTCACCAGATCCTTCTCATTGCCACCATGTCTCTGCATGACAGCAGGGTCTGGCAATCCTTGTCGGCAGAGGTCCTTGATCTTCCCCACCTCAGATGACTAATTCCCCCTCACTGTCCCACGGTTAAAAGTTCTTGAGGTTGGGGCTGAGGCAGCCTCCCAGCCCAGCTCACCCCAGGGCTTGCCACCTGCTGTTTAAGCCTCCCCAGCCTGGAGTCGTTTACTCTTCACCAGTGCCAAACCTCATCCTGAGATTTTTCTTCAGATCTTCTCTAATTGTCCCAGGAGGATCTTGCCCCTTCTCTTAGTGATTTTTGTTGCTCTATATTTGCCCTGAGGTGATATTTTATCTCTTTTATGGAGGAAAATCTTGAGGGCTTGAATTTTCTGACCTACTCTGCCATCTTGCCAGAATCCTCACCATATATTTTCAATAGCTTCTCTAAGCTCTGAGCTTATGATTTCTTTCCATAATATTCTTTTCATTTATGTTCTTCTATCCAATCCAAATGTAGCCAGGAATTTACTACATTAATTTAGAACAGGGGTAGGGAACTGTGACCTTGCAAATGGATTCAGTTAAAGGGCTGCACTTGAGGACCTAGAGGGACACATATGACCTCAAGGTCACAGTTTCCCCAGCCCTGATTTAGAACATCTGTGGCTATTTTCAATGCAATTCAATTTAAATGAACAAATATCTTTATGATTATTTATTATTATTATTCATTATAATAATGTGACTATAGATCAGACACTGAACTACGTACTGGGGGAGAAGAAAATGAAAAAGTCTCTGTACTCAAGGTGCTTACATTCTATTGAGGAAATTCAGCATGTATAGAATTAATTGAGATTAGTATTAATGATTGGGAGAGGGTAGACAGCAATAATAGTGATTAGGGAAGGTTCCACAGAGGTGTTACCCGATCTGATCCCAGGAGAAAGACAATATTCCGGAGGCAGAGATAAAGAAGGAACGTATTCTAGGAATGTTCAAATGTTAAGGTGACATGGAAAGCTCAAAAAACAACAATTCCAGTTCGGCTAGAATAGAGACTATGTGATTTCGAGCAATGTGAAATAAATCTGGAAAGGAAGACTAGAAACAAGAGCCTACTGTGTGCCAGGCACTGTGCTAAGCACTTTATAAATATTATTTCACTTGATCCTCACAACAGTCATGGGAAGCAGATGCTATTATTATCATCCCCATTTTACAGTTGAGGGAACTGAGTCAGACAAATGATGAAGTGACTTGCCCAGGGTCACACCGCTAGTAAATGTCTGAGGCTGGATTTAAACTCATCTTCCTGACTCCAGGTCTAGCACTCTATGCACTCCTCTACCTAGTTGCTGGGAAGGAAGGCGGGAGAAAGGGAGGGAAAGAAGGGAAAGAGGGAGGGAAGGAAGAGAATGGAAGAGGGAAGAGAGAGGAGGAGAAGGAGGAAGGAAAAAAAGAAGGAAGGAAGGGAAGGGAACAAAGCAAGGAAGGATGGAAGGGAGAGATGGAAGGAAGGGGAAAATGGAGGGGGAAGGAGAAAAGAGGGAAAGAAATAACGTATTTTTTAAAATTTATGGAAAGGAAGGATGTATGTGTGTATGTATAGAAGGAGACTCAGGAGGTAACAACTTTTGGAACTAACATGCTGAATTTAGCATATACTTTAATAAAAATAAGCTGTACATAATGAGATTCATGGTTTCATATATAATATGCTTCTATGTTCTTTGTATATGGAAATGTTCATGTTTATTGGTGTTTAACATGTTCTGAATAGCAAAAAAAAATCTAATTTAAAAAGACATTCAGTGAAGTAAAAACCCACTACCTGCCAAAACAGCCTATTCTACTTTTAGATAATGTTAATTGTTGACACTTTTCTTTAAATCAAGCCCAAATTTGTCTCTTTGCTACCAATTAATTGTTCCTTATTTCTTTCCCCTGAACCCAAAACAATAATTTCTTTTCCATATAATAGTCCATCAGGTATCACGTTCCCTCTGATTCTTCTCTTTTCCAGGTTAAAAACATTCCTTCAGTCCAGAGGTTCCAAAACTTATTTGGCCTTTTAAAAAAAATTATTCAGCACCCCCCTGGAAATATACTTTCTTTAACCCATTGTCAGTTTTTTGAAACTTGAGTCATTTCAAAAAATATAATTTTTTTTTAAAAAAGATGCATCTTAAATTTAATAATTTATTGTAAATGTGTGGTATTTTTCCTGCACTGAAATTTTGATGATTTAATATTGCATCACATAACCACATAGCAGCATATTGTAAACACATCATTGCATGCACATTTGCCTGCCAATACACACTGGACTTCCAGACAATGTGTGACACACTCACCTGCCAGCACTTGCTTGTTAAGACCTGTCAGCAGACTTGACCCCCGATGGGTTATAAGTTGCATTTTGTGTGCTTATTTGGAAAATAATGTAATCACTACAATTTTAACTCTGTTACACAACAGATGAAACATATATAAATGGTTTTTGAAAATTTTCCTCTCTTCGTTCCTTCTGCTTCCACTTGACCCTTATTTTTATTCAACACCCCCCCAATTGCACTGGAGGCTACTACTGCCCCCCCACCCAGGGCCAGTATCACCCACTTTGGGAACCTATTCTTCAGTCAATCATCTTACAAAATGGATTCAAGTTCCTTCAGCAACTGGTTGCTCTCCTCTAAATTCTCTCTAGTTTATCAATATCATTTCTCAACTGTGGTTCCTAGAGCTAAATATAATGTTCCAGCTGTGTCTGAACAGCATGGAACTGCCATGATTTGGGGGTGAAATAAGGCTGAAAGGATCTCATTGACTCCTCGAATTCCTACTTTGTCAGATAGCTAAAACCAGAATTCCTTCAAAAGAGAATTATTCATTGAGCACAGCTTTTGACCTCTATTTAAATGCAAATATATATGGGTGTATAAGTTTTATCAGTCATTTACATCTTAGTATAAGTGAATTTATTGGCTCCTTGCCCAAGAATAGGTTTTGATAAGAGCCAGAGGAGGAAAAATCCCATGCTGGTTTCTTAAAAAGAGCAGGAAGAAGGATAAATAAAGGTCCCTGAGAAAACTTTGCCTATTTCCACAATTTTGCCTAGGCTTGTCTCTGTCCTTTATGAATATTTCCAAATTATACGTACATAATTTTTACCCTTGGCCTGCTTCACTCCAAATTAAGCCAAAATCCTCATTTTTCCATTCTAGACATTTCTTCCAAAATAAATAATTGAAAAATCAGTCCACTCCCAATGTTTACATCATATCCTTTCATTTCCTAGGATCTGAATCACTACAAAATTCCTCTCTGCATCATCTGCCATAACTGCATAATAGTGGTTGCCACAATATCCTTCCTTTGTGGCTTCTTACTCACTGTGTCTATAAATCTTAATTCAAACCCTCTTCAGTCACAGACTTTTTAGGGATCCTTTTCCCCTGGTGATAACTTCCTTTCTCCTTCCTAAGGCTTTAGGAAAATCAATAGTTAAAGGAGGAAAAGTCTCATCCATGATTCTCCCCTTTTATCTTCCTTGTCACACTTTGCTGCTCCCCCACTCCCACCCCCACCTCCTTGAGTTGTGTCATCTTCTCCACCAACACATCCTTTCTTTTATCAGTTTCCTTCCTGCTCCAAGGGTGAATATGGTACCCATGATGCAACCACCGACTTAGAGCAGACAAGGGTTCTTATTCCTGGCTCAGGCACAAAACGCTATGTGACACTGGACAAGTCCTTTCTTTGTAAATCTTAGAGCAGCCCACAGATCAATCCCATAACCGTTCAGGTAAAATCCCATTATTTGGTCTGTCATTGTCCCAACTGAAAGTGACCTACCTCTCTCTGCCTCTGTCTCTTTCTTTGTCTCTCCATCTGCCTCTATCTCTCTCCCCCTCTGCCCCCTTCAAATACTCTCAGAGTGCTCTTTCTGGATCTCTCACTTGGCCCTATTACAGTCTACCTTGAATCAAGCTTCTTTGTGTACATCTCTACCCCATTAGAATATTTGCTTTTGGAAGGCAGACACTGTACCACTGTTTCACCTTTATATCTTCAGGGTCTAGTATTAGAATTCTGTTGTATATTGTGGGTAATAATTGATTTAGCTTGAATTAAATTAGCTATGTACATAACAGGTATGCCTAGGTGTTGTCCTACAAACTATCCCCAGTGCCACCACATTTAATAATGATTGAAGACTGACGATTCATGAGTAGTTTATACATACTGTTGGACTAGGCCTTTGCTGAAGCTCCACACAGATAGAGACTTGTGAAGGTGAAGAAAAATGCAGAGAAGAGGGGGGATATGACACAGACTTGGGCCTGGATACCTGGAGGGAGGCTAGCTCAACTTGGCCACCTGCCACATGATGAAGACCAAAATGGAGATGTTTCTGAGTCATTCTGAGTCTCTGCACCAAACAGAAGCTATATCTAAGGACAGAGACATAGACCCAATGTAGGGAAAAAGACAGGGCTGTGAGTTATGAGGATTGTTAGGGTCTGAAGGAGGAGATTAGCTTTTTTATTAAATGTGAGTGTTTTCCCATTAGGAAGGTGACTCACCTAGGGTAGTACTATAAGTCAGAAGGATTATATAGGTGCCTGAGGAAGGAAAGCTCTGAGCCCTTTCCCCTAGAGTTTTGGGGGTGTGGGGGAGATAAGTTCAGAGGTCTTTAAAGATCCCTGTGTCACAAGAGCGTTGTCTTGACTATTTTCAAGCTCAGGTATGATTCTTTGGAATTTTTTGTTTAAAGTTAGATAAGGCTTACCCTGTATTTGGTGATATATGAGCCTAAGTAACTAAGTACTTGCATGGGAACTTAAGGACCCTTTTCTTTTGTTTTGGAAATCTAGATATGAACTAAATTCTGGTGTTTCTGGGGGAAATCGAGGTTGGAGGACAAAAAAAAGTACGATTATTAAAAAATCCCTTCCTGCCTTACACACCCACACAAAGTCTTTATAAATCCAGAACTGCAGTTCTGATCCATGATTTCCATATCAATATATAGAGAACTTTATAACAAAGTTTCTTCCAGGACTTTTGGGAAGGCGGGTGAATGAGAAGCTGTACCAAAGCTCAGCTTCCCTTCATTATCTCAGAACACCTAGAAATGCCCCAGATAAAGGACAAGAACCCATAAACCAATAAAGGAGATAACAGGAGAGAAGTCTTCACAAGGAAATCTTTATTGTACAACCAAAATACTGAAGTGGTGGGTAAGCAAAGAAAAGCTCCTAATAAAATGAAGAAATATTATGGGCTAAGAGAATATGTGGCATAGTAGATAGAAATCTGGGCCTGGAGTCAGAAAGACCTGATTCAAATCCAGTCACAAATACTTAGTAGCTATGTGATTGTAGGCAAGTCACTTACCTCTGTTTGCCTCAGTTTACTCATCTGTAAAATGCCCTGGAGAAGGAAATGGCAAACCACTCCAGGATCTTTGCCAAGAAAACCCCAAATGGGGTCACAAAGAGTCAGTCACAGCTGAAAATGACTGAACAACCACAAAAGGATACTAGATGATATTTCCTGAAGAACAAAATAATTCTGAACAACCCAGTACTAGAACACCAGGGTAGACTGGTCAAACATCAACCGGGAAATTTCATAAAAAAAAGAATTGAAGGGAGAGATGAGGAGTGAAATTAGAACTCAGTATCCAAAATCAGAAAGGAAAAGGATGGCCTCAGATAGAATCTGGAAAACTATAATGAAACAATAGAGACCATGAAAACTAGAATAAAGAACTCTAAAATTCAGTGATTAAAAAAAAAAAAGAATTATCAGAACAAAGTTAAGAGATGGCAAAGCTACTTCTATATTCTAGTGGATTACCCATATTCACAATTGTTTTGGGAGCTGGTTACAATTTTTTTTTCCTGATGCAGTGTCTTATATAAGAAGTGCTTTCTTATGGTCCTTTTCTAGGTAACAGTATTCTAAAAGGATAAAGATAGGAATTGAACCTGTGATTTTATTGATGTAGAGAACTCACCTATGAGGAATGACTCCAGGTATGAGTCTGTCACCTTCTTTGCAATTTATAATCTTTTTTTTTTTTTGCTTTTTGGAGGGGGGAAGGTAGGGCAGTTGGGGTTAAGTGAGTTGCCCAAGGTCACATGGCCAGTAAGTGTTAAGTATCTGAGGTCACATTTGAACTCAGGTCCTCCTGACTTTAGAGCCAGAGCTCTGCTCGCTGTGCCACCTAGCTGCCCCTATAATTTACAATCTTAAAGAGCACACTACAGCACTAAAAAATGAAGTGATTTGTCCAGGGTCACACAGCCAGTATGTATCAGAGGTAGGATTTAACTCAAGTCCTCTTCATTTCAAAGTCACCTTTCTATTACCTTTTATACAAATAAAAGCTAATTATGTGCTTTTTTTATTGTGGGAAGTGGGGAGGAAGGCTGAGCTAATTGTTTGTGTTGTCATTAATCACCTTACCCTTCTCTACCTTAAATATCATAACTATGAAGCCAAACCCATTTCAGCTCCCAAACATGTGAAAACCAAAAACACAGAAAGTTCCAGAGCTAGAAAGGAAAAAAAGGTAAGGTTGTAACAAGTCAATCAGTAAACATTTATTAAGTACCTACTCTGTGCCAGCATTGTACTAAGCGCTGAAGATACAAATGCAAAAAAGAAAGATGGTCCCTGCCCTCAGGAGTTTATAACCTAATGGTGGAAGGTAACTCGCAAGAGGAAGGGACATTGAAGGGTTGCATATACAAGTGTACAGGCATGACAGCTCTCCTCTCCTGTATTAGTCTGCTACTTAGACTGTTGACTGAGAGGTCTGATGACTTGCTTAGGGTGTTACACAGTCAGCATGTGGTAGAAATGAGACTTGAACCCAAGAAAACCCCAGATAGGGTTATGAAAAGTTACATGTGACCGAAACAACTGAATAACAACAAAACCCCCTCCATTAGAACCCAAGCTCGTTCCGGGGAGGGACTGTTTCTTGGGACAGCTTGGGTGATGCAATGGTTAGAGCGCCCAGCTTGGAATCAGGAAGACCTGAGTTCAAATTTGGCCTCAGACCTTTACTAGGTGTGTGACCCTGGGCAAGTCACTTAATTCTGTTTGCCTCAGTTTCCTCATCTGTAAAATGAGCTGGAGAAGGAAATGGCCAACTGCTCCAGGATCTTTACTAAGAAAACCCCAAGTACAATCATGAAGAGTTGGACACATGACTGAAATGACTGAACAACAGTGACCAGACTCAGATGGACTCTTTATCCACTATACTGAACCATCCCTCTGGGGATTATTTTTTAAGTTGTTTTATTTTTAAGTCTAGAGAAGAGAAAACTGATAAGGAACAAGAGACCTCCAATGTACAGTATATTGAAAGTAGAAATCAATCTGAATTTTTCTGTATAGAAATTCCCTGGAGTGGGAAGAATTCAGCTGCTCATGTTCCTATAATGGAAGTTAACCTTGATTCAGAGGAGGGGGAAAGGTGTTCACAGAATCCCAGAATCTTGGATGTAGAAGGAACCTGAGAAACCATCTAACTAAGAATCTCTTCTACAACATCATGGACAAGGGTTATCTACCCTTTGCTTCAAAACCTCTGGTGAGAAAGAGACTGCTCTCTTCCAAGGAATTCTGCTTTCGATACCTCTAATAAGTAGGAAGTTTTCCCTTACATTCAGCCAAAATTGGCCTCTCTGCAATTTCTATATGTTGCTCCTTTTTCTGAGGTCAAGGAGAACAAGTCTCAACCCACTTCAGAAACTCGAAGATAGAATGTCTTCCCCAGGTCTTGCCTTTTCCAGGCTAATTAATCATCCTGTCTCTTCGAATAACCCACATGTGACATGCCTGTCTCAGTCACCTTCTGAATGTGCTCCTGTTTGTCAATATCCTTCTAAAATTCAATGCTAAGAATTGAACACAAAACTCCAGATAAAGTTTATCACCTTTGCTTTAGCTCTCAGGTAGCCTGTCATTCATGACAATAGTTTTTTGGCTATCATGTCAAATCTTTGATTCATCCGGCATTTGGAGTCCTCAAAAAATGGCAGTTAGAAGGTGCAGTGGATATAGTGAGTACGTAGCCTAGAGTCGGGAAGACTTGAGGTCAAATCCAGCCTCAGAGACTTACTAGCTGTATGACCCTGGACAGGTCACTCAATCCCATTTGCCTCAGTTTCCTCATCTGTAAAATGAGTTGGAGAAGGAAATGGCAAACCATTCCAGTATTTCTACCAAGAAAACCCCAAATAAAGTCATAAAGAGTTGGATGCGACTAAAATGGGGGAACAACAAAAGTCCTCTAAAAACTTCCAGATCTTCCCCCCCCCATCCCCTTACACACACACACACACACACACACACACACACACACACACACACACACACAGGAACTATTCAGCCATGGCTTCCTTAGCCTTTAAAATGGCTCTGAGGGCAGGACTCCCTCTTCTGCGTCGATATCCCTGCGCTTAGCACATGGAAAATGTTTAAGAAATATTTATTTATTGATTCTGTATTTGTGAAGCTGATACTGGAACTCAGGCGTAGAACTTCAATTGTGTATTAAATTCAAGCTAAATACATTTTAATAGGATTTCCTATTAGATTTAATTTTATGAGAGGTTTAGAGTTTTGAAATTGTATTGTATCCCGACTTTATTTACTATTATAGATACAGGGTAAATGTCCTAAACCCTTTGTGTGTGTGTGAATCTGGACCCTCCTGGCAGCCTGGTGAAGTTCATGGATCCCTTCTCAGATAATATTTCTAAATCTATAAAAGAAACTCCACAGGACAGTGGTTCTCAACCTTCCTAATTCCGCTACTCTTTAATACTCGTATGTGGGCGTATCTGCATGTGGGCGGACCTGCCTGGAGACGGATAGAGGAGCCATGTCTCGGTTCCTAAGACCATCGGAAATATGTGTTTTCCCATGGTCTTAGGTGACCCCTGTGATCCCTGTGAAACAGTCATTCGATCCCCAAAGGGGTCATGACCCACAGGTTGAGAACCACTGCCATAAGATTACAAAGAAGACCAATTATTTTGAAATAGTTATTAAAAAAATTTTTTTTAAGTTCATGGAGTCCATATAAAGAACCCCAACTAAACATGATATGTCTATTCTTCATCTCTACCTTGAGGCAGTGGGACAGCATGGACAGGGGACAGTGGAGAGGGCACGACATTCAGTAAAGTAAGAACAGAGTTTGAATTCTGACTCAGACACTAGCTAGGTGATTAGGAACTAATCAAAACTTCTTTGAGTTCCAAGTTTCTTTTTCTGTAAAATAAGGACAAAAACATTTATATTTTGTAACTACATATACTATTTGAATACTACTTCTACCCTTGGTGTCATGAGAAAAAGTGCTATGCAAATCTTAGAGTATTATATAAATGTATAGTATTAATATTAGAGTATCATTATTATTATTATAATGTTATAATAATATTATTACTATAGAATACAGGGAACTGGATGCACCTAGCAGTGTCAGGTCAGATGGAATTATTTACTACATATTAAACACCAGAATTAGTTATTTCCTGAGGGAGGCGGTACAACCTCCTTTATAGGTTCTTTAAAAAAATGGAATTGATTCTCCACTGCTTGAGATAATTTAGAAAGGTGCTTTCTGAAAGCAAGGAAATGAATTCCTTTCTGCCGGGGTCCCTTTCAGGCCTAATCGCTCAGATAATCGAATCCACAGTAGTTCCCAAACTCCTCTGTGTTAGAATTTGATTGAGAGTGCTCATTCAGCACATATCTGAGCTGTGATATTCTCTGTAGCATTTTTAACTTGTGGTTTTCTAAACAAACAGATTTAATTCCAAATTTTAATAGCAGCACTGCAGGCTATAAAATATTCACTTTGTTTTTATAAATATATGCATTATTTACTGCAGAGCAAATAAAATATTTACATTGTTGGGTTTTTCCCTCACAACACTATCTCTGTCTCTTAACATTTATTGCTTCTAACAATTCTGACAGCAGAAACAAGCTTCCATCCTTAGTTCCCTTCTTTTGCTATTTCCCAATTAGTCCTAGAAATGAAAATTGGTCTTCTTCAAGTACAAATTCCTAAGAATTTAACAGGTTGTGGTCAAATGTAGTAGGAAAGATGCTGTAACTGGACTCATGAGTCTTAGGTTCAAATCCCAATTCTGACATGTTTTAGCTGTGTGACTTTGGCATAGTCACAACCTCCAAGAGCGTTATCAGTAAAAGGGGAATGATAAATGTGTGTACTATCACCCTCAAAGTGTTGTGAGGAATGTACTTTGTAGAACTTAAAATACTGTACAAATCTAAGCAATTATTATAATACTGGACCTCCCAGAGTCCTCTCAGAAGTGTTAACTTTCAAAATCCCTGCCCTCCTAATTCTCTTACTGCCAAGCAACATGAGGCATGTTGGCCTAAAGTAACCCCTCAAAGCCAAAGTTTACAGCAAACTGAGGAAGCTTTCTGCAGAAGATGAGAGGCATTCTGGGGAAGCAAAGAAGATAACAAGCTTGTCAGAAGGGATTCTGGCTCCTGCCAATGCGGATGAACAAAGAAAAAGAAAAGATGAGTAACGTTCCCACTCCAGAACGGACATGGAAAGATGAAGAGGTGTGAATTTCTCCATCTTTGAAGGAATTTGTTTTCACCATGCAGCATATCTGGGGGAAAGAGATTTGGAGTTACAGGATGCGGGTTCAAACTCAGACACTTCTCAATGTATGATCCTGGGCAAATACTTCACATCTCTCCATCTTGGTCTTTCAGTCCGAGAAACTGAGAGCTCTTCAGATCTGGGAAGGGAGGAAGTTATAGCAAGCAGCGGCTCAAAGACAAGGTGAGAAGGTCACTACCAGAGTATGGCTGAAAGCAGATGATGGTATAATTGAGAAATAATTAACAACCTAAATAAAAATACAATAAAACACAATGTTAATGTGTGGTTTTCTAAGTCAATGTGCTATGTGCAGGGTCTTTATATATGGTTTAGTTCCACCCCACCCTCCACTTTCTATTTGAATTTGACATCACTTATGTGAAGAGACTGATGGGGATCAAAGAGGAAAGACTGGAAAAAGTTGGACCTATTTTGAATGGACTGCCTTCACTAAGTACAATAAGACTAAAAAGCTGCTAAGTCAAGGCAATTTGTGGATCTATATTCTTTTTTTTAAAAATTGTGAAAAATGCTTTAAATCATTATTGATTAGAGAAATGCAACCTTGAGATATCACTTTACAACTATCAGATTGGCTAAAATTATTGAAGGGGAAAGTGACAAATGTTGGAGGAGGCATGGAAAAAATGGGGCACTAATCTAACCATTTTGGACAGCAATCTGGACTTGTGTCCAAAGAGTTATTAAATTGCCTATAACTTTTGACCCAGCAATACCACACTAGGTCTGTTTCCCAAGATGATTAGGGAAAAATGAAAAGAGCTTATATGTTCTAAAATATTATAGCAGCTCTCTTTGTGGCAAAGAACTGGAAATCGCAGGGATGCCCATCAATTGGGAAATGACTGAAGTAACTGTAGCATATGATCATGATGGAATACTACTGTACTATAAAAAATGATGAGCTCATTAATTTTAGAAAAACACAAATAGAGTTGCATGAAATAATGAAGAGCAAAATGAGCAGAACCAAAAAATTATTGTATACAGTAACAATATTATTTAAAAACAACTTTGAGCAACTAAGTCATTTTCATTATTATAAATACCCAAATTAATTACAAAGGACCTATGAAGGAAGATTTTCTGCATCCAGAGAAAGGACTGATAAACAGAAGTATGTATAGAATGATTTTACATATATATGCATGTATACTGTGTGTATATATTTATATACATACATATTTTACAGGTATGTTATATATACATATGCATTTATCTGTGCATATTTCAGTCTAATGGTATCATCTCTAGGTCAGAGCTGGGGGAAGGAAAGAAAAAGGGGAAAAAAGAGATTTACATGATCATTTTATTCTGTATTTAAGAGGAATAACAAGTATGTAACAGATTTGCAATTTCGTGTACAATCATCTTTTTAAAATTCTACTATGTTATGGGAAATGCTTGTTTTATTTCATAAATTAAAAATAAAATAAAAAATTTAAAAATTGTATTGATATCTTCGGTATTTCTATCACCTTCATTTCTAAATATAGCCCTCCTCTCCCCTACTCAGACAGAACCTTTGTGACAAAGACAATAGAAAGAGAAAAAAACACAGATCAGCAAAACGAGTTGATATACCAACCAATTCCAACAGTGTATACAATGGTCCACACCCAGGGACCCCATCCTTTGCAAGGAAAGGAAGGTGGCACATTTTCTTATCCTCTTTCTAAGGCTAAGCTTGGTCATTACAGTTGTGTTATATATGTCTTCAGTAAGTCATTGGAGTGGAGCTAGCAATAGTGCAAACTCCTGCGTCTTCTCCACAGTCCTTGGCTTAAGTCCCAAAGAGGAGCCCCAAGATGACATGACCAAATCACTTTGGGAATAGCAGAGCTGAAAGGGGAAGCAGACTATGTTTTCCCTGGGGTCCTCACTGTGCTCTAGACAAAGGGCTCTTGGGAAGGAAAAGAGAAGTTTGGCTGGGGGCACAGGGTATGTTGGGGCAGATTGACTTTAGATGTCCAACTAAGGAGTTTTTACTTTATTAGACAGACAAAAGGGAGCCACTGAATAATTTAGACAAGGATAGGATACAGTGATAGTGCTACTGTGAGAAGACATGGCACGGTGTGCAGGCTAGATTAGAAATGGGAGGGACTGAAGGCAGGTACACTGGTTCTAGGGCTATTGTAATAGTCTGGAAAAGTTGTAATAAGGTCCTAAAACAGAGTGGTTACAGTGGGAGTAGAAAGGAAGAGACATGTAAGCAACATTTAAATTGAGATTTGGCAATTGGTTGGTCAGGAGAGTGAGGGGTAGATGAAATCCTACTTTAAGATCTTAAGCCTGGGTTAAAGAATAGGGTTACCACTAATCAAAACAGGGAGGTCAGGAGGAGGAACTAGTTTGGAGTGGGGGTGGGGGAAAGTTAATGAGTTCGATTTTAAACATGACGAGCTTATGGCTTTAAAAAGATGTCCAAATACAAAGAGACAATTGTCAGTTGGAAATATGCATCAAGAATGCCACTCTCTGAATAGACAGACCAGGCCTGGTGGGAGTGGATGAGATGTGTAAAGATGTGTAAAGGCAGAGTGTGTAAAGAAAGAAGAGAAGGCTGAGGGCAAAGCCTTGGGAAAGGGAAGCAGGGGAAGAGCAGAGGAACCAAAGTCAGGGAAAGGGAAAGGAAAGGTCAGGGAAAGCAGGGAGGGAGAACAAAAATTTTACGGTCATGGCAGTCATGAAAGGAGAGAGTATTTCATAGGTGAGGCGGTTGATAGTGCTGAACTCTGTAGGATGGTAAAGGCAGATAATAATGAAAAAAGCCATTGGATATAGCCATCAGGAGGCCACTGGTGATCTTGAAAAGAGCAGTTTCAGTGGAGTGGTAGAAACTGAAGCTGAACTGCAAATTCAGGAGTAGTGAGGAAGTAGGAGCAATAGCATACATGATTCTGATCAATTTAATGACAAAAAAGCAAGAGTAATAGAAAAGTAATTTGAGGGAGGAGGTGGAATGAGAGGTTGGTTTTAAGTGTGACAGGAGAGACTGGGGCATGTTTACAGTAGTAGGGGAAGGACCTGGAGAAGAGAGAAAGATGGATGGGTGAAAGAGGCTAATTTTGGCTCATTTAGGGAAACATTTCCTAACAATTGGAGCTGTCTAAAAAAAATGGAACAGGCTGTCTCTTTCCTTCAGACTGGAGTTCTTTAAGCAGGGGCTGGATGTCTGCCTTTTAGGGGTGTTTTATGTGTTCCATATGCTGAATCAGAACAGAAGGACCAGGTTTAATCTGGGAGATACTGAATGATAATACTATATTCCATGGTCTGTGTATCAAACCAGAGTTTGTCTGGGAATATCTGGATTTGGTTCTTTTCTAGGTTTTCTAAGTGTCAAACATAGAACAAAGCTTCTTACACATAAGAAAGAGAAAAGGAAGACTCATATCCAAACCCACAGACAGTCAAGAAAACTTTTCCCTCTTGTGGGCCCCACCTTTCCCAAGGAATAACACAACCACTCCAGATTTATAGGGCATCCTGGGATTGAGATTCTCTTTCCAAAATGAAAATGAACTTCGAGTTTCTAGAGAGCCCAGCAACTCTCCTCCCTGATAGGTCTCATGTTCCTTCAGGACCTACACAGTCTGCATGACTCACAGTACAAATGAAGGGCCAGGTTTGCTTTACCACATTACGGTTATGTACGTGGGTATTCCTCAGTTCCATACCCTATAACTCATTGGCATGGTTAAGGAACACTCTTGCCAGTCTATTGTCGCTGTTCTCCCTGGCATCACCTCAAAATGAAGCTTGGAAGCTTTGTTGCTACTGGACTCCATCTTCATAGCCACCATCTGTTTCCCACTGCTACTGCCTGAGGGAAGCATCCATCACAGCTCTTTTAAAATGGGACTACCATGGGTCAATATGCCTGTGGGCTAAGTCTCTTGTTAGTAAGCTCCATAGCCCCCTCACTGGCACACAAAAGAGCCATGAAAATTTTTGTGGAAATTGCCCAACTCACCCTTTTAAACTTGCTCCCAGTTTTTACTCCTTGCTGAATTAGGATGACTGAATCTCACTCCCCTGTCCTCTACCTCAGGTTTAGGGTGATGTGCTCTCAAACATGGCCAGGACCCACTTGTTATCTCATGAACAAGGGGAAAAGATGCTTGCACCTTTTTTTCCTTCATCTTTCTGACTCCATCATCTTTCTCCTTCACAACTCCTTGTCCAGCACCAGGCCATGAAAACTGTGTGGAAGCTCAGAGAAGCCTCGATAAATCCTAGAACCAGCGGAAGGAGGAGAGACAAAACTGAGCAGTCCTACATGTTATAGGACTTTACACACAATCCTGCCACACATATTCATGATTTTAGATAAATATAAGACCTTAAGCAAATTACTTCACTTTTTTGTGGGTCTCAGTTTCTTTTTCTGTATAATGAGAGTATTGAACCTTCCCATCTATTAATAGTGTATGATTCTAACTCCTCTGCAACACACCAGCGCTTCTGTGGATGAGTCAATGAAAGCCAGTGACTAAAAATTCTTTGTATCCTCACTGCTAGGGATGTGTCTGGCATGTAGTAGGTGCTTAATAAATGTTTAATGACTGACTACTGATCACAGCTAACATTTATACACTACTTAACTATGTGCCAGGCCCTGTGCCTTACAATTATTATCTCATTCGGGCCTCACAACAACCCTGAGAGGTTGGTGCTGTTATCGATTCCATATACGGAAACTGAGGCAAACAGGGGCTAAGTGCCCAGGCACACACAGTAAATGTAGTGAATGTCTGAGGCTGGACTGGAGCTCGTCTTCCTGACTCCAGGGAGATCTATGACTTTGTGAGCTTTGCAGTAAGAGAAACCCTAGAAAACCTAAATAACCAGCGGCAGTGTGGGGCTACAGAATCCCAAGGCAACTTTGCACAGCTTCATCGTTAACATTCTCACTATCTAGTCTAGCCTGAGATAAATGAGGAAGTACGCTCTCTCTCTCTCTCTCCTTCCTGAAATATTGATTCCTCTGCAAAAGGGGGAAATTCAGAGACCAGGGAAGGCAATAATTCAGAAGTCTAAGACCAAAGGGCAACATCTGCCTAGAATTGCAAATTGGGGCATCCAGAGGCCAGAGAATCATAGAGTTTTATGACTGGAAGAAAACTGAGCCCTTCTCATTCAGATTTTGTTCTTTAGGTTTTTTGGCTTGTGTCCAACTCTTCTTGACCCCATTTGGGTTCTTCTTGGCAAAGATACCGAAGTGGTTTGCCATTTTCTTCTCCAGTTCATTTTACAGATGACTTGCCCAGGGTCACACAGCCAGTTAAGTTGTCTGAGGTCACATTTGAACTCAGAAGATGAGTCTTCCTGACTGCAGGCCCATGGTGCCACCTAGCTGATCCAGAACCCTTGTTTTTCCCTTGTCCAGAAACCTTATTTTATAAAGGAGACAGTCAAGGCCAGAAAGGAAAAATAACTTTGGTAAGGTCATATCTAGTTAGCCTGAGAGGCAGGACTGGCACTCAGGTCTCTTGACCCCTAATCCAGTGGATTTGTTGTTTGCTTCCTTTTCCCTGGACCATTCTTAGGTAATGGTTTAAGTAGTTTGCCTCTGCATTAATGGCATTGTTCTTCAGAGTCAGGACGCCGCTGCGAAACAGTTAAGGCAACCGGGGCAGCAGCAAGCAGACCACTGAAGGTCCTCCCATCATCTTTAAAGATACAGATAGAATGGCGTACCCTCCAGGCTACTGATTGCCCTCTCTGGCATCTGACCTTGTTCTTCATCAGCATGTTTTGTTTTTCCACCACTTTCATTTCTCATACCCCTTTCAACTTCCCTACTCAAAGAGTGGGGACACCTTTGGAACAAAGAACAGAAGGAGGAGGTGCGGAGAAGTGCTGTTCTGCTCCCATGATCCTCCACTCCTGCCAAGAAGGGAAAGAGATTCACATTCTTATCTCATTTGGCGGGCAGAACCTGGTTGTTATAATTACACAACATTGAGCTTAGGGTTTTTTATTTTGTTTGCTTGTTTTCTATTTATGCTGTTGTAATAATTGTGTGTACTGTTTTTTAGGTTCTTCACTTTGCATCAGTTCACATAAGTCCTCTCATGCTTCTCTGAAGTCTTCATAAGAATCACTTGTAGTACAGTCATACCGTATTACATTTATGTACCACAGTTTGTTCAGACCAGGGATTCTTCAGCTTTTTGTGTCGTGGATCCTCTGGCAGTGTGGTGAAGCCTTTGGACCCATTTTCAGAATAATATTTTTAAATGCACAAAATAAAATACACAGGATTACAAAGGAAACCAATTATATTGGGGGGTGGGGAGAATGTAATTTTCCTCATCAAAGCGCTCAGACTCCCTGAAATCTTTGGATCTGAGTGGTCTAAGGGCTCCAGGTTAAGAAGCCCTGGTTTAGATATTCTTCATCCAATCCATCCTGCTCTTCCTTTCTTATGGCAGAGATAGTAATCCTCATGTATTGTTCAGCCTGATTTGTAGTTTAGGAAACTTAATGTGAAGTGACTACAGCGTATGTCCCTAACAGCAATATCTCATTGTTTGCCTACCCTCCTCTCGAGGCCTACTTTGTTCCCTCATGATGGTACCGTGGTTTCTCAAAGGTCACATCAGAACCTCCAAGATCTGAAAGATTCGATCAAGCCGAAAAGACACCAAGCAGAGCCCGCTGAAGTGCCGATCACCTGCCTGTTACCTGAGTGCTAGCCTCAATGAATACTCTCCCAGTGAGGGGCTCATTGCCAGGGTGGCAGCAGGGCGATGGGCTTTTGTGGCCATGGCAGCTGTTTTGAACACTGCATACCAAGTCATAGAAGGGAGAAGGGAGCATCCAAAAAGTCAAAATCACAGTCTGAGAGTAGTAGAGAGAGTACCGTGAAACTGAGTGTGTAACAGCTAACATATCTTACACATGTTCGTTATTATATATTATATATCAGTGTAATAACTCATAAATTATATCACATATAAGTGTAACAACTAACAACATTCAGCATGTGCCAGGCGCCGTGCTAAGCATCCTAGAATTACCATCTCATGAATCCTCCCAGCTCTCAGTTCCAGGTGCCGCGTGGCTCACACGTGGGTGCCGTTACTATCCCCGTATTTTACCATCTTTCAGTCATTTTTCACTTGCCTCTGACTCTTCATGACCCCATCCAGCCTAGGGTTTTCTTGACAGAGATACTGGAGTGGTTTTCCATTTCCTTCTCCAGCTTATTTGACAGGTGAGGAAACTGAGGCAAACAGGATTAATTAAGTGACTTGCCCAGGGCACAGAGCTAATAAGCATTTGAGACCAGATTTGAACTAAGGAAAATGAGTCTTGCTGACTTCAGGCCTGGCACTCTATCCACAGTGCCACCTAGCTGCTCTATCCCCATTTTACAGATGAGAAAACTGAGGCAAACAGAAGTTAAGAGGTTAAGCCCAGGGTTATACAACTAGGAAATGTCTGAGGTATGATTTTAAACTCAGGTCCTCCTGACTCTGGGTATTCTATCCACGGTGCCTCCTAGCTGCCTCATATATGAAAACGAATTTTTCAGGCCCTTAGAAAAGAGTATTTTATTTAGGGATTCTTTCAGAAATACGAGAGTATACTATGACAATGACATAATTTTCCTAGGTGGATTAAACTAGGTGATCTGTGAAGTCTGTTCCAGCTCTGAGATTCTATCATTTGAAATCGGGACAGTTTCTGACAATATAGGGTAGAGGACTGCGGTAACTAAATGTACTACTTTTATGAACAGCCATGAAAATATTCAAGTCGCCAAGATTTACTGAACAAGACTAAATGTAAACCCATCACTTGACTACTGACTATTCCTCACAATTTCTATCTAAGGTTCCTGATCCATCAATAATCAATAAGTATTTATTAAAATGCCTTCTATGTGCCATGTACTAAGTGCTGCAGATGAAAAAAGAGGCCAAAAAAACCAAACCCTGACCTCAAGGCCCTCACAATCTAATGTTCTGTGGTACTAATAGCGCCTGTGTCAAACTAAGCCAGTCAGTGTCCCAGCTGAGATCAGAATTGGAAGCTCTTAAATGCCACTCCATTTCCACATGTCACTCTGTCGATCAACAGACAACTGATCTTCCTTTCTGTCTTAGAGGGAAAAAACAGGCTTTTATGGGAGTTCTTTTTTTGGTTTTTTTGGTAGATTGACAAAGCTCTTTTAAAACATGGCCTCTGGTTGAATTAGAAGATGTCCAATTTCAGCCTTTTCAAAGCTCTCGATAGTCAGGGAGTTAGCTGATCACAGCACAGTGTAATTTGGGTAGTAGAGGCTGACCCTGAATTATCGGCTCCTTTTTAAAGCTGAAAGCCCCTCATCTATCAGACATTTCAGAAAGGATGCTGACAAGATGGAACCCACTCGGAGGAGGGTCACCAGGATGGGCAGGGGACTAGCAAGCCCTTACCTTGACAAACTTGACAAACAGTCGAGGAGAAGGGCTGTTCATCTGTTTTTCTGGGTTTAGAGATAAGAAATAGAACCAGTAGGTACAAGGGAAGGGGAGACAGATTTTGGCTAAAAATAAAGAACAATTTTATGGAGTGGCAGCAGTAGACAATTATTTCTGTTTTCCACATTCTTAAAGAAGGATAATATGCTTTCAGCACCTTGTATGTTGCAGGTGCTCGGTGAGCACCTGTTGGCTTAATCTGATTTCTCCTCCTCCCTCCACCAGTGACATAATAAAGTTAACATTTACCCAGGCATTTGGTCTTCACTTAGTTTTATCCCTTCCTCAGGCTGTGAATCTATTTTACTCCCACAAAGGAAACAGATCAAGGCCACAGGGAGAAGCCAGGGCAACCTGACACCTTTCTCACCAGTGGACATTCACTCACCTCAGCACCTGGTATTTCTAGGCCTGCTGCAGGGGCTACGAGTTAACACGTTTCGTCTTCTGTTTTCTTGCTCAACACTTAGAAAGGACCCACCGAGTGTTCAGCCCAGCGTTACCAACAAAATTGATCTCCCTCTAAAACACATGTCGATCTTCTGGGAGAGAAATATCTAAATGCAATGCCAAGGTTTTAGAATTTAGTCCTAAGCACACTATTGTAGTTATTAGAGCATGTTAAGAATTTTCACCTTTCTCACACAGAGCAAGATTGTTTTTTAATTAAAAAAAGGAAAAGGAAAACTCTGAAAAGCTATGTTAGTGTTACCAAGCTTTAGGTCTGAAGTGTCTTGTTAATGGAAGTAAGAAAATAAAACCCACATTTGGACCATCTCTCAGACCAGTCCAAAGGTACCCTAAAGACAAAATCTTAATGATATCCCCAGTACTTTCTTAGCAGTAATTTCATGGTAGCTTTGCTATTCTTCTTCTTCTTTTTTTTTTTTAAGGAGAAATAGAAGGTACTTCTTTACTTTCATAATTTCATCTGTTCCCACACGGGAGTGACAGGAACAGAGAACTCTAATGGAAATGGGATGATTGATATGTCTACAAAATCTCTCTAGTGGTTAAGTCCTTTCAGGGGAAATTGCGACCACAGCGTCAGCTCTGCTCTGCTCACTACCCGTTGGAGTGGTTATGTTTTTAAAAATCAATAAACTCCGTGTTTGGAGACCTTCAATATGATATATCACCCCGAAAAGGTGATGACATTACCCTCCATAAAAACTTATCTGTAGTTTATTTCCATTTCTACAGAGTGAGATAAACAAACGTGCCCAATTCTTCCTCTCACACACAAAGGCCCAGACTTGTTTAAAAATGCTTGGTAAATATTTAGCATGTTTTGGGCAAGGAGTTGGGGACAGACGAAAGAGAATAGTTCTCCCATAGTAAGTGACATTAACTGTTACATCTGCAGAGCATGTCGTACAAATTATCACACTTGAATCTCACAACTGCTCTGTCAGGTAGGTATTTCCTTTGTCTTATACATGATTGTTTCTCCTCCTCCCACCCACCCCCTATTGGAAAAGCAGAAAAGTAAACCCTTACCATAAAAGTACATTGTCAGGCAAAAGAAATCCCCACGTTGTTTGTATCCAAAAATGTCCATCTTGTTCTGCCCCTTGTGTCCCTCCCCCTCTCTCAGGAAGTGGGCAGTATACTCCATCACCACTCCTCTGGAATCATAGCTGTCATTGCATGAAGTGAAGTTCTTAAAGCCTTGCCGAGGTGCTTGTCTCTACAGTACTGTTATTGTGTACATGGTTCTGGCTCTGCTTCCTTTACTCTCTATCGGTTCATGCAAGTCTTTCTAGGATTCTTTGAAACAATTCCATTCATCATTTCTTATGTCCCAACAGTATTCCATGACATTCACATAACATAATTTGTTCAGCCATACCCTTGCTTGGTTTTCATTTCCATTATACTACAACAAAGGTGTTATAAATATTCTGGGGAACATCGAGTCTTTATCTTCCTAGATGATACCATGATAGAAAGTCAAATGATAGAATCGAGGCAGGAATCAGGAAGACTTGAGTTCAGATCCTGCGGCAGATTAGCTGTGTGACCACGGGCAAATAATGCAACCTCTCTGTGCCTGTTTTCTCATCTGTAAGACAAGGGGGTTGAATTTAATGGCCTCTAAGATCCCTTCCAGCCCTAAATCTATAAAATGAGGTGGGAAAAGAGAATATCTATAATGTATAATTATGAGAGGCAGCTAGGTGGTAGATAAAGCACCAGCCCTGGAGTCAAGAGGCCCTGAGTTCAAATGTGACCTTAGACACTTATTAGCTGTGTTAAGCAAGTCACTTAACCCTAATTGCCTCAAAAAAAAAAGATCACTATGACATATTGCACATTTCAGGCTATTCTATTAGGTATGCTACTATGAAAATAACCTGTTAGTATTAAGTATCCTTTCTATTAATTTATGTCTTCAGAGAAGTCAAGTATGTCTCAAAGAGATACAAGTCAAGAGAAGTCAAGAAGTACTTCTGAACCACATTGTAACTAACTAAAATATAGACAAGGATATATATGATACTCATACAACTTAACAGTGTATATACAATACTACAACTATTGATGTCATGATAATACATTATATATCATACTAATACAGTAGTAAAACGGAAGCTCCTTGAGGGCAGGAAGTATACCCTCAGCGCCTGGCGCTAGTAGATAAATTAATAAACATTAGTCCAATCTGCTTCCAGTCCTGTTGATGATAACAGTAACCATGTACCACAGAGACCTACCTGGGAGGGTTACCGTGGGGGAGACAGCCCTCTGTAAGACAGAAAGGTTGTGGTTATCACAAGGTCGGAGCTCAAATCCTGCTTCTGACATATCCTGGCTGACGGACTCGAGTTGCTTCCTCTCTGGAGTTCTTGGGCAGCGCTCTATGGCTATTCCTTGTGGAGAAGGTACCAATTGGCATCGATAGAAAGATCTTCCTAAACCAATGAAGTCACAGGCTCAGGAAAAAAAAAAAATTAAACAAAGTATTGAAAAAATCTCAGCTAACAATAATGATGATGATGATGTAATTATTTCATGAACAAATAGGAGGTGACATAAAAGCTATACATTTTCTGAATTAGTTAAAACATCAGGAAATACTGTACTTGGTTTCTCTGGGGACTGAAGCATATGATGTGTAATTAATAAAAGGGATATTCCATACTTCATTGTTATTGTCCAATCGTTCTTCAGTTGTATCTGACTCTTTGTGACGCCATTTAGGGTTTTCTTGGCAAAGATACTGGAGTGGTTTGCCATTTCCTTCTCCAGCTCATTTTACAGATGAGGAAACTGAGGTAAACAGGGTGAAGTGACTTGCCCAGGGTCACACAGCAAGGAAGAATCTGAGGCTGAATCTAAACTCCAGAAGGTGAGTCTTCCTGACTCCAGGCCTGGCACTCTATCCATTGTGCCAACTAGCTGCCCTCATCTTTAATATTAATGTCAAACTATTCCTATAGTTCCTACCTTGAAAGAAGAGTCTTTTAATTTTTTTTTTGGAGAGGGGAAGGCAAGGCAATTGGGATTAAGTGACTTGCCCAAGGTCACACAGCTAGTAAGTGTGTCAAATGTCTGAGGCTGGATTTGAATTCAGGTCCTCCTGACTCCAGGGCCAGTACTCTATTCACTGAACCACCTAGCTGCCCCTGAAAGAAGTCTTAAACGTAGAATGTGTCACATATGTTATATATACATGCATAGATGACATATATTTGCACGTATCCGTATGTGTGTGCATGCATACAAATCATGAATCTCAGTCTCACTGAAAAAAGATAGCAGAGACTTTTGAAGAAGACTTCCTGAGCATGTTGCACATAGGGGGATGAGCTGAACTTGCGGCCAGATTAACCCTCATCATCCTCATTCCCATCAGTCTCATCACTCATCATGATGCCTGAATGAATGTAGGAACATTTGGCAAGAGTCAAATTCCCCAGAAATCTATCTCATTTTCAAAAGGTTTTATTTGGGTGTTTTCCCAGAACCTAATGAACATGCTTCACAATCATACACATGGAAGCCATAATGAAAAACCCATATAGACAGACAGTCTAGGCTCTTGCTATTACTGGCACCTGCTAACGAATAATCATGCTTGTCTAGACAGTGGATGGAAGAGGGAACTACTGGCTTGACAGAGAGGCAAATATCCTCCTAGTTACTTGGTGTCCTTTCATTCCCCCATCCTGGGCTTGAGCGAATTCCCCTAATACTTTTTTCAGATATTCAGTCACTAATTAGTGAACCTTTTTTCAGTTACACTCAGATACTAGTTACAGGATTATAACCTTTAAGCTCTGTACCTCCCAATCCAATTCAACAAGCTCCTACTCTGTGGCAAGAAATCGCACTAGGCTTTAGGAGTGGCACTGCATTAGGCACCCGGGGCACAACACTTTTAAAAGGAAATTGTACCTGCCCCCAATGAGCTTGCAGGAAGGTAGAAACCCTACACATACAGATAAATAAATACAAAACCTACAGACCAAATAAGTCATTTCTGGGTGGAAGGAAAAAGAACTGGGAGACTCCAGCTTAACAAGGGGCTAGGTGTTGCAGAAGGCTGAGATGAAGATGTAGGGCACTGCAGGCAATAGCCCACTGGGTAAACAAGGCAATGGAAGTCTCTTTGGGGCAAACTATCACATCAGATCATTGACGGCTACAGAACAAGATATCTGATCCCCACTGGGGGTCCGAATGACTTAAGGCACACCGTGTACTCTGCACCTCTGAGTTCTAGAAACATTCCCATTCTTTACCACCCTGTATTAGCCCACCCCCAAAAGAGGGCTAGGCTCATCTGGTCTGAAACAGGACAAGGTCAGATTGGGAAGTGAAGATTACCTTGTTCTATAGAAAGTGAAAGAGGAATTGAATGAAGCAAGTGACTCTCTGACTCTCCGTGAAGTTATAGAATCAGGCTCTTATTTCCACTTGGTTAACACTTTCAGAAGAGTTTTCAGGAACCATGAGTGGTCAGGACTTACTTCATTTTTCTATCTCATTTCTCCCTTGACACATTACCCCTTCACACCTTGGAGAAGCTGTTGGGCCACAGTAACAGGAATAAAGAGTGAATCAGAGAAAAATGGAGAACATGGTTTCTAAAGCTGTGTGTGACAGAATGGACTTAGCATCACATTAGGTGATCACAGGATAACTGGGCTCTTGGAAACAAAAGAGAATATGCTCTCTGTATGACCTGAGACCAGAAGATCATTGGATCATAGATTTAAAGATGGACTTTCAAAATCATCTTCAGTGGTTCTCAACCTTCCTAATGCCACGACCCTTTAATATTTGTATGTGGGCGTATCTGCATGTGAGTGGACCCACCTGGAGACGGATAGAGGAGTGGTGTCTTGGTTCCTAAGACCATCAGAAATAGGTGTTTTCCAACGGTCTTAGGCGACCCCTTCATGACCCACAGGTTGAGAACCGCTGATCTAGTTCAATAACCTCAGTTTAACAATCTAGGGAACTGTAGTTCAGAGTGGCTAAAGGATTTACCTGGTGCCATGCAGGTAGCGTGCAACTGTTCCAGACTACTGGCATGACACCCAATTAAGTCCCTCAATCCAAAGAAGATGGAGGGCCGGAGTCTCTTAATTTTATTAAATTCTAATCTCCTCAGCAGGCCTGCATCTGTGTCCTAAAAGAGCATCATAACATCATTATGTAATTAAATTACATAGTAACACAATAACTTATGATACTTTCTATCTCTGAGCCACTACTCAGAGCAATTTACAGACATCTCATAATCCAGTCATCTTTAAATGGACTCACTGAACAACGTAATGACCCCTGAGGCCTTGGTTGATAAGACATGGTCATGATGTCTAGGTGAATTTTTTTTCTTGTTTTTGAAAGCAACTGAGTGATAAAAAAGACTAAGTTTTAGTGATTGGACCAATTTTCCATTATCATGAGAAAAACATAACAAGCGTTTCCAGATACATGTTAGAAAGATTACTGAGCAAGAGGTCCAAGGTCTACAGTTCTTGTTCAGCCATTTTTCAGTCTTGTCCAACACTTCATGACCCCACAGTTTGGGTTTTCTTGGCAAAGATACTGGAATGGTTTGCCATTTCTTTCTCCAGCTCATTTTATAGATGTGGAAACTGAGGCAAAAAGGGGTTAGGTGACTTGCCCAGGGTCCTATAGGTAGCAAGTGTCTGAGGTCAGATTTGAATTCAGATCTTCCTGAATCCAGGCTCAGTACTCTACTCACTGGGCCTGTACAGTGGGTGGATGGGGCAGGGGAACAATTCTTGAGACTGGCCCTTTACTGCTAAGAAGGATCTCAGCTGTTTCCTAGGTGCTTTTATCACTAGAACAGGCATTTTCCAATCCACTGAGGTGATAGTTGTTCCATTTATGATACAATTCTCATACTCTAGAATAGAGGAATAGGGGAAAGACTTAATAATAAAAGTATCTCCTTAGCTATGGAACCTGGAACACAAGGAACTTAGTGGCTATCAACGTTCATTCTCATTTCCTGTTCTAGATTAAAACTACAGGTTGCCAGTAAAGAAACACCATGCATTGAAACACAAGTTAAATTCCACTTCAGTGATATGTGCAAGATATAAGTTTGCATTTGCTGTAACAATCAATTGACATTTGGTTAGGATGCAGATCTGACCCTTTTAGAAGTCATTCAGACATGGAACTGATCCTCCCCACTCCTGATGATAAGAAGTGGTCTGAAAAATCTAAGACATCCTCATTAACATTTTAAAATATAGGTGGCAATAGTAGCCTACAGGGAGTCTCCAAAACATTATTCTGGACAGAAATGGTTATTGACGAACAACACAAGAAGATGGAATTCCTAAGGCTTTTTGAATTATTTGGCACCAAGTACCAAACAGAACGGTCCAAGAAAGCTTGGAGTTCTCCTATAAGTGCTATAATGGTCTTAAGTGATGCTATATAGTCCTTTCCCTCTTCATCTTGTTTAGTTAGTTAGAATTTAGTCACAATTCTTTTCCCTTGTGCTACATATCTGCACACAATCTGTGACCTCTCAACCAGGTAGAGAAGATACCATCAGACTGAGTATCTTCTGCCCATTTCCTGGTACCAAGGCTGGAAAAATGGGAATAATAGACCTGCATATTCCTCACGTATCTGTCTTCGTTGCTAGAGACACCCTAAAATCACTAGCTTGAGTCATCTGATGTAAAAATGGAAAACCAGCGGTAATAAATCACATTTATATAGTTCTTTGAGGTTTCCAAAAACTTTCATCACAACAACTCTGAAAAGAAGTTAGTACAGATATTGCCAAATCCATTTTACAGAGGAAGAAGCCGAGTCTCTGAAAAGTTGAATCATCTGTCCTCAGTCACATAACTAGTGAGTATCAGCGGTGAAAGCTGAATCCAAGACCAGCACCCTTTCTATTATAACATATTGACTCTCGGAACCACTAATTCTCACAATAATTGTTAATGATACTGTCATTTTGTTGATAATGAGTGTCCCTAGAGATGTGAGTAGTCTTAACATAAAATATAGGGCATTGAACATAAATCTGAAGAGCAAAAGCTGGAGTTTCCTTTTGAAGATCAGATGTCAGCAGGGACAACTGAGAGATCAGGGGAAATTGGCAATGTGGGTTTTTAACCTTCCCTTTTTTCAGTTGTGTTTTTTTTTTTTTAATGAAGTAAGTGATTGCTCAATGTAGAACACCTTGGCATTGCTTGTTAAAGGGAATTTTCAGTAAGTTTGTTTCTCCTTCTGTAGGTCAATTCTCTTTGGGTGCTTCAGCTCAAATCAAAGGCAGTAGTAGCAGGAAGGAACCCTGTGCTGTGTGTTTGGTAACTGCGGAGCAAATGTACAGACAGGGGCTTCTTTGGATTAGATAATCAATAAGATCCATTTCAGCTCAAGATCTAGGATCCTATGACCTTTGGCTTCACAAAAGAGCTCTCCTCAAGTTCAGCAAAGCATCACCTTTCATGGCTTGGGAGAAGATTACCATTACTACCACCACTACCCCCATGTTGGCTTGGGTAATAAGAAGTCCACAAGCTGATGTCCTCTTTCTCCAAGAACCTAGGTGCCTCCTGCCCAGATCAGCACCTCCCACAGGCCCACAGGGTTCCAATGCCCCTCCCAATTGTCCTTTTGGTGCTATGGGTTTCTGAGATCCACTATGTAGGGCTGTTCAAATGATTTGGGGCTCCTTACTAGGTCTTTCACTGTTGGAAGATGGGATTGCAGGAGAACCAAGCACTCTTCTGGCACTCCCACAAGGCAGAATGATATGTTAATGGCCCCACAGGGTACCATCAAGCCTTCTTTCAAGTGGGGAAACTAAGGGCTTAATGGCAGAAAAACAAGCTTGAGAAGAAACCTACAGTTTCTCCTTGAGTGCCAATAAAACCCTCTTCTCTGAATCAGCGAGTGAAACAGTGAGAATACAGGAAGCCAACCTTCGTCACCAGAGCACCCAAAAAAGGGACCTAAAAATAATTTTTAGAAAGGGAGAAGCATGAGCAAAATCATAGGGAAGAGCCAGAATAGAAGAACAGAGAAAGATAAAAGCAGAAGTTGAATTCAAGAAGGGGGGAAAAAATCATGAAATGTCTGAGTTTTATTGAATTATGAAGAAATGTCTGTGAAAATCTGCAGGGCCAGTTATGTGCTTGGCTTTCTCCCTCAGACCCATCTTGCCGCATTCAGAGGTCACATCTCATTTTGCTTATTAAGGCTTATTAATGGAAGATCTATGTGATGGGGAAGGGTGGTGTAGTGTTTTGGGGGAGCACACATCCTACCTGCATAAGATTCCTTATTTCAGAGCCTTTTCCTGTAGAATTAAGACACCTGTAGAGTTAAGAAATCATTAATTCACAAGTTGTTTACAAATGAAGTCTACAATTAAGAGAAATACCCATGTAATTTTATGGATTAAAGAGGAATTTTAAAAATCTGTATTTCATTTAAGAATATACATCACACTAGATCAGACCCAGTAAGCCAAATATATCATCTCTAAAAGCGGCAGTCAGGTTGTGGGAAGTCACAAGTATTGATCTCTGTATCAGCTGTCAATATTCATGATTATATTTACTCAACAAATTCTCAACGGTTGTAAGCCATGTTGTCCCTTTAAGGCCCCTGTCCAATGGGGCATGAGAGGAATGATTGTTAATAACCAATGATCTGGGGAGATTCAGATTTCCCCCTTTTTCTTTTATCGTCATTTCAAGACTTCAGACTTTGAAAGTTGGATTAACTTTCTCCTCCAGACCCCACCAATGTGGGGCAGCCATTGTGTTCCACTCAGTTTTGGGTGGAATTTTTTTTTTTCAAATTCTTTAAAGAGATTGCCCTAGGCTGGAGCTAATTTAGAAGTAACTGATGTATCAAAGTTCAGGTCCAGCTACTCATAGTCATACTCATTCTGTCATGAATTGTTAACCAATCAGAGTTGATTGCCACCCTGGGGAACACACCTCTTCCAAAAGGCCATATAAGCCATGAACCTTCCACTATGCTTGTCTTTAGTCTAAGAGAGAGAAATGGCCAAATGACCATTCTTTTATTGAAATGCTGGCATTATTAATAAAATTTTAAATTACCAAGAAGTTATGCCTCTCAAACCTTTTTAACACCACAGGCAATTTAGTGATGAAAAGGGCAGAAGATGTATTTTTATGTAAAAGAAACGGTTTACATTATTTTTAAAGAATATGAGAAATGCTGTTGTAGATGAACTTTTTGAAACCTACAAGGAAAAAGAAAAGAACCGTGTTTTAATAAATATTGCTATCATCAAATGAGAACAAATGAAACAACATTTGGAAAATGCTTAGAGCCTTGCATACAGCAGGTGATCAATAAATGCTTATTCCTTCCTAACGTGTGTATGAAGAAACATAGATTTAAGATTCTGCTTCATCAGTTTTGGACAGAAAATGAACTGTGGCATGAATATAAAGAATTAAATTCCCTTGTGAACAATATAGAATGATGTCTCACTTGTATTTGAATAGTTTAATGTTATAAAGAGGCAGAAAAAGAGCATTCATGTTTATGGAGAAATATTAGCACAAAGAAACACTATTTCAATGGAACCAAGGAGATGAAGGTCTGTTAGAGACTTAGAGCTATAAAGAGCTATGAGTAACAACTCATCTGCATATAACTATTTTATGACTAAAGAGGGCAAAACAAAAATTTTAAAATCATATAACATTTGGAGACTGAGGAAGGATTTTAAAAGTGCTACCAATTTTATAGGGGAAATTTGGGGAATTGTTAACATTTTAAGTGAAAGGCAAGTATCTGAGAGTTAAAAGCTCTCATTTAGACCATTGAAGCAACCTGAGCAAAGAAGCTGAAGTAGGAGCTTAACAAGATTGAACATAACAGGGTTACTGAAAAGTTTCTTTGTTGGAATTGCGGCAGTTAGAAGCAGTCAGGTGAAAGAAGGCTTCAGTTAAGTGATTCATAATTGATGTGAGAGACAACTGACTTAATTGGTCAAGAGCTTCAACGACAGCTATACTACAGTGCCACCGAGAAGTGGAGAAAGGTGAAGTTTCTCATAAAAGTGTGTTACTTTTTGCGGCAATTTCTGACTTGAGTGAGTTTGGCAAGGTGTATTTGCTTGACCTAAAGAGTCAGCCTCAGCTGTGTTGCTATGAGCCCTGTTCTAACTGGACAATATAGCATCCAAGTGAGTGGATAGGCTGGTCTATGTAGACCAGAGATAACCAGATTGATGAACTTTGCAGTTGTCTGGGTTACAGAGAATTTCTATTCACATAAACAGGTACAACTTTCTAAATGGCTTTTTGAGGATAAATTAAAAGAACTTATAAATGTTATATGTGGGTAGAAAAGAGAAGAGCATTTGTCCTGTTGAACAATGAGGAGAATCAACAGCCAAGTAATGAGAGAAGTGGTTTTGTGTAGTGCACATTATCCTGAATGGGCCCAAAACATCAAAGACCAGGGTCCAGAGTTGTGAGTTACTCTGAGCACATGGGGGTTTTCCTCCCTCATTTACTCTCCTGCCAGGCTCCTGTAAGTGTGAATGTGTCTACTCTTCACCACAGATACTGAATACATTGATGAGAAAGTGTGATCTAGGCTCATAAGTGTATTGTGATATATTTATCATTTATGTATCGACTTTAATATATTAGTATCTATGATGTCATGTTATTTCTTTCGCCTTCTTATTAAGTAAACAGCAGTATTTACAATTGCTAATGCCTGGTTGTGTATATAGAAAATGCACTAGATTGAGATCTACAGCAGTCAGTTCTTGTTCAGTTATGGAGAAATATTTTAATGACCCCATTTGGGGTTTTCTTGGCAGAGATCCTGGAATGGTTGGCCATTTCCTTCTCCAGTTCATTTTACAGATGAGGAAACTGAGGCAAACAGGTTAAATAACTTGCCCAGAGTCACACAAGTAAGAAGTGTCTGTGGCCAGATTTGCACTCAGGAAGAAGAGTCTTCCTGCCTCAGGTTCCGTACTTTCTCTATTGCACCACCCAGCTGCAGGAAAAAGGACGGTCTCTCCCAATTCCCACTCTAAATCTTATTATTAAAGCATATTTATAGTCTTTTAAGCTACTTAAAGTAAGCTATCACTTCACATATATATAATGGGCATTGGATTTCTTCCTTTCTCAATTCTGGAGGTAACAGGTAGACACAGGGATTGAATTTGGAACAGAAAATTAAAATAAAATAAAGGGAAGCTACAGTACCCCAATACCTACATTTCCCAAATTTGGGGAGTCCTGTGCCATGTCAAGAGTGGTTTTGTGAAAATAAATTTCAACAGTAATGAATGCCTTAAAAAATAAAATCTAAAGTTATGTATTTCACAAAAATATTTATTCTTGAATTTTTTTTTTCAGAATAAAAATGAACATTGTTTTCTCTATTTTGCTCAATTTCATCCTGATCCTTCCATCCTTTATCATCCCCAGGAATGTTTATAAGAGGCGATGAGGTCTAGGAGATGGAGAAGTAGCCCCAGACTCAGGAAGATCTGGGCTCGAATCCTGCCTCTGATTCTGACTGTGAGACCCTGGACAAGTCACTTTACTTTTCAGTACCTCAGGAAACTCCCTAGGTGGTAGATTGGAATAAATACATAGAGATTTTTCACCAGGACCTCCCCTAAGCCAATGAAACCCCAGATCCAGACAGAAATTCCATAGACATATTTCAACCTCAAAACTCTTCGTTGTAGAGTCCTTTTCAGTCCCAATTTCACTCCTGCACTTCCAACCCCACATTACTGGAGATCCTTAGCTTTCTTAGTCTATATATTTGTTTACTGTGACTACAATTCATTTGTCTTGTGTTGATTAGGCCATATGCTCCAAAATGACAGAGGTCGTATAAATCTCTGGTCTGTACCCAATATCCCTTTCTTCCCGGCCCCATCTCTTATTCCTTCAAGTTAGGACAAGGACATTCACCCTATGGGCTCTCAATAAGTATTTATTGATATTTTCATGGAAACATGTCCTCCCATCTTTGACTTGTTTCTAAATGTGGAAAAAATAAACCCACCAAAAACATAATCATGTTTCCCCTAGTGAACTACTTCCATTCTGGTTCTCCATACAACAGGGCAGACACCCTAATGCATGCTAAGGAGTGTTCTGTCCTGCCCTGGGCCCTTAGGACCTTTGGGCCTTTCCATCTGCCCTATATCTGATCACTTCAACACCATTGTCTTCCCCAATTAGAGCGTGAGCTCCTTGAGGGAAAGTACCTTTTTTTCTTCTTTGTACCAATACAGTCTTTGAAACACAGTAAGGACTGAGTAAAAGTGTGTGTGCATGTGTGTGTATACATGTGTGTGTATACACGCATGTGTGCACACATGTGTGTGTGTGTGTCTGTGTCTGTGTGTTCCATTCATTTACTAGCAGTTTCCAAGGAGACCTAGCATCACAGATCTATTTGGGGCTTGACAGAAGCATGAGTCAGAGAGGACAGTCTGAGAGCTTGGCTCAGACTGATGATCACAAATATGATTAAATTGGCCACAGACCACGTAGGTGCCAAATTCCACCCCCTTGAGTTCTGGTACCTCACTCTGGCAAACAGCCGCACCCCCTTTTATTCCTCCTTAATTTGTCTGGAAAATTACAAGGGTAGACCTGACCTAAATGGGCCTCTCCCTTCCCGGCCTCTCTCCCTAGTGAGGAGATGCATTACAAGCTGTCTTGCCGAGGCTGCATGGGATTGTTCACACATACACAGCATTACTCTAGGATAATTTCAGCAATGGAATTACCCTTCTGCTTTCTCCATTCTAATAATATCCCACCTCCAAGAATAGAGGGCTCTGTGCTTGATAATGGTCCCACTCGATATAAGCCCCGACATTCTTTCTATGGCTGCCATTTCTACTGAGGCTGGGGTATGATTTCCTTTTGGTTCAGAATTATAGAAATTATCATTTCAACTCAAAACACCCTTTGGGAAAGCATGGTGCTGAGCGCCCTCTGGTGGCCACTCCTGTCTCCCTGCGGCTCCGGAGAGCTCAGCTCAGTGTTGCTGGCATTGTACCTAAAGAAACCACCAGCTTGTGCAGAGCAGACCACCGGCTTATAGTAACCTGTCAGCACATATCCTTCCATATTTTCCTCTATTTCTTTCTGTACTGTCAGAATGCAAGATGCTCTTTTTTAACTCAGTCACTAAACTTGTCTAAAGATTTGATGACTATCAGTCTAGATCCTACGTGCCAGGCATTTTGCTGGGTTCTGGGATTACAAGGACCAGTATCACACAGTCCAGGAGCTAATATTCTAGTCCCCGAGTTGCATTTTGAAGGGAAAAATGCAGGTTCCATCTGTGAACGAGACATTGAGAGATGCTATGTACCAAATTTGAAGTGGGATCTTCTTGGTCACCTGCGACTTTGCAGAGGGAGGCCCAGCAAGGGGACTGAAGGCCCCAGGTTGGGTTTCTCCTCTTTCTCGTGACTGTTCTGCCCTGGCTGTCTCCGTGCTACATTCCTCTCGGTGCTTGGTACCATGTGTGATTTCACTGGCACCGCTGTAAGGCACCAGGCTGCAGCTGGGAGGGCTCTTCAAATTAAATGTCATTAATCAAATGACTTTCAGCTAGAAGACAGAAGGTCACCTTAGTCATCTTCAAGTCAGATTGCCCAAAGTGTCATCAGTGGGCATCTATCTTGAATTTACATGGGCTAAGAGCCCATCCATCACTTGGCTCCTGAGAGTTTGAAGGTCCGGGATAAGTTGAATTTACCTGTTCTACATTTAAAGAAGGAGCTATAAGGGGCAATCACTTTTAACTGAGGGCCTTTCTTGTCTTGTAATGTCACTGACAGTCAGTGGTCCTAGAGCAGGGGTGGGGAACCTGCAGCCCCAAAGCCCCAGGTTCCCACCCCAGAGGTTCTGCCTGCTCTTTAGATGTGAATAAACCCAGGGCTTTGAATCAACCTTCACTAAGGTTTGGGGGCGGCATGTCAGAGGGAAGGCTGGTATGTGGCAGGAAAAGGAATGAGCAGCCCCCTGAATTGTGGCCATCTTTTGATACCTCCTTTACCCTCCTAGATTTAAGAAGGAATGGAGACAAGAAAGAACCTGAGAAGCCCCCAGGAAGCTGAGAATTCATTGCCTTGTCAGTTGGTTGTTCACACTGATGAGATTGTCACTCTGCAGACAAGCTCCGGCCAAGATGTCTCGTAGGAGAGGCCCAACTCTAGGGGACACTGTTGGAATTACTTATCATCCTACAAGAGCTTTATTAATAGCCAGCTCTAAAGGGCAAAGGATTGTCTTTCCATCATACCATGAAGCAGCTAAGCCTATAGTGTGGCTCAAGAACTATGCAGCAAAAGACAGTCAAGATTCCATGCGTCTTCTCTCTTTCCTTCTCTCCCTCCTTCCCTTCTTTCTCTCCATCCATGATGAATCCCGGAGCTGGAGAAAACAACAGAAACCATTTGGCCCAAGCCACACCGGCACAAGAATCTCTCTTACAGGATTCCTAAAAAGTAGTCACCTGCCCTCTACCAGAAGAACTCCCGTAAGAGTACTGTTGTTGGGGTGGCTAGGTGGTGCAGTGAATAGACGCCCTGGAGTCAGGAGGACCTGAGTTCAAATTTGACCTCAGACACTTGACACATTTCACTAGCTGCGTGACCCTGGGCAAGTCGCTTAACTCCAATTGCCCTACCCTCCCCCCTCCAAAAAGCAAAAAAAAAAAAATTGGTTTTTTTGCTTTCTTGGCAAAGATACTGGAATGGATTGACACTTCCTTCTCCAGCTTGTTTTACAGATGAAGAAACTGAGGCAAACAGGGTGAAGTGACTTCCCTAGGGTCACACAGCTAGGAAGTGTCTGAGGCTGGATTTGAAGACAGGAAGATGAACCTTCTTGATTCCAAGCCCAGGGCTCTAATCACTTCACTATCTAGCTGCTTGGTAAGAAGCCTAAAGACTGCTATTGTCAGTCAATAAGCATATAAGTGCTCACCACATGCCCAGCGCTCCCCTCAAAGAGCTGACATTCCAATGGGGAAGTCGCGTTGTAAACATATGAACATAACATTCCACTTGGAGGTTGCTCTGTATTAGGAAGCTTAGCTCTCTGCAACAAATCGAATGCTTCTTGATGATTTATTTTGGGGGGTGGAATCTTTTATTTTGGTTGGTGGGGTAAGAACACTATTTACCAATACATACTAGCAACTCCTCTGCCAATGACCACTTCAGAAAGCTGCCTGGGGGTGCCTAGGCATTAAAGCGACTTGCTCAGGGTCCCAGAAGCAAAGTGTTTAAGGCGGGAGTCAAAGCCGGGTCTCTGAGGCCTGCTCTCCATCCACAACAACACATTCTTTGGCTTTCCATCTGAGAGCCTTGAATGGTGGACAGGAGCAGATGTTTACATGGTCTAAGTTCTGGGAAGTGCTTGATCTATATCAGGGGTGGCCCTCTAGGTCCTTGAGTGTGGCCCTTTGCCTGAGTCCAAGTTTTACAGAACAAATCCTTCTATTAAGGGGATTTGTTCTGTGAAGCTTGGGTTCAGTCAAAGGGCAGCACTTGAGGACTTGGAGGGCCACATGTGGCCTTGAGGCTGCAGCTCCCCAGCTCTGATCTACATTATCTACTTGTGTGATGTTGGACAAGTCACTTAACCTCCTTGGGCCTCAGTTTCCTCATCAGTAAAATGAGGGGACTGGATGAGATGGCCTCTGAGGTCCCTTCCAGCTAGGATCTATGATACTATGAACTCATTTGATGCTCACAACAAATGTGTGAGGAAGGTGCTAATACCATCTCCATCTTACACCCTTAGGGAGTGTCTGAGACGGGACTTGTCCTGAGGTCTCCCAGCCTCCAACCAAGGCCAGTGCCTTATCCACTGTGCCAGGCTGCCTCTCCCTGTGAAGCTGCCCACCAAGCCCTTCTCAAGTCTTCCCTTTCTACAGGCTAACAGTCTCTAATCCCTTCAATCAGCTCCCATCCCTGTGGATGTTCTACCGCCCATCAGAGCCTTTCCTAAAATATGGAATCTACATCTGAACACCACACTCCAGATGTACCTGCCCAGGGCTGAATAACTGTCCTTCGCTTTCCTGTTCTTGGATACTCTCTGCTAGTCAGTTGTGTCCAACTCTTCCTGACCTCTTTTGGGGTTTTCTTAGCAGATATACTGATGTACCATTCATTTCAGATAAGGAAATTGAGGCAAATGGGGCTAAGTGACTTGCCCAGGGTCACACAGTTTTAAGTGTCAGAGGCTGGATCTGAACTCGGATCTTCCTGACTCCAGGCCCTGCACTCTACCTGCTCCGCCACCTAACGCACTAGTTTGTTTTTGCTTACCTTATCCTATTATTCACTCGCATAGAGCCTGTAGCCCATTAAGACCCCCTGGTCTTCCTTTCAAAACAATTGCTCCAAGGCCATGCTGCCCCCATCTTGTACTTAAGAAGCGGATTTTCTTTTAAACTAAGTCTAAGACTATATTTCTCCTTATTAAATTTCACTTTATTAGATTTGCTTCCTTGAAATGTTAGGAAAAAGTGAAAGCCTCTGACATATTGGGCGGAACCATTTTTGGGTGATGTGGACGAGTCCCATGGGAGGGTGCCAGCATTTATTAAGCGCCTCCGGTATGCCAAGCACTGTGCTTCTCTCTACCAATGCTATCTATTCGACTGCATACAGGACAGGCAAGCATGTATGGGCTGTGAGCATGTCCCTGGAATTCCCAAACCGATGAGATCACAGATCCTTCTGAGCAGACCCGGCTCAATGTTCTACCCTGCTGGGATCTTTCTGGATCCCAACAGCGACTCTTCCTACACCGTGGCTTCTCTTTATGGTATTCCTTTTGGGGGCTACACAGTTTCTGCCGCCCCTTCCTTTCCACTTCAGTTCAACATTTATCATTCACCTGCATCGTGGCAGGCACCGTGCCACAGGTACAAAACCAAAAGGCTAAGCTGATATCCTTACGGAACTTACATTCTACTGGGGGCCAGGGGAGTGAGGGAGAGAACATCGCAGGTACACAGGTAAATGTAAAATATATACAACTTTGGTGGGCAGCTAGGTGGCGCAGAGGATAAAGAATGGGGCCTGGAGTCAAAAAGACTCATCTTCCTGAGTTCAAATCTGTCCTCAGACACTTCCTAGCTGTGTGACCCTGGGCAAGTCACTTAACCCTGTTTGCCTTAGTTCCTCATCTGTCAAATGAGGAGAAGGAAATGGCAAACCACTCTAGTATCTTTATCAAGAAAACCCCAAATGAGTTGGCCATGACTAAACAACAGAAATAATGTTATATAATAGTTATTATAAAACCCATAGGGATTGCAAATATAGCCTCCATTTCACAGAATTGTAATGCGTGAAAGATTAAAATATTAGCTTTGAGTATGGGTCTGGAGAAGAATTTCTTTCCTTTTAACTATAATAAATCACATACACTTTACAGGTTCTACAGAGGGGTTGCAATCTGCATTGATGGGACAGAATGACTAAAGAGACCCCAGACTGGGGAAGCAATGAACAAGGAAATCCACATGATACAAAATGAAGTTTTCAAATTAGGAGGCAATAGGGGAAATTAATTCACACTATACTTCATTTCTCTTTGAAGACTTCCAAGGGTCTTGTAGATAGCAGGGTCACAGTCAGCATCACACACATTGACAATCACTGCATCATCCTGACAATGAACAACAACTCTCAGTCCAAAACCAGACAGACAAGCTTTTGCCACCTTGGCATCAGAGCAGCCTGATGCTTAGATAGAGGACAATGCCCTGATATGGTCAAAGGTGATGCTCCTGCTCAGAAAGCCTCACGGAGTTCACACAAGCACGACAGCCGAAGGGTGGGCTCTCTGCACAGGGGGGTGTAAGGGTGAAAGAAGAAAGATCCTGTGGTTGGCACATGGGCAGCAGCACATTAGTTCTCAAGGATTTGCGGTATTTGGGATACCACGCTGTTGTAGCAGACGTGTGTGTGGAGTTGTCTCTTATGATTGTTGTTCTTTTCTTTTGAAGAGGTCCGATGAGATGGGAGTGAAATCTTGACTCCTGTAAATTGGATTCAAGTGCGGTAGAGCGGCACAGTCCTCAGACTCCCTCTCTTCCAGAGTCCAGTGACAAGACAAAAGTAGGATGACTGGTGATGGCCCAGCATACAGGGGATGACCCTGGTGTTTCTGATGGGGACCCAGGTCTCCAGCGCTCCACAGCACCTCCTTCGGTCACCTTCATGGCCACTGGAACCAACTGTTCTCATCCCCCTATTCCACTGGGGGAAATCTTCACACGCTTGGAGTAACTCTTCCATTGCTTTTCCCCTCAACTTGGTTTAGCCCATCTGCAGAGATGGTTTCCCTGGGGAGTGGCCGCTGCCCATGCTACAACTTCTTGGAGCCACAGGTGAGAGCTGAGGGCCAGGTGGACACCAAAGGCGGATGAGCAGTCCTGAAAGGGCTCAACAGGCCCTCACACCAGAGGTGCTCATCCTCCCTCAACACCTTATACACCCCGTGTCTCCTTAATAAATCTTCTTGACTTGACTTCAACAAATCAGACACCCCCAGGTGATCAAAAATACCACACACCCCCAAAGGGCAGGGGATGTTCATGTATATTTTTTGTTCAGAACATGTTCACTGACTATCCATTAAGAAGCAGCAGGACGTTGTGTGAACCGAAGGCCTGACTTCGAGTCAGGGAAACCTGGGTCCAGGCCTGACTCTGATACATGCCAGCCGTGCAACTCCAAGCAAATCCCGGAGTCATTCTGTAAATCAAGAAGACCTCTCTAAGGATGATTCCATTCTTGTCTTGGTCTCCCTAGGACTTAATGTGGTGTTTAAATTGAATTGCTGTGCTGTATCCACCAAAATAATTTCCAAACCAATGAAATCGCAGGTCTGGACCAGCAACATTTGCAGAGTACGTACTATTCCCATTCAGCTCGGGAGATACAGGATGAATGACGCGATTCCTCCCCTCAGGGACCTTACAATCTAAACTGATGCCTCTAGAAAGAATACACACACACACTGTGTATTTACACTAACCACATTTATGGCATTTACGTGTGTGCCTACATGACTCCAATGTAAATGGAAACACCAGTAACAACAAACCCTGAATAATACATAATTAGAATAACCTGGGCTTAGTCCTGAAGATGAGAAAACGCATCCCCTTCATTTCACTGCAGAAGTGGGGAACAAAGCATGGGCAACATTGCATAAGACCCTTAAATTCAGTTGATGGATTGGCTTGTTTTGGTCAACTGCTCAACAATTCCTTTCCTGTCTTTTTTATTCTCTTTTACAAGAGCCAGCTCACTGGATTAAGGAAAGGGAGAGGAATCTCTTTGGAAACAGAGGCGATGTAAATGTCACAATAATTTTTTTTTAATTGATCTGTCCAGAGCTTAGCACAGGTCATGAATAAAGATAACATCTTCTGAAAGCAATGATTATGAGGAAGGAAAGCAGCATGGTGTTTGTGTGTATTCTGCAGTCAAATCACCATGCTCCAAGTGACTGTCCAGCCAAGGACCACACTGTATAAGAATCTTTACCACGTCTGGACGCTTTACGCTTGCCTGGCTTGGTTGACCCAATACTGTGCTTCTTCAGGAGGGATATCCAGTCTAGTGGAGAGACCATTAGGCTGAGGCAGGAGGTCCAGATTCCAGTTCTAACCTGCCAGTAATTAGCTGTGTGCTCTCTAGCAAGTGACTTCTCTTTTCTGGACCTCAGTTTGGTCATTGGTAAGTGAGGGATGACCTCCAAGGGCCTTCAGAGTTTTAACATCTATGAAAACCTGCTGCCTGTGAACAATAATACAAAATAACATTTCTTGAAGAAGCACTTTCAAAAGGGCCTGTCTGCTCAGTGACAGGTGGGGTGGGAGGGAAGGGATGTGGGGAAAAGGGCAGGTGGCGTCAGAAAAGAAAGAAGCCTGGGCTTCGTGGCTCGTGAGTGCCGGCCGTGCGCCAGGCCGACACACATGCCTCGAACATAACAAAAGGCACAGCTGAGATGGAACCGCCGTGTATTTTCATGCATATTCTCACCTCCAGATGCTGTATTTCAAGCCATCGGCTGAAGTGGTACCTGAGGGCACTTGGAAACTGGGTCCTTCGCTCTCAAGAAAGACACAGTTCTTTTCCCTGAAAACAAGGCACTCCAAATGGAGACAGGAAAGAAAGCCATTAACAAGAGAGATGAATTATAGGACAGACAATGCATGACACACACTGACTGAGAAGAGACAGAGAATTCTAAATAGGTCTTATCGGGAAAACATACGATTTCCCCTAAATGTGGAAGCAGTAATTTAAAGCAGGCGCATTTAATAGCTCCGAAGGATGCAGTCTGAGCCTGTTTGCCTCATGCAGGATGGGGATGGGGCTGAGAGACGTGCGTCAGAAGAAAACAAAGTATTCTTGTTATTCTATGCATGGCTTTTATTTAGTCTCTTACCTTCCTAGGCGTTGTCTGAAATTCTCAAATCTGGATTCGAGGATATGCCAGTGCAAGAGCTGGCATCTTACAGACAGAGAAACTTTAGGACTGAGCCACTGAGTGGCATGCTCAGGGTCACAGAAATTAGGCAGTGGCAGAAGCCAAGACAAAATCCTGGGCTCCTTATCCCAAATTCCATGCTGTGTTATGTAACGCATTTCATGTAATCCTGCCTCTAGCAAATGATGGTTGTTACTATATTTTATTAGGGACTTTTTCAGCATTCATGCCTTGGTGCTTTAGACATTAAAAACAAAATTAGAGCATTCAGAGAAATGAGGCAGCCCTTGTTCTCAAGGCGACACAGCAAAGCTCCTGAAATGCACAGCAGAACCAAGCTTCCAAGGACGTAAGAAGTGCCTGTGGAAGGGAGGTTTACTCCAAGCTGGATAAGTCTATCTCCGGACCCCAAATCCTTCTGTGCTTTTTCTCTGCCTGTGTGAACTAAGGCCCAGGAAAGAGGACTGAGCAGTCACTATGACTTTCTCGAAGGCACACCTGTCACTCTACACAGGCAATTCCTAATGTTTAAAAAAAAAATCAAGATTTCTGGTTGTTTGGGTCGATGCTGTCCATAATAGTCCAGAGTACTGACCTCTCAGTTTGGAATGTCAGTTGTCAATAAGTGTCAGAAATCTGTGGAAGAAAAAAAAATGTTCAGCCTAATTTCCTTCAGACCAATTTCTCAGATGCTCAGAATGACACATTCAGTTCAAAGTCTCCACTGGTCAAATCCAGGGCTACTCAGCTATCAGAGATGAGTTAAGCGGCTGTAAAGTCCGGCAGCTTGTTTGCCTCTTGTTAAATAAGAGAATGTGGGGTTTCCTGCTCTGAGGGATGACACAGAGCATGGCATCGACAGTCTGGGGGATGACCTGGCCAGATGCCTGGAGCTTGTCCCAGATCTCTTTGAATCTGGCCTGCAGAGCCGGCTGTCCATCTAATTTCTGCTTCACTGTGGTCAGCTGTGAGAAGAAGAGAAAAGCACAATGTAAAAGGCCTGCAAGGCAGCTCCCTTGTTCCTTTCTTCTTCCTGACTGCTCATGCCCCCCACTCCCCACCAAAAGACCTTTTAGTGATTTTGTATAGAATTATTTATACGCGTGTTGTCTCTAAGCTCCCTGAGGGCAGTGACTGGTTCATCTCTGTCTTGATTCCAGGCTCGCAGGATGATGCCCAGCACAGAGCATGTGAAGACTGATTAAGCCAGGCCCTCCAAGTCACATAACACACCTCTAAGGAATGCTACGGAAACTGGGGTGGAGGAGGGAGAACAAAAGGCTCCTGTTGCTTTTCTTCAGTCATGTCCGACTCTCCTCGATTCTGTACACACCGATACCGTCCATGGGGTTCTCTTGGCAAAGATGCTGCAGTGCTTGGCCGTTTCCTTCTCCAGTGGATTAAGGCAAACAGAAGCAAAGTGACTTGCCCAGGGTCACACAGCTAGTAAGTCTGAGGCTGGATTTAAACTCAGGTCTTCCTGATTTCATGTCAGGTGCTCTAGTCACCGAGTCAACCAGCATAACTTAACACACGGAAATGGTTCCACAAGTTAAACACACCCATCACAACCTGGGAGTTATACCTTGGAAATTTATTAAGTGAGAGCTTAAAACAGTATCTCTAACCCAGAGAGATATTCTAGGGAAGGGGGAGGAGGGTAAGCTCATTAAAGCAAGTGAAGTGAACTTACTTGATTGATATCATTACAACAGCAGAGTCCTTTTTGGACTTCTAACCCAATTATTTCTTAATTAAGCTCAAGTTGCATGAATCTGGCTTTCTGAAAACTGCTTCCAAATTACTAATTTAATCACATAGGATGAGAGGGGAGTGACTTTCTTGTGCCCACCCTTAATAACAACCACCCAAACCACAAAACTACAGGCTTCAGTCACAATGCTACAGGATGCCTTAGGATCAACAGGCCAGGGACAGTGAAAGCCTCGTTGAGGCCACAAGCATATATTGGGTACTGGCCACGGGAAGGTACTCTGCTAAAAACATCAAAGGGAGAATTCAGGAAATAGCCTCATTACCCGTCACATACCAATTAAGGGAACAGACAGACATCTACAATCCTCTATGGTTTGCAATGAACTTCACCTAGATTATCTCACTGGATCCTCACCACAACTCTCTGAGGTTGTATTCTCTTAAACTCTCAGTGGGCCTGTTATGTCGCAGATGAAGGTCCTCCCTCCAAAGACTTAGGCTGCAACCCATCAATGCCTACCAATGCCATGTAACTCTTACCCATGCCTCCCATGAGTGTGCCATAAAAGATCAACCCAACATAGTGACGGCCTTTCTTGAGTTCTCTTAACATCTAGAGCAGTGATTCTTAATCTTCCTAATGCCATGACCCTTTAATATTTGCACGTGGGAGTATCTGCATGTGGCTGGACCCACCTGGAGACGGAGCGGTGTATCGGTTCCTAAGATCATCGGAAATGTGTTTTCAGATGGTCTTAGGTGACCCCCAAAGGGGCTGTAACCCACAGGTTGAGAACCGCTGATCTAGAGGCTATCAATGGGGCGAGCACACAACAGGCAGGCAGGCAGGCAGGCATTCCTCACTGGCACCTTGTGTTTATGCCATCTTTTTTGTTCACACATTTTTGGATGACTTTTTTTACTCCATCTTCCCCCTTAATTTCTTGTTTGCAGCATGTTGTAGGCTACCTACACTTATCACACACCTCTCTACTGTCTTCTGGGAGAAAATAATTTTCATATATAGAGATTGTAATGCTTGATGTCTTAGAACCAAACATCATTCTTGGCTAGGAGTTAAGCATTACCATGTTGCAAGGAGAGGTTATTTTTCTGGTCAGAAGCCTGGAGATCAAGCCCTGATTCTGTGTGGTTTTAGAGAAATCATTCTGCCTTTCTCAGGGGTGAGTTTCCTCATCTGTACAGGGATGGAGCTTGATTAGGTTGTCTCTAAGATCCTTTCCAGCTCTCAATCTAGAACAGTGGTTCTCAACCTCCCTAATACCGCGACCCTTTAATACTTGTATATGGGCGTATCTGAATGTGGGCAGACCCACCTGGAGACAGATAGAGGAGCGGTGTCTTGGTTCCTAAGATCATCAGAAATATGTGTTTTCTGTTGGTCTTAGGTGACCCCATTCGACCCCCAAAGGGGTCGCGACCCAGAGGTGGAGAACACCTGATCTAAAGTGTTGTGATTCATCTTAGAGCTTAAGAAACTGAGGCTCAAAGAGGCTGTGACCTTATCAAGGTCACACAGCTAACAAATAACCAGGAGTGGACTCTGAACCTAGGTCCCTCCCAATTCCAAGTCCAGCATTCTTTCCATGATACCACACTGGGTCTCTAAGCTCTTGAATCAATATGACATTTCAAAATGGCCTAAAATGCCTTTCAACAGAGATAAAATAGATTCATTCTTACATTTAAAAATTCACTTTCTAAAAAAGGAAACTGATGCTTTTCTCATAAACAGCACCATAAAGAAGGGAAATGTTTGGACTTAATAATAATGGGAAGGACCAAGTATTATACTGTACCATATTTCCAAGAAGCTTAGTGCCTCAAACAGAAATGATCAACACAGGTCTGTATATTGGCAAAGCTAAGACGGAGAAGAACTGGGAACCAAGCTCAAACCAGAACAAACACCGTTAACCTTACTCTCACTGAATTTGGCTTAGGGAGGGAATGACATACACTCTAAACTGGGTATCTTGCCTTACAGGAGAGTAGTGGGGAAGGGGATAAGAGGGGGGATGATGGAGGGGAGGGCAGGATGGGGGGGAGGGTTGTTAGAAGCACACACTTCTGTAAAGGGACAGGGACAAAGCAGAGAATAGAACAAGTGGGGGGCGGGAGAGGAAGGAGGGACATACAATCAGTCTCTCACAATATGCCCACTGGGGAGATGTTCTGTGTAATTACCCACGTACGGCCTGTATTGAATTGCTTGTCTTTCCAGTGGGGGGGTGGGTGATGAGGGAGGAAAGGAAAGAATCTAGAATTTAAAGTTCTATAATCAAATGTTAAAAAAATGTATGTGATTATATTATTATTATTATTTACATGCAACTGGGAATTAAGTACAGGCACTGGGGTAGGGAGATCCATCTCACCTGGAAAGTCAGTGGGGTGATGGGGGAGGATACAGGAGAGAGCAGATTGGGGGAGGGGGTATACAGTGGGATCACTGATTTGGGGTGGTAGGTAGGGGAAAGATGGGGAGAAAATTTGTAACTCAAAATCTTGTGGAAATGAATGATATAAACTAAAAATAAACAAAAGTTAATTAAAAAAAAAAGAAAGAAAAACTTCCTAACAATTAGAGCAGTCCCAAAGTGGAACAGTTTGCTTTTGGGAGGCAACGGTTTGTCCTTACTAGATGTCTTCAAACCAAGGCCATTTGTTAGGTATGTTACAGAAGGGATTCCTGTTTACACACAAGTTGGATTCAATGATAATTTCATCCTACTGTCTGGACCCCAAGAGTCTGCAACACAGAGGAAATTGTCTAAAAACAGGTGCCATCTGTGAGATGTGAACCAAGCCTTGGAGGATGGGTGGGTTCTTCAACAGGTAGGGATGAAGGTACTGAATAATGGGCATTCATGGTGAAGGGGTACCTGGGCACTGGAAGTACAGGGTATATTCAGGAAGAGATGAGCCATCTAAAATTTCACATAAATAAACGTGAAAAGGTAGAGTGGGGCCATTTCACATGCCTGTCATGCCATACTAAGGAATCGACTTTTTTTCCCCTATAGGCAGTAGAAAGCTAGCACAGATTTCAGAGCAGGGGGATGGCACTGGGAACGATTTTGTTAGGAAGATTATGGAGGCGGTGGTGTACAGGCTGGATTAGAGGAGGTAGAGACCGGGAGTGCAGACAAGAAGGGATAATTCAATTCCCCTCCCCGACAGCATCTGGAGATTTAATTCATGATCACATTTCTTAACACGCCCATTGGCCTGCATTCACTTTCTGGATACACTGAAAGCCTATATCTCCCTTTTGCACCACAACTCCCCATGGAATCTTAATGCTTGAAAGGTTCTTAATGTTCTTATGAGGAAAAGCTCGCTCCATCACTGGGTTCAAGGTGAACAGAACTAATGTGCAGCAAAAGGTTTCCCAAAAAAGCAGTGCAAAGGTGTCAAGCCTGGGCTAACTTCACTCTAATTGAATGTACTGCCTCAGTTCTCTCAGATGACTGTGGGAACATTAAATGAAATTATTACAGCTATTCTGCTATCTAAGCAGCAAAGAGAAGGTGCCAAATTTGTTCCTTAATTTAGTTCATAAAAAAAAAAATCAATGCAGGAGAAGCCTGTGTTTTAGTCATCTGAACTCCAGTGTTGCAGAAGGGGAAAACAAGAGGAAGGGAACGTGCATTGATTAAGTACCTACTGGGTACCAGGCACTGTATAAATATTCATTTATTTTATTCTCATGACAACTCTGGGAGGCAAGTGCCATTATTATTCCCATTTTACAGCTGAGGAAACAGAGGCAGAGAGAGGCTGTGACTAGCAAAAGACCAACTGTCTAATACTCTTTCTCGTGTTCCCACAGGGTTAAAGAGTGCCCTTGATTTATTTCACCACATTCCTGCCGATCACTAAACAGGGCCCATGTTCAGTTATCATTACTGTGCACACATGGCAGGACAGGATTATATTTTGAGCTGGAAAAGCCCAGAGAGGCATGGTCTGAACTCAGGGCTTCCCATCAACAATCCAGTACTTTGTCCACCATACATCCAGCTGCCTCTAATATGCTATTTATAAAAAGCAAACTCAAGACAAATGCTCATTTACATGTGGAAAAGATGGCTTCAGAGCTCCATTCTCCACATGCTGACATGCAGGGGCCCAAGAAGAGGAGGGTCCCAGAAGCACTGGCCCTAGGAAACGGGAGGCTTGGCTCCAAGTCTGGGACTTGTCCCTTTCTAGCTAAATGACTTATGTCTACCATTTCATGTCAGGCAATTCTCTGATCAGCCTCACAGTATCCCGGGGGAGGAGTCTAAATGGGGTGGATATGTTTTTAAATTAGAATCCATCTAAAAAAGCTTTGAGGGAAAAAAAGCACCTTCAGGCTAAGTTGAAATTGAAAGTATTTTTAAAAAGCAGTAATTTTCCACATGAATTCTGGGTAGGTAATATATACCTTCAACAGGGAAGAGAGAGCCTGGTATAAACGATGGAACCCAGAATGGGGAGTCTGGAGACTTGCTGTGTGTCCTTAGCTAAGTGTCTATGTTAAGATATAAGGGAAGGGAAGGGAAGGGAAGGGAAGGGAAGGGAAGGGAAGGGAAGGGAAGGGAAGGGAACGGGGGCAGCTAGGTGGCACAGTGAATAGAGCACCAGCCCCGGAGTCACAAGGACCTGAGTTCACATCCAGCCTCAGACACTTGACAATTCCTAGCTATGTGACCCTGGGCAAGCTGCCTTGCCTTTCCCCTACCAAAAAAAAAAAAAAGATGTAAGGGAAGGCTCAAGGAAAGGCCAGCTATAATAGAGCATGCTCAGCAACCACATGAATCAGGGGGATCTCCTGCTTATAGGACATTTGGCTAATTCTGGAACATGGATGGGGAGAAGTGTGGAGAGAAGCGAGGAGGCCAAGCAATCATAGGTACTTGACGGCCTCTTTCAGATCTTCCGTGAGTGGAGGAAAAGAGGCACCAAATTCTTTTCAGCCTCCAGGGCAGTGGTTCTCAACCTTCCTCATGCCACAACCCTTTAATACAGTTCCTCATGTTGCGGTGACCCCCAACTGTAAAATTATTTTCGTTGCTACTTTGTAACTGTAATTTTGCACTGTTGTGAATCGTAATGTCAATATCTGATGTGCAGGATACATTGTTACAAACTGAACACAACCCACAGGCTGAGAGCTGCTGCTCTAAAGGGTCCAAGTTGGGCTGCATTTCCTGGGCCATGACTATGGGGAGGGGGCAGCAGATAACACGCTTTCTTTATCTGAGCCTCAGTTTCCTTATCTTTAAAATGAGAAAGGGGGGCAACCAGATGATGTCTGAGTCATAGTGGACCAAGTTCTCCCACAGGGATTCCCTCTGATGAAAACCAAAAGAAGCTGCACTGGCGGTGTTTGGTACACCAAGACCATTGGATTCAGGACTAGGAAGATCTGGGTTCAAACCCAGATTCACACAGGTCACTGAACCTCTCTGAGCCTTGGTGTTCACATCTGCAAAACAGGAATGCAATGGCTGCGAGAAGCAAGAGATAATGCAGGTACATGCTCTGCAAAGTTTAAGTGCTACATAAATGTGAGCTTTCTCTTTCTGTAGCTTTTTCCTTTAAAACTATTCATTTTTAACATTCTTTTCCTAAAATTTTGAGTTCCAAATTCTTTCCTACCCTCCAGTCTCCCCTTCACAAGGCAAACAATGTGATACCAATTATATACATGAAGTCATGCAAAATATATTTCCATATTAGCCATGTTGCCCAAAAAAAGTAAAATTAAGTGAAAAAAGTCTGCTTCTGGCTGCATTCGAGAGTTCGTCCGCTCCCCCTCTGGGAGCGGAGAGCGTTTTTCATCACGGGTCCTTTGGAACGACCTTGGGTCACCGTATTGAGCTGAGCAGCTAAGTCATTCCTAGGGGACCACGGAGAACAGTACTTGTGTCTATTGTGACTGCCAGGTCTATATGCCAAAGAGATCAAAGGAGAGGGAAAAAGACCTACTTGTACAAAAGTATTTATAGCAGCTCTCTGTGTGGTGGTAAAGAATTAGAAACTGAGAGGGATGCTCATCCACTGGGGAATGGCTGGACAAGTTGTGGTAGGCAATTGTAATGGATTACTACTGTGCTATAAGAAATGATGAGCACGGGGCAGCTAGGTGGCGCAGTGAATACAGCCCCGGCCCTGGAGTCAGGAGGACCTGAGTTTGAATCCGGCCTCAGACGCTTAACAGAAAAACCAGCCATGTGACCTTGGGCAAGTCACTTAACCCCAACTGCCCTGCAAAAAAGCCAAAAAAAAAAGAAATGATGAGCAGGATGGTTTCTGAAAAACCTGGCAAGACTTAAATGAACTGATGCAAAGTGAAGTGAACAGAACCAGGAGAACGCTGTATACGGTAACAATAGTGTAATGATGATCAAGTGTGAAAGACTTGGTTACTCTGATCAAAATAATGATCTGAGACAGTTCCAGAGGACCCATGAAAAATGCTATCCACCTCTAGAGAGAACTAATGAAGCCTAGTGCAGACTGAATCGTGCTTTTTGTTTTTACTTTATTTTGCTTGTGTTTGGGGGTGCGTGTTTTCTTTGGTTAATATGTAAATATGTTTTGCATGACTAAATGATACCATATTGCTTATCTTCTTAAGGGGAGAGGAGGAGGAAGGAGAGAATTCAGAACTCAACATTTTTACAAAATGAATGTTAAATGTTTTTTACATGCAATTGGGAAATATTTAATGAAACAAATAAAAATATATTTTAAAAAATATTGTTGTAACTACAATGTTCTCCTGGTTCTGGTCACTTCATTTTCTATCAGTTCATATGATAGAGAAATTAAAAAAAAAAAAGGAATTCCAACCCACAATTCCACTGTCTTTCTATATTTTCTTTTAATATCATCATGGTATGAGGCAACCTATATTGCACAAACTTCATTTTGGGCAAATTTCAATTTGTACAAATTTCACTGCTGGATCTCTCATAAGAGTGAATGTCAGCATATGAAAGAGTATCTGTCTGCCGGATGGGTACTTTCTTTATCCACAGGAGAACAGGAAATGGGGGAGATGACTCTCAAATGAGAAGACAAACTACCAATTTGGCTTCAAATCAATTCTCTCCCTAGAGAATCTCCACTCAGATGAGGAAAGGCTTTTGGTTTCTCCTAGCGTCCTTCTGAAGGGCATGACCCAAGAAGAAAAAAAAATGAAGTGAAAATGAGTAACATGATGTTCTTTTGGAATCCTGGTATAGGATTGTGAAGCAAAAGCAAAGAGGACCAATAAAACTTCTGCAGGAGAAAAGTTACCATTGGGCAGCTGGCCAGCCGGGCTGATCTGGGGCCAGAGTTCCTTCCCCTCAGGCTCATGAGGTCATGTGGAGAAACAGCCATGGGGACCTTTGGCAACCTGGCTTGTCTTTGTTAATAATGACAGAGCTAATGGGGGGAAAGAAGGCTGTTAGGGGACGAACTTCCCAGAAGTGGAGGGGGAGGTGGAAAGAATACTCCCTTATCTAGGGGCTAATTATCAAGGTTGCAAATTACCCATGTTCTTAGCTTTGCTTCTCTCCCATTAGCCAACCCACTGTTCTCCCGGAAATACTTCTCCGGAAGGATGACTAGAGAGAAGGGACGGCACCTCCAGTCAATCCATCTTTGCCACCTGGAAATAGCTCTGACAAGAAAGGAGGTCAGAAATGAGATGGAAGCTGGGGGTGGGAAATGAGATGGAGGCTGGGGGTGGGAAATGAGATGGAGGCTGGGGGTGGGAAATGAGATGGAGGCTGGGGGGAGGCAGTTCAGTCAGAGCTAATTCCACCAAACTAATGCTTTCTAGGTAGGACTTTAAGAGTTTTAAGAATTAAGAGTGTCTCTCAAATACCCACCTACACAACTGCTGTCCTTATTTTCCTCTATCAGTGAAAGCAAAATGTGTTTGGGTTCCTCATAGAACTGTGCTTTGTAATTTAATAAAGTAGAAAAACCATGAAAGAGTTGTTTGTTGATCACAAGTTTCCTTCCCTTTTCCCCATTCCCTTTATCCTTCCAGTCATTCATCAGTTGCAGGAATGGCACTGTGGATAAAGGGCTGGCCTCAGAGTCAGGAAGACCTGAGTTCAAATCCCATTTTTGGCACATACTGGCTGTGTGACCCTGGGCATGTCATGTAACTTCTCACTACTAGGCTAGGCTACCTGCTAACACCATAAGTTGTTGAATAGTATAGTTAGAGATGTGCACTGATAGAGGGAATGTATTCATTAGGAATACTCAACATTTGGGGTGTCAAACCCACAACTCACAAAGCTCTGGGGTGCAGCCAGAAACAGATAAAAATGTAACTGGGAAATGTTAAACAAAATAAGCAAAAACAGAGGCAAACCCCTCCAATATCTCTGCCAAGAAAACCCTAAAGTGGGGTCGCAAAAAGCCAGATCCAGCTGAAATGACTGAACAAAGCAAGCACAATCAGCATCGCAGCACTTGGTGGCTTATGCCTTGTTAGGCTGGGAGAGAAATACCCTCTGAGAGTATCGATGATGATGGTTTACATTCACAAAGTGCTTTTAAAAAGCACTTTACACACTTCACTACACTACTTGTTGTGGCTGTTGTGCAGTCATTTCAGCTGTGTCCAGCTCTGTGCAATCCCATTTGGGGTTTTCTTGGCAGAGACCCTGGAACGGTTTGCCATTTCCTTCACCAGATCATTTTACAGATAAGGAAACTGAGGCAAACAGGGTTAAGTGACTTGCCCAGGGTCATACAGCTAGGAAGTGTCCAAGGCTGTATTTGAACTGAGGTGTTCCTGACTCCAGGCCGGCACTCTACCACCAAGCCACATGGTTGCCCATTCACTACATCGTAATCCTAACAATAACGTGGTAAGTCACGATCGTACACCTGCCCAAGGTCACATGGCTATTACGTAGTGGAGTCAGAAATTATACCTAAGTCTTCTAAGTCCATGGTTTTTGCATCCCCTAAACCACGATAACTTCCTATAAATCACTAAGCACAGCGCCTGCATGGTAGGAGCTTAATCAGTGTTTAATGAATTGAATTAAAGACAAGGTTCTGCTAAATTTAATCCTGACATAAGACTGCCTAACTCAGGGCAGGCCCCCATGCAACAGTCACTGTAGCTCAGAGCTCTTAAGGTCAAGGGATCTGCCAGTGTCAGCCTGCCCAGTCCCCGGCACTGAGCCAGGCCCAGCTAGTGCCTTGCTTTTGACAGATTCTCCGCTTTCCAGGTACTCACCACTTCCTCTGAGAACTCTTGCTTCTTCACAAAGCTGAGGCGGGTTTTTTCCGTAGATGCCTCCAGTATCTGCAGGGCTCCTTCCAACATGTCTGAGTGGGCATGGATAAGGACCTGGACCACAGAAAGAACCAAATGCTGATGGGACCCTAAAAAAGCTGCCTCCAGACCCAATATTCTAACTTCATTATAGGCCCCACTTAACAGCAGGCCCACTGTACCTACCTGGGCCCCCCCACCCCGCCCTGGCAATACCCTAACTTCTTCACATATATCTCACCACTCACTAGAACAACAGGCATGTCCATCTGATGAGATCCCAGACCCCAGACCCATTCCCACAGAAACAGGTGTGTTCTTATATTCAACCACAATCACATCATCCATCTAGCCCAAGACTGGACCACAATACCTAACTATCAGTCTTGACCAGATAGGACCACAATAGCTAGCCAGCTGGAGGACAGCACGACCAGCATGTTTAATCATCCCACCGAACCATAGATGGGACCCCTCCTACCTAATCCCTTAACAAATCCCTCCTGCCTTTTTAATATTCATGATTTCTGTTTGCATCTTTACCCTATAAAAATCCATCTTGCCTTCTCTGAAGTTGCCGGTTCCTTCTGGAACTTAGCCTGCTTCATGAGAAGCATCAGTCTCAATAAATGCCTATGCCTGGATGAGAGGTGGTCTGACTGAATTCTTTGAGGTGGTTCCACCAAAACACACCATGAAACCCCAGCAGTTTTTGGCAGCCCTGGGTTTAAACCACAATACCACTGGTCTGGAATCTGAGGACATGAACCTTGACAGCCTCCATTCCACCCTTGGAGACAGATACAGGCAGAAAGTCTCACCGGATGTTCTTAGGCCTGCCTCCTTAGAGCTATCTCCAAAACTGGGGGCTGTGAACTTGTTTGTTAACTACTCTGATGATTGTATTTCAATATAACTGATTCCATTTGTAACCCCTTGTACTTTATTTTATGCACTGGGAAGCATCATTTGGAGATGGCATCCATAGGCTTGCCCAGACTGACACAGACGGGCCAGGATACAAAAAGGGTTAAGAACTGATGGTCGAAAAGATGCCCACAAAACGTACCCAGATGACAGGAAATCCCATTTCCTTAATATCTAATATAAAGTGCAGCAAGCCATTAGAAGAACCCAAAATAACTTAAGGGTTCTTTCTGCATCTTGGGGTGAACCAACTACAGGATTGCTCTGCACTCACACAAGCAGCCCCACTAATATGGAAGGCTCGCGGGGGATGGGGGGAGGTCAATAAGTGTTCAATGTGTTGATTTTGCTAATATTTTTCTCTTTAAAAAAATTTTCTGTTATATGACATAGCTCTAAAAGAAAGGAGAGGAGAGATGCTGGGAGAAATTTTGTTGATGCAAAAATCCCAACAGAGATCAATAAAATTGTATTTAGAAAAATTACAGGATCACAGGAGCTGGAAGGGATTAACTGCTAACGACCTCCCTCCAAAACTGCCTTGTGTTGGACCCATTTTGTTCATATTTGTTTTTATTCAAATTATATTTATGCTGTGTATAAATATATGTAAATATATCTATGATATATGTAACATATATTATAAATATATATATAATATATATGTACATACGCATATATAGAATATTTTTTGGAGGGGGGAAGGCAGGGTAGTTGGGGTTAAGTGACTTGCCCAAGGTCACACAGCTAGTAAGTGTCAAGTGTCTGAGGCCAGATTTGAACTCAGGTCCTCCTGATCCCAGGGCTGGTGCTCTCTCTATTTTTTTATATGCATTCATCACACTCGCCATTTGAATGTTGTTGTTGTTCAGTCCCGTCTGACTCTTTGTGACCCCATTTAGTGCTTTCTTAGCGAAGATACTGGCCTGGTTTGCTATTTCCTTCTCCAGCTCATTTTACAGATGAGGAAACTGAAGCAAACAGGTTTAAGTGACTTGCCCAGGGTTACACAGCTAGCAAGCATCAGAGGCCACATTTGAACTCAGGTCCTCCTGACACTAGGTCTGGCACTCTACCCACTCTGCCCATCTGAACGTCAACTCTCTGCAAGCAGGGATTATTTTATTCTTTGTCTTTGCGTCCCTGTGCCTGGCCCAAAAGTGCCTGCTGTAGAGTAGCCCCTTAAGTGCTTCTAGATTGCCTGGACATCACTCAGTCCAGCCCCCTTGTTAATAAAGATAAAGAGACTGAGGCTCAGAGGTTAAGGGATCTCCCCAGGGTGTCCTCAGGCAGGACATGGTACCGACAACAACGGCACCCAGATCTTGAGGCTGAGTCCAGTCCTTCAATCACCCAGAAGAACCAAATTAACACGTAACTGGGAAATGTTTACCACAACAAACAGAAATGTAAATTATAATAAAATATTCAACTGCAATAAAAATGCCTCCAGAAAGGTACGATGCAGCTACAGGGAGCCCTGTCTATGTGGGTCAGACACCACTGCACCACACCGCCCCCACACTGCCCCCACACCGCATGAACCTTGCCTCTCTGAGGTTCTGTTGGCTAGGCAAGGGACGGCTGTGAGTATCTTACAGACTGAGAAACTATAACACACGCGGAATTAATACCTGATATATGAGGTAGAAGAAGCTTGTTGTGTTTACTGATTTACACTCTTCTCTACTAAACTTTCAAAAACACGCACCATCCTGAATTCATGCAAGGAAAGGACGTCACGGCTCTTTCTTCTCCTCCTCACATACTCAGGGCAGATATTGAGTCCTATCTCCAGCAGTGAGGGGTTTCTATTGAACTCACACATACATACGTGTATATATGTGTATACGGACATGTGCATATATATGTGTGCGCACATCCTTGTGTGCATGCGCGCACACACGCGCGCACACACACACACACACACACACACACACACACACACACACACTTTCTCACCCACTGCTTGTGGAATTCAGCAATTTGTGGGGTCAGTTTCCCATAGAAAAGATGGAAACTAACTGGCCCAAGACAGGGGTGAATCCAATCACTTGGGCTCTGCCCCAAGCTCTCATCAACTAAACTAACTGCCCATATACAAAGGACTCATGGGCAAAGTAGAGGGGACTTGAGTTGTTCTCTGCGGAGGCCTAGAGAGGTCAAGAGACTTGCCCAAGCTCACACAGTAAACAGCAGAGCTGGGATTTGAACCTGGGTCCTCTGACTCCAAATTCAGCACTCTCTCTACGGTACCATATACTCCTCTCCCCAAGTGTAGCTCACTGTTGTTGTTGATGCTCACTCAAGTGCAATCCTTCGTGACCCCATTTGACAAAGACACCATTTCCTTCTCCAGCTCATTTTACAGATGAGGAAACTGAGGCAAGCAGGATGAAGTGACTTGCCCAGGGTCACACAGCTAGTAAGTGTCTGAGGTCAGATTTGAACTCCTGTATATGAGTCTTCCTCGTATTCTATCCACTTTGCCACCTGGCTGCTCTTTAGTGTGGCTCCATTTTTACGTATGTCCACATGTAGGTTAGTTGCTAGGCCTATTGAACCAGGGCCATATTTTACTAATCAAAAGGAAATTAGGGGCAGCTAGGTGGTACAATGAATAGAGCACCAGGCCTGGAATCAGGAGGACTTGAATTCAAATCTGGCCTCAGACATGTGACACTTAACTAGCTGTGTGACCTTGGGCAAGTCACTTAGCCCCAACTGTTTCGCTTTCCCCTCTCCAAAAAACAAACAAAGGAAATTAAATACAGAAGGATAACTTAACTGAGGAGAGCTGTCCAATGATGGATGGAGGTGACTGACCTATATTGGTTGTACTCTGAGAGACAAAGATCAGACCACAGGGTATATTTAGCATTTCTGTAGGGTCTCTGAACTGCCTATTAGCAGCTAAGTAAAAGACCACTTCCTCCACTAAGAAAAGATGGGGTCCAGTCAGATTTGAAGATCCCCTTAGCTTTGCCCCTCCGGACCTCAGTTTCCTCACCTGTAAAGTGAGATGGTTGGACTTCATGACCTCTAAGGACCCTTCCAACTCTAAACCTGTGATTCTAGGATGGGCTACCTTACCAGTGCCGGGATGGACTGCCAACCTGTTAATAACTGTGAAACCCAGAGTGCCCTGGGGCTGCCCTTGCCTTCCTAAGAACGGGGAGTTATGACCCCAGGAAATTTCTTCTGAGGCTGCCCAGCTGAAAAGTAGTACCTCGGAGGCCAAGGCCGGACACAAGCAGGAGCAGGGTTCTGGCAGACTTCATTTTCGCTCCTCAAATTACTCCCTTTCTGCAAGTCACCTGGTTCTGGTTCCAAAGAGGGCTTTCAAGGTCAGATCAACACCTTGGCTCACACTTTAAGATGAGGAGGGGATGGATGTGGGCAAGGAGGAGGAAGAAGGGCTTATCAGCAGCAGCCTTTTCCCTAGCTGGAGTATTCAGGAGAGAGAAACCAGAGTGACAGGCCTAGTATTGCTCAAGCGGAGGAATTTTTAACCTGGGGTCCACAAAACCGAGGGATTCCAGAGGTAAATTTTTCAAGGGGATCCATGAGCTAAGAGGGGAACAGATAAAACTGCGTCTTTATTTTCACTAACTTCTATCAGCTTCTCCTAAGCTGGGTCCATGAATTTTTTTTAAATTTAATAATTGTATTCCAATAAAATTTCCTTCATGATTCTATGTATTTCAATTTATACATTTAAAAATATTCTGAGAAGGGGTTCGTGGGCTTTGCTAGACTGCCAAAGAGGTTGAGAAAGACTGCTCTAATCTTTCAAGAGATAATCAAAATGAAGGTCATGAAAATCGAATTTCAAGGGAGCAGGGGAAAATTTGATATGAGAAACTATTTATGGAGTCTCTGCTCCCTCGGCCGCCATAATCACCCACAGCCCCAGGAAATAATGCCAAGTCACAAGGACGCTGCAGTCTTGCAGGAATTTGATATAAGTGGATTTTTTATAAGGTGCACAGTAATTCTAAACAAACATTTAGGAACTGGGTGAGTCTGTTTGTCTAAGTTGGGTAAGACTTGAAGTAGATCTCATGGGCAAAAAAGACTATTGTTGGGGCGGCTAGGTGGCACAGTGAATAGAGCACCGGCCCTGGAGACAGGATGACCTGAGTTCAAATCCAGCCTCAGATACTTAACACTAGCCGTGTGACCTTGGGCAAGTCACATCACCCCAACTGCCCTGCCTTCCCCCCTCCAAAAAGAAAAAAAAAGACTACTGTCATAAAGGGGGTTGTAAGAGTACCCTATATAGTCCAGTGGGAAAAGTAACAGATTTGAAGTCAGCATTCAAGTCTTGGCTCTGGTGTGAAGTACTTGTGTGACCACCTCTCTGGGCCTCAGTTTCTTCATCTGTAAAACAGGAGGTGGAAGAGTTGACCTCTTAGGTCTCTTTACAGCTTTAAATCTACAGAGCCGATGGAGCTCAAGTCTGCCCCAGTTTCTCATGTTTTAGTCTGGGAAGGCTTCCTGCTTGGCATCACAGGACCCACAGAAAGCTGAGTTAGAAAAAGCCTCAGAGGTCAACCCCCTCAGTTTACAGCTGGGGAAACTGAGGCCCACTGTCTGACTCATACACACAGTTTTATCTCTGCCACTTTTCATGGCAGAGCCAGGATTCTGATCCAATCCTCAGGGTCTAAATTCCATGTTCTTTCCGCTGCACCATTCAGCATGTAATGGGATTTAAGGGTAATCTTCGACAAAGGAGAAGGCTGGAGCTTAAAACAGTTCCACCTGTGCCTCACATACAAGCAAGGGCAGCATGGTAACCAGGGTAACCACGTGTCAGCAGTACATGTTAATCCCCAAAGCAAAGGAGAACAGGGAACACTGTTCTGAAATGAGCCTCCCTTTGAAACTTTGCCAGTTATACCCAGAAATGAGCAAATTCAAATCGAATCACTGTAAACTGACACTGATCTGGTTTCAGCTGGTTCCAGACATATCTGGAAGTGGAAATTAATCCTCTGATATTGAGCAGAATACTAAAGAGGATCTGTAGTTCTCTCGATATTGATGGTCTCAGCTCAGACGGGCAGAGCCGAACCAATGTGGTCGTGTCTGCATGAGATATCCCAATCAATCAATGTTGGACCAACCTGGGAGAAACAGGAAAATTGGCAAACAAGGTCCTTGGGCATATTGGCTAAAGCAAAGATGTAGATAAGAGAGAGACAGTGAGGAAATGGAAGATTAGGTCGGTTCAAATTCCAACTGACAGAAGAAAAGATCTTAACATGAGTCATTAATTCAAAAGTTAGGTAAAGAAAATTATTTCATTTGGATTTTCTAAATACTGATCAGCTGCCTATTTGTCAGGTTTCCCTTTAACAAAAATTAACAAAATACTCTTAAAAATTCCAAGGAAGGCTTAGCCCTAAACAAGATTCAGAGTAAGCTTTTCAAAAGGTTTTCAGAAATTATTATTTAGCACAGAAATGATTCTTTAGTATACACACACACACACACACACACACACACGTATGCACATTAATTAAAATGATCAGATATATCAAACTATTTCTTCCCTGTACTTCCCCACCTAGGCAGCTGGGTGGCAGAGTGGATAGACAGCAGGAAATGGGAGTCAGAAAGATGTAAGTCAGAATTATGACACAGTGGAACTCTAATATATAAATCCTAGCTCCATGACTACAGGCAATCAACTCCTCTGATCTGACATCAGAAAGATGATGCAATGGCATTCAAATAAACTGGATTTAAGTGAGGGAGGGCTATGCAAAGCCACCAGCCTCACTTTCTTTTCCAGGACCATCTGGGTCCAGTGGCAAGACACAGATCAGGACAACTGGAGATGGCCCAGACATAGTGGGAGAGCTTGGTCTTTTTAAGCTTCTCACTTTGACTGAGCCAAAGCCCACTTAGGTACCCCATCTTTGGGTAAGATGGCCATGAGGGAGTGAGAGTGAAGGGGGCTGCAGTGGGTGACAGAGATTTTCTAAAAGCAAAAATTACACAGCATCTTAAGGAAGTCTTTGTGCAGTTTTTAAACTTTAAGACTTTTATAACTTAGACCATTTTGGGTAGGATAAGAACAATCTATTAATAGGATTTAAAGGAAAAAAGAAATTTCCTCTCAAGTGATAATGGACTGCAGTTTTGCTTGCCATAGTTTACTTCCTTATCTATATAGGAAAAATAGCTTTCCCTTTATCCTACGATCTGAAAAGAGGCTAGTCTGTGTAAAGTAACTGTCCTAAAGTTTAAAAAATATACTTAAAAACGTATTTGACTTTTTGTTCATCACACTTTTCTGCACCCTAAGTAGCTGAAGGTTATAAGGATGAACAAAGACCTGATGCAGAAGGGCATGGTAACGACCCAAATCCGACACCATCCCTACACAGTGGGCATCATTTTACTGCCCCTCAGGGCCTATGTTTGTGTCTAAAATGACCACTTACATTTAAATTACTGCATGCTTTGCTGTTTGGGTTCATGATGTGAGAATAAACAGATCTTGCCTTTGCCGCCTGGTTCTGAAAGGGAAAAAAAAGACAGTATCATAGGTGAGGATTGTTCTAGCAGGGTCTTAATGAAGACATTGTGAGATCTCCTGGACCATGGAACGTCTCGCCTCCTTGTCTCCAAGAATCCAAAAGGTGATCCTTATGGAAACAACCCCTTCCCAATCATTAAACATTAATATTCTCTGGAATGCTTCAAACAGCGTAACTGATTTCTATGTCTCTGCTGCTTCTTGTGGTGAGAACAGGCTTGAGAAATGTCAACCAGAGACTTTCCAGCATGTCCTGGTCAGCTGGGCTTGGGGCTCTTTCCTGGCCGATCTCAGAAGGCCAAATGAAAAAGAGGTGGAATGAGGACCCTACCTCAGGGCTGCTAATACCTGCAGGACAAGCCCGCAGGACCCATGTCCTCAACAGAAACACTTGGGAAGGAAATCCCCAGGGGTTACAAAAACTCATACAGAAAGAAAGAGAAAAATGGAGCTCTAAGGACTCTGTCAGTTCAGGTCCTCCTCTGGATCAGTGGTTCATCCAGTCACGAGCTTTGGGGCCACTACTGTACGGAATGCTTCCTCCGAATTCTCCTCAATTAAGTGGGTGACACTAGCGATCACCAGCATTGGCCCTCACTCCACCGCAGCCTTAAGTAGCATGGCCCCGAAAGAGTGACCATCAGGGGTCGGTCCACAGGCCTTTAGCAAACACTATGTTCAAGGCACCATATTAAGTGCTGCTGTCTGTCCTTCAATAGCAAAGAGGACCATGACATCAGGAAGGTGATGCCATAACTTGCATGGGAACTGTATTTAAGTGAGGCAGAGGCAGGGCTATGCAAGGTCACCAGCCTCACTTTCTCCTATGGAGCCATCTGTGCCCAGTGGCCAGACACAGATCAGGACGCCTGGAGATGGTCCTGGAGCTAGTGGGAGCCCTTGACCTTTTTCAGCTCAGGTCTTTCCCAGCTCTCACTTTGATTGAGCCATTCAGTGATCAAGGCTGGGTAAGAAATAAGACAAAGAATGGTGAAATAAAATAAAATAAATCTGGGAGGGGAAAACATTTAACATGTTTCAAGACATAAAATCCTCACAAAGGGGTTAAGGAAACCAGACATAAAAAGCATATTCTTTACTGACCACAGCTGAATAAAAACGATATCCGACAGGACTGCAGAAGAAAGAAGCGAAGGCAGGTCAATTCTAAAAACCTTAATCCTAAAGGACTGGTGAGTCAGAGAACGAATCAGAGACAAAAGATAATTCTATCAAAGGAAATTACAACAACGAGAAGACACAGGAAAATTTATCAGATGCAGCCATAGGGAAATATTTATCTCTAAGTCTTTTCATTAACAAAAGAAAGACCAAATCAATGAACTGGGAAAGCATCTAAAAGATTAATTAGAAGACCATCAAATTAAACATCAAAGTACAAATTCTCAAAATAACAGATATTAACAAAATTAAAAAAGAAAGCCCACGGATTTAAATAATAAAACTGGGTGGTGTTTAAAAAACCTATTATCTAATCTGGTTTAAAAAATGGAAAGAGGAAAATCAAGCTTTCAGTAACAAAAATGAAAAAGGAGAATTCATAATAAATATAGGAGAAACAAAGGAACTTATTAAAGTTGTTTTTCTCTACTATATGGCAATAATATCATTATATAAGAAGAGTTAAAATGGGCAAAAATTAAAATGTGCATATTAACAAACTAAGAAATAGGGAATTTAAATGACTCATTCTCAGAAAAAGAGACTGAATGAGCCACAAGGGAGAACGGCAGAAACCACAGGAATGGATATACTGGTAAATCCTATTAAATATGCCAGAAATAAATAATACCTCAGTTTTCTCAACTATAAAATGGGGTTAATCACAGCGCTCAACTCACAGGATCACTATGAAGATCAGATGGGACACTTGTAAAGCCAAATGCCTGGCACACAGTAGGCACTACATAAATGCTTTTTGCCCTTCCTTCCCACTGTATATACTGACAGATAGTTATTAAGGTAAATGACTTTCTTGGTCACCAGGGCAGGATACTATGACAGAGGGATAAAGGTATTTTCAAAACCAGGAAAAAAACCATTAGAAAAGAGAGACAGAGAAGTTACAAAGAATAAGCTTGACCCCAAACAAAAGATATAAGATCCCTCCCTCCTTGATCACGGGCGTACATTGGGATCACAAGTGGAAAGCTGCATACGTGGCCACGTTCTTTTGCATATATTGACCTATTCTGCTGATCATCTTTTTCCTCTTTTTAAAAAATATTCTTCTTTGTTAGAATAGATAGATTTCTGGGAATGAGATGACCAGATATAAAAGGGGGAAATCAGGCAAGGTAAAAATAATAGATGTTAATAAAGTATTTTTTAAAAATATGTGAAAAATAGGGGTGGCTAGATGGCGCAGTGAACAGAGCACTGGCCCTGGAGTCAGGAGGACCTGAGTTCAAATCTGGCCTGAGACACTTGACACACTTACTAGCTGTGTGACCTTGGGCAACTCACTTAACCCCAACTGCCCCTACCAAAAAAAAAGAGAAAAAAAAGTAAAATATGTGAAAAATAATTGTGTATATATAAACTGTATCAGACTGTACCATCTCAGGGAGGAGAGAGGGAGGAAGGGATGGAGAGAATTTGGAACTCAAAACTTTAAGAAAAATGTTTAAAAATTGCTTTGACATATAACTGGAAAAAATAAAACATTAAAAAATAAAAAAAGATGTGAAAAGTTAAAAAAAGAGAGAAAATTCTTTCTCTTGGACCTCTGGTACATCTAGGGCTGAAGCCAAATGCAATCATGGGATCATAGATTCAGAGCTGGAAAGGACTTCTGAGAAATCTAAGAATCTCTGTCTTTGCTAAGGGACCCTGGACAATTCACTTAACTTCTCTGGACCACAGTTTCCTCATCTCTAAATAAAGTTTTTAAACTAGATGATGATAATAGCTAACAAGTCTTTCAGGTCTAAAATTCTATGATTCTATGGTTCTGTCAGATTACAAAATCCAATATAAAAAGAAAAGGCTCTTAAGTGTTTAGGAATTAGATAACACATTACATTCATTAAGACAGAAATGGCATTACACAATGGAAATCATACTTATGCATCTTGTGACACTAGCTAATTCTAACTGTTCTGAAAGACTGGCCTACACACCTTCAGGGATGGGGAACCTGTAGCCATGAGGTCACATGCGGCCCTCTAGCCCAGTGGTTCTCAACCTTCCTAATGCGGCGACCCTTTAATACTCGTACCTTGGCATATCTGCATGTGGGTGGACCCGCCTGGAAATGGATAGAGGAGCAGTGTCTCAGTTCCTAAGACCATCGTAAATATGTGTTTTCTAATGGTCTTAGGAGACCCCCAAAGGGGTCGCGACCCACAGGTTGAGAACCACTGCTCTAGACCCTCAAGTGGGGCCCTTGGACTGAGTCGGGTTTTACAGAACAAATCCTTTTCTTAAGAGAATTTGTTCTGTGAAGTTTGTATTCAGTCCAAGGGCCACACTTGAGGACCTAGAGGGTCACAGGTTCCCCACCCGTTAGACTGTTAGGAGTTGGAGGCTGATGGCTATTCCCAAGATCCCATGATAAATGCTGGTGGCAGCTTCATCCTGGTCACTGGAGCAGCCTTTTTGGCTGTGTATACCCATTCCTCTCTATTATAATCTCCCTATCATAAAGGAAAGTCAGATAATTACGGGGATGAGGGAACGTCGCTGGTAAAAGACGAGCAGAGCACGCCTAAGAACAACCTCATTTCCTCCTTGTTGTTCAGGGAGTCGTCCCTACATTTCACGGACATGCACTGGCCTCTCTGAAATCCTAAGCAGCAATAAGCTGAAGGCCCTGGCCACTTTGGCTGGTCACTCTTTTGAGTACTCAGCTAGACTATCACCACTACCCAGGGGAAAATTTCCTTTTTACCCTGGAACCATGGGAAATACACCAGGCCTGTGTCTTAAAATAACAAGCAGCTCTTGGATGCTCATTCTTTGGAGGTGGAATTCAGCTCAGGAGGGCGACCAGATGACTTAGCAGCTCCTGCCAGACAAGAAGGAAGCCTTGTGGAGTTCATTCCAATCTGGGCTATTTCTCTTTGAGTTTTCCAGAGGCCTGGGCCCCAACTCTTATACAGGGAAACCTGAGTTTCTGAAAGGACAACCTTCTCTGTAACAATGAGCAGAGGTGTCAAACATGCAACCAACCCACAACTCCCCCGAGTGAGGCCAGAACCCAATTAAAATGAACTTGGGAAACATTTAACCAAATAAACACAAATGCAATAGGATAAAGAAAGCGTTAACACGTGTTCTTCTAAGTCAATATGCAGCGTGCATGGGTCCTCATGTAGATAAGGGTGCCTGTGGCTCGGCAGTCTCCATTTCTCCTTGACTTTGGCACCAACGGCCACAACCACAGCTTTTAGCTGCCAGGACACTGGAAGGGGTTACTCTTTCAGAAATGAGCTCTGGGAGGAAGGGCATGGACTCTTCTGGTCATGCCTAACACAGTGCCTTGTGATAATAATGGGTACTTCCTACGATCTTGTTTAACTGAATGCAAGAAAAACCAGATGAGAAAAATGTCAACATTGTTGAAAGCAATCAAACTAACTAACTAACGTACCTCTCCTCTGTATCTATCTCTTAAACGCTTTTCGAATTACATGGGCTCTCTACCCAAATCCATACCTGTTTCAGAGCTAATGCTATGGCAAAACCATAGGCTCGCCTTGACAAAACTTCTCCTTTGATCAGCGCTTCATCCAGTAAAGTCATGCAGGTGTTGAAAGAATCGGCACTGTTCTGCAAAGAGACAACAATCAGTGAGACATCCTCATGTCCTTTCAGGCTCACTGAGACGAGTCAACAGGGATCGAGATGGGTTCCTTTGGCTGGGCATCCTCCACCAGCCCTGGATCTTTCTCCTCAAAAGCTATGAAGGTCCACATGTAGACTCTGGTCTGAGTGCAAAGAGACTGGCGCATCTGCAAATCAGCAGATAAGGATTTTCCACATACAAAAAAGGGCTTAAACAATCAACAATGCCAAGAGCACCAACACATATTTTAATTAAAAAACAATTAAATAAGTTACCTCATTTCTAAAAATTTAGTGAAAGTGTTTCCTATTGATATGTTTCCCTTTTAACTCTGTGTTACTAAAAAACAGTAGCTTTAAATTAACTTTTTTTTTTAAGCTTTGAATAAGCTTTATCTTGCAATTGGACAAGGTAAACCTGCCAGTAGGTGACTGGTCTAATCTCCACACATGACCAGCTTCTGCATATGGACCCATACACAGAAATAAGCCAGATGCCTGGGTTTGTTACTATACAGAATTCTCCAAGAGGTAAAGCTCAGCAATCAGGAGGAACATCCAGCTGGGAAAATTTCCACTCTGAAGTGATTTCCATTCCACTGACGCACATCGAGTCTTCTCCAACTTGCACGCCAACCTGAGGTCGTGTCTTAAAAGGCTCTCATGAAAATTGATTTTTTAAATGAAGAAAATGAGCCACAAACCAGCAAAACAAAGAGATTTCAAGGGCAAAATTAAATTCCTGCCCTCAACTCATCCTTTCACAGTCACTGGAAACAGAGCAGACTTATGAGATCACTGTCTGCTCTTGAGTTTCTGCTTTTGTCTGTCATGACTCTGAGTAACAACCGACATCTTCAAGATAAAGTCTTCTTAGAAAGGACAGAACTTCATAATTTAAGGAGGAGCCTATTCTCAGAACAATAGCAAACATTTACTGGTTTACTGAAGAAACCTGATATAGCCAAAAGAACACTGGCTTTGGACTCGGGATAGTTGGGTTCAGGTCCCAGCTCTAATTTTTATTACTTATGTGGCCTGGGCAAGTCATTTAAAGCTTTCTAAGTCTCCTCATCTGTAAAATGGGGATAACACTCTCTATATACATGCATATACACATGTATATACATACATACACACATACCCGAATCCATCCATGCAAATGTGGGCAATACATAAATAAGAGTTATTAGCAATATTGTTACAATTAATGAAAGCTGACCAATCCAATCCTCCAACTCTGGTTCTCAGCAACGTGGAAGAAAATTCTCCCTGGGCTGCTCAAATTCTTTCTGCTGGGGAGCTTCACCATATAAAGTTGACTGAGTAATGGAATGGCCAGTGGACAGAGTCTGGGCTCCAGTCTTGACTCTGCCATATGCATGCATGCTGTACATGACTTTAATTATGTACACCAGAGATCGCACCTATATCTACCCTATAAGATTCTTGCTAGGAAAGAACTTGGAAAATTGGCAATCGCTACGTGAATGTAAGTTTTGACTGTCTTCTCTTGAATGCAATCAGTAGGTCAAAGAGTTGGGTTTGTTATGTTCAATATCTACAATGCTGAAAGATTATTTTGGGGCCACTCTCTCTCCCCCCAAATCCTCCCCCCCCCACACGTACTACCTGAAAGAATAGACATAAAATAGGCTATTGGGATAGATTAAGCTGAAGAACCTGAGATCATCCAGCTTTTGGCATTTTCTTGGCAAACACATTGTAGCAGTTTCCCATTTCCTTCTCCAGTTCATTTTATAGATGAGGAAACTGAGGCAAACTGGGAGGACTGACTTGCCCAGGGTCACAGAGCTGGTAAGTGTCTGAAGCCACATTTAAACTCAATTTAACTCGATGCCTACTTATTGGGTATAAGGAGAAACTATTCTTTATAAGGGAATCCTCACATGAGGACATTTTGCTCGTGCCTTTGTGGCTTTCCACAGGGCCAAGAGTAAGGGCTTGGGGGAGGAACACAACAAGGCAGATGGAGGAGACACTGAAGAAAGGGGAGAACTTCCTTCCAGACGGCAATCCCTCTGAGCAGCTGTGCTTCCCAGGGGATGGGATCTGAGCCCTGGGGGTATTTCCAGATACCTTCACGGTCTACGATCAGGCTGGGTAGTTTTGCTCAGTGACTACAAAGCCAAATAGAGCCCGCCTCGGATGCTGGGTTAACCTGATCGTTTGTCCATCTGTCTATCCATACAACCACCCATTCGTTAACATATCTGTTGAGCATTTATTAAGGGCAGAGTACTCTGCTTGGTTATTATGGGGAAATATTAAGAGTCATGGCAGGCCTCAATCCTCTGCAGGTACTGCAGAATTCATCAAGTACCAAGAATGGTCCTACGCTCCAGGGGCATCGAAATGAGCAAGATGGCCTCTGGCTGGGGCGAGCAGGGAAGGAAGGCTGCATGGAGGAGGCAGCTGAGCTGAGCCTTGAAGGTGGTAGAAATGGAGGAGGAGAGCACTATAAAAGGAGAGAACAGGAGCCTGACCACAAGATTAACAAGAATACAACAAACTGTTAAATTAACAATTTCACTAGCAATTAAATTAACAATTAACTTAGGATCACAGCCTTTCAGTGAATGAGAGATCATTTAATCCCTCCTTCCCCACGGACAGATGAGAAGCCTTGGGCCTAAGTGATGAAATGCCAACAACATATTAATATTCACCCAAGTCCTCTAGCTATTCAGTAACAGAGTAAAGACTAGAACCGGGGCCTCCCGAGCTCTCGGATTCCAGTGTTTTTTATATTTTATTTATTGTTACCAACAGCTTCTAAAAGGAGAAAAACACACCCCAAATGAAATATTTTTCCTCAAAAGAGAAATTGTTCAATATGGTTTTTTCTTCCCACTCCAGAAAAAAAAAAGCTATGAATGGTGGAGGGAGCTTTTGCATAAGGAAACTGTTTACCAACGCAGATCAGAACCTACCCCAACCGTCAGTCTTAGAAAGCTGCCTACTGCACAAGAGAGTGACTTGTCCAAGGTCACACAATGTGTGTATGCCCGTGGACCCGGAAACCAGAACTTGCTGACTCCAAGTCCAATTCTCTATCCATGATCTCATACTGTTTCTCATTACAACTTAGTTTTTTTGAAATCAATATACTTGTAAATAAATTTTTTGCAGCAGACAGAAATCTTAGACTTAAATTAGGCTTTATTTATTATAAAGAAAACAACCCAGCCACAACGAACGACTTGCCCCAAGACTCCTCAACCCCCCGGGCTCTGAAAATTAAGAGATGATCTTACCAGTTTGTAGCAGATTGCAAAAGCCAGAACGTAGGTGTCTTTACTGAACTTTACCCCTTGGTTTTTCATTTCTATTAGAACGCCCAGTGCACCTGCAGAAAGAGAAGCAGTGAGAGGGGACTAGAAAAGGGTGACCCACTGGGAGGGAGCCCCTGGAACCCTGGCTTGTTCAGTACCAATTACAGAAACCAAATTTTCTGCACAATCAGCACCATCTGCCAAAGCTATTTGGGTAATTAACGCATTTCAAAATAAATCATGCCAGACACGAGGCACTAATCTTTTATAACTCCTTGTGTTTTCAGCACAAGTGAAATCTGATATGCCTCGCCAAGGCAAGCCAGACAAGCAATCATTCTTTTAGACTTTAAAAAAACATGAGATTTCCATAACTCACACATTCAATGGGATCACATGCATCCATTTTTTTTAATATGCCTAATTTTTCATTTTGCTGCGCTTACAAAAAGGTCAGAGTCTGTTTTTAGAAACACAGCTCCATACTTACCTTCATAATTGCCTTTGATAAATAACATATTCATCAGGATATTGAAGGATGTGCAGTCTGAAAAGAAACCAAGCAAATGCTGTGGGAGAAAACAAGCAGAGAAAGCAGTTAACACCAGCAACTATTAAAGCGGTTTTCACTCTCATGCTGCACGGTCCTATCCGATCAAGATTTATCTCCCTTTACAGTCTGCACACTCTGCCTTCGGAATGAGCAGACGCCCTCCTGACACGCCAGGGGTTTACTGTTCAAAACCTGACACCTGCTCAGTAAGAGAACGGGTTTGATGGCAGGTGCATCTCTCAGAAGGAGGCTTTCAAACAGCTGAGGAAAGGCAGGAGAGTTCCTGCTGTGGCTGGCGGCTCAGATTCAAGCAAACACTATGAGTACTAGTCCTATGACTGGTGGGGGGAGATCACAAAAAAAGGCATGTGCTGGGAAGAGACAAACTCACCTCTTCTCTCTGATAGGCGGAGTTAGGCTGGTAGTACCAATTCACAAAAGCCAATTGTTAAATTTTCAGCATGAGCATTTGTACCTTAGAAAACTGACAAATACTACAACTCATAGCTTGAGGGATTGTTTTACTGTTTATCTAGACTCTCAGAATGTGATGGAGAAAACATTAGTACTACAGATTAGACATCAAAGTGGGCCATGTGTATAATCCCACTCCTCCCCACTGAGAGCTGATTGTTAAACATGATCAGCTTATTTTGTTGACAAGTATAGTTTTTAAGGAGTCTAGGTGTGAAGGGACTCAAACAGGGAGACAAAAGTTTTGACAGATGCTCCCCTACTTTGGGCAAGCCTGACAGATGAACATCAAAATTTACAAAAAAGAGATACATAAAAGTTGATGAGTCCTTTCACAGAAAGACTCATTACAGGAATCCTTTAAATAGCCAGCTCCCATTAGAATGCTTAGAGTAAAATCTGATTTATATGCTTTTCAGGTAGAAGGTGGGTCTATTGACTGCGCAAAGGGGAGGGCTTGACATTTCCCAACCACAGCCCTAAAAATAACCCCTCTTCCTAGGAAGTTACCGTGTTGAGTGTGCCTTTGTTGTATCCTCGTATCGGGCAACCTAAGTGTTTACCCCCGGAGATGCTTTTGTCAAAGTATTGACAACTGCTGCTCTGCCCTGAGATCCCACTTCTCCAGTAAGGAGTGGAGCACTGAGCTCAGAGTCAGAGAACAGAGTTTCACTCTTGCCTCGGACAATTATTAGTTGTAAAACCATGGATAAGACACTTAGCTTTCTAGAAAATAGGGATTTTTTTTTTTTAAGAGGGAAGAGGAGAGGAAGGAGCCTGTTAGTTGGCTCAGTGTATAGAGCTGCTTTGCCTGGAATCAGGAAGACTCGATGTCAAATCCTGCCTCAGATACTTACTAGCTATGTGACCTTGGGCAAGTCATTCAACCTGTGTGACTCTTCACATGTTTCCTATCATGTAAAGTAGAGATGGTGACAGCACCTGCCTTCCAGGGCTATTATGAGGTTCAAATGAGATAATAGTAATAGGTAATATTCATACAGTGCTTATTGGTGGTACAGCGAATGAAGCACTGGGCCTGGAGTTAGGAAGACTCATATTTGCCAATTCAAGTCCAGTCTCGGCCTTTTACTAGCTGTGTGACCCTGGGCAAGTCACTTAACCCTGTTTGCCTCAGTTTCCTGATCTGTAAAATGAGCTGGAGAAGGAAATGGCAAACTGCTCCAGTATCTCTGCCGAGGAAACCCCAAACAGGGCCTTGAAGATTCGGACCTAACAGAAATGACTGAACAACAGGAAGAAATGTCTTAAGTAGCGTGCTAAATGCTTCACGACTACTGCCTCATTGCGCCAAGTCCTGTACAACGATTATCGCACAGATGACAATTCACGGTGCTGGAAGCTTTACGACAATTATCTCCTAAGCTAAATATCCTACAATTACTCTCTCTATGATAACGTTTAACACTGACACACTGCTTGCTCTGTGCCAAGCACCGTGCTGAATGCTTTCCAGTAACTCTCTCCTGCGGATAACGGCTGACGGAGCTAAGTGCTTTTCTCCATGAGAATAGCTAATACACAGTTCTGACCGTGGGCTGGGCACTGTGCCAGGCAAGCGCTTTATAGTGATCATTTCTGTGAGATAATAACCGTAAAGCGCTTAGCAGTGTCTGGACCACAGTCAGCCCTACATAGATATGAGCCATTATTTGATGTTCTTGGTTCTAAACAAGGCGATTCCCTCTTTTAATGCAGGGCTGTCACCACTGTGCAGCTCGCAGCCTCGGAGAGGGGCCCACAACACCGACAGGTCAAGTGCTCTGCCCATGTCCAGTGTGCATCAGAGGCAGGACCCAAACCCAAGTCTTCCAGAGTTCCAAATCAGCTCTCAATCCATCCCTCCAGGCCGCCTTTCAAATATTCAAACATTCAATGGGCTCACAGCCATTATTGTTTTAAATCTATGTCAGCAGGGTCTGCAGTATCTACTTCACAGGGTCACTGTGAAGAAAGTACTGTATAAATGTTAAGGAAATATGCAGCTCTGAGCTGTGATGCACAAAGAGGCATTCCCAGTGTTAAAAGCACAGAGTATCTTTTCCTACAAAATAACTGCTTGTGTAAGGTAGATGTTTTTAGGTGGGCCCTCTGAACGTGAATACACCTTAATTCTCACATGTGCAAAACTTTCCTGTGGAAGGAAACTTAGTATAACTAAAGACAATCCGAAATAAACCTTCCATTTACCCGTCAGTCTGCTCTTGAAAATACCCTAGACTGGGTGAACGCCTGGTCCATGAGCCCCAGCTCACGGTGACTTCAGCAGCTCAGTGAAGCTCTGTGTACCTCAATCTCCACATCTGCCTAGTGGGGAGGTCTTATGAGTATCAGACAAAATAATGTTATGTTTAAGCCTTCTGAAAGGCTACAAGTGACTCAGTAAAAAGAGGGCTGGATTTAGAATCCAAGCACATGAGTTCAAATCTTGGCTCTGCTTTAGTCACTTGGGTGACTGTGAAAATTCCTTAATCTCTGTCTCTGTTTCCTCATCTATAAAATGGGGGGCTTAGATTTAGTGACTGGCCTTTTCCAGATCAAAATCTATGATCTTGTCAATCAGGGACCACTAAATCATACTTAAGGAACCCCATGGACGGCATACTGACTGAGGAAACCACATGTTAACATTATCTATATTCTATTGCATTCTTATTTAGTTTGTTAAATATCTCCCAACTACATTTGGAAGAACTGTGGGCAGTAACGCATGTGTGTGACACTTCTGCTATAAACAACCAGAAAGAAAGACACAAACGTGGTGGGGAAGGAATGGCCCAGAATGGAGGGCACCACCCTGGGGAGGCTCTGCCTGGAGAGACAAGACATCGTCTGTCTCTGTGTGACAGTCATGCCGGATGAATGTGTTCCTGGCAATCACCCGCCCTGCTGATACAACCAACATGCTGCCATATTTTCATGGGGACCAGAACCCGAAGAAGAGGAGAAAAGCAACCTATGCTGGGTTACACCAAGGGCCCGTACAGCTCAGTACCAACTGGCAGAGGCACAGAGGAAAACTCTGTGAGAAGAAGAGGTGACTTTTCCCATGAAATCATCAAAAAGGAAACACATCACCCTTACAGGAAATGACCAAGGTCCCCCTCACGACAATGGTCAGATCAAAGAAGACAAATGATAAAGGACAGACCTGGTCTTTGATGAGCTCCACTGCAGACTGTTCTAGGTCAAGCTCATAGCAAAGTCTTATAAAAAGGGGTCCAAATTTAAATTCCCCAAAGGAGACGTTTCTGTTCTCAGCATGGTACCTAATAATGAAAAAGATGAAATAGTCAAAGGGTAAGAGAGGAGGAAAGAGGACAAACACCTCCTGTGGGTTTCTAAGGAATCAGTGAGATTCAGAGGGGCAAGGACTGCCCGAGCATGGTTGATTCTACGGCTACTGGCAATGAAAGGAGACACTTAGAGACCCCTTCCCTGCCTGCTGACACTCACCTTTGGTGACTAGGACAAGCTACAGAGATGATTTCTGTTTGTCCTTTGTTCTCCAAGAGGACCAGGACATCAGGAATGTGATGCCATATCTTGCATGGGAATTGGATTTAAGTGAGGGAGGACTATGCAAGGTCACCAGCCTCACTTCTTCCTCTGGAGTCATCTGGGCTCAGTGGCCAGACACAGATCAGGATAACTGATGATGGTCCTGGATGCCATGGGAGACCCTGGCTTTTTTAAGCTAAGGTCTTTCCAAGGTCTCACTTTGACTAAGCCAATACCCATTCAGTGATTGAGGATAGATAAGAAATGAGCCAAGTAATGTCCCCTTTTATATAATTAAAAATTTTTTTTTTTAAATCAATCTAGGAGGGGAAGACCCTCAGGGTTTCTGGCCAAAACAGAAACAATTACTACTTACATACACTCTGAGCCATCGGGGCCCAAACAATGACCACTAGGTGGATTTTATTGGGATTTATTGTTGGCCAATCAATCAAAGCCAGAGTGAACTGGGTTTAAGGCATGATCTTTAAGATTGAGACCTAGCCCTTAAACCCCAGGATATCTTGCTAGGCTTCAGTCATCAAAATGTATATTCCTTTGTGCAGAAGAACTGCAGGTAAGGGGTATGATAATCTATGTGGACAGAGGGAGAGGAAGGAGAGGAGGGAAAGGGAAAAGGAAAGGGGAAGGGGAAGAAGGAAGGAAGTTGCTGCATTGCCTAATTGGAATGGGCCAGTTGGGTCCCCAGTGGGGCAACTGGGACTACTCACAGGTTGTGGTTTGTCCTTCATTCTCAAAAAGGACCATGACATCAGGGAGATTATGCCATGACTTGCAAATGACTTGGATTTAAGTGAGGCTGGGCTGTGCCAAGTCGCCAGCCTCACTTTCTCCTCCAGAGCCATCTGGGTCCAGTGGCCAGATGGATAGAAATAAGGATGACAGGGGAAGGCACCCAGGTGCTTAATAAAAATTTACCAACTAAGTGAAATCACTAAAGGAAGCTGGGAGTTGCATCATGAGACACACCAGTTGCAGCTGGCCATATGAATTTTATGACCGACAATAATGTTGATCTGTACATTTCAGACGCCTTTGATCTAATAATCAGGCAGCCTGGTAGGGCAGGCAGCTCCAGCACCAGTTCAGATATGTGACCCGGGACAAAGCATTTAATGTTCCTGAGCCTTGGCTTTCTCAGCCATAAAATGGAGACGAGAACAATGTCTACTTACGACTACTGTTGTATTATGAGGACCAAATGAGATAACGAATTGATGGTACTATGGAAACCCTAAACCATTTTATCAATGTAAATTATTATTGCAAATTAAAGAAAATTACAGGAATTGCCAAAAAAATGGGTATCTTGGTATGAAATATTAGTGTGTGGTAAGGAGTCATAAACACGAGGAATTCATAGAAACATCGGAAGATTTGTATGAACTAATGCAGAGCAAGATAAGCAGAATTAGGGAAACAACATATACAAAGACCAAAACGATATAAATGGTCAGTCTCTGAGAAACTAGAAAACAAGAGTCCTCAAGGACAGATAATGAAACACGCTTCTTCTTCAGTGGTGGAGTTTTACTGGTATGGCATACAATGTCAGAAATGGTCACTCCACCAGATGTTTCTGGTTAATTGATTTTCTCTGTCATAAAGGAGGGTAGAATGTAGGGAGGGTTGTGGTGGTTGGAATAACCATGATGTAAAAGACAAAAGGCATCAATAAAACCTTTTTTTAAAGAAAATTATAATGAATATTGAATACTTTGCAAATACTACATGTTAAAAAATCCTTCTAAAAATCTATAATCTTTAATATACAACCTCATGACACATTTATCAGTAAACATGATTCCAAAAAACAAAAAAGCCATGATTCAAATACTTTACCAGTAAAACTGATTTTAACCCAACAAAAAGGCAGAGAAGGACAAAGGCGATATTTCTTTCCTTAATAAGAAAATATTAAAGAAGGGTCCAAATGCCCGTCACAAAAGGGCAATGGATTTGGGAGTGAAAAAACCTGATTTCTAGCCTTGTCTTCTGCTGCTACATGACTACAGGGTGTCACTTCTCTTTAATGGGCTTCAAATTTCTTGCTCTGCAGAGAGTAAGGGGCTTAGATGAGGGGGTCTTAGAGGTATCTTCAAGTTTTAACATTCTATCCATCTATAGCCAAAGAAATTAAGATATTCTAGGATGAGCCTCATCTTTTAGTTAGCAACACCAGAGGAAAGGGGAAAAAGTCAAGCACTCAGTCAGTCAGTCAGTCGGTCAATAAGCATTTAAGTGCCTACTGTGTGCCAGGCATTGTGCTGAGCCCTAGGGATACAGAGAAAAGGAAAAACAAGGCGCTCACCTTTTCACGGGGTGAATACACATGAAAATAACTAGGTACAGACAATATAAACACAGGGCGGGGACAAGGTAAGCTCAGAGGGGAAGCGGGGGGACTGGGAGAATTTCTTGCAGAAAGTGGGATATGAACTGATTCTCATAGGGAAACCAGTCAGATGGAGGATACATAAAGAGGACCAAAAAGCAGGGGGGGTGGTGATGGGAGAGGAAGAAAACGGGTACCCAGCAAGGCCAGCGGTGGAGCAGAAAAGGGGGACGAGGTGACCCGTGGCTCCTTCTAAGGCGAAGGTTCCAGGAGGCGCTCTCTAATCTCCATCCTCCACCCTCCGCACTCAGAGGGAGGAAGGGACCCCAGCGGCAGGGCGGCCAAGAGATGTGCTTCAGAGATGGCGCTATCTCACAGGAGATGAATAGATGGTGCTGAGACACTGATTGTTTCAGTCATGCACCCAGCTTGCTTTCTCACTGCGCACACAGTACAGAAGTGAGAGATCAAACAGAGAAAAAGAATCACCATTAATAGGCGAGATTAAGGCTAATACAACACGGGTCAGCACATTTCCAGGACAGTAAGACTAAGGCAAGAGAAGTGCTCATCATAGGGCGTCAATAGGCACCCGACGCCGCATTTGGAAACCCAAGGGACAATTAGGGTATCCAGAAGGCTGAGTGATGGAAGAGAGGACAAGCAGTAGAGGGGAAGGGGAGCAAAAAGATATACAAAAAATTCAATTTTGTAAAATTTCAATAGTATAATGAATCTTCCCAATCTCCCACTGGTAGAAAAGGTAATGTGTGGACTGTGTGAAGTGGTGACTACTCTGATGGTCTTACCTCCTCGCACTCCCCTTCCTACCCCTGCACATCTCCCTACTCTCTGTCAGTAATAGGGTGAGAAGCATCATTCCTAAAAGGGTGCTGGGATATTTCTCCATCCATAGGTAGAAAGTAGGAAAGGGGGCTTAACACAGAAGCACTTCACCTGTAAATGGCAGTTCTTGCCAGTTCCATGTCATCTCGGGTCTCACACAAATGGAGCAGGGTTTTCAGTTCCTCCTTTAAGATGAGACCCCTTTTCTTCATCTTTTCTTCCATGTCTTTAAGGTAGATTTCTGAAAGAAATCCAAGTGTGGCAGTCATCACCTAGGTTACACTGTGAAGGAGGGAAGAGAAACTGATCTCAGCTAAAGGTAGTAGGGGAACCAAAAGGAGCTCGGGGTCCAAGAGTCCTACGGAGGACCATTCTCAACTGGAGTCAATCAATAAGAATTAAGTTTCTCTCATATGCCAGGCACTGTGCTAAATGCTGGGGATACAAAAAAAGGCAAAAAACCGAGCTCACTCTCAAGGAATTCACCCTCTCACAGGGGAGATAAACATGAAAATAACCAGGTACAGGGTACATGCAAGGGGGAAAGCAGGAAGGGCTGGGAAAAGCTCCTGCAGAGTGGGATTTGAGTTGATTTTCAAGGGGAAATTGTAAGGAGGGGGTGAGAAAGGAGAACATTCCATGAATGGGGAGAGCCAGTGAGGCTCACCTCAAGCAGGCTGGTCTTACAAGGTCTATAGAGGCTAACTAATCTACTGGCAGATGAGTTATTGTAGACCCTGAATAGTAAAACAGAAAGGGAACAAAAAACTCAAGGTGTGGGAAACATGGTTTCTTATCTGTCTGTTTTAGTTACAATGTCTGACCTTGCGCCATCTGGGAATTCTTCGCACTTCTTTCATGCGACTGAACTTTACCCCAATACATCCTTCTTACTTCTCTTTTTATATGACTTTTGGGCCTTAGTAGAAATTGCTTTGGAGTAGAAACCAATTCTTAAATGTAAGCAACAAAAGCAGGCAATTTCTTTTCAGTGGCGGGATTGCTGAAACTAGCAGACCCAGTCTTTTAGCCTTTCTTGCAAAGGCTTTATCCCCATTCAAGTAACTGTGAGGGCAGCCCCAAAGGAAATACTCTTTTTTCAAGTTAGAAAGGTTGGATTCTAGCTAAGAGCTGCTCAGAGAGTCAAAAAGAAAACAGGTATCTGCTTTCCAGAAGCCAGTGTGGCTTTCTTTGCATTTTAAATTGATTTTTAAAAAAGTGCCAGATTTGGTGACAGCTGTGATGGTCAAATATTTTGGAACACTATCTCAGGCATTCCATGAAAAATAAAAGCTAAAATACTCTGAAAACACGACTTTAAATCAGAGGAAAGGAATTTTTTTCTCTTTTAAAATAAAATCAAGGAAGGCTGGCTGAGTGGATTTGCGACAATGCAGCTTATGTCCCACCTGGGGATTCTCACATTTGGGGACCCAGAGGGCTGCCCTCATATGCACAAGATATTAAAAGAACCAGAGGGTGGCCTTCAGGGTACTGGGTCGATTCTCTGTAGAGGTTGGCAGGAAGACACGGACCAGATTCTTAGAACATGAAGTAGTGCAGGCAGAAGGTAGGGCTGGAGGGAGTGTCCACAGCAGTGGTGTGGCAGATCCATCCAAGGACCTCAGTTTTCTCGCCTGTAAAATGAGGAGCTTCCTTCAGCTCTCTGAAGCCCCTTTTAGCTCGAACATTTTGATTCTCTGACATTATCTCCGCATCTAGAGATCTCAAATCTACTGAGATTTTATTTTATTTTTAAAATTGATTTATTTATTTTAATTTCTATTGAGATTTTAAATGGGGTAACTCTCCACCTCCTCAAAGATGCTTCCAAGTATTACAGGCTACGAGTGATTTAATCAACATTTAAAAATTAATCCACAAATGTTTACTGAGCGTCGACCATGGTCCCAGCACGGTGCTAGGTTCGATGAGATAAGATGTGTTCTCTACTGTCAAGGAGCTGGGGATCTAATTAGGAGAATATGATGCACAAAAATGAAACCATCATGCCCCAAACAAGCACTAAGGTGCACGGCAGTGACTGTAAACAGAATCCAAGTCCAGAAAAGCGGACACATCAATGTGAGTTACCCTAGGTAACGCTTCACAAAGCGTATGAACTTGGAGCTGTGTTTTGAAGAATAAGTAGGATTTGAGTATGCAGGCTTCACAAGAAAAAGTATTTCGAGTAAAGGGAAAATATAAACAAATGTCACAGAGCACAAGCCAATAAACACTTATTCAACACCAACTGTGTTCCCTGTGCTAGGACAGATGCTGTAGATACCAGGACAAAACCACCACCACTTAGTCCCTGCCCTAAAAATAAACAAAAAAGACAAAAAAACTTGCAGTTCTACTTTGTTGTTTAGTCATGTCCAACTCTTAATGACCCAACCTGAGGTTTTCTTGGCACAGATAATGGAGTGGTTTGCCATTTCCTTCTCCAGCTCATTTTACAGATGAGGAAACTGAGGCAAACGGGGTTAAGTGACTTGCCCAGGGTCACACTGCTACTAAGTGTCTGAGGCCAAATTTGAATTCACAAAGATTAGTCTTCCTGACTTCAGGCCCAGCACTTTATCTACTGCACTACCTAGTCACCCCTAGATTCTACTAGGGGGATGTCAAAATATTTTGGAGGCCACTCTGTTTCCCAGAACTGAGGCCCAGCAGGCAGGCTATGCCCTGAACTTGGCATAACAACAATCCTTCGTACTCTGGATAATCTCATCATCTGGCAAAGTGTATTGATTTGACCAAGCACCAGGTGTTCACTGCCCCCAATTTCCCAGAGACCTAAGAGCCATCCATCACCTTGCTTGATTCTCTCACAATCTCTGTTCCTTGTAGCAGCTAAGTGATACTGTACCCCGCTGTGAGACAATCAACTTGGAGACTGTTCCCCCAGGACCCAGGAACGCCTAGATTGTCCACTCATGAGCCTGCCATAGGAGACTGCTATTCAAGACCTAAGAATGATTATGTCACAGTCCAGCCCACTTACATATGTAAGCACTGCCTGTACCCCAACATGACAAGTCCTCCTTCTGGGGGGGGGAGTGTGCTTCCTTGCTTGCAAGTCATTTTCCTCACTCTGAAATAAGTCATATCGCTATTTCGCGTTCCGACACACCTACCTCTAGCCTGCTCTGTTCGGTCTAGACCAGACTGCATTTAACATTCTGTTGACAGGGATGTAATTAAGAAATAGAGGCAGGAATGAAGACAACATCGGGAGAGGACAGTGAGACCAGGTGATTAAAGAAGCGGGCGTCTATTGGGGAATAATGAAAAACTCTGAGGCAGAGGCCAAGCAGGGTCCGACGCAGAGGCCAAGCAGGGTCCGACGCAGAGGGCGTGGTAAGCAGCAAACGGTAGATAAGCGCCAGCTATCACCACCGTTACATGTTGAGGATCAGGCCGTCAAACCAGCTCAACCAAGCCATCCCCACCGCTACCTTTTTTGCCATGAAATCGGGAGGACACCGCCACCTTCGCTTGCTGGAATTCTTGCAGTTTCACAACATCATCCGCAAGCAGATAGCGTTTCCCTAAAAGTTTGAGAGGAAAATAAAAACAGCGAAAAGGATTTATCGGTCCCATTGTCATCAGCAATCTCATGGCACACTGCAGTTTCCAAATCCAGTTTATCCGTCATCCCGTCTGCCCTTTACAGTCAGAACAAACAGAAATTATTCTCATTTTACTGGTGAGGTCCAGAGAGGTCAAGTACATCACTCAGAGTCCCAAAGCCCATTTAACAACCAAATTGGCTTGAAGCTTGTTTTTTTGGCTCCTGTCCAGCATTTTCCCATTTCCACTCCCCATGGTGAGTTCCTGAGAGCTACTGTCCTGCTCTAAGTGGGCTAGCCATCTCCAGATGAGAACAAATCCCATGGAAACACGGATGAAAGAAAAAAGACACAAAACCCTCCGTGTACATTTCTTTAGTGACAATCCTCAGTAATTTGGGGAGATGGTTATTTGGAGCAGGCAATCTGGGGCAAAAAAATAAAATCAGGCATATCTGACAATAATGCTGTAAGTGATCAGAGAGAAGGGATCAACTGAGACCAACTTCTAAACTTTATTTTTTCTGTTTTTTTTTCTTTTATGATCTGTGTTTTCTTTTACAGTCATGCAAAACATATTTCCACGTTGTCCATCTTGCAAAAGAAAACAGACCAAAAGAAAAAGAAAAACCATTAAAAATAAAGAAAGTTTAAAAAGTATGCTTCTGTCTGTACTCAGACTTCATCAGTTCTTCCTCTGGAGGTAGCTAGCATTTTTCATCATAAATCCTTCAGAATCGTCTTGCATCATTGTATGCCAAGAACAAGTAAGTCATTCACAGCTGATCACTGTACAATACTGCCTTCACTTTGCATCAGTTCATATAAGTCTTCCTAGGTTTTTCTGAAATACTGGTATCATTACCTAGCCTTCTAGTTGATCTCCCTACCTAAAGTGTCTCCTCGTTGGAATTCATCCTCCACCCAGTTATCACAGTGATCTGCCTAAAGCACAAGGCTGACCAGATCATGCCATGTCGCAATTCAGTCCTTTCACTCACGTCTGACTCTTTGTGACCTCATTTGGGGTTTTGTTGAAAAAAAAAAATTAGACTGGTTTGTTATTCCTTCTCCATCTCATTTTACAGATGAGGAAACGGAGGCAAACAGGGTTAAGTTAAGTGACCTGTCCAGGGTCAAACACCTACTCAGTATCTGAGAACAGATAGGAATTCGGGAAGCTCACTCTGTCCACTGCACTACCCAGCTGCCCCAGGTCCCACCATACAGCCCAATCAATAAACTTGATTTCCTTTCATTTTCAGGATCAAATACAAAGTACAACAGCTGGTGCTTAAAGCTCTTTATATCCCGGCCCCCTCCCGCCTTTCCCACCTTCTCACACTCCCACTGGCTTCCCAGAACAATGGGATCCAGGGACACTGGTCTCTTGGCCAAGGGGCTCCCTTCTGCAAGCGCTTTCTTGCCACACCTGGGCGGTCCTCCCTCCTCACCCTGCCTCTGGGCTCCCTTTAAGCCCCAGCTCCAACTTCACTTCTGCAGTCTCTCCCAGGCCCCCTTAATGCTTGTGCCTTCCCTCTGTTGCTTGTTTTCAGTCTATCCTGTACATATCTTATTCATACACAGTTGTTTTCACGTTGTCTCCCCTTTTAGGGTGTGAGCTTGAGGACAGCAATTGCTTCTGCCCCTCTCTGTATCCTGGAGTAATGATGAGTCCAGCGCTTCACTCACAGGAGGTGCTTACAAAAGTGCTTCTAGACCTTTTCCCTTCTTCGTTTCCATCTCTCTTCCACCTTTCTCTTCCCGCTTTCCTCCTTCTGGGGCAATGGAAAACAGTTAACTATTTGTCACAGGACCAGAGTTCAGATTTGGGTGCGCCACTTACCAAACGTGACAAACCATTTGACTTTTCAAGTACTATTTTCTCAAAAAAAACTAACCAAAAACACCTGAAAGAATTGGTTTAGATGGCCTCCGGGTCCCCGTCAGCTCTGGAGAACACTAGAGATGGTGATTTCTGCCATTCTTCATCTAGATTTTCTATTATGGTTTGGTGGGCAACTCACCAGAATACCAGATGGCCACATAATCCTCAAAATTCAGTCATTTTTAAACTGAACTGCCCATAAAATGTATATGTAAAGCCAACACATAGGTATCTAACAGTCACCAGGCAACCAAATCAATCCTTAGCACTTTACTTCTGTTAAAAAAAAAAAAATTGACCATTTCAGGGTAATTTGACATTTTGCTGTCTCTCAATAGGGGATTTTAAAATTTTAGGGACAATATGTAAGAATAAGTCCATGATATTATGAGAATCAGACAAGATAACTCTAAGCCCTGGGATAGGATCACATATGACTTAGGCATGAGTGAATCAATGCTGTCTTATTCTCACAAAAAGGGATTGTGAAAAAACACACCATAAAACATTCAGTTTTGTATGTTCAACCATCTTACCCCAAGACATTAATGAGTGGAAGGCTGAAAAGCCAACTGGCTGTATTTACCTTACTCCTGTGTACTATAAGCTCTCATCACCTCTTGCCCTGGCTAATTCTAAAAGCCTTCTAATTGGTATCCCTAGTTCTCCTGCTCCTAGGAACCACCTAGCTGCCTAGAAAGGAGATTTTGGGGGGGTCATTTTCAAGAGCTTGTGTGATGCTCATGGATTTGGAGTTCAGACCACAGAGGTCACCTGGTGATGAGGAAACTAAGGCTGAAATCCAGGGCTGAAGGTACCTCCACAGGCCCAGGGGTATACCCTCTATATAACTACCGAAATAATTTTCCTAAATCACAATTTCAAGCATTTTCCCACTGCCCTAATGCTCTAACTCAATAAACTCCATGACATCATTATGGCAATAAAGGCCTGTACAAACCAACTTATGTCCAGCTTAACTGGTCTTCTTGCTGTCCCTCATATACAGCATCCTGGCACAGTACAGGCTATCCCATGCCTGCTATGTATTTCCTCCTTACCCTCATCTCCTAGAAGTCTAGATCCCTTCAAAATGCAGCTCATATCACCTTCTACAGGAGGACTTTCTTGATCATCCATGCCCCATGGCTAGTGTATAACCACAAATTACTGTGCCTTCATTTCCTATCAGCCCCTCCAGGGGGGCTGGTCCTCAGACAACAGTCTGGAACCAGGCTTATACTACAAGCCTTCCAGGGTGGATGTGTCAGAGCATAAGCTTCAACGGTAGAGCCTTTGGGAGACCAGGTTCATTCTACAGTATAATGAGGCAGAAGAAGCGGGGACTTGTAAAGGCAGTCTGGCAAATTTTGGTGACATCTATCGATTCTATATTTGAGGTTCCTGGGGTAGAGGGGGGAGAAGGGAGGTGTAATGAAGATGCAAGACAGAGAAGTAATGAAATCTTTTCTGTAGAACTCTTAGATCCACCTAGGGACAGTGTTACATGTAAGAAAGAACTGGAAAGATCTTAGTAAAGAGAGATTGTAGTATAAATAAGCCTTAGACTTGAAGTTAGATCTGAGGTTTGAATCCACCTCAAGTCAATTATTGATACAGTGGATAGAGTGCCACAGTCAAGAGGATGTGAGTTCAAATCTGGCTTCTGATACTTACTAGCTGTGTGACCCTGGGCAGGTCACTTAACACTGTTTGCCTCAGTGTCGTCATCTGTAAAATGAGCTGGAGAAGGAAATGTTAAACCACTCCAGTATCTCTGCCAAGAAAACCCTAAATGGGGTCACAATGAGTTGGCCAGAACCAAACAATGTCATTTATTAGGTATTCCCATTGCGAACTGCCCAACATCTTTGAGTCTCAGTTTCCATATCTTTAAAATGGGAAACATACTTATATTCTCCACCTTTGGAATACAAACATCAGCAGTCAGGGAGCCAGGTGCGCCAGAAAGAGCAAGTTGGATCCACATGGGTAACCTTGGGCAAGCCACTATCTCTCTAGGCCTCCCTCTCTCAGCTAGAAAATGAGCAGAAAGGGCCTTTCCAGCTATAAATCCTTAGAGGCCACCTAAGGCAGCCAGTGGCACTTTAGGGGTACTCTGGAGTCAAAGGACCTGGGTTCAAGTTCCGGCTCTGACACTTACAGGCATCAGCCTTTGTATGATATCAGGAATCTCTCTGTCCCTCACTTAAGTTTCCCTCACCCTCAGCTTCCTCATCTGCAGATAAGGGTGTTTGGACCAGATGACCTAAGGTCCCTTCCAGATCTAAATCATTAAGCATCACACAAGCTCTTGAAAATTACCCCCCAAATCCTCCTTTAGCTAGATGAATCTGTCCAAGTTTTGTGATCCTGGTCAAATCACCACCTCAGTTTCCTCAACTGTAAAATGGGCGTAGTAAGCAGCACTCTCAGGGTCGTGGTGAGGATCAGATGAGACGTTTGTCAAGTGCTTTGTGGGTGTGTACAGCCTTATGTATGTGTATATAAATGTATATGTGTATATAAATGTATATATATATATATATATATATATATATATATATCTACACATACATACATATATATATATATATATATATATATATACACACAGTGTATATATCCATAAGGTCCTTTCCCTCCACCTGGAAAAAAACCAATGTCCCACAGTCTAGGTGGCCCGCATGTGTATGGCAAAAACGTTCCCCTTGGGAAAGGTCCAACCTGAGGCTGTTTATCTAACTCAAGGATTTGTAGAAAACGGCACAAAAGACACCCCACTCCACCCCCCCACCCCCGCCCTCAAGGAGCTGACAATTTCACTGGGGAGACAACTTGCAACAAACATATACAAAGTAAACTATCCTGTGAAACGTGACAGCGCCTCTAATTACTCAAAAGATCGTCCATAAGTAGGTCCGTAGGTTTCAGCATACTCTGACCTAATCAGCTGTGTCCTGGGCACTGCCCAGACCCGTCCGGGTACCCACGGGCATAGCCCCCCGGGCCTACGATTCACTCCGGGCTCCACTGCTAGGGAGAAGCGAGGGGAGCCGATGCCCCGCCGCCTCTCCGGGGCCTGCCAGGAAGGCTTTTGCCGGTTTAGGGAGGGATTGATTGGCGTCCTCACCTCGAGGGGGAGGAGGGTGGGACAGGAGGTTACTTTATAGGAAATGTGGGCCCGAACTTCCCTCCATCCCCAGTCCCAAGCCTCCCGCGTCCCCGAGGACGAAAGCCGGACCCAGGGCCGCAGGTACCTCCGAGGGCCCAGCGGCAGCAGCCGGGAGCGAGCCCGAGCAGCACGCCGCGGGTCGCAGAACGTTGCATAGTTTGCAGCAGGATTCTATTCCGAAGTCGAGACACAGCAGCCATTCTGACCGCCCCACCCCCTCCCCGACCGTACCAACTGCGGAAGCTAGGGAGGCGATGCCGCAAAGTCTCTACCTTAAAGAGTACCTGCCCTCGAGCCACACCCACCCCCTTCTGTCTGGACACTTTTAGAGGGACCGAGCATAGAGGGGAAAAAAAAACTCTTAACATAAGTCTCCTCGGCTCGGCTACCCCGCCCCTTCCTTTTCCCCACGGTCCCCTCCTGCGCCGGCGTTACACTTGGTACATTCCATGATGGCGGCGCCCACAGTGCGGCACGGGCTGCTCCTGGCCCGGAATGTGGCTCTGTCTCAGTTGTCCCTGGCAGGTTGGTGGTGGCTGTTTCCACGGCGGGGGGGGCTGATGCCAATAGACCTCCCTGAGGGCCAACTGTGGAGTTGGCATAAGGAGAGGTTGGGCCAGGAGAGCAGGAGGACGCGAGGTTTGGGTGCCAGAAGAGGCGTTCTGGGGAGCGTGTGTGTGCTGGGGGGGGGGAATGTCTCTGAGCTCCCTCCTCCTCCCCACACAGTGAAATTAAACTGGTTTGGTGCTCTGGGAGGAATTCGCAGTCAGAGGTTTCAGCCGCCCTGGCTGTTGCAACCGAACTGCTTTAATGTTTAATGTGTTTTCCCGGAGATTCTTACGTTAAAATCCTCTATCAGCTCGGCGTGGATAATTGTCAGGGCCCCTTGCCCAGGTAGCCGCTTTGCTCCCCCTTTCATTTTTTTTTTTTAACCCGGAGTTACCGTCTCTATGAAAAGCGTGGACGGGGCGGAGTATTAAATCACCAATTTTGTGGTGACTGACCTTGGCCAGGCCTTCTGCTTGACCTTTCCTTGACACTGTATTCCTGCCTGTACCAGATGAATGAGTTACCTTAGTGTCACCCTTTGGGGAGCTGTAATGGACAGGTGACCCACTGTCTCACTGCCCCCATATTTTGTTTTGTAAATAGGCAGCTTAAATTTGAAACAAGTTCGGTTTTCATTTGTGATCCTTCTCAGAACGTCTGCCTAGAGCTTATGACCCAAACCACCCATTTCATTTTCTCTCTAGGCCATCCAGTGTCAGTTGGACCTCTCTTTCCACTTTGGGAAGAGCTATTTCATCATAGTTTAGAATTCTAGAATAAGCTCGATGAGGTGCGGGCTTTGGGAACCCCCTTGAGATCTGTTTGAATCTTCCCCCTAAGGCATTTACCTGAGGCCATAGGCCATTCATTGTGGCTCTGCCCAGACCTGTTACTAGCCTAGCCCTCTGTCCATCTACTTCCCACCCTCCAGCCTAGCAAAATATCAATCCACCCTGGAACTGGCCTAGCCCACCCTTGTCTGTTGGCTCCAGGTAGCCTACAGCGACTTCCCACCCTTAATCACTTATTGACCTCATTAACTCCTCCTCCAGACCCCCCCAGATTCCTCCCACAGCCTTTCTGTATATAAGACCTCTTCTTGCCCCCTTGCACGTGCCCCCACGTGCCTCTGTGCCCCTCTTCTTGACAGCACCACAGAATGACCTAGCACAGATTTGCTCTGTCCTGCTTGCCCAATGCAAGCATCACAGATACCTAGGCTCCTTAAGAGTCTACCCAGTACGAAGAACTTTTAATAAACTTTGCTTAAGATTTGAGTCCTGAAGTTCGTGGAGGATCCTGCATATACAATCATAGCTTCATCAGAATGGGCTGGGTAACCCCTCTTAATTCCAGTGCTTTGCTTCTTTTAATTATTTCATAATTATCCTTAACTATGGAGAGTTTGCAGCTGACAAAATTCAAACTAAGAAAACCAAAAAATGATACTTGAAATTCATCTCAAGTCTATTCATCCAACTACTTTATCCTCTCACTTTGTAGAGGCTTAAGGCTAGGGGTGTGCGAGACCCCAAAGTACCAACATACAAGGTCTGAATTCAACTCAAGTCTTCTCTCAGCCAAAGAAAAGCAAAGGGGTTTTTTTTGCCTTTTTTTTTTGAAGGGCACTTGGGGTTAAGTGACTTGCCCAAGGTCACACAGCTAGTAAGTGTTAAGTGTCTGAGGCCGATTTGAACTCAGGTCTTCCTGACTCCAGGGCCAGTTCTGTATTCACTGTGCCACCTAGCTGCCCCCAAACCAAGGTTTTTTTTAAAGGTTCACCATAATGGTTAGACTCCTAAGGTGCCTCTGTATCTGTGACACTTGCATTAGACAAGCCAGCCAGAATCATCTGACACTGAGTGAGTCTGTGCTAATAGGTTGTGGGAGGATTTAGGGGTGACTAGAGGAGGAGTTTGGGGAGGGTCTTCAGGAAGAGTCAAATATGGTCAGACTCAAGTAATGAGAGATTAAGGGTGGGAAGTAGCTGGGAGCTACCTGACTATGACAGACAAGGGAGGGCTTGGGAGGATGAAGGGTGGGGGACCTAGCTGCACAGTGGAGGCCTAGGCTAGTTTAAGGGTATATAGATGTTTTGGGAGGATCGAGGGTGAGCTAGCTGCACAATGGAGGGTTGGCCAGTAACCAAGATTTGGGCTGAGTTATAATGAAAGGCTTATAGCCTCAGGTAAATGCCTAGTAAGAAGATTCAAGGAGAGCTCAAGGGGGCTCCTAGAGCCTGCACCTCATCACCCCGGGTAACTCTGGTGGTTTTTGCTGCAGTATCTCAGGGCCTTTGCTGACCATCATCACTAAACATTTTATGAAATTACTCATTCACTCAGTAAACATCAAGTACCTCTTATTCCTGCCTATGTCTGCATGTTGTCGTCCTCCATTAGAACGTGAGCTCCTCAAGGGCTGAAACCGGTTTTTGTTGTCTAGTTTTGTTTCCGTAGTGTTACCCAAGTGCCTGGGATATAGTAGGCGCTCAATGTTCACTGGATGAATGAATGAATACTTCAACTGGAAGAGTAATTTCCTAAAATGTCTAGTGATGATCGTAGGCAATTATTTTGTGGGTGTAAACAAGACCCTGAGATCCCGCAACAGATACTGCCAGGGAGTTAGTTTCCGCAGGTTTTAGGGTGGGTAGTCAAGCGAGAGAATAAAGCAGTTGGACGAGTAGACCTGAGAAGGATTTTAAGGGTCATTTTTGTTTTTGCCAGTTTGAATTCTAGCTCTGCACAGAGAAAACCCTGAGTCTGAGAGCTGAAGGGCCGAACACGCAGTGTGTTGTATCAAATCCACAGTGCCTCCTGTGTGCCAGTTACGGTGCCGAGGGCTGGGATATTTTAAAATTGTCTACAGGAAGGAAGGGAACAAGTACCTTATGGGCCAGGCATTTTACAGATGCTGTCTCATTTGATCTACCAGTCCTGGGAAGTAAGTGCTATTATCATCCCCATTTTATAGTTAAGGAAATGAAAGCAGACAGGTGAAGTGACTGACCTAGGGTCACACAACTAGCAAGTGTTGGAGGCTGGACTTCAACTCAGGTTTTCCTTACATCGGCTTCAGTGCTCTATTCACTACCTAGCTGCATCTAGAGGATTTGGGAGGGGGTCATTTTCTTTGTTGTTGTTGTTTTTTAAATTATTGTTAAATTATTTATTTTTACTTTTCAGCAGTCACTTCCATAAGTTTTAAATTCTCTCCACCTATGTCCCCAATCTGATATGGGCTCCAAAAATACATTCCTATTAAACACATTTTCACATTATTCATGTTGCATAGAATTATAACAAAAGAAAAAAAATAAAAAAGGAAATAGTTTGCTTCATCCTGCATTCCAACTCCATAGCTCTTTCTCTGGATGTTACTGGCATTTCCCATCATGTGTTCTTTGGAATTGATTTAGGTCCTTGCATGGCTGACAAGGGCTAAGTCCATCAGAATTGGTCCTAGCACACTGTGGCTTCTATGGTGTACAGTGTTCTCTTGGTTCTGCTTCTCTTACTCAGCATCAGTTCATATAAGTCTTTCTAGGTTTCTCTGAAGTCTGCCTGTTCATCATTTCTTATAGCACAATAGTATTCCATTACATTCATATACCACAACTTGTTTGGCCATTCCCCAATGGATGGGCAGCCCTGCAATTTAGAGTTCTTGGCCACCACAAAAAGAGCTGCTGTAAATGTTTTTGTACTCACGGGTTCTTTCTTCTCTTTTTATGATCTCTTTGGGATACAGCCTAGAAGCTGGCATTGCTGGGTCAAAGGATATGCACATTTTTATAGCCCTTTGGGCACAGTTCCAAATTGCTCTCCAGAATGGTTGCAGCGGCTCCCACTCTACCAACAAGGAATCGGTGTTCCATCACTCCCACACCCTCTCATATTTATCACTTTTCTGTTTTGCCACATTAGCTGATGATAGGTGTGATGTGGTACCTTAGAGTTGTCTTAATTTTCCTCTCTCTTATCGAAGAGGTGTAGGGTTAGGGTGTTCGAGATCCCAAAATACCAACACGCTGGGCCCTGCCTAATGAATTCGCCTTAGGTCTTCTCTCAGTAGAAGAAAAGCAAAGTTTATTAAAAGTTCCCTTCTATTGGACTCAGAGCAAGTCTGTGTTAGAAAATTCTGTGGTACTCCCACACACGGAGGCAAGATGGGGTCATATACAGAAAGGTTGGGGGAGGAATCTAGGGGTGATCTAGAGGAGGAAGAGTTTGGGGAGGGTCTTCAGGAGGAGTCTGTGAGGACAGACTCCAGTGAATGAGTGAAATTGCTGGAGGCTACCTGGAGACACAGACAATGGTGGGCTGGGCCAGTTTAGGGGTATAAGGGTTGATTTGGGTGTAGGTATTTTGTTGGATTCAAGGGTGGGAAGCAGATGGACCATGGAGGGCCCAGCTAGTAACAGAGGTTTGGGCAGAGCCACAATGAAAGGCTTATGGCCTCATGCAAATGTCTCATCAAATGGGAAGATTCAGTCAGTCCAGGGGGGTTCCCAGAGCCTGTACCTCATCATTATCAATAGTGATTTAGAGCATTTTTTCGTATAACTATAGATAGTTTTAATTTCTTCCTCTGAAAAGTGACTATTAATTGGGGAATGACTTGTATTCTTACAAATTTGGCACAGTTCTCTATATATGTTAGAAATGAGGCCTCTATCAGAGACACTGGCTGTAAAAATTCTTTCCCAGTCTTCTGCTTCCCTCCTAACCTTGGTTGCATTGGCTTTGTTTGTGTCAAAACTTTTCAATTTAATGTCATCAAAAGTATCCATTTCATAATGTTCTCTGCTCTTGTTTGGTCATAAATTCCTCCATTCTCCATAAATCTGACAGATAAGCTATTCCTTGCTCCCCTAATTTGTTTATGTATCAGCCTCTGTACGTAGATCATGTACCCATTTGGACTTTATTCTAGGATGGGGTGTCAGACGTTGGTCTGTGCCTGGTCTCCGCCATACTACTTTCCATGTTTCCCGGAAGTTTTTGTCAGTGAGTTCTTATCCCAGAAGCTGGGGTTTTGGGGTTTATTAGCTAACAGTAGATTGCTATAATCATTGACTGCTGTGTCTTGTATACCTAACCTATTCCACTGATCCACCCTTCTATTTCTTAGCCACTACCAAATGGTTTTGATGATTGCTGCTTTATAAAACAATTTAAGATCTGGTACGGCTAGGCCGACTTCCCTAGCATGTCTTCATTAATTCCCTTGATATTCTGGACCTTTTGTTCTTCCAGATGAATTTTGATGTTATTTTTTCTAGCTCCAAAAAATAGTTTTTTGGTAGTTTGATTGGTATAGCACTGAATAAGTCAATTCACTTAGGTAGAATTGTCATTTTTATTATATTAGCTCAGCCTACGTACAAGCAACTGGTCTTTTTCTAATTATTTAGATCTGACTTTATTTATGTGAAAAGTATTTTGTAGCTGTGTTCATATAGTCCCTGGGTTTGTTTTGGCTGGTAGACTCCCAAATATTGTATGATGTATGATGTCTACAGTAACTTAAAATGGAATTTCACTTTCTGTCTCTTGCTATGGGCATTGTTAGTAATATAAAGAAATGTAGATGATTTATGTGGGTTTATTTTATATCCTGCAACTTTGCTAAAGTTGTTCATTATTTCAAGTAGTTTTATACTTGATTTATGGGTCATTTTCAAGAACTTGTGTGATGCTCATCAATTTAGAACTGGAAGAGACATTAGAGGTCCTCTACTCCAAACCCCCTCATCTGCAGGTGAGGAAACTGAGCCTGAGGGAAGGTAAGTCACTTACAAGGTGCCAGTAAGGGCCGGAGCTGGAACTCGAACCCAGGTCCTCAGACCCCAAGGCAGTGATTTTTTTTTTAATTTGAACCAGTGCCTTTTGAGGAACATGGATCATTAAGAAACCAAACAGACATTGTTATCTGCTCTTTTCCCAACCTTTCCACATTGCCCCCGGGAATACTGTGGATGGTTTGTAGACACCACACCTCTGGATCAAAGGCTAGCTGTGTGAAAGGAGACTCAAGTAACGGAGAGTTGAGTCTGTAAAGGCAAAGGAAATGATGGGGTTTGTAAAATCTCTGCTGGGATACAATTAACATAGACTCGTTAACCATGTCCTAGAAGGTTAGCTCATCCCTTGATCCTTAAAGTTTGAAAAAGCTGAATTTAGGCAATGTTTGTTTAAACTGCGTAGTGTATGTACTTAGGGAAGTCCTTCAGAAATGGAATGGAGTTAAAGGTGTCTGCAGTACAGTGAAGGTTCTGGTTTATATTAGATTAGATTATAGTATCATTTTATATGATATTATATTATAGCTGCTTAATAAATGCTTATTGATGGATCTTAAGAAGTCTTCTGTTGAGATTGGCAGCTTGGGATAGTGGTAGATAGTGGGCTAACACGGAGTTAGACCCGGCTTTGGCACACAGCAGTCTGTGACTGGGCAGCTACTTGGAGGCCATGCAGGGACTCCACCCGGCCTGGAGTTGGGAAGACTTGAAATCCAGGCTCAGACATTTAATAGCTGTGTGACCCTGGGCAAGTCACATAACCCTGTTGGCCTGTTTCCTCACCTGTAAAGTGAGCTGGAGACGGAGACAAACCGCTCCAGTCGTTTTGCCAAGGAAACTCCAGAGGGGTCACGAAGACCCACACAATCGAAACAGCTGAATGAAGTATGTGACTGTATATTTCACATCTTCTGTATGTCCACAGGTAACTTTGTAAGACTAAGTTAGAGATGAATTCCCGATCTGCATTTCTTTATTAGCAGCTCAGTAAACCAGTGGCATCATAGGCCCGGGCCTAACAACAACAATAGTCATGAGATTCCGGATGTTTCCATCTTCCGCCTTTGAAAGTGAGGCCAACCCGTCCTCCCAATCTGTACTGCCTGTGTTATGCATCTGACCTCATCATTCGTAGCTTCTTAGGCTCATATATTAATGCTCTGTTTCCCATCTCGCATTCGGCGTCCAAAGCAGCACCCATCATCGTTCACCTAAAACCATCCCTCCTCATGACTTCTGTTTCTGTTGAGATCCCACCGTCCTCAGTTATCCTGGTACACACCCAGGGAGTCACTCTTCTCCTCCCGTTACAGCCGCCTCAGCTCTGGCCCTCTTCCGCTGTAGCCTGGACCATTACAGCCGCCTCCTAATGCACCTCCCTACCTCCTTGGTCTTCCTCTCCACCCAGCTGCTGAACCGATGTTTCCACAGTGTAGCTCTGAGCATTATTTCACTTCTTTTCCCAGTGATGAGCTTTAGCGGCCGCATCGCCCTTCAGACAAAATGCAGTCTTCTCTGTTTGGCGTTAAAAGCCCTTCATAGCTCTGGCCCTGACTTCCACGTTCCTCATCCTCACTCTCTGTATGCCAGCGAGACCAGCTGGCCTGCTGTTCCCTGTGTGTGACAGACACAGGATTCCACGTACTGCCTCCCGGACTTTGCCTGGCTGCCCTTCGTGCCTAGAGTTCTTGCCACCATCACGGCTGTCTCTTAGGACCTTGCTCCTTTGAGTATCACTTCAGATTATTTCCTAATTTTCTCACTTATTAGTGTCCTCTACCAATTTCCTGGGTATTTGGCATATATGTTGTATGTACTTCCCTGTAAATGCGTCACACCCTCCTCCTAGAGTGTCATCTCCCTGAGGGCAGGGACTCACACTTTTATATTTGTGCCCCTAGCTCAGTGCCTAGAAGAGAGTAGCTGCTTACGAACTGCTTATTGATGGATCTTAAGAAATCTTCTAGGCTGTTCTTTACTGACCAGCAGAATCATGGAATCTCAGAATTGGATGAAATCTCCAGAGGTCACCTAATGCCACCCATGCCTGCACAGGAATTCCTACTATAATATCCTCAGCCAGGTTTTCATCTATTTTCCACTTGATGACTTCCAGTAAAGGGAATTCACCAGCCCACAAGTCAGTCTGTTCTGCTTTTGTATATTCCAAATCATTAGTTTTTCTTTACAGCCTAAGCCTGCCTCTGAACACTTTATTCCTTGTTCCCTGTTTCGTCCTCGGGGTCTGAGTGAAACAAACCCAATCTTTCTTCTGTAGCATCAGCCTCCAAATGCTCGAAGACCTCCGTCATCTTCCATTCTAAGTCTTCTGTTCCTTCCAACAAGCATTCTCCCCACCCTCGCTGCTATCCTTTGGACCCACTCTGGCTTACTTATGCCCTTTCCACGTAGTGATGCCTACAAATGAGTACAATACTCCGGAGGCAGTCTTTTTCTAATACCGTTTTCCCCCCAATTATATGTCAAGACAATTTTTTAGCATTCATTTTTACAAGATTTTGAATTCCAAATCTTTTTCCCTCCCCTCTATCTTAACATGATAGAATGCAATAGGAGCATCACCTCCTTTGTTCCAGACACTTCTATGAATTCATCCCAAAATCAGATTAGCTTTTTGGGGCTGTCACTTCCCACCACTCACTCATTTTGAGCCTGTAGTCCACTAAACTGCCCACACCTGATCTACTCCAAAAAGATGAGGATGTATTCCATTTTTAAGACCTCCAGAGAAATGAAAATTCCTTCCCTTTCTTGGTAACTCATTCTGGTGTTTATCAGTTGCCACTGTCAGGAATTTCTTCTATTTGTCAAACTTAGATTCTTCCTTTCATTTTTGTCTTGCCTTTATCTGCAGTGGAGAATGACGGGTCACAGCCCTTTTATGTTTGCGATCCTTTCATATCCGTGCAGATTGTTATTAAATCACTTCCCTTCTGTCAGATTAGTAACCCCAGTTTATATAGTTTTTAGGAAACAGCGCCCACCTCATCAACCACTTCTACCTATGGACTGGATACGTGTAGCCCCAATTCTCTTGTAAATCTCACCAATTTTGTCCAAGGGCTGGTTTTCGGAATCCATGTATAAGACTACATCTTATCCCTATTCCATTTCATCTTTACTCATTTTGATCCCAAACTCTGAATTTTTGGGAGTGTCTATCTGTCCTCTGTGTTAGCTGCTAGTGTTATTCATCCATTTTAGTCCTGTCTGACTCTTTGTGACCCTGTTTGGGGTCTTCTTGGTAAAGTCCTGGAGTGGTTTGCCCTCTCCTTCTCTAGCTCATCTTCAGATGAGGAAACTGAAGCAAACAGGGTTAAATGACTTGCCCAGGGTCACACAGCTAGTAAGTGTCTGAGGCTGGATTCGAACTCAGTTCTTCCTAACCCCAGGCCTATAGTGCTGTATCCACTGTACCACCTGGCTTCCCCCATTAGCTGTTACTAGCTCTCAGCTTTGGTTAACCCGAGAGTGTGACAGCTGTGCCCTCTGTGCCTTCATCCAGATCACCGATAAAAATGTTGAACGCCGCAGGGCCAGGGCCAGAACCCCGAGGTGCTCCGCTAGTGTCGGCATCAAACCACTAATGGCTTCTGGGGTTTCAGCTGCTTGATCATTTCTGAATTTACCTGACTGTACGTTTGTGCGGCAGCCTGCAGCTCCTCCCCTTTGTCCACCAGAGCAGCGTGAGGGACATCTGGATAATTACACAGCAGTCCTCCTTCTGCCAATCTGGTAGCCCTGTGAGTCCATCCACAAGCGTCCTTTACGCTCCTCTTACAGACCAAGCCCTATCCCAGGTGCAGGGGATACAGAAAAGTTCCTGCCCTCAGAGAACTTTGACTCTTTGGGGAGATAACTTGTACATATAAAAAAACGTAACATCTGTAAGTACAAGTAAGGACTTTATCTCTGTCGAAGGAAGCTTGAAACCAAAGGGAGTTGGGGTCTGTAAGAAAGAGTATAGAAAGGAAAGAATAAAAAGACCTTTGGGGCTCCCCCACAGTGAGAGTGGGAGCCCACAAAGAAGCCTGAGCGTCAAGTCAGACAGAGGAGAAGGGGGGTGCGGCGGGGGAGAGGCGTCACAGCAGCTCGGAGGGGAGTGTGTCTGGGAGGGTGCGGTGCCCAGTGTCGGGAAAGTGGTGGCAGAGGAAATGAGGTTAGTGTGGGACCACCAGGCCTTTCACGATTCCCCTCACCATTTCCCAACTGTTCTTTTACTAGTACTCTCTGCAGTTCTTCCAGGAATCAGAGTCATGCCTGTAGCTTGCAAGGTTAAAGCTTGGGATCAGCAGAGTCACCGTTACTGTAAATGATGGTGAGAAATCTTAGAGAGATCACAGGGTTTTATACACTGTAGATACGTTAGCGGTTTGTGAGCTGGCCCAGGAAATTAAACATCGTGTATTGGAAAATGTCTCTGGAGTGTTGGCCAGCTGACATGAACAAACCCGACTCGCAAACACTTTGGGAGGATTTGTTCTTTTCGGAGCTGTCTCCACTTTTCTGCATGTGCGTTTTCTGCCAGTGTATGTTTATTTCATTAAATATTTCTCAATTACATGTGAATTTTTTTTAACATTTAAAAAATAATTTTGAGTTCCAAATTCTCTCCCTCCTTCTCCCCACCTTGAGAAGGCGAGCAGTTTGACAGAGATCATGCATGTGAAGCCGTGCAGAATATATTTCCATATCAGCTGTGTTGGAAAAGAACACAGGAAAAATAAAATTGAAGATTAAATTTTATTACATTATATATGATATATATTTATGTACGAGCATATTACATATTAAATATAATAAATAAATAAGCATAATATAAAAATAAGCATTGAAAATGCTTCAGCCTGCATTGAGCGTCCAGCAGTCCTTCCCCTGAAGGTGGATGGTGCTTCTCATTGTAAGTTTTCCTACACACTGAAGATGTGAGGTTTGGGAATAGACGTATTATTCAAGTAAGGGCTTCGTCAAAGCCTGCTCTAACGGGGGGTTATTTTACTGTATCATACTTTTGGGGGGAGGAGGCAGAGAAGCAGCTCAGTATTGTGCTTTAATATATCAGGAGTTCCTGTGCAGATTCCCCATTTGCTTCTTCCTGTTTCTCTGTCTGCTTCCTGTCTCCCCACTCTTCTGCCCACCTGCAGGAATCCCCTTTGTAAGACCCAGACCACACCTGACCACTTGCTTTTGCAGTCTCTTTCTCCCTAAAACAAACTGCTTACTCCTCAACCTGTCATTTAAAGGCCTCTATACAGTCTGGTTCCAGTTAGGCTTTGCAGGAATATTTCCAATAATTCCCCTGGACTCCCTCGAGGTTCCAGCCATCTAGCCCACCAGTTTGCCCGGATGTGGCATGCTCCCCCCACCGGGTTGCCCTCTTGCCCAGGTAGTCCCCCTCAGCCCTCCCTTCCTCTTAGCATCCTTGGTCCCCGTCATGGCAGCTTTCCTCTGGAAGCCTTTCTTCGCCCCCTTCAGTTAGGAGTCCGCTTTGCCTCTTCGGATCCCCTCGTGTTTACTTATCTTTGTACAAGTGGGATCCATCCCAGACTCCTTAGGGGCAGGGCCGTTTGTCTTTGTGTTTGTCTTTATATCCCTCACACAAGTAGGAGCTTAATAAATACTTGGTGAATTGGCCTGAGCCTGTTAAATAGGGATACGTTTACCGACTTACATGACGGCACTTTTAGGAATAGCTAGACAATGATAAGAGCACTTTTTTAAAGCGTGTTATAGCTACTAAGATAATTCAGTTTTATTTTCTCAGGCGGAGCTTCAGGTCTTGCCTGTGTTGTTAGCCAATGGAAGCATTTTCTAGGCTGGAACATTGAGGGAGAGAAATGTCATATGTTTCCTTCCACCCCAGCCCCCAGCCTCTCTGAATCTTCTATTAGCGGCATTCATTTGTTATTAAATACATTTTTTTAAATGAACTGCCTTAAAATGTCTGCCACAGTCTTGGGGCAGCTAAGTCATGAAGTGGATGGAATACTGGATGGACTTGGAATCAGGAAGATCTGAGTTCAAATCTTGCCTCAGACACTTACTAGCTGTGTGACCCTGGGCAAGTCACTTAACCCCAGTTTGCCTCTGTTCCTCATCTGTCAAATGAGGACACACTGGAGAAGGAAATCCAAACCATTCCAGTATCTTTGTGAAGAAAACCCCACGGAGTCTTTATCCTTGGGATCACGTAGAGTCAAGACACAACTGATCAACAACAGTAACATATTCTTTTTTAAAAATATTTTATTTTTTCCCAATTACATATAAAGATGATTTTTAGCCTTTTGTAGGAGGCAGTTGGGGTTGAGTGACTTGCCCAGGGTCACACAGCTAGTAAGTATCTGAGGCAAGACTTGAACCTGGGTTCTCCTGACTCCAGTGCTCTACACTACACCACCTATATTCTTTTTTTTTTTATTTGGAGCTCCAGAATTTCTCCCCTCCATGAGATGGTGAGCAGTTTGTTACACTTGTGTAGTCATGCAAAACGTGTTCCCATCTTAGTGGTGAATAACATTCTTAGAAGGCATGAATAACATGTTCTTTGGAAAATGCAATTAAGTAAATGGGAAATACAGTTTTACAAAGAAGTGAACATATGAAACGATATCTGCTGCACAAACAAACTACTGAAGTAACTGTCCTTTCTTCCCTTAGGGAAAAGATGCCTGCTCTCTGCAGCTTATGTGGATAGCCAGAAATGGGAAGCAAGAGAAAAAGAACTTTGTAATCTAGGTAAGTTTGACATCTTATTTTTTGGTATTTCTTTTAAGAACTTAAAATTATGCTTGGGAGCCCGTGTGCCCAAGTTCACTGGTCTAGTTATATAAATATTCATTAGACAGATGGGGGGCAAGGGGAAGAACATTTCTATTAAGTGTTTATGTTGTGCCGGGCAGTGCCCTCAATGCCAGGTAAATAAGACAGCCCCTGCCCTCAAGGAGCTTACATTCTGAGTGAGGAATAAAGGGGAACTGGGAATGATAGGGCTGCTAATTAGAAGAGAGTACGCAGTGGAGCCTGGTGTGGAGGAAACACAGCTGGGCCCCCTCCTAAAACGGCCCACGCCTAGGACTCATCTGTCCTAAGACTGGGTCTGGGGGAGGCATCTGTCTCCAAGATGGGGGGAGATTAATTTCCAAAGAGAATTAGCAGTATATGGAATACACAGGGATTGTGTTTTGCAGCCAGATTGTTGCTGATGGTTTTCAGGCATCTTCTCCCCGCCAAGCCTTTGCCCTCTCTGATGTCTTAAATAGATTTCACACTTTCACACTTCTGTTCATCGTCAGCCTCTTCATGCTCCCAGCTCATCTTGTTGCTTTCTCCAGAATTCATCGTTGGCCTTTGTTCTATATCGATCTGGAAGGTCCTGCTTCTGAGAATGGTGCTGTAGCTACAGTTTCACCAAAGCCATTTAGAGGAGAAAATGCTTCACCTCCAGTACAGTGGGGTGCTAGTCATACCAACCCCCTATTTCTTCATGTCAGATCATGTTTCAGGCAGCAGTCAGTGTTGAGTGAGGTCCTTAATAAAAATCTAGATACTCCAGACCATTGGTGTTCCCTGACTTTACACGTATAGTCTCCAAAGCCCAAGGTTAGGGATAGGGACTGGACTGGAGATTTCAGTGGTTTAGAGAACACTTGGATGAAGGAGCTCTGTCTACTAATGCAGGCTCTCAGCTTTTCTGTAATTTGGAGCCTTGCTCCTTGAGCACTAGAGGCCAAGGATCTCCACAGGGTCACGCAGCCAGCATATGTCAGGGAGAACTGGAATTCGGGTTTGCCTGGCTCTAAAACCATCTCTACCTAGCAGGCCGCACTGCCTTTCTTAGCCCAGGGATACTTTTATGAAACTACTGGAATTTTGTTGTTATGCTATTTTTCTACTCTATTTTCTCTAAATTAATGTTTAACATCATTTTAGACTTCTTTTAGTATTGAAAAAACCCACTCTCCCAATAAATATTTAGCTAAATTTTCTCTATAGATACAGGCTTCCACAGATAGATGTTGAAGCATTAGGAGTGTACAGTATCCTCCTGATAATATAGGGACCGAACCTGTGATTTCATTAACATAGAGAACTCCCAGATGTGGAAGTCTCCCCTTGTCAGCATCTTCTTGGCAATTTTTGTCTCCGAGGATTGCTCAGAGTGCTGAGACCTTACAGGCCTTGCCCAGCACCACAGTTGCTGTGTGTCAGAGGTGGTCCCAGAATCCAGGTCTTCCTGGGCTCCAGGGGCCAGCCCTCCATCCTCTATGCCTTGAAGCCTCTCAGACCATATGAAGAAATGGTCTTCCCTCCCTGCCCACCTCACCTCTAACAGACCAATAACTCTCCAGCCTCAGCTGGCCTCTTCAAAGCTGGATCCCGTTTGATACCAGCCAATACCTTCCGGCTAGATAAAGAAGAAAGCTATGTGTAGACAAAAGATAGATATAGAAGAAAGACCAGGGAAGAGTTTTAAAGAGAGCGACAAAAGGACAGTGTGAAGAGACTAACATTGATGAAAGATCAAGGCGTGAAATCCGTTTAAATCAGAAGAGGCGGCAGCACCAAGACAGAAATGGTATATATTTGTATCTCTCTCATGGGTCTGGCAGTCTAATGAACACTTCTGTGGAGATACAGAATTTAGCTGGGATACAGACTTTACACCCTCCCTGTGAGCGCTCAGACTAGTCAGTGGATCGGACAGAAAAGCCCAGATAAAGAGAATACGTGGTAAGTATGTTAGCAAGAACAAAAATCCTCTGTGAGACACCAGAGGGAACTGACAAGGACCGAGGGAAGCTTTGTGGGAGAGGAGGCTTTAGGAGAACAGGTGTGTATTCAGGGAGCAGAGAAGGGAGGCAGCTGCACTTCAGGCCTGGGGAAATGCTCGATGCAAGTACGGAATGAGTCCTTGTTGCCGTGGAGCAGCATCTGCACAGGCAGAGGGGGGTGAATGAGCAAGCCTGTGAAGCATGTTGAGGGGAGCAGTAGGCTGGATAGTCTCGAATAGAGCTTGAACTTTCGAACCCGAGGAAATCAAGGCAGGGTTTTGAGCAAAGGAGTGACTTGCCCAGGTCTGTGCATGAGAGCATTTTGGCAGGAACAGTGTGAGGGGCAGTGTGGAGGGAAGAAATGAGAGCTAGGAAGACCTGTTAGAGGCTGTTGTATCAGACCTCATGGGAGACAGTGAAGGACTCTCTCAGAGTGGCGTCTGTGGGGAAGAGATAAGATGAGGATATTCAGAGATAAAACCAAGATTTCAAAAAATGGAAGGCTGAGTGCAGAGTAATGCCAGGGAAAGAAATTCTCAGGTCCGAAGACAGGTTTTGGGGAGAATGATAAACTTGGTTTTGTGCAGGTCCAATATCCAGGTGTTCATGTCTTTTGGCCTAGAGATGATCTAAGCCAGTGGTTCTCAACCTTCCGCATGCCGCGACCCTTTAACACAGTTCCTCATGTTGTGGTGACCTCCAACCACAAAATTATTTTCGTTGCTGCTTCATAACTGTAATTTTGCTACTTTTATGAATCGTAATGTAAATATCGATATGCAGGATGTATTTTCATTGTTACAAATTGAACATAACTCACAGGTTGAGAACTGCTGAAGCTGAGAGTGGATGGAGTTGCAAACAGAATGAGTATAGAGAGAAAAGGGAAAAATAATCCTAATTCATGGCCTCTCACTTAGACTGTCGTAACTGCCCTCCAGTGGGCCTCTCTGTCTCGAGTCTCACCTTCCTTCCACACCGTCCTCCAGACAGCTGCCAGTTGATTTTCCTCGAGCATAGGTCTTGTCCTTGGCACTCTGCTCAGTAAACTCCCGTCATGTCCAAGATCAAATACAAAGTCCGTTAGTTGGCATTGAAAGCTCTTCACAACCAGGCCCCTTTCTGTCTTTACGAGGATCCTCACGTTTGACTCCTCCCCATTCACCCTGGAGATCCAGTGATGCCAGTGCTGGCCTGCTGGTTGTTCTCAGAGTGTGGCAATCACAATCCAGCTGCCCACCGCCTTGCCTTTGCTTTGACTGTCTTCCATGCCTGGAATTTGCCCCCTCCTCACCTTTACATTTTGGCATCCATCCCCGGCTTCCTTTAAGACCCCTCTCAAATGCTTGGCCTCTTCCAATGTCTCCCATCCCCATTTACTGGAGCTTTCCTTAGCCCCCGTTTGGGGATGACTTCATTTCCTAAAACCTCTACCTTAGCAATACAGGGATGTGATGCTAATCTTTAACACCAGGCTCTCTGGGGGGAAAAAATCTATGCATACATACTTTTAAGTTTAATTTACATTATTATCGCTTTCTTAAATCTCCAGCAGAGTTCTGGAAAGTATAGGCCCTTATACAGTCCAGTAAGCTAAGAATGGTTTTTACGTTTTTAAATTAAGTCTTATTGTATTTAGAAATACCACCCCCCCCAAAAAAAAGAAAGAAAAAGAACAAAAAACCCACCTCAGATAGCATCCTTAGCTCTCAGGCTCTACAGAAATGCTTATTTCTAAGATGTCATTGCTCACACTGAACATGTAATAACCCCCTCTCCATTAGAGCTGGTTTTACCACACCCTGGATTAGAGTGGTGGAAGGTGGTCCCCGCACATTCAGCATGACCTCTGTGCTGAGATGACAACATCTTCTTCCAAAGACTCCCCAGGTGGGGAGTTTTGTGTCACCGTAGGCTTCCGTCAGACACATTTAAAAATCCGCACTTGGACTGCTGACGGTACCCATCGGAAACAGGTAGCGGAAGGGACGGTTTCATTCGCTCTTTTGAGTGACCCGTGAGTGTACTGTTTAAACTGGATGAGGATCTCCCATTATTTAGGTTCCACAGATCTAGGCTGAGAAGGGATGGTGGAGGCCATCGCCTCCAGCCTCCTCATTTCACAGATAGGAAAACTGAGGAAACCTGATTTACCCAAGGTTATACAGGCGAGATGTGAACTCAGGTCCTCAGACTTCGGAGCCAGTATCCTCTGACACTCCATGTTTTCTCAAGGATCTTGTATCTTTTGTCACTTGCCTTTTTTTCTTTGTTTTTATGTGAGGGAAGTTGAGCGTGGAGGGTAGGGAGTCATCTTTACCCACAGCCTTCTTAGCCATTCAGAAACCCCATGTGGTACTAGGAAATAATAATTTTCAGACTAGAATGAAAGTTCCTTGAGGAGAGGGACTGTTTAACTTCTGACTTTGCATCCCAGACATTTAGTGCAGTGTTCATCGTGTAGGAATTGATTAAATTCTAGTTCATGAACTGATCAGCCAGCAGGCCTTGGTTAGCCTGGTATTGGCATAGTCATTCTTATGGTCTTAAGGCCATAGAAATTTCTGAGCTGTTGAAAAAGCTCAATGGAGATAGAATATTTATACTTCAAATCATTTTATTGTCTTAAAATAAACATTCTGGGGTGCTTTATCCTGATTTAATTGACTCACTTCTGACCTCAGTTCTCAGCTTCTCTTTCAAATATCAGTGATCTGTTTTTTTTAAAAAGCATTTACATATACAAAAGGTCAGTACAAATTCTTTTTAATGTAACTAGTCACTCCATAATGTATATTGTGTCACGTACATAGTGGGCGCTCAGTTTATGCTTTTTAAACTTTCATTAATACCTTTTGTTGTTAGATCACATTCATCTCTAGATATGATCCTGCCTATGAAACTTACTCAGCCAGGCCCACCTTCTAGCCAAGAAAAACACCTAAGTAAAGTCATCCTTTGGTGCAGCAGCCGCATGACATCCTGTATCCATCATCCTCCTCTTCTCCAAGGATAGAAAGTGGCCCATTACTTCATCTGTATTTAAAAAGCCAGACTGGCCCCCATACATACTTGTTGAACAATAACATTTATGTATCATGCTCACTATGTGTTAGGCACTGCCTTAAGCCCTTTAAATTATTACCTCATATCATCTTCACAACACTCTTAGGAGGTGGGTGCTGTTATGATCGACATTTTGCAGATGAAGAAACTGAGGCAGAAGTTTAATGACTTGCCCAGGGTCACACAGCTGGTAAGAGTCTGAGGCTGGATTGGAACTCAGGTCTTCCTGACTCCACAGCCAGCCCTTTATCCACTGCAGCTTGTGGGCTGCCAACATAGTTATTAACAGTTTTCCTTTGAAGATCTCAAAGTAACTATAAAACAGCCTTCAATAATCCAGTTCCTCTATTCCGTATACGAGTAAGGTATCAACCAGCTTAACGGGAGCAGGTACTATTTCATAGGTCAGAGGTCAGGAGCCGTGATGCCCTTGGTGAAAGGGCCAGGGGCCTCAGATTCTTTTTACAGACTTATTTGTGCCCTTTCTGCGGTGCCACGCCCTCTTTCCCAGTCTTTGTTTTAAAGTAAGGAAGCTGAATCTCGGGGTAGGGGGCCCTCTTTGTTCTTGGTCTTCTCCGCTGTTCAGAACCTCCTTATGGGGATATGAAATAAAAATGATGACAAAGACTTGCTTAAGGCTGACAGTGAGAGGCAGTGTGGCATAGTGGGTGGAGAGCTGGCCCTGGAGTTGGAATCAATCAGGAATCAGTCAGTAAACCTTTATTTAGTACCTACTACACGCCAAGCACTGAGGATTAAGACAAAGGCAAAAGAGCAGCCCTGCCCTCGGGGAACTTCCAGTCGAACTCAGGAAGACCCACCAGAGTTCAAGTTCTGCCTGTGATGCCTCATGTCTGTGAGACCCTACACAAGTCACTTCACTTCTCAGTGCTCTAGGAAGCTCTCTAACACTCTTGAAGCTGCAGATCAGTGGTAATCAGAATTGGTAAAGTTCCAGACCTGGGGCTTCCTATACCCATGAAATCACAGGGGGAAACCCAAGGTTGAAGAGTAAATCAGTGGCAGAGATAGCTGAAACCGTCCAAATGCTTGATTGTCGTCCTTCGTCATCGAAGAGGACCGGAATGACATTACCGTGTCGGGGTGGAGGTACAGTGCGTCCCACTGGGGCTGATCAGGCCAGTGTGAGCTTGGAAGGCTCTACCACAGGTCGGGCACAAGTAAGTGGTCCCTGTGAACATTTGGAGGGGAGGTAGCTGTTTCTAAAATAGGCCACGTGAGTTGTGACAGAAACTGGGCAGCTGCTAACAAGAAAATCAGCCAGCAGCACTCAAAGAAATGGAATATTCTCTGTCTTCCTTTCAGTGGAAAAGCACTGCATGCAGAAAGAGCCCGCTTGGAGGTTATTTGTGCCACATAGGTCATGCTGTTGTGATCTGCGCCTGAAACTAGGGAGAATCGCTGAGGTCCTCGGATCATCAGCTGGAAAGGATCCCCCACCCCGACATGGCTTATTCTACTGATGGGGGTACTAAGGCCCAGAGAAGTGACAGGATGTACCCGACATCACCTAGGCAGTAAGGGAATGGCTGAGCTGAGAGTTGAACCTGGGTCTTTCAAGTCTAAATCCAGCCTTGGTGGGGGTTGTGTTTCCCACTAGATCATGCTGTTGTTAACATACCGAAAACAGGAGCATTACAAAGAGCACAGATGTGGGGAAGAGACGTGCGCATGTCTGTCTGCATTTATATCTGCCCTGTGCCACTGCAGATTTAAGGGGTCAGATAGATCTCTGTCAAGGGCATACTGTTGGGACAGCTAGGTGGCATAGTGGATGGAACACTGGCCTTGGAATCACAAGGACCTGAGTTCAGATTCAGCCTTACTCTGTGACTCTAGGCAAGTCATTTGCCCCCAGTTGCCTCAAAAAAAAAAAAAAAGAAGGTGGTATATCATTACGTGAGCTTCTTGAGGGCCAGAGCTGTGTTTGCTTTTCCTCGTGTCCCCAGAGCCTACCACAGTGGTAAGGACATGGTAAGTTCTTAATGCATGCTTGTTGACCAACAGCTCCACATTTTTTTTATTTTTAGCTTTTTTTTTTGGAGGGGGGAAGGCAGGGCATTTGGGGTTAAGTGACTTGCCCAAAGTCACACAGATAGTAAGTGTTAAGTGTCTGAGGCCTCATTTGAACTCAGGTCCACCTGACTCCAGGGCTGATGCTCTATTCACTGTGCCACCTAGCTGCCCCCAGCTCCACATTTCTGTGAGATAAAAAAGAATATGTAAGACACTATCTCTGCCTTTGGGATAAAATTCACATGAAACAAGAGGAGGCCAGTGTTTCTCTTTTTCTTACCTATTTATTTATTTTTACAAATTGTTTTCAAGGCTTATCTTGCTTATGTCATGAGTTTGTATTAAATGGTTCCAGTGATGACCTACACGTTAGAAGTGGAGTAAAGAAATTGTCATGGAAGTGTATGGTTAGGCCAGTTGTGGCAGCATGCTCTTGTTCCTGATTCTGGGGAGTCTGAAGCTGGGGATCCCTTGAGTTCAGGAGTTCTAAGCTGCGGCGGGCCAAGCCAATCTGTGTCTGCACTATGCCAAACACCAATATGGTGAACCTCCCGAAACAAAGGGCCACCCAACTGCCTTAAGGAGGGGCAAACCAGCACAGGTCTCAAAAAATGGATTAGGTTAAAGCTTCTATGCCAGTTAGTACTGGAATCAGACTTGTGAGTAGAAACTATACTTCTGTCCTGGGTAAGACAGGGAGACCCAGTCTCTTCCCCCACCCCTACTCCCTCCACTCAACGTGGGTCGATTTTGCCACACGAGTGAAGGGTAATAGATAGAGATCCTGAACACCCATGAAATGCAAAAAGACCCATGAGAAGGTCCTCTGTCTCTGTGGACGGTCTATGGAAGGACAGAGAGGAGGATCACACAGCATGAGAAAAGCGGTTGGTTGGGATTTGTATTATTGGGGGAAGTATCCAAGTTGATGAGATTCTAGATCTGTTGAAACCCTGAAGTGTCTGGTTTACTGACATCTGCTCATTAGGCTGTTCTCATTCCCTGGGTTACATACATATTTTAAAAAACCCATGGGATTGAAATGAACTTGAGCTAAAAGTGCCCCCCTTAGAAGAGGCTGTAGGCCCAACCAAACAAATAAGAGTAGGGGATATGAAGTTAGAAAAGAGAACCAGACTGTACCACGCAGAACCTGTGTGTGTGTGTGTGTGTGTATGACATATGTTGATTTAAATATATGTACTATGTAGAGCATGTTTCCTGTGTACATATATATGAATACATCTTCACACATGCATATATAACTTATGTTTTCTGTACAGTGCCTTGTGATTCTCTGGTTTTTTGGTGTGTGTAGCTCTATGTGTGTGTAGATGTACATACATTTTTCCACTCATCTTGGGGGCTCCCACCCCACAGTCCAGTCTATTTGGTGACTGAATGAGGGCAAATTCGCCCCTGTAACCCTTTCTATCTACAAGCTAACCCTAGACTCCGGACGACGCTTTACCTGCCCAAGTCATCCAGCTGTCCCAGGCCAGTCTGTTACCTCCCTGCCTCTGAGGGTCCCCATTTGGTGCTTTACTGGTTGGTCACTCCTTTGCCCCCATTTTCCCATTACTTCTGGGAAAGAATCGCCTCCTGTGGACCAGTTAACCATTCCCGGGACTCCTCATACCCAAGAACATCTCCCCTGCTACCGTGTCCCCACGTGTGCCAGCCAGATGACCCAGTGAATAGAGCACTGGGTCTGCAGTCAGGAAGGCCTAAGTTCAAACGAGGCTTCGGACACTTAGCTCTTTAACCTGTTGGCCTCAGTTCCCCTCAACTGTGAAACGAAGATGGTATGTGGTTAGGAAAGTCATTGAGATAATATTGGTAAAAACCCTCAGCCCGGTGTCTGGCAGAGTAAGCACTTTGTAAAGCCCTTTTGTTTATTCATTATATATCTTCACATATATTTATGTCTACCCAAGTATACATGTATGTGCACGCACAGACACATGTAGATGTTCTACATAATACATTTGGTTCTCTTTCATCTTTTCCTCCTTTTTATGCAACAGTAATTCACATTCTTCCCTTCCCCGGCCTCCATCTTCAGTTTCTTTTTCCTGCATCTCCCTAAGGAGTATCTGAAGTCAGGAGAAACAGTTTTCTGTATTTGAGTGCCAGCTGGGACTGTAGAATGAGGAAGTAAAGCCACTGTAGACGGAGCAGATCAGCAAGACGCTGAGACTGTGTCCGAGTCACTGACTCTCCGAGCTGGAAGGGGCCTCGGAGACGCTCTACGCCAGGTCCCCTCTGGACAGTTTCTCATGTTAATTTCTTCTGTTCCCGAAGTCCAGCCCAGGTCCGCTCTTCCGCATCTTCTCCCCATCCATTCCCTCCCCGCTTCGGAACTCCGCCTCTTCAAATGTTACCTTTGCCTGACCACCCTAGAGGCTCGGGCGTGTCCTCAGAAAGCTGGGCGGCCAGCTCCCCTGTGTGGGCAGCAGGTGGCAGTGTGCCCCTGGCAGCCACACGTCCCCCGCTTGCGGCTTGCCCGAGAGAAGTCCGCGAAGACCCCGTGGGGGTGCGGGGGCTGGGCCACGCCTGGCTGTGGCGGGCCGTGATTGGAGCGCCGTGACCCGGAGGGTGGGGAGGTGCTTGAGGCCGCCCCGCTCATTGGCCGGGCCGGGCGGGTGAGGCGGGAGGCGGGCACTCACACCACGCGCATCACCGTTAGCGCGACGGCGGGGAGAGGCGAGGAGGGGGCACGTGGTGAGTGGTCCGCGCTTGCGCAGTGAGCGTGCGGCCCTAGGGAAGTGTCCCTCCGCCGGCGCATGTCCAGAGGGAGCGCTCGGCTCTGCTTCCTGATGCGGGCCGCGCCTCTCGCGGCTCCGCCCTACAGGCCTCTTGGTGGTTTAGTTGGCTTTGGGGAGAGGCTGAGGACCGGGGCTTTGCTCGTCCAGGGCCGCATTTCTGTACGCCGATTAGTAGGGCCTTTAGTGCGTGCGCAGGTGCCACGTGCGCCTACGATCAGGGGCCTTCCCTTGTGCTAAACCGGTGCCGGCGTCTAATAAATGCTGGTTGAGTGATCGGGCCCCTTCGTGCTGCTGACGTACCTGGCAGTTCCGGACAGCACGTTCCGTTCGGTGGATCCCTGGTGTTTCTGAGCGCAGATTTAGGCCCTTTCATCCGGTCTTCCGCAGCCTGTCAGATGAAATTGTGTTTGTAAAGTCCTTAACGCGGTGACTGGCACAGCAGGTGCCTAATGTATGCGTGTTCCCGCTCCTTCCCCGGTGCACTCCGCGGCCTCTGTTCCCGAGGTGAACTTTTCACACCCCTCTGCTGCGCGTGCAGCTTTCCTGCCTTTAATTAGGCTGCTCCTGACGCCGATGGGTGGGTGGGAGATAGGGGCTGGCTTACAGAGACGGGCAGACTGGGTGGGTAGAGATACCCACAGACAGACAGACAGACGGGTGCACGGAGGGATGGATGGTACATTGATTAAGCGCCTACTTTGTGCAACGACCTGGGCTAAGGGATGGCTGTACAAAGACAGATAAAGAAAAGCCTTCCTCCTAAGGGAGGGCTTGCCGAGGTATTCAGGCATGGAAGGGGAAACTTGGCCGAGCTGAGGGAGCCAGGAATGGCCCCCTCCGCCCCCTCGGGCCGGCTTGGTGGAGGCATCGGTCTGGTGGAGAGAGCATCAGCACAAGTGGAGGTCGCCCTGGATGCAGTTGAGGCAGCCCCGTTCAGAGCTCGCAGGCACTGAGTAAAGGCTGGCTCCTCCTCCTCCTCTTCCCTCTCTCCCTCCCTCCCTGTAGAGCGGAAGCTCCTCGAGGGAAAGGACAATTTCATTTTTCTATCCAAGTCTAGCACCCAGGATAGCGCCTCACACATAAGTCGTTGATAAAGGGTTGTTGGTGAGTCGAACCCCTGTGTTTGCAGTAGGACGCAGGCGCTTTACCACTGCCTGGCCACCTTCTCTGGGCTTACTGAGACTGGGCTTGGCCACAGGGATGCGCCAAGTCTCCCTAGACTGGCAGGACCTGCTTATTCTCAGCTGTCCTGGCCTTGGAGGGCCTAGGAGGGTTTGTGCGCCAGAAGAAAGCGCCACAATTAGTCTTTGGTTTATGAAGGAGGAATCTTGAATAGAATAGCACCACTCTAGGATATTTCTGGCTGAATTAGTGAATACTTGTTATTAATATTGGAGTGTTTATTAAGCGCTTATTGGGTGCCAAGGACTGGGGATACAAAGGCAGGCAGTCAAGAGAGTCCCTGCCCGAAGGGAGCTTATATCATAAAAAGGGAAGACAACATATACAAGGGAACTGGAAAGGAGAGGAGATAGCAGGGTTTGGAAATGGAACCTGGAAGGTGACATGGGTGCCTGGTTGAAGACAAGCTGAAGGGAAAGCCTCCTGTTCAGAGCCCAGCATCCCAGAGACACAGATTCTGGTGGGAAGGAGAGGAAGATGACGGCCAGAATGGACCTGCTACATGCCCAGCACTGTGCTAGGTGCCAAGAAGGATTCAAAGAAATCTGGTACTCTATCTGAAACCATAACCAGCAAGATAAGGCAGCTTATTGTGAAATTCTGAATTATAGGATAGATTCTGTAAACCCTTTTGGAATTCACAAAGGGAGAAAGGATTTACAGCAGAATATAAACCTCTTGGAACTGCCTGTGGCTGCATATATAATGTAAGATACTGCATTTTCTTGCTGGCTGAGAATTATTTAGATGCTTTGAAATTTACCTTTTCATCCTCTGTCTTTCCCTTTAGGTCAGCATTTTTCAAGCTTTTACTGTCTGGCTTCACAAAACACCTCCAAAAAAGGCCTGAGCCAAGATAGCTGCTAATGGCTAATTGGCTATGAACGGAAGGTTGGGGGGAGATAATAATTACATGAGAGCAAACTAAGGCTGACCTGGAAGACTGAAAGAAGACTCCAAGCAGTTTTGTCTCTTAGTAGATACAGGTGGCTGTGAAGTCCTCAAGGAAGGAGAGGACAGAAGGGTGTGTCAGTCTGACTCCCAGTTTTAGGAACATTGCATTGGGATCAACAGTTCAAGCCTGAGAACTCCCAAGGGGCTAAGCAAGGCCTAGGTGTGTCACTGTGAGACAGGAGGCTTGGTGAAGGAGGAGTGGGAAAAGAAACAGGGAAAGAGAGAAGAAAGCAGGGCCTCTCATGGAGACTGGCAGAAGGCCACCAGTAATTGTCAGGTGCTTGAGCATCCTAGAACATCAGCACTGGAGGGAGCCTGAGAGGTGATGTAGATGGTAGCCCAGGGGTTCTGCACTGTTTTTTTTGTGTGTTGAACTGTAGTGTGTGTGTGTTTGACCCTTTGGTAGTTTGATGAAGAGAACAGTCTCCTCAACATAATATTCTAAAAAATATACAAATACAGAGGATTAAGAAGAAAACTAATTATGTAGAAACTTACCATTTAAAAAAAAATTTGAGTCCCCAATTAAGAACCCTCAATCTAATCCAACCTTCATATTTTACAAATGAGGAGATAGGGCAAAATTATTTGCCCAGCATCATATAGAGGCAGAAGAGGCAGGAATAAAATCTAGTGTCTTCGATTCCCAAGTCCAGTATTATTTCTACCCTCACAATTTTCCCAAGTGGGGGCTGTTTTTTCTGTCATCCACATAGTCAGAGGCTTGTTACAGTGCCATACTCATATCCATCAGGTGCCTTGTTAGCAATGTTATAATAATGAATAGTAAATAGTATAATAAATATTAATGACATTTGAAATTTTTGGAGGCAGTCAGAGTTAAATGATTTGCCCAGGGTCATGTAGCTAGTAATTGTCTGAGGCCATATTTGACCTCAGAAAAATGATTCTTCCTAACCTCAGGCCCAGGATTCTACCCACTGTGCCACCTAGCTGCCCCCATATTTAATTAATAATAAATATAGTAATAATAAAAGTTATTAATCTTTCTTCCCTGAAGCCAAGGAATGAAGGGAGGGGAGATATCCGTGTAATAGTTTAGGAAGGTTTGGGGTTTGGTCTTTTTGAAGGGGAAGGTAAAACATCTGGCTACTGACATTCCAGAAAAGGAAAAGATGGTAATGTTCCCCCAGCACCCAAAAGAAGAGGGGAGTATGAGAAGAGAGAAGATGGGGACAACCTGTTTTGGTTCAGCTTCATGGTCGCCATATAGGAACATGAAAAAGAAGGCAGTGGGCAGGCTTTCGAGGCCTAGCTCACCGGATGAAGCACCGTTCCCTGGCAGTTGTTAGAAACAATGACAATAAAATAGCTCTAGCGCTTACACGGTGCTTTAAGGTTCGTAAAACACTTTGCCTGAGTATGGTAGCGGGCCCCCCAGCACCTGCAGGATGGCTGCTGGCACAAGTTCTTTGATCCGCTTATCTGAAGGAAAGATAACTTTAAAGAGGCTCAACGATCTTACCTTACTTACAGAGAAGTAGAAAATAGGAGAAGAGATAAACACAGAGATTCAGCAGACGGGAGCACAAACATCTGAGTAGTGGGAGGTTGGGGGGTGCTCTTAATGAACGGCTCCTCAGAGCCCCATCCAGGGAGTCAGAAGGCCCTTCTCGTGAGTAAGCCCGCAAAGTAAAGGACCAACCTCCCCGTAGATACAAGGCCTCACACCCAGTGGCTCAGTGCCTGATTGATTAAGTGCCAAGAGATGGGAAAGCCTCCCCTAAGCAAGCTTCCCTGGAGGCAAGCTCCTTCCCCAGCGGGTGTTATGGGACCCAGGATGTGTCCCAGCTGGGCTGCAGCTCAAAGCAGTAAGACGTCTAGGATTGAATACATGGTCACGTGGGCCTATTGATGGACAGGAAGAGCTCCATATCCCATTCATGTTACCATGTGTTATTTAATCCTCATAGCAATGCTAGAGGTAGGTACAGTTATCATCCCCATTTTACAGGTGAGGAAACTGAGGTTAAGGGACTTGCCCAGGCGTCAGACAGCTTAGTAATGTCTAAGGCAGGACTCGAAATCAGGTCTTCCTGGCTCTAGATTCAGTGGTAAGTGAATGAAGGAAAAGGCATTCATGAAGTGTTTGCTCTTCACCAGGCACTCTGATGGGTTGAGTGGTTTTCTAGCAGGATTACTGGAAATAAGATGAGGTTTGATTATAATTAATTAAATGATCATATTGTGATATAACATTGGTAGGAGTAACATCATGCCATTCCAACAGGAAAGTGCTTTAGAAGCTGCTCACCAGAATTCAAGTGAAAATGCAGCAATCCCAGACCACTGAAAGCCTGGACATCAGGAAGGTTTGCTGAGCTTCCCTCGGGACCATTTTAGACAATTAAGATCGAATCCCACTACGATGCACTTAAAAAGCCATCACAATTGCTATGTAGGATTTGGGCTTTGTTGACATGGAGACCTCTTGTCACACTACAAAGAAGGTGATTTTTAAGAATTTTTGTTTGCACAAAGTGCTCATTCTGTGTAAATAATGCTGTGGTGGGAGAGGAGTATGTACTCAGAAGAAGAATGTCGTGCTGCTGTTTTAAATAGTAATACTGCTAGTGACTAAGTTTAAGGAATGCTGGAGTTGGAGACAGGAAGACCTGAGTTCAAATCCCATCTCAGAAACTTAGCAGATGTTTCACCCTGAGTAAGTCCTTTAACTTCACTCTGTCTCAGTTTCTTCATCTGTAGAGTGGAGATAATAGCACCTGGAGGCAGCTAGATGCCCAGTGGACAGAGTGCTGGGCCGAGAGTGAGGAAGACCTGAGTTCAGATGTGGCCTTTGATACCTAAGAAAAGGAAATGGCAAACCACTCCAATACCTTTGCCAGGAAACCCCATGGACAGTATGAATGTGCTGTGGCCCATGGGGTCACAAAGGGTTGGCTGCAACTGAACAGCTAAACAACCATTGTACCTGTCTCCCAGCATTGTTGTGATGATGAAATAAGATGATATTTGCCAGGTACTTAGCTAACCTGAAGGTAATACTGAGAAGAGGCAGTGTGGAGTAATGATTAGGGCATTGAACTTGGAGTCAGAAGGACCTGGAATTAATTTGCTCCATACACTCTGTGACCCTGTGTGACTGTGTGACCCAGGCAAGCCAAGTAACCTCTCTTTTTGGGAGGTGGGGGAATACTGCAAGCTGGGCCAAGCAGTTTGAAGTTTGCTACAACAGTGACTACACTCTCTGTTCTCAGATACCCACTGCAAGGAGGGAGAGAGAGATATATTGGGAAATACAGGTGATATGAATACAGAAGATATCTATAAAAATTAAAGTAAAAATGATAACTGTTGAGGTCAGAGTTGCAAGAGCTGGTTCAGATTTGAAAAAAATCACTTAGACCTTCCCTTTAGCCAGTGGGAGCTTTATTGGCGTAAAAGCATGCGGACCTGAGATTTAGCAAGGAGCTAAACAAAGCCACTGATATAGGAAAAGGACCAGAGTTATATAGATAGAAAGCTACACAGCCTGTAGGATGAAGTTGTAATTTTTAGGGTTTCTAATGGGGACTGGAGATTTAGGGACACGATGAGGAAGATGGATGACACAAGATAAGGGAGACGGGAAATTTTATGACTCAGGACAAGGGGGAAGTTTTTATGGTATTTCAGGATAGTGGAAGAGACTTTAGGGCACCTTCAGGTTCGAGAATAAACTAGGGGCTTCACAAAGTACTGGAAACGCAACCCTTAATATTATTTTTAACCTTTAGAGCACCTTTGTATCTCCATCAATAACTTTTTTTTTCCCCTGGAGAGTATTAGAATTCATAAGATACAGTCCTAGGGTTAAAAACCATGGTTCAAGTCACTACACTACCTTAACTCATGCCTGGCACATAATAGGCACTATTCAGTAATTGTTTATTGAATTACCGTGTGATCTTGGACTAGTCATTTAATGTCTCTGAAGTTTAATTTCCTCAACACTAAAATGGGCATTGATATCACCTGTCCTGCCTGATTCATAGAATTGTGAGAGGAAAATGGTGTAACAGCTGTGAACACCTTGTAAATACAGCCAAACTGCAACATTGCTTTTTGGGGGGTTCTGGGGGGCTTTTGCACATGGGTTTTGTTTTCTTTTAGTAAAGAATTTTTCCTGACTTTCATTCCATGGGTTGATGGTGACCATATCAGGCATTCAGTAGCTGCTTAATAAATGTCTGTTAATTGGTTGACTGTTAAATTGCAGAGTGCTCTTCAGATTTACATCTTAATGGACAGAAACTACCTGAAGTACATTCGCAGAGCTATTATGTAATCAGAATACTTCACTGATTTAACTTCTATAGGTATTTCACAGTTATCTTCTGCCTTTCCAGTTTACTTCCAACCTAACCTGACCACGGCCATGTTATCTTACAGCACCTGCTGGGTCAGAAACGTCAGCCGGCTTTGAAATCTTGAATTTCTGAAACTTCAGAAAACATCAGCATAGCAACTTGAAAAAGTTTTCATTCTGTTAACAGTATTAACATGTTGTTATCATGTATAACTAGATATACCATATGACATGATAGATAATTATAATGTGGTATCATAATATGTAATTGTAAAATAATGTGTATATTATGTGTAATGTAATTATATGAACATATGAACACAGCCTTTGCACGAAGTATTTTTATTAAAAGATTTGGTAGGTCAATTGGATTTTCTAAAGCTGTTTTTAAAAATAGTAGTTCTCCTTTAAACAGAATTTTTGGTAGCCATGTCAGCGGAATTATATCAGTACGACTGTAGCTGGGACATTTCTTGCTGTTTAGTTGTTTTGATTTATGTCCAGCTCTTCATGGCCTCTTTTGGGCCTTTCTTGGCAGAAATACTCAAGTGGTTTGGCATTTCCTTCTCCAGCTCATTTTACAGATGAGGAAACTGAGGCAAATGGGGTTAAGTGACTTGCCCAGGGTCACACAGCCAGTAAGAGTCAGAGACCAGATTGAACTCAGGAAGAGAATTCCAGGTTCCAGGCTGGCGCTCTGTCCACTGCACCCCCTCGCTGCAACATAGAAACCGTCTTTTCCTGTGGAGCTTGGTGTTGCGATGGTATTGGTTCATTGTAGCAGCCTTTATTTAATTAGTAGGATGTTACCACAGACTGATTTAGATTCGGAGTGGTAACGAGAGCTCATCCTACTGGCTGAGATTTCAGTATTGCTGGATCGTCTCGGCGGTGGAGGGAGGCTTTGGCTTGCTGGGCTAGCTTTCCACCTCTCACTCTTGAGGTGTGGTGGAGGTTTCCTGAGCCCCCCCAGCTCCTGTCTGTCCTGCATTGGCATTGCTGACGTCTGCTCCTCCCTAAGCCTTCCTGTTTCCCATCCGCTGCTGCTCCTGGAGGTGACTGTGGCTTTGTGTTGTGTGTCACTCTTCTGACTTCTCTCTCCAGTTAGGACGTAGCTGCCCAAGTCTGTTTCCAAATTTTCCGTTATCAGATCAGTTTGTTGTAAAGTTTCTGGCACATACACACACACAAAACCTGTGTTCCAGGTTTGACTGTGTAATCTTTTCCAGTTTTCACTGTTTACTTCTAGGCATGTTTTAGATCTCTGCAGTTGCTTTCCTCTTTCTCTTTCTCTCCTTCCCTCTTTTCATCTCTCCTTTCCTCCCTCTCCTTCTCTCCCACCTTCTCTCCTTCCCTCCCTCTCTCTTTCTCTTCCTCAGTCCCTCTCTCCCTTCTCCCTTCTGTTCCTCCCTCTCTCCCTTCTTCTCTCTTTCAATAATCAGGGTTAAGTGACTTGCTCAAGAGTCACACAAAGTAAGTGTCTGAGGTAAGATTTGAATTCAGGTCCTCTTGACTCCAGGACCAGTGCTCTAGCTGCTGCGCTGCCTCAGTTGCTTTTCTTCAGTCAAAAACCAAGCAAACAAACAGCCCAACAGTGTCAGCAAATGCTCCTGGTCCCTTTGATCCTCTTCAGACTTCCAGATCACGAATGCCCGGGCGTGCAGGCCTGTGGTCTCTTCACGGTCGTCACAGGACCGCTTTGCTAGGGCATCCGAGACCCTTCAGGCACAGAAGGGTCAAGTTAAAGAAAAGGACAGGTTTGGCGTCAGAGGAGCCGAATCTGAATCCCACCCCTACTCCCCCCTTAAGACGCTTAGCAAATCCCTTCTCTGGGCCGCAGTGTCTTCCTCTGTAAAATGAGGGGGTTGGAGAAGCGGTTGGCCTCGGTGGCCCTTGCCTTCTCGATGTGCGTCAGCTGAGTGAGAAACCGAGTTTTATGAACACAGAGGAGCTAGAGAGCTATGAGCTTGCTCAGTGATTCTCTGTAGTTTCTGCTGTGACCAGCAGCCTCCCCTTTCCCGACCTTCCACATCACAGCTGTGTCTTAGAGAGCCACTGTGCGAGGGCCTTTTAAAAAGGTCATCGTTAAAGCCCTGGTGGTGACAGAGAAGATTCCCACTTCTAGTGGGAAGTCTTCAGAATCCTAGAAATGGGATCACAGACAATTATTTATTTGAGCATGACTTTTTTTTTCAGGTAGGAATTTTCTTCAGCTTCAACACTTGGTAGTGTTCAATGGATCATACCATACAGAGTCTCTCACAAATCCTAATGAGGTTCAAGCCTTAATAGCTTACAGCTATTTGGGACATCCAGTGTACGTGTCCTGTGGGAGCACATAGTATCGCACATTTATTAAGAACTTTTTGTAGAAAGCTCGCCGTGCTAAGCACTGGAGGAGATGCAAACTTGACATAGGACCTGTTTTCATCAAGTTTACAGTCTAGTGGGGGTGAGAGGAAGGATATAGTGCTACACTCACTATAATAAGAGATGTATAATATTATAAGTATATGACAGAAGGGCAAGCAGAGTGATGAGATCCAAGAAGGGAGAGGTCATTGCCACCCAGTTGGGTGAGGTGGGCCTAGGATTAGGGAAATTCCACCAAGGAGATAGCGTTTGATTTGGACTTTACAGTGCCAATAGTAATTTAAAAGGTGAGTGGGGATAGCAGAGCAATCCAGCAGAGGGAAAAGTATGAGAGAAGGTGGAGAGTCAGGGAATGTACAGGGGATGGATGATGAATAATCCAGTTTGGCAAGCACCTGACGTACATGGAAGGAAGCAAAAATGAGATGGATCAGACAGATAAAGGACCACCGTATGGTGGAAGACCTTGAGAGGCCAAGGAAGCCTCAGCAGGGGTTCTTCACCGTGTCTCTGTCACCCCTTTGCCAGTCTGGCAAAGCCTCTGGACCACTTCTCAAAATAATATTTTTAAATGCATAAAATAAGAACATAGGATTAATCAATCAGTAAACATTTATTAAGTATCTGCTATGCTCCAGAAACAGTGCCAAGTGCTGAATTATAAAGAAAATCAATTATATTGGAATAGTTACCAAATTTTTTTTTAAGTCCTTTAAAAAAGGACAAGAACCCCCATTTTATAGAGTTTTGAGTAGAGAAATGCTGTGACCAGATCTCTGGGTAAGGTTAAGTATTCTGGCTCTGTATGAAGATTGGTTTAGAAGGTAGGGATGAGGTAGAAGGACCTCTTGGGAGGAGAAGTTATTACAAGTAGCCCATGAAGTTGGCCATGAGAGGATATACCAGAGCCGTGGCAGCAGGAACAGAGAGGAGGGGATGAAAATGACATTGAAGAGGTGGAATCAGCAAGGCTTGTGGACTGGTGGGCTGTAAGGGATGAGAGCCCAGGTGAAGATAACACCACCAGGGCTCAGACGTGGAAGACTGGGTGAATGACAATATCACTGACAGAAAGAGTGAAGTGAGGAGAAGCAGCTGATTTTGAGGAAAAGAAAATTCACTTTGTGACATAGAGGGGTTGAGATGGACACATTTTTCAGGTAGTTAGAGGCATATAGAGCCAAACAGGCCGTAAGGGCGTGTTCACTTGAGTAGAGGTGATCATTGAAGCCCTTGGAGTCAGTGAGATTGCCAAGGAAGAGGAAGGAGAGAGAGAAGGGGATGGAAGATACGACCTTGGCACCTCCCACCTTAGGGAGGACCGTTGGGCCCTGGCCTTAGCCCTTGTAACTGCACGTTTACCCAGGAGTGATGGTTATACTCCCTTCCCACCCTCCAGTAGAACTGATTTTCTGCACCATCCAATTTGACGCGCAGCCATTTTCTGCCTTTTTCTTTGATAGTTAAATTATTTGTAAATCTTGTCTCCCCACTCATGCACCATGCCTTGGTCCACAGAGCCATATCCTGTAGCTCTCCTTTACTACCTAGCACTAGAACGCACCTAGTATTTAGGTATTTTATTAGGTATATTATTCTGTAAATAACTATGTACTGAATCATCGCCATTAGCTTTGGTTTCCCCAAATAAGAAGGCATTGATATCCTGACTGGTGTTTCTTGGCACAGTTACCTGAAGTCTTGTGAACAAGTAGTCAGTAGTAACTTCAGGTTTTATCAGGGTTCAAAATGCCAGTTCACTTTTTCTCTTTGGCTTTGCCAACAAATGTATGTATGGATGACTGAGAGTTGGACTATAAGGAAAGTCAAGCACCACAGAATTGATGCTTTTGACACTCTTGAATTGTGGTGCTGAAGAAGACTTTTGAGAGTCCTTGGACAGCAAGGAGGTCAGTCAATAATTAAAGAATTTAATTCAAGCTATTCACTGGAAGGTCAAACACTGAAGCTGTAGCTTAAATACATAATGAGAAGACGGGACTCATTGGAAAAGACCCTGATGTTGGGAAAGACTGAAGGTAAATGAAGGGGACGGCAGAGGATGAGATGGATAGGCAGTGTCATGGAAGCACCCAACATGAAGTCGGACTGACTTTGGAAGCTCGTGGAGGATAGGAGGGCCATGAGGCCACAAGGAGTTGGCCATGACTGAACAGCAACATTCATCAGTTATAAAGTTGGGGCACATGTGTGAATGATGAGCCAAATAATGATAAAGTAACTAAGGTCATAAGAGCATAGATTTTGACCTCAGAGGGACCACAGAGGTCATCTAGTCCAAACCTCTCCTTTTACAGATGAGGAGACAGGATCAGAGAGGTTAAATAAGGATGCAAATGCAGATCGTCTGATTCCGAATCCAGCGCTCTTTTTTGCCATGCCACATACCACTGTCACTGCAAACCAGACTTCTCCGACCACTGGCAGCTCACTGGCATCTGGCATCATGACCAGAAATGTTCGAGTCAGGGACCCACAGCCAGTGGTGCTGGACAAGCTTCTGAGCGTGGCAGCTGCCCTTATGCTGCCTCCAGTTCCCTGTCTCACTCAGTATACCCAGCACTGTCACGTGAGATGATTGGTTCCAGACTATATTTAGAGGCAAACTTGCTCTGACTTGTGTTGTGCTAAAGCCATTCATCCCATACTGCAGCTGTTTGCTATCTAGGGAGAAAGCTTAGTTCCACTCGGCCCAAGGTTGCCATTGGTACAGATTAAAATGGTACTTTGAGTTCCTTTACAGGATGATCCAACAAGCCCTCTAAATCCAGAATATTCCTTATGCTGAACATTTCCAATGGCCCGTTTGCTACTGTATGTAAAGAGCAGGTTCCTGTCCTATCCCTGTAAGTCCACGTTCCTTGAGTGAGTATGAGTGATTTCCCCTTTCTATGTCATATCACCCTAAAATGAGGACCACAGTTTGGAAAGTCATCTTAAAGGCCTTGTTTCCTCTAATTGTGCGCTAATCTCATTAATAGATAAGTGCCCAAGTTTAGCCGTCCTAATTGGCCTTAACTCTTATTCATGTTCAGGTTTTATGGATTTATTTGCCTTTGAAATAATTTAATATTTGAGTATTTTAAAAGTCACAAGAAAAGTTAATTCCTTATACACCCTTCTCGCATTACAGGTAATTTAATGTTTAAATTTCTAACTCCTCTCTCACTTTTAGGTGTTTAATCCTATAAAACTCCTGTAAAATATCCAAAATAGGATGGGGGGGGTATGTTAGCATGAAATGCCCCTTTCCAGCCTTGTTTCATTCTGTCACCATCACATGCTCCGATTCATTTAACTCTAGCTTTCCCTTCCTCGCCACCTCGAACCTACTCCCCCCCCCCCCCCCCAGCTCTTCCTGCATGCTGAACACACTGGCACTGGTTCCTGTGTGAAATTCCTTTTCCCTTGCTCTTCTAATCAGGTTAAAAAACAGATGAAAATATCCATGTGTTTTTGCAGCTCATTCAGAGAAGAGGGGAGGAGGGAGAGAAAGAGAGAAACACTTGATAGTATTTTAAGATATAGGGTGTATTCTTAATAATACTTAGTCTCATGAATAAACCTCTTCAAAAGTCTATGGTTACTTTCCCTGTTTCCTCTTTTCTAATAGAAAACACTGTTGCTGTTGTTGTTTTAAAGTAAAGTCTTCTGTTACAATTTATAGGATATACTGTTATTTCATGATATTCCGTGATACCTTGCCAGTTGGTTTCTGTTTCCTGTCACACTGATTTTCTTTAAAAAAAATACATGTTTAACCAAGGTTCTTTTCTGGTGTATAACCTCACCTAAGCCCTCGTGCATCTCTAGAATCTTATTATACTCCCTGATTTATTGTAATTTCCACTTTACCAGACTCATTGAGATGATAGGCCTGGAGTCAGGGAGATCTGAGTTCAAATGCAGCCTCAGAATGAAGAAATTACCCATAAAGAGGTTAGGGTTGCTCTGGAGACCCCAAAATACCAACACACTGGGTCCTGCTGAATGAATTCTACTCAAGTCTTCTCAGCCAAAGAAAAGAAAAGTGAAATTTATTTATTTATTTTTGCTTTTTTTTTTTGGAGGGCAGTTGGGGTCAAGTGACTTGCCCAAAGTCACATGGCTAGTTAGTGTGTCAAGTGTCTGAGGTCGGATTTGAACTCAGGTCCTCCTGACTCCAGGGCCGGTGCTCTACTCACTGTACCACCTAGCTACCCCAAAAGTAAAGTTCATTAATAGTTCATTAAAAGTTTGCCATATGGGGTAGACTCTTAGGGAGCCTTGGTATCTGTGATGCTTGCATTGGGCAAGGTCTGTGCTAGGTCATTCTATGGTGCTCTCACACCACATGGAGGGAAGATGGAGTCTTATGTACAGAGGAATCTAGGCGTGGTCTAGAGGAGGCGTCAATGAGGTCAATGCAAGGATGTATTGATACCCTGATAGGCTCCAGGGTGGGAAGTAGATGGAGGGCTAGGCCAGTAATGGAGGTCTGGGCCCAGCCCCAATGAAAGCTTATGGCCTCTGCAAATCAAGTGGGAAGATTTAATCAGACTTCAAGGAGGCTCCGAGAGCCTGAACCTCATCAAGAACACTGTCTCACCCCTGCACGCCATTTGACTTCTGTCTCAGTTTCGTCAGTTGTGAAATGAGGCTAACAGTAGCCCTTACCTCGCAAGGTTGTTGAGAGGATCAAATGAGAGAGATAATGTTTCTAAAGCCCATACATAGCACAAAGCAGGTGTTTAATAAATGCGTTTTCCCTTTGAAATATTCAAAACTTTTTTCTTCTTAAATATCTAGGCTCACACGCTTACTGACTGTGTGACCCTGGGCAAGTCATTTAACTCTGTCTCTGTTTCCTCATCTGTAAAATGAGCTGGAGAAGGAAATGGCAAGCTTCTCCAGCATCTCTGCCAAGAAAACCCCCAATGGGGCCATGAAGAGTTAGACATGCCTGAACAACAACAATAAAAACCCAGTGATAGTCCTGCTTCTGTGCTTAGATCAGAGAACTTAACCCTGTACTTTACTGTGCTGATCAAGGCCCTCTGATGTTAGCTCCCTCTACTCCCCTGCTCCACTCTTGACGTTTCAGCATCACTTCCCATCCTCTTTATGCCTGTCTCTAGGGTGTTCCTGCTGTGTGCCTCTTTCCATCACATGTGTACTCTGCCGTCTTCCTTCCCCTTCCTGACCTGGCCTCAGCCGTCATCCCCTCCCTCTCTGTCACTTATCTTCAGTCTCTTTCTCTCTGTCAGTCTGTGAATATGCTCAGGTTTCCCCAATTCCCCCAAAGTCTTTCTATCTCATCCAGCTACTGATTCATCTCCACTTTCCCCGTCACAGTGAGACTTCTTGAAAAAAGTATTCTAGACCCGGTACCTCAGCTCCATCATCATCTGCTCCTTCCTCATTTCCTTGTCACCTGACGTTATCCCCCACCTTTCTGCTGAAAGTATTCTCTCAGATGGGATCCATGGCCTCCCAATCACCAGGTCCTTGGCAGGCTGATTCTTGGTTTTTGTTTGCTTTTGGATTTTGGTTTTTTAGGTCTCGTTTGCCCAAGCCACTCTGTGGCATCAGACACTGACCCTCTCCTGGATGTTCTCTCCTCCCTCGGCTTCCGAGAGGCCACACCGTCCTGGCTCTTGTCCTTCTCCCTTTTATTGGCTCCTCTTCTTCTTCCCAGACCTTCACGAGGTCCAGTCTCAGGAACTCTTCTTACTTAGTCAAGAAGACCTGATTTAAAATCATTTCTCTCACACTCATCAGCCGTGTGATCATTTGTCCATTGGGGAACATGGTACCCCCAGCTGCTGCCTCAGAGGATTGTGGAGATAATGTACATAAAGCCAGCTTTAAAGCACTGCTTTTCCTTAAAATCTGTCATCCTCTTCATCATTCTTTCCATCCTTTCCCTTGGCAGCTCCTTCCCCTGCACAGCTCCAGGGATCTTCTCTAGCTAGGTGACTGCCGAATCCCTCTAGATCCAGGTCTGCGTCGTGTCCATCTGCCTGCAAGGGGCCCGTTCTCATCCAGATGTGGTTCCTGCAGCTCCAGCCAAACATGTCTGAAACCAAACATTTCCCTAAAGCCCTGTTCCTACTGATTTCCTCGTTTCTCTCAGGGGTACCAGTTTCCTGTGTCTGAAGTTTCTGCATTATCTCTGTTACCTCCCAGTCCTGGTTTTGCCTCCCCAGGTCTCTTTCCTCCTCCCTCTTCAAGCCCCATCAGCTAACCTTGTATGGTCCCTCCTAACTCCCTGCTTGGAACAGTGCCAGGCTTCCTGTTGGAAGTAACTCTCAGGCCACACTCCCTCAGCTCAGGTTCCATGTGGGGATGAAAGAAGGCACTGGAAAACCATTGAACCATTAGCACAAGGAGGTTTGCTCTGCCCTGACACCACAAGAATATGTACCCTCCATGTGTCCCTGCCCCCCTACCCCCAGTTTTGCCTCTTTTTTAGAGGAAGCTAATCCTAACAGAAAGAAGAAAAGAAGAGAGGCCTGAGCTAGCACTCTGTGTTGGATGGATAGAAAGAAGCTGCTTCAGGGAAAGCTGACAGACATTAGTTCTTTCACACTTGGTGACAGGTCCTGCCACCTCCGCTCTCTTCCCCCTCTCCCCAGTCAGTTACTCAATAAACATTAAGTGCCCCCCGTGTGCCGGGCACTGGCTGCATTTACCTGGTTTGTGCGTAGTGAGTTCTTGTAACTCCCTGGCTCCAAACTCTTCAGCGCCCCTCCCTCCCCCGCTGCCCACTGCCCACAGAATATAATTTGTGTGTTCTAGCATTCGGTGCCCTCGACAGTGTGGTGCCAGCTGGATGGTGCCGTGAGGAGAACCTCAGGCCTAGGGTCAGGAAGACCAGCCTCAGAAATCTGGCCTCGGACCCTCGTTAGCTGTGTGAGCCCAGGCTTGGTTAGCTCAGCCTCAGTTCTCTCACAGGGTTGTCGGGAGGATCCTGTGAAATAACGTACTTTAAGAGAGTCTGTAAACCTTAGTCATGTTATCACTGGACCCTGATGTCTGAACGCAATTGATTTTTTTTTTTTTTTTTGTTTTCACAGCTGACCTGGCCTCCTTAATGGACAGAACGTATGAGAGAAAGCTGCCTGTCAGTTCTCTGACAATTTCGCGGGTAGGATTTGGGTTCTTTTAGTTTAAAATGTGTTCTTTATATAAATGACTCAATGCAAGTAATGAGCAACATAGGTCCTTAAAATACAAGACATTAAACACTTAGTGGCGCCTGCGATGTGCCAGGAACCGCGAAACTCTGAAGACATAAAGGAAGGCAAAAAAGCGTTCTCTGTTTTCCAGTTTAATTAATTGAAGAGACAGCATTCAGACAGCTACAGGTGGGCAGGTGGCGCAGTGGGTAGATCTCTGGGCCTCCAGGAAGGCCTGCGTTCAGAGTTGGCCTCAGATCCCTCCTAGCTGTGTGACCCTGGGCAAGTCACTTCACCCTGTTTGCCTCAGTTTCCTCATCTGTGAAATGAGCTGGAGAAGGAAATGGCAAACCATTGCAGCGTCCTTGCCAAGAAAGCCCCAGATGGGGTTGGGAAGAGTCAGATGTGGCTGGAATGACTGAAGAGCGGCAATGACAAGCCAGCCAGATACGGGATAAACTGGAGATTCCCAAGCAAAGGGAGGCTCCAGAATTGAGAGGGGTTGGGAGAGACTGGAGGTAGGAGGTGGGGCTTTGTCTGGGGTCTGAGGGAGGCCGGAGGTAGAGACGAGAAGGGAGAGCAGCTCACGTGGGTGACTTTGCCCTTGTTTGTTGTGAGTTAGGGGGCAGCAGGGGAAGGGGAGAGAAGGAGAAACGTTTTCCAGCCATGTCTGATTCTGTGACCCCATTTGGGCTTTTCCTGGTTTGCCCTTTCCTTCCCCAGCTCATCTGACAGAGGAGGAAACTGAGGCAAACAGGGTGAAGTGACTTGCCCAGGGTCATACAGCTGGGAGGTGTCTGAGGCCGGATCTGAGCTCACATCCTCCTGACTCCAGGCCCGGGGCTCTCTCCCTGCCACCGAACTGCAAGTCCATCCCCTTCTCAGAGCTCCAGGCAAATCTATCAGCTGCTGAGAAAATGCTGTTGAGCATCGTTAGGAGAGGCTTTCCCTGGGAGGTTTCTGTTACTGGGAAATCCCAAATCCAATCTAAAAAACCTAACTAAACAAACAAAAAGATGTAGGAGAACCATTAAAAAGAGTTTGCTAGATTTGGAATCAGAGAGCGTGGAGGCAGAGCCTGTTGCTTACCGCTTATGTGTGTGACCTTGGACAAGTCCCTTAACCTCTCTTAGCTTCTGTTTTCTCATTTATAAAATGAGAGAATTTTACTAGCTGATCCTGGCAATTCTAAATCTTATGATGTAGACTATGTGTATTTTTTTTAGTTATGACTCTTAGGAATGGTGGTCATGTCCTGATTTATTGTTTTAAAAATTTTCCTAAACTGTGATGTATTGCTCTTTATAAAACGTGGGTTTTTTGTTTAAAATTGTTTATATCCCAGAGGAAAAAATAATAATAGTTTTTTGTATGTGGAAAGATCTGTAAAAGGGAATATTGGCATTCTTAGATTATTCATAATAGCTTGGTAAAAACTAATCCCTCTGCTCCAGTCTTTTCCCGCTCTGAGCTGTCCTCCACAGGGGAAAGGGAACGAGGGGGAAGGCAGAGAGGGAATAAGCATTTATTAAGCTAGGGGACAGAGTCAATAGAGTTCAGGCCTGGAGTCAGAAAGACTCATCCTCCTGAGTTCAAATCCAGCCCCAGACACCTAGTAGCTGTGTGACCCTGGGCAAGTCACTTCACCCTGTTTTCCTCAGTTTCCTCATCTGTGAAATGAGCTGGAGAAGGAAATGGTAAGCCACTCCAGCGTCTTTGCCAAGAAAACCCCAAATGCCGTCATGGAGAGTTGGGCACAACTGAAAAATCACCTTTTTTTTAAAGTGCCTATGGTGTCCCAGACACTGTGGTAAGTGCTTTATAGATTTTATCACATTTCAGCCTCACAACCATGTTGGGAGGTAGGCACTATTATTACCCCCATTTTACAGTTGAGGAAACTGAGGCAGGCTGAGGTTAAGTGACTTGCTTAGGGCCACACAGCTAGTAAGTGTCTGAGGCTGGATTTGAACTTGGGTCTTCCTGACTCTGGGCCCAGTGCTCTATCCATCACACCACCTAGGTGCCAAGTTAGTATTCCTAAAACAAGTCTCACCCTAACACTTTCTAGCTCAGAAACCTTCAGAACCTCCTTCATTGCCTCAGATATAAGCTCTTCTGCTTGGCCTTTAACGCCCTTCATGACCTGTCTTCTGTCTGACCTTTTTCCTGCCCCGCTCCCTCCCCCACCCCTTCATACACTCTGCATTTCAGCCACACTGGCCAGTTAGCCATTCGTGAGCTCTGCATTTCATCTTCTGTCTTTATTCCTTCCATCTGCTCCCCCTCCCCAGCCTGGCTCTCATGCCTGGAATCCCCTTCCTCCTCCCTCCTGCCGTTCAACATCCCAGCTTCCTTCTAGGCTCCACTTAGGCTCACTTCCTGTCCAAAGTCCTTCCTGACCCACTTAGTCCTTGGTACTGTCTCCCTCTTCCAGTTACCTTGCTTCTGCTTATCTGCAGTACACTGAGTAATTCCTACCTAGAATGTAATCTCCTTAAGAGTAGGGCTTGTTTTGCTTTTGTCTTAGGAGACCCATTATCTGCCGGCACACATCCTTGCATTAGTTGTAAGTGCTTACTAAATGTTGGCTAAATTGAATTGGGTTGAAGGAGCACCTGAATGGGAATCCAGAGACCCGGGCCTAGTTTCCTTTGTGCTGTGTAGTCCTGCAGGGCTTCACAGTGATGCCTTGCTTGCCACAGTGAGATGCTGGGTGGGAGAGCCCTTTGCAGAAGTAAAAACCTTCCATGCAGATGCAAAGTGGACCCTGGGCTCTTCACCCGGGGGCTTGGCATTTGTTTTTTAAAAAGAAATTTTGAAAACTATATTTCAGTATAATTGGTTTCCTTTGTAGTCCTCTGTATTTTATTCGATTGATTTAAAAGCATTCTTCCGAGAAGGGGTTTAGAGGCACCCCCTGATAGCCCAAGGAGTCAATAATACAACAAAGGTTCAGAACCCCTGATCTAGAAGAAGGAAGGAAGGGGAAATACCATCCATTTGCACTTCTCTCATTTCTGCCCCCTGTGGATTTTTCTTCTAGCAGGGAAACAGTGCATTCAGTCTTAGGGAATCTTAGATACAAGAAGGGGTTTGCCAGTCATTGGAAGGGAGAAGAAAAGCAGAATTGAGTCATTCTAACTTCATCCATGAGATCCCTGATACTACTGGGGAGACTCTCCCCTCCCCACCCACCCAACTTCTAACCAGGCTCTTTCTGGCCTCTACTCCTGACCCTCATCAATCCCACTGCCCCATGTTCCTTTGAGGAATCCACACCACAGAGTAATTCATTAACAGGGCCTTGACAAAGCAGCCTAGGAGCTATATTCTGATTTCAGGGTGGGGCCCACCTGAGGTTGGGGTTTTATTTTGGCTAAAATTTTTTTAACCTTCATTAGGTAGCAGCCATGAGCTAGTAGGCCAGTAGAACGAAATCATTGTTAAGTCGTTCTTTCGTCGTGTCCAACTCTTCATGACCCCATTTGGGGTTTTCTTGGCAAAGACACTGGAGCAGTTTGCCATTTCCTTCTCCACCTCATTTTACAGATGAGGAACTGAAGCAAACAGGGTGAAATGACTTGCCCAGGGTCACACAGCTACCAAGTGTCTGAGGTGGGATTTGAACTCAGGTCTTCCTGACTTCAGGCTCAGGCTCTTTTCACTGTGCCACCTAGCCACGGAACCTAATCTGCTCATACTTTTTTGTAACTTGAATGCCTCTGGTGTTATGTCCTGGATCAGAGCAAAACAAGCAGAACCAAGAAAACAACGTACACATTGACTGCAATTATATAAATGAAAAGCTCACTAAAAGAAGGCTGAGCCCTGAGGAATCTAGGTGTCAGAGGGGACAGAGCAGTGGGCCTGGAGGCAGGAAGTTAAAATCCATCTTCAGATACTAGCTATGGGACCCTGGGTGAGTTACTTAACCACTGGCTGCCTCAGTCTCCTTTTCTGTAATAGGGCTACTTGCTAGGGTTGTTGTAAGTGATATATAAACACTAGCAATTATAACTGACAAACCAGGGCTGGCCCTAGAGAACAGATCACGGAGCCTGCTTCCAGAGACGGGCATCCGCCAGGGCAGAGATCGTCAGATGCAGTCATTGGCATCAGTGCTTTTTGCTTCACTGTCTTCTTACTGCTTTTGTTACCATTGAGGGTTTAACTCCGGGGTTGCAGTGACGTAACCAGAAATGACAGTAATGTTAAAACTAAACACATAAATAAACTTTGGGTTTTTTTAGTCTGCTGGTCTAGATCTGTGCTTTCTTTTCTTTGGAGTAGTACATGCTTGGTACAAAGAATCCCTTTACCAATGCACACAGACCACTGTTCTGCCACTTATGTATGTGACAGAGGCAGGACTTCTTGACTTCCAAGGTAGGTTCTCTGCCCACTACACCACATTGCCTCTCAATAAAACTTATAAGGGAAAATTATTTTTAAAAAAATATCCAGGTGCAGCTAGGTGGCACAGTGTCTACAATAATACCAGCCTTAGAGTCAGGAGGACCTGAGTTCAAATCTGGCCTCAGACGCTTACTAGCTGTGTGACCATGGACAAGTCACTTAACCCTAATTGCCTCTTCCCTCCTCCCCCCCACCCCCAAATATCCAGTATTTTCCAGGAGGAGCCACTGAGATCTGTGGGATCAGAGCTTTTCCAGTACAGCTGTGGACCCTCCGTGAGGCTGTATCTTTACAGCAATTGTTAATCTGTCTTTACCTGAAGTTTTCCCTTTTTCCTCTTTCAGTTTGTGGACAACATTTCATCCCGAGAGGAGGTAGACCATGCCGAATATTACCTTTACAGGTAAGCTTTCTGTGCCCTGCATTCACACATTCACACCCCTGAGCGGACCATGCTCTTTGTTTCTTCCTCAGCTGCTGGTGCTTGACAGAGCTCTGCTGACCACTGTGTTCAGCGGGAGGCCCTGTCTCCGGCACAGCCTTTTAGGCATTTCATTCCTCGTTTTCTCTAACTATAAAAAATATATTTAAAGCGAACCCTCCCTCGCCAGATGAGGAGAAAGAGAGCGCTGGGCCGTCTTCTTCACAGGAAAGGTCAGTCGGCAGATTAAGCTCATTTGCTATCCCTTTTGTCAAAATCAATCATCGTTTTCATTTTTTGACCCTGGATTACTAAGGCTTCTGTACCTTGACTAGATTATGGTCCTTCCTAATAGAGCTATAATATAAGCATTGCTATTTGTAGGCAATAATTCAGGCAAGGATGCTACAGAAACCATACAGAGACACTAACGGATGCTTAGGAGTTGGCAGCTGTCTTGTTCTGATGGAATTTTTTAAGTTTCTTCCCAGACAATTTGTATAGCTCATTAGACTAAGAGATTCTGTGTGGAAACATAAAATGAGCCAGTGCCATTCTCTTTGTAGAAGAAAATTTTGGGTTATTTGGGTTTGGGGTTTGCGTTTGAGTTACTGCCTTCTAAGGTTGCGTTGGTCCATTCACGCGTCTACCTAAACGTCATCTTTGTGGCCTTTGCTGAGGCTAGAGTGAGGCATGGGGGGCTTGTCTGGATACTGCTGATTTTGTGTGCTTGACAGCATGACAGACCCTGGTGTAACACAGTCCTGTGACCCAGACGTAGTGGAGGAAGTTTAAGGTTGTTTCACTCAGTGTGACTGATGTGGAGACACATAAAATGAGTTAACAGATAGAAATGTAGCAGGGAATGAGTTTACCATGTAAAAGAGTATGTTCTTCTCTTTCCTTTCTCCCGTGGCTGCACACGTTCCATCTTTTCCATCTTCTCCTCCAAACCTGCTTTATATCTGACTTTTTAAGTGAGTAAGTCCCAGTTCTTAAATTATATTAAAATAATTTGCCTCTTAATTTAAAAGAAACTTAAGCAGCGTTGGTTGTAGGATGTTTATTTTGTGATAACAGTTAGCATTTACAGAGAAGTTTAAGGTTTGCCAAATGCTTTACAAATGTCTCTTTGAGCCTCATGTTAACCCTTAGGGACAGACGCTGTTAACTGATAATTAATATTATTACATTTTGTTACCCTTATTATCCATCTTATGGACAGTAATAATAACAGCATATAGAGTTGTATGGTTTGCAGAGGGCTTTACCAATATTATCTCATTTGTTCCTCAAACAGCCCTGAGAGGTAGCTGCTTTTATTATTTCTATTTTACAGTCAAGGAAACTGAGGCAAATAGGGGTAATTAAGTGACTTACGCAGAGTCACTGAGCTATTAAGAGTCTGAGGTCACATTTGAACTCGGCTCTTCCTGACTCCGGTGCTCAATCCACAGTGTCTGAAGCCAGGCTGTGTGATGATGCCAGTGTTGGATGTATGACTGATATTTGAGTTGCCATGGAAACGGTAATTTAATTTTATTTTTCCTTAACTCAGAACCACCAACAGTTGCTTAAACTCACAATCACACAGCAATGGGGAATGACATATTTTTGTAGCACTGCACTGTTTCCAAAGTGCCTTCACATGCATCATCTTATTTGTTGGTCTGGCTGATGTTTGTTATTAGAATATAAACTCCCTGCGAGTCAGAATGGCTCCATTTTTGTCTTAGTATCCCTAGTGCCTAGCACAGTGACTGGGCCATCATAAGCACTTAATAAATGTTTGGTGATTAATTCAGCTGAGTCCTCAGGAGTGTGAGTTTAGATGTTCAGAGAGACAAAAAATAGAGAAATGGTAAGTTGTCCTGGGAGAGAGAAGGTTTCATGTGATTATGAGTTCTAAAAGGATGACTGTTCAAAGAGCACCATGAGGTCAGTTCCCTTGAACATGTGTAATTTAGAGTGGACACAGTGGGAAGATTAAATCAGCATGTGGGAAAAATGTGATTTGAATATTCTTCATAGGCAGAATAAAACCAGGAAAGGACAGCTAGTCAAAGGTAAGAAATAAAGGTGAGCAGGTGTAGAACAAAGAGGTTATATCCTTATCTGTCCTCCTTCCTTCCTTCCTTTCTTCCTTCCTTCCTTCTTCCCTCTCTCCCTCCCTCCCTCCCAGTTCACTCTGAAGCCAAAACCACAGTACATTCAAGGATGACAGGGAGCAGTCAGGCTCTAATTTAGCAGTATGCAAAAAGAAGGGGCCAACAAAAATCATTGAATCTAGAATTAAAAGAGAGGAATTGTCAAATGGAGAAAAAATATTTGCATCAAATATCTCTGATAAAACTCATATTCAAGATAGTAGAGAGGCATCAAGCATATACAGAGTTGGCCTCAGAGCCAGGACAGACCAGGTTATGTCCTACTAGTGACCCTGGGCAAGTTGCTGACTTCTCAGTGCTTCTGGTATCTCCCTAAGACTAATAATTGGTAGAAGACATTTTCTTAAGGGGTACTCCCTACACTGGTGAAATGATAGGTTTCTTCCTCCTACCCCCAAATATTGTAAATTCACACATTTATATAAGACTAAGAGTCATTCTCCAGTTGACATATTTCAAAGGTTATGAATAGTCGTTCAGTTGTTTTTCAGTCATATCTGACTTCCTGGTGACTCCATTTGGGGGTTTTCTTGCCAGAGATACTGTATTGGTTTGTCATTTCCTTCTCCAGCTTATTATACAGATGAGGAAACTGAGGCAAACAGGGTTAAGTGACTTGCCTAGAGTCACACAGCTAGGAAGTGTTTGAGACCAGATTTGAACTCAGGAAGAGGAGTCTTCCTAACTCCAAGCCTGGTGCTCTATCCATTGCAACCACCTCCCTGCCTTGATTTGAATATAATGGAATATTTATTACACTGAAAGAAATAACACATGAAATGAGAAAAACATTGAATGACTTGTATGAACTGATACAAAAATGAAGTAAAACCAAAGTAGTTTGTACAGTGGTTACATTATTGTAAACAAAAGTAGCAGGAAAGGCCTTCAGACTCTAGTTAATTTTAATGATCTGATCTTCCCAGAGAAGAGATAACAAAACAAACCTCCTTCCTTCTTCACCTGAGAGTGGGGAGACTTCAGGCGTGGAGTCTATCCAGCCCGTCCACTAAGCCGGCTGCTTTTTTTGTTTATTTGTTTGTTTTTGTTACATGGGTCGGCTCAGTATGGTAGGAGTAGGAGTTAGGGTGATGTGGAAGCTGATATATCTTGTGTGAGCCTGACTGAGGTACCATGATATTTCAATTGTTCCTTTCTGGCTGCTTGCAATGGTTTTTCCTTGGCATCACATATGTAAAAATAGGCTCATTTTACCCAAATATTTCTCCATGTAATACAGACCTTCATGCTCAGGGCGAAGAATGCTACTCTTAAGAATTTATGGTATTTTCAGAGCCAAGGTGGTGGCTTAGAGGCAGCAACTCAGCTGAACTCTCTCAACATTCCCCTCCAAACTACTTTAAAACAACTCCTCAAAGCAAATTTCTGGAATTTGGCTATAATATTCCTGGAGGTGTTCATTTGGGGATCTTTTCAGTCCTTTCAATTTCTATTTTACCCTCTGCATCTAAGATATTGGGGCAGGTTTGCTTTTTTTGCTTGTTTGTTTTGCTTTTTTGCTAGTTTTTTGAAATGTGAAGTCTAGGCTCTTTTTTTAATCATGGCTTTCATGTAGTCTTGAAATTATCAGTCCTCAGTTTTCCAGGTCAGTTCTTTTTCTGATGAGTTATTTTGCATTTTTTTTCATTCTTTGGATTTTGCTGATTGTTTTTTGATGTATCATGGAGTCATTAGCTTCCTCTTGCCCAATTCTAATTTTTAAGGAATTATTTTCTTCAGTGAGCTTTTGTACCTCCTTTTTCATTTGGCCTATTTTTTTTCTTAAGGAGTTCTTTTCTTCAATGGATTTTTGTGTCTCTTTATACCAATTCTGTTTTGAAAGGTGTTGTTTTCTTCAGTATTTCTGTGCTGTTTTTTTTTTTTACCAAGCTGTTGATTCTTTTTTTTATAAATTTCTTATATTACTCTCTTTTCTTTTCCAATTTTTATTCTACCATGCTTATTTTTTTTCTTTAACTCTTTCAGGAATTCTTGTTGGGGCTGTGTCCAACTAGCATTTTTCTTTTTGGGCTTTGCTTGTAGCTTTTTTTCACGTTACTGTTTTCTTCTGAATGTCTTTGTCTTCCCTGCTACCATCGTATCTCTTTGTAGTCAGTTTCTTTTTTTTGTATGCTCATTTTTCTAGCCTGTTTGTTGACTTGGAACTTTTTGTTAAAGTTGGCCTTTGCTCGCCTGAGGACAGGGAGGCACTGTTCCAAGGTTCAAGCTTTTTTGTGCTACTATTGTCCAAACTAGTTCTGAGGGTCTGCAAGTTTTCAATGCTTCCAAGGTGGTATTATCCTGGGAGAGGTGTGACCACTGCTTTCCTGGTCTGTGCTCTGGTCTTTCCCCAGGAAGGGCCCCTGCTCCCCTACAGTCACAAGGACTGGTACTCCTCTTGGCCCTAGAACTATGACCATGTCTCCTGCTCTCCTGTGGCCACCTTGCTAGTGCTCCTCTCTGTCCTGGAAGTGTGATCCAGAATTGTATGGGCAACAGAGTTGCCAGTCAGCGCCAGCTGTACCAGTGCCACCAGTAGGTCCCCTATAATTTCTTTCTGACCAGTTGTCTGACCCCTTTACCGTCTCTGAAATGAGAGCTTTCAGAGTTGCTGCCCTCACCACCACTACCACCACTGTTAGCCCACATGCACGCAGTCTGGACAGGCCTCCACCCTGGTGTCACAGACCTCTCCTGCCAAGCTCCTAAGTTTTCTCAAGCCAGAAAAAATCTCTCTCCCTGACCTTCTGTTGGACCTGTTGCTCCAGAATTTGCTTTGAGGACTGGTTTTAAAGTGGTTTGGAGGGGAATGTTGAGAGAGTTCAGCTGAGTTGCTGCCTCTAAGCCACCACCTTGGCTCTGAAAATACCATAAATTCTTAAGAGTAGCATTCTTCGCCCTGAGCATGAAGATCTGTATTACATGGAGAAATATTTGGGTAAAACGAGCCTATTTTTACATATGTGATGCCCAAGCTCTCATCAAGCTTTCCTTTTAATTCTTCATTGAAATTTTTTGTCTTTTTGACCAATTTAAAGTCTTCTCTGCCTTCTAGGCTCTCCAGATATTCTCAGATTAAAATTCAGAAGGTTTTCTGTAGGTATTTTATTAGCTACTCCTATTTTTTCTCTCTGTGGTCTAGACCAGAGAACTGTTAATTTTTTTGCTTCAGGAGCATTTCTCAAAGGCACCCACGTCCAGTAGACCATGTTGGAATTAAGACATGGTGAGAATTTCTTTAGCCCTTTATTTTATTTTATTTTATTTTATTTTATTTTATTTTATTTTATTTTATTTTATTTTTAAGAAAGTAATGAGACTTACTATTTTTTCCTCTTTGGTGAATTTCACCACCACCCCCCTTTTTTAAACTTAAATCCTGAGGTTGTACAATTCCCATAAGTCAAATACAGTGATTTTAATTCATGGATTCTTTTTGTAGCATGTGCAGTATAGTAAGGAGACAATTAGGTGAGTTGGTGGATAGAACACTGGACCTGGATTCAAGAAGACCTAACTTAAAATCCAACCTCAGATGCTAGCTGCATGACCCTGGGCAAGTCACTTCACCTCCGTTTGCCTTAATCCCCTGGAGTCCCACAGACAATATGGTCCACAAGGTCATGAAGAGTCACACAAGTGAACAACAACAGTGTAGTAAATTTAAATTTCAGTGGGGGCCCTCATTGTTCATTAAAAAATAAAAAACCTGTTTCTCTTGATGAGAAGAATCCCTTCCTTTGCCAAACCTTTTGCCGTGCAGGGAGTACATGGGGAGCACTTCATAGATCAAAATGGTTAGGATTTTTCTCCACTGAAATAATGAAAAGAGATCATTTTAAGAACGTTGTACTTTTAAACTGTAAGCAGTAACAAAGATGCTCATCATGAATCCTAGCTATGTATTCTTTTTTTTTTGAATGACTTGTTTATTTACTTTTAATTTACAAGACTCAGTTCCACAATCACCCGAGTTTCAGATTTTCTCCCCTCCCTTCCCCCCCCCCCCATGGTGGCGTGCAATCATGTATAGGATCTGCAAATACTTTCACGTTGTACAATAGTCTGGTCATATAGAAGGGTTGTATCCTATGAGTGATCACTGGGAAAAAAGAGCAAAACCAGACGTGAAAAAGAACGATAGCGTGTTATGCTTCAGTCTCCGTTTAAACTGTAGTCTTTCTATATCTTTCTCTGAATTTCCTAGCTATGTATTCTTGAAAATAAATCTAGGCATACATATTTGTGTGGGGAGGGCAAGAGAGACAGAGAGAGAGACAGAGAGAGAGACAGAGAGAGAGAAAGAGAGAGAGAGACAGAGAGAGAGAGAGAGAGAGAGACAGAGAGACAGAGAGAAAGAGAGAGAGACAGAGACAGAGAGAGAGAAAGAGAGAGAGAGACAGAGAGACACAGAGAGAGAGAGAGAGAGAGACAGAGACAGAGAGA
>CM053587.1:6822653-6911508 GCA_028646515.1 Pseudochirops corinnae
AGAGAGAGAGAGACAGAGAGACAGAGAGAGAGAGAGAGAGAGAGAGACAGAGACAGAGAGAAAGAGAGAGAGACAGAGAGAGACAGAGACAGAGAGAGAGACAGAGAGACAGAGAAAGAGAGAGAGACAGAGAGAGACAGAGAGACAGAGACAGAGAGAGAGAGAGACAGAGAGAGACAGAGAGAGAGAAAGAGAGACAGAGAGACACAGAGACACAGAGAGAGAGAGAAAGAGACAGAGAGACAGAGAAAGAGAGACAGAGAGAGAATTGGTAAAATGTGTAAGGTTGCTGCTTCTTCCCTCTCCCTCCTCCCACTCATTCTTCCTCTCTCCTTCCTCCCTCTCTACTCTACTTCTCCTTCCACCCCTCTGCCCTCATTTATCCCTGCCTGCCCATGTTTCTTTCTTCTCCATTTCCCTCTTTATATGTGATTCTTTTTGTTTCTGTGTATTATTATGTATGATTCTTTGTCTTTCCTTTCTTTTTTCATCTTTTACCCAGAGCTGGACATAATCCAGAATTAAAATAAGCACATATATTTTATTATCTGTTGTATTTTTTAAAATTCTTACTGTTAATATTTAAGGTATATTAGCAGACTGTCTTGTGTTTCTTTCCAAGAAACCTTAAATTACATTGCTTTTTACATTTGTTTGCCTTGTGTTTTTTTTACTGTCTTCCATTATAATTGGCTCACAATTTAAAAAGCTCTCTGCTGTTGTATTATGTCATCTCTAAGAAATAGATATAAGTGACTGTTTTACACAGTTGGAGAAACTGAGGCACATTTAGGGTAAAGCTTATGTATTATTCATAAGTACCTAGTCTGTCTTATGCACTCTTAGCTTTAGGAGGTTGTCTCTTTAAGGCCAGTATGAGAGTCCTTCATTTTATGCTGTGTAGTTTCTGCTAATTGGAGCTTTTCCTTATCAGTTTGTATGAATGACAGTTCTTCCCCGTCTCTTGAGTCCAGCACTCTTTCCATTAGTATATGTTCTTACTATATGTATGAAGATGTAAGCCCTAAGGCATGTACTTATTGTTCATTTCCACGAGATAAAACCATATACCACCAATAAAATTGTAGCATCTGTAAAAGCAGTTATCTTCATGGTCTTCACTGTGTAGAACAAGCCTTAATAATTCCAGGATTAGTGCTTAGTTACCCCATTAATGGGATGCAATCTTGAGCCATAAAAATTCCTTTTTACACATGATATCCTTATCCAGAGCTCTGATGTTAGAAAATTTCATTTTAAAAGGCCTGATTTGGGCTCCCGGATTATTTTGGCAGTTTATAGATGCATGAAATTAAACTTGCTTCCTTCGCTGTCGAGTTGTCAAGTAATGTGAATCAGTGGCTCGTCCTGCGATATAATTGTCTTGCCTGAAGAATCAAGAGGTAACACCTGGCATGTGTATCTTTGCATATATGGCATCCGTGTTACCTCTGTATCTTTTTTAAAAATTAGCAGCTTTCTGCTTTTTAACCGATAAAGTGGTCATCAAACCCTCCTTGGATGCCTCGTTGCTATGTGGAGTTGACCTTGGGTTGTCACAGACTGTACGGTGTGTGCCCCCAGAAACAGTCTCAGGCAGATCTGACCAGATTGGGAGGGATTTGTGCCCTGGCCGGGCAGCCGGCCGTATCTCTCATCCAAGTCCCAGCTTAGCTTAAGGAGAATGGTTACATTATCAGAAGGCTGGCCAGCAGGTGAGGGATTCTTTTCGTCATGACAGGTCATTAAATGTGGAGGATTACCTGCCCTGATGGTGAAACCATGACTCTTTCAGAATAAAAAGCAAGCTCATGAACAATTATAATGAAGGCTGGCCTCAGAAAGGGTTAAGACAGGGGTGGGAAACCTGCGGCCTCAAGGCCACATGTTGCCCTCTAGGTCCTCGAGTGCGCCCCATTGCACTCAGTCAGAGGTTCCCCACCCCTGGGTTATGATCATGCCTTTGGGGGGAAGACAGGGTGCAGGCCATGGCGTGTGCTGACTGATGAGTTGTTTGGCTTTGTGGAGCTGCTTTTATTCTGTGTTCTCTGGAACGACTCACTGGTCAGATGGAGGGAATGAGAATAAACATTTATTCAGAAGCACCTGCTGTGTGCTGGACACAGCATGATGTCTGTATGACCTGTGAGGTGGGTGCTGTTTTATAGATGAGGAAATTGAGACAGACGGAGGGTGACTTATCCTGGGTCACACGGCTGCCCCCAAATGAAGGCAATATAGCAATAAAATATACTAATAAAATTAAGAAGTTTAAAAGGTCAAAAATAGAGAGCAGGCTACCAAAGATGCCTGTGTTTATTACAGCGAAATAGCCGTTGTCTCAGAGCCCTTTGGGCCAGTGTCACTTGTTTTATTTGTCCTGTTGGTGGTCAGGGCACATGGTATGCCACCCATTAGCATGGCATGCCACTGAAGAAAAATAAACATTGTGCATTGGCTTTGTATCTCCCCACCACATTAGCCCATGTATATAGCCTTAGGCTGGGCTCTCTACTGATGCTGACCTGGCAGATACCAGGCAGCCCTGTTAGAAACTGAAGGCTGGGCACCAGCAGCTGGGGTGAGGCAGATGGTGGCCCGGATGGTCCTGCAGCCTGATGGAGCTCACTGGCAGAGGGCCTGCAGAAATAGCTTCGTTTTTCAGTAAGTCAAACTATCCCTGCCTTCCAAGGAGGAGAAGGAGGCCTTACCACGGTCTCCATCCCTGAACGACGGCGTTCTTGTGTAAAGGGAGAGAGGTTTGCCGGGTGCTCGCAGCAGCACGAACCCGCAACTGTGGGAGCCACTCTCCACAAGCCCCTAGATTGCGTGCTGTGGCAAGGAAAGGGGATCTCAAGATGTTTGTCAGCAGATTGCTCTCATTGCAGTTCTCATGATATCCAAGTATTTTTAAGGAGAGAGTAAGAGCCCAAGGGTAGAAAAGTGACCCTAATGACAGTTTGTCTTTTTAAAAAATACTTTAATGTTGCAAAGTGCTCACTTCATATAATTTTATTCATTGGTTGTCAGCCCTAGCACAGAGCTGAGTAGGTTTTAGAGGGGGAACTAACAGGCTGTGGGGAGGTTCATGAGTCACCTGAGGACCCACCACAACTTGGTGGTAAAAGTTAGGGCTAGATGTCACAGTCCTTGGCATACTTACCATACCCACCGTACCCATGCCTTGCCTCTTATATCCATGCACTGCCACTCCACTTAAAATATGGGGACCACAAGAGCCTGGGTGCCAAGCAGTAAAGTGCACATGAGAGCAGGGCTGGGCAGGAGGGAGGGGTCTACTGGCTCTGATTATATTCCCTATTTGAATTTGATTCCCTCATTTCACCTGAGTTTCCTATGTGCTCACACGTCTTACGTGAATAAAACATATCTCTCTCCCTGTGTTATTATAATGCTTCTCGTGTTATAAAAATATACACACACACACATGCTAAGCACCGAGTGAAATACAAAGATAAGACACACGTAGTCAGTGAAGTTCTGTACCAAACAGTATAATATTGATGTTCCATTATATATGAGGAAACAGAATGTAAGCTCCTTGAGGGCAGGGTTTTTGCCTTTGTATACTCAATGTTTAGTTTGTAGTAGGAATTTAATCAGTTATTTTTGAATGGAATTGAATTGTTAAACTGAATTAACAAAAGAAGAGTGCCCAGTCTAGCATACTCAGTAAACACATTTCACCTCATATTGTGATCATGTATGTATGTCTTCCTTCCTCTGCTAAATTGTAAAGTTTGTTAAAGACAGAAACTGTGTCTTAATCATTAGCGTACTAGGTGGTACAGTGTCAAAATCTGCCTCAGATACTTACCAGCAGGTCACCCAACCTCTGTCTGCCCCAGTTTGCTCATCTGTAAAATGAGAAAGGGCAACTCCAGTACAGAAACTGCTTCCACCAATATTGAGAATCATCTAGACTGTAACACTGAGAAGTTAAGTGATTTGGCTAGGGTCACACGTGAAAACTGGATGATACGGGGGGAGCTGGACAGAGACCTATAGAAAGAGCCCCCTTTGCCCAGGGTGCACCAGGTAAATCTTCTTTAGGCACTAGTGCGACCCAAGAGCAATGGGTCACAGTAGGAACTCAATAAAAAGCTTATTGATTAATTCTCCCTTCTGAAATCCTCAGCCATTCCTGTGGATCTGGAAATGGAAGCCTATGGAGGTAGAACAATTTCCATCGAACCTCCTAAGTCCAATCCCAGACTGTGATTAGAAACTAGAACCTCTGGCTTCAGGTTTGCTGACTTGGGCATTAGACCAGTCTGCCTTTCTTTCATGCCCAGAGTTTTAAAAATCAGCCCCTCTGGGTCCTTCAGCTCTTCCCAGAGTAGCAAAATAATAGAACCCATCAAAGGGTTACTTAAATACTTAATCATAATGAAACCGCCTGTTAGCAGGTAGCTAGGAGAGCCTGCCATAGATTGACACAAGGTTAATTGAATGCAGGGAAAACCAAGGGGATTTAAGGAGATTACATATTCTCCTGAAGAAAATGCATTCTTGCCGATAGCGCCCACCTTCCTTAGCATGAGCATCTGTGCCTGAGCAGGACTGAGACCTCACTGATAGACAAAGATGGCTTTTAATCAGGAGCATCTGCCTTTGAAAGGCCTTCTTCCTCCCTGCCTTCCTTCCCCCAGTCTGGCACCCAGAGTTATCTCCTCCTGTACGGAAGGCAACTGCTTGCTCCTCACCTCGCCAGTTAGCTTTTAAGCTGAGCATCATCTGTGTTCGGTTCTGTCTGTCTTTATCTTTACCTCCTTTTGTTAAGGACCCAGATTGCTCCTCCATAAAGTGAGGGAGGCAGAATAGTCGCTCTCCCAAGTACCTTCCTGCTATAACATATTGTGATCAAATGATAAAATGGGATAGTTATTTACTATTCTCTTAAACTCATATATGCAATGCTCGTTATATTTTTTTCTATCTTCAGATATAACTTTAATATAATAATACTCATAACTTACTCATTTAGTGAGCATTTATTAAGGGTCTACCATGTGCTAGACATACCATGTTGGACCTGTGTGAGGAAGACCTGCATTCGAATCTGCCTCAGACACTTGCTAGTTGTGTGGTCCTGAGCAAGTCCCTTCACCTCTGCCTACTCCGTTTCCTCATCTGTGATATGAGGATAATAATGTGCTTTTTTGCAAACCTTTCTCTGTAAATGTTGGCCGTTGTTACCCAGGTTGCAAGGTGGCGCAGTTTCCAGACGCAGGACCCAGGGGTAGGAAGATCTGAATTAAAATCTGGCTTCAGATATTGAGGAGCTATGTGACCCTGGGCCAGTCACTTAAAGTCACACAAAGAACGGAGTCGGCATTGTTAAATCAGTATGGTCATTTTATCTGAGCCTAATTCTTCTCATTGAACAGAAACTTTTATTCTCATGATACTTATCTAGGTGTGTAACTCACAAGAACATTGATCTCTGGACCAATTATAATGAACCTTTTCTGGTACAATAGTAATTCTCTTGGCTTTTGAAATGGTCAGTAGCAGAGAGAAAGAAGCATGACAAAGTCTGGGCCAAAAAGCCCCACAACCTTTACTGACAAGTTCTTAAAAAAATAGCTTCCCAGTGAGCGTTAGTGATCGATGCCTAGAGTAACCGTGAGTTTGCCTTGTCACTTTATATACTTAATAAATCCTTACGTGTAGCAGGCAAGAAAGATGGGTTATCTGAGCTGTGGGGCACACAGAATCACGTGACGGGCCAGATGTTGTAGTAGCTGTTTTCTATAAATGTCTTTAAACCAAAAGCTCAGAAAAAAGAAATTTATGTGCCAGATAGAGAGTAAACTGAATCAGTTCCACAAGGTGAGACCAGCACCATGGAAGGTAAAAAGCTTGTGAAATAACATCTGAGAAGCCATGTACTGAGAGCCCCCACTTAGCGTCCCCATCCTCTCCCAGGTCTCGTTCCACAGCAGCAAAGAGAGCAAGGGATCTCATAGATTCGTGCTTTCCTGTCCAGCTATGGAGACCCCTGCCCCACCCCTCCACAGGAGCAACTAAGGCTGAATCTCTCCCTCATCACACCAGGTCAAACAACTTTGCTCCTTTCTAACCCCCTTTCCAACAAAAATAGTAATTAGAGAATGGTGGGCATGTTGTAAAAGGGATTTTTTTTTTGGTAGATTGGACCAGATAAGCTTGGGGTCCTTGCAATTCCATTATTCTTTGATGCTATGACAGAAAAAAAAGGTCATTCTATTTACTTGGTGACCTTCCAGAGGGCTGAGTATAGAGTGAAAAGGGCAGGAGCTGGGATACATACGACTGAGACAAGAGGGTTGCCTGGGAAACAGAGGCAGCATGAGTCCACAACCCAGTGTAGGAGTTTCATAGTAAATAGAAAAATACCTGGCGGGACATAGCCGTATGAAGAAGAAGAAGGGAAGAAAAAGAGGTAGAGGAAATATTTAGTAGACCCCACATTGCCACTGGTTATCATCTTATATCCCTCCCTTCCTTAGCTAAATTCCTTGAAAAAAGCCCTCACTTTTCAGGCAGTCTGACTTGCAGCCTTACCACTCACCCGAAGCTGCAGTCTCCAAAGTTACCAGCGGCCTCTCAATTCCCAAATCTGATGGTGTTTCCTCAGATCTTATCTGTCTTGACCTCTCTTCGGTATTTGACATGTGTTGACTGCCTTGTCCTCTTGGACACTCTCTCCTTTGGTTTTTGTGACTTTTGTCTTGGTTCTCCTCCTACCCGTCTCTTTATTCTCAGACTCCTTAGCTGGATCTTCATCCACACCATACCCACTGACCGTTGCTACCCCCCAATGCTATATATCCTAGGGTCTACACCATCTTTCTTCATTCATACTATACCCACTCTTAAATACGTTAAATATTCTAGACCATCCTAGACCATCGTCTTTACCCTTTGTAGCCTCAGCCTTGGTAATCTCATCAGCACCCACAGGTTCAGTTAATATTTCCATGCACATAATTCCCAGATCTGTTTACCCAGCCCCTTTCTCTCTCTGAGTTCAAATCCTCCATCACCATTTGCATATTGGACATTTCAGAATGTCCACGACAGAAATCAACAATTTTCCCTGCTTCTGAGTTTCCCCTATTTTTGTTGAGGGTTCTGCCATCCCACAAGTCACCCCACTTTACATTCTTGGGATTACTTTCTGCATTTTCTCACTTAATATATCCCTGGCACCTAGAAATTCTTCATAGGTACTTTTTGATTGATTACCGTATTACTAGATAGTGGGAACTTAATCGACGAACGAAACTTTTATTCTTATTGGCTTATTTTTCTAGAGCTAGGGAAGATATGTGAATGTTCAAAAGCTGAAGGGAAGGGGACCATACATAGACACCATTTGTTACTGAGAGTTTCTTTTTTGTATGTTATGAATGGACACTACTTGGCCAGCTTTTAAATAATTGAGTAATTTGCTAATTATGAGTGCTGGCTAAATGTTTTGTATATAAATAACAGCCTTCCCAGGAAGTGCTATTTCAGAATCCTTCTTTTGTCTTTGTCTGGAGAAAAACAAAGGCTTTTCATGGTCAAATTGACTCCCTGGGCTTTTTGGTTTCTCAGCCTAAGGCTCAGGGCAAAGCAATCAATTGGACGACTGTTTCACCTCCCATGGTGAGAGTTGGTATAATTTGGCAGCAGATAACTGGCATGTGTTCATCACTTATGTGGGTTCCAAAAGAGGAGAACCTTTGGATGTAGAAGAAAGATGACTTTGTTATCTGATAGGTGGCCATTATGTCACTGGTGTCATTTATTATACCAGATAACCTCGTGGAATGGAATTTAATACCTGTTTGGGCACTTTTATATATGATGCTATTATGTAACTATAGAATATCTATCCATCTATCTATCTATCCATCCATCCATCCATCTATCTATCTATAACTATTATGTGACTATATATGTGTGTGTGTGTACATCTACACACACATATACACAAGTTTATACTTTAGCACCATCATTTCGTGTTTCTTGCTTCATGCCGTTGACATAGACTTGAAGAGTTGTATTTTTCAGGTTTTTTATTTTGAACAAGTTACTTCACCTGCATTTTCTTACCTGCAAGATGAGGAGGCTGGCCTAGATGACCTCTTGGGTCCCTTCAGCTCCAAAATTCTAGACTCTATGAGAAATCGTATTTTCCCAAATAATATACCATGTCATTTGAGGAGCTTTACCCTTATTTCTGATTGATCTTCAATTAACAGTAAGTAATTCAGAGCATTTTAAATTTGCCTGAGCCTCAGTTTTCATCATTTGTAAAATCAGTGACGAGATCTCAAAGGTCATTTCTAGCTCTCCAATAGATTTTTTGAAAAAATGATCAACGGCAGTATTTAAATGCAAGCACGAATCTTTAAAATGGAAGAAGAAGTCGGTACTCTGGTCGTTGGCCACATGTTTGTCAGAATTATTTATGGTTTATGTACCTTAGCATTTACTGGAAAAGAAATAGAGAGATCTAAATGGATAGACTTTACCCCTGCTTTTTAAAATCTCAGACAAGCCATTTCTGCTTACTTTTTTTGTTTTGTTTGATAAAAACTGGAGGAAAAAAATAGGAGGCAGGGAGGGAGGGATTCATGCTTGGATTAGCATCTCATACACCCCTCAGTAAGCTTCAAATAAATGTAGGTCTATGAAAGATCAAATCACAAACAAAAACGAGGAACAGAAAAGGCAGCATCCTTTGTAACTATGGTTTGGAAGAGGATTCTTGATAAAGGTGACCATAAAAGATAGGTAGTATCTTTTATGGGTATGTGTTGTAAAAGGTAGTAAAAATCACAAAAGATCAAATGGATAGTTTTGATTATACAAAATTGAGGTGTTTTAACTTAGAATGGAAAAAATGAACTGAAGGGAAAAATCTTTGCAGAAAATTTCTGCGGTTAACAATCTGATATCCAAGGTGATTAGGGAACTGATGCCAATATATAAGAATAAGAACCATTCCCCAATACATAGATGTTCAAAAGATATGGACAGACAGATCTCAAAGGAAGAAATGCAAGCTACCCATAGCCCCCAGAGGGCCTGAGTTGAAATTGTAGGAGTACCATGACAGTGAGGACTACAACATGGTGGCAAAAAAAAAAGAACTTTTATCATTCAATAAAAGGATAAACTTACATTTTCAGCAATGGGGAAAACCCAGCCTTGTGAAATGGTATTTCAGGGTAATTTTAGGGGCATTTCCCAGGATCACTAGCTGGACTTCAAGGTGCAAAGAGCTTTACAAATATTCCTTCATTTTATCCTGAAAACAACCCTGGGATGTAGGGGTTGTTATTATCACTATTTTACAGATGAGGAAACTGAGGCAGGCAGAGGATAAGTGTTAAACCCAGGGTCACATATGTAGGGCATGTCTGAAGCTGAATCTGTTCTCACTCCAGGCCTGGTGCTCTATCCACTGCACCATTCAGCCACCTAAAGAGAGTTGTTGAGAGAATAAAATGAAAGTACAGCTATGGAAAGCCCTTTGTTAATCCTAAATCACTTAGTAAAGTGAGTCATCATTATTACTGGAGATGCAGCGGGGTAGGAGCTAGGTGGTTCAGTAGATAGAGCACTCAGCCTGGAGTCAAGAAGATCTCAGTTCAAATCTCGCCTCAGACACTTACTAGCTGTGTGACCCTGGGCAAGTCACAACCCTGATTGCCTCCATTCCTCATTTGTAAAATGGGGATCCACTGGAAAAGTAAACAGCCAAACCACTCTAGTATCTTTGCCAAGAGTGGACAGAAGTCCATGGGATCAGAGCCAAATGTAGCTGAATGACTGAACAGCAACAGTCATCGTTATTTTATATCATATGTGAATTATAGGGAATCCTGTGGGCAGGAACATACCTGAACTGTTCCAGCAGGCCTTTTTTTTTTTGCTTTTTGGAAGGGGGAAGGCAGGGCAGTTGGGGTTAAGTGACTTGCCCAAGGTCACATGGCTGGTAAGTGTTAAGTGTCTGAGGCCGCATTTGAACTCAAGTCCTCCTGACTCCAGGGCCAGTGCTCTATTCACTGTGCCACCCAGGCATCCCTCCATCAAGCCTTTTAAAGTTGTTAAGGGAAGGAAATTCTGCAGCATCCCTGCCTGCCTCCCTTGATCACACATCGTCCTAGCACATAGTAGCAGGGCCTTAGTAAATGCTTGTATTACATTCTAGCATTTTCCCAACTGGCTGTTAAGGAAACTTCCCATCCTGATCTGTGGGGCTAGAAACCAAGAAAGCCAGGGAGGTTCATGACCTGAGTCAAGCCTCCGTCCGAAGGTAGGGCTGAAAGGATAAGCAGGCACATAGGCGTGTATCATATTCAGTTTATTCAGCACGTGTAAAAGTAAAAACAGTGTCTGTACTAGAAATGTAGGCAAGATCCAATGCCCATTCACTCCCTGGCTGTTCCCTTAATGCCTTGGACTCCCAGATTCTTCCTTGTTATTCAGGAATGTGTTTCCTTAACTGGAATTTCCTGAGGTTGCCTTAAGGTGACAGACCTTATACACCAGCTTTTGCCTTGCCTTTGGTATTTGGAGTAAGAATTGACTAGACTGGTGATTGAAATCATTCCTTAAAGTCAGTGGACTGTTCCCTTCATTTGGGATCGTCCGGCACATGGGGATGGAGAGGGGTGAGGGAGAAAGGAATTACGTTGCTGGGTTTTTTTTGCCCCGGACCACTGAATGTCCTTAAAATACCATTTGTCAGCTCCATAAATGTCCAAGGATGTTAAATTTAAATCCTAAAGGAGGGTTGGGGGTGGAGGGAGCAAGAGCCTTGTTAAAAGAGTGGTGATTTATGTTCCAGTCGGAACGGCACATCCCACTATTTCTGGCCGTTTGTACAGCCTTTCCCAGTGGTGACAAAGCACCCGACTTCTTGTACAAAAACCCTTGTGCAAAGAAAATGTCTTTTTGAGAGGAAGGGAGAAGTTAACTGATCTTTTAGTAAACTGAGCTTAAACTTAACTTGGCTAGGGATGGAGAGAGGTCGGGAAAACACCATAACATCCCCGTTCCTAATCCGCAGATTTAGACCTTGGAGGGCCATTGGCGCTCGTCTGCTCTAATATTCTCATCTTCCAGGTGTGGAAACTGAGATTCACAGAGGTGAAGGGACTCCTGTTCACTGGATTGGCATTGGAACCTAGATTCTCTCATTCCAATCTAGTTATTCCCAAAATTGTTAATGTTAGAAATAGCAATTTGTGGGTATGTACATGTATATTTGCTTTTTGGAGGGGAAGTTGGCATTGTGACTTGCCCAAGGTCACACGGCTAGTAAGTATTACGTGTCTGAGGCCGGATTTGAACTCAGGTCCTCCTGACTCCAGGGTAGCTGCCCTGCGTATGTATATATTTTTAAGCTGGCTTTTAATCTTTAGAGAAGACCTTAAAAACCATGACAGTATTTACCGTCCTCTAGGCAGGGTCCCCACCTTAGAACAAGCAGTGAAACTGATAAAAATTGATCTTCCTACATAAGCAGAAAATGTGCAGAGAGGGAGGAAAAGTCGTTGAGAGACTTCTTTTTTCACCTCTAAAGCACGCGCTCCTTTTCTTCAGGCTGCTGTTTCTCATTTTCACACGGTATTTCTCCTAAGACATTTTTTTCTCTGCAAGTACCTGGGCTGTTGTGGTCTCTCTTGTCACCATTGCAAGTGACTCATCCGGGACCCTGGGGTATTTGGCACCCTTTGGGCTGCTCCAAAGCATTTCCGTGATGCGTTCTACAATGTGCATCTTTTTTCATCAGAGCATAATCCAGCTTTGGGTAATAGGAGGTACCATTTTTGGAAATAGAGGCGCAGAGATCTCAAGATGATTTACCCAAGGTAACACAGGTGGCAGAAGGCAGTATTTGCACCTAGGTCTCCCAGTTCTACTTCTTTCTACTAAGTCATGCCAAGGCTTAGTAAAGCCTTAGGATCCTAGGCCAAAGTTATCCCTTATATGATTGTTGTTCAGTTGTTGTTTTTCGGTCATGTCTGACTCTTCATGACCCCATTTGGGATTTTCTTGACAAAGACTTACCACTTCCTTCTCCAGTTCATTTTATAGATGAGTAAACCGAGGCAAAAGGGTGAAGTGACTTGCCAGGGTCATGCAGCTAGTAAGTATCTGAGGCCAGATTTGAACTCAGGAAGATGAGCCTGACTCCAGGCTGTGTGTTCTCTACACTGCACCACCAAGCTGCCCAGTGTGTGATTACTGACTGCCATTACTTATGATAACAATTATGAGAGTTAGCGTGCTGTAGGAAAAGGAGTTACTGGAAATCGTGATCCCATGAAATGATGTTGGCAGCTAACGAGTAGAGAAGAGAGATGGCTGAGCAGCCCTGAGAGAGCGGGGCTCCCTCTTTGTCCTGGGATGCTCCTGCCAAGGTGCTAGCCCTGCCCTGTGCCCTCCCATCTTTGGGGCGTGTCTCTAGCTTTTCACTCAAACTGCCAGATTCTTTATACATTATCAGGGCACGTGGCCAGGCGTCAGAAGAGAGAAACACGGCATAGTACGGAGTGTATGAGACGCAGACTTAGGCCCCTTCCCTCATTTGTTTCCGCCTCTCCCTCTGAACTTCTCTCTTCTCCCCCTTTCCTAAGCCTCTTTTGGGCTCTCCCTAATCAATGCCCCAGTATGGCTGTAGTTGGCCTCTGGCATCTCTCCTGTTCCAGGTCTCCCTCACCCTTCCAGCCTGTCCTGCAGTCATAACAGGAAAATTGCAAAATTAACATTTCTCAGAAATTGCTGTGTCATAGCTGAATGGGAAGAAATGTGAAAAAACCAATCACTAGCTTAATCATTTGTTGGTTTAAAGCAAAATTGTTTAGCCTTCACTCAATCCATTAGTATCCTTAAGCAGATGATAGATAAAGTCCTGAAATTCCTACCAGGGTATTAAACTTGATTCATCCTCTTGAAGTTTTCCAGAAAGGACTCAGGTCAGTGGTTTTAAGGTGTCTGGTTCTTTCTAAGCTCACAAATGCCTGTTCTCACAAAAGAAACAGGAGCAGAGTTCAGAGGCAGCCAGCACAGTGGCTGGGTGACTAGACTTGGAGTCAGGGAGACCTGATTCTGGTCCCACCTCAGATACCCTCTACCTGTCTGACCTCTGGCAGATTACTCAGGCTTTCCCTGCCTCAGCTTCCTCCCCTGTAAAAAGAGGGGAGTTGTTCCCAGTGACCTCTGGGGGCTCTCCCAGCTCTGAATCTATCACCCTATGATTGGCACACCATTCCAACTCCCTTCCTGGGAAACATTTTGTAATCTCTCTGGGTAGGATAAGAGCAACAGATTGTAAGAGCATCTGGGGGAAAGGACGGTGTCATGGCTTTATTTTTTTTTTTTTAAACCTCAGCATGGCTGCTCTTCTGGTTCCTGTGTAGACAGACATTCCCAAAGAATGATGTTCATTGCCCAATGGACTCTGCAGACTTTCTGCTTCCCAGGAAAGTTTCATAGGCAGATAAAAATATGGGATTGATTTATCCTAAGAATTACAGTTTTTATCAACTGTGCAAGATCAGAAGCTCAAGATGGAAAAAATGATGAGCCAGCCCATCCCTCCCTGTACAGGATGGTCCTCGAGGATCCGTTTCTCAGGGGTAGTCAATGCAATTCATTAAAGATATATTAAGCCCGTGGCATTTATAGATCACTGTCCTGGGTGTTAGGAATACAGAGATAAAAAACAAAAAGGCTCAGCCCCTGCTCTCAAGGAGTTTGTATTCCTCTGGGAATGTATATCATGTAAACAGAGAAGTAAATATAATTAGAGTTTTTGTATAATGTTTATCCATAAATTATATATAATGTACACATTTCTGGAATTATATATATTAATATATACATATTATTTATATATTATTATACTGGATATGTTGGGTGTGTGTGTGTGTGTGTGTGTGTGTGTGTGTGTGTGTATGGGTGTGTGTGAGAGAGAGAGACAGAGAGACAGAGAGACAGTTGACTGCCGGGAAATCGGGAATAGCTTTGTGTTGCTGCTGTTCCTTGAGCTAATCCTTGCAGTACAGAACTCGGGATTCTGGGAGGCAGAGGGGATAAAATAAGGTGTTCTGGCCATTGGAAAGAGTCTGTGCAAAGGCCCAGGGAAAGAAGCCGCAGTGCTGAGCTCAGAGAACACCTGGGGGACCGATTTGGCTGAAATGCAGTGGCCATGAAAGGAAGTAGTATAAACTGTTGTCTGGAATGGTAGGTTGGAATGAGATTGTGCAAGGCTTTAAATGCCAGACTGAGGAATTTATTTCTTGTTCTAGAGGTCATAGGGACTCGCTGACAGTTTCCAGGGAATGTATTGACACGCTCAGACCTGTGCCTCAGCAGCGCTGGGTTTCTTTTTTGGGGGGGGAGGGGGATGGTCGTTGTTGTTGTTTGGCAGCGATGTGGACGATGAATTAGAGAGGAAGAAGACTAAAGCAGAGAGACCTGTCAGGAGACCTGGCAAGAGGGGACAAGGGGCCTGCACTAGGGCACTGGCTTCATGAGTCCAGCAGAGAGGAAAGAGGCAAGAAATATCATGGTGGGAGAATGAACAAAGCTTGGCGGTTGATGGGGTAAAAGGGCTGTAATTCAGATGTCGTCACCCACAGCTGGACCCTTCTCTGCCAGGCTGGTCTCCACTACTGTCAGTAACCATCCACTGCACGCCCATCATTGTGTGTTTATGCCCCAGCACCTTGGCTGGCTCTGTTTCACTTGCTTATAACTCTTTCCCTCAAGGCCCAGCTCCAAAGATCACTGCTTCTGTAAGGTCTCCCTGTGAGACCGGCTCCTCTGAACCCCCACAGCCTTTAGTTGGTGTCGTTTGTGGAATTTCTCAAAGACCGATCTTGACGTTTGGGTCGTCTGCATTGTCTTCCATCCTGAACCATAAGCTCTGTGAGGACAAGGCCTTGCATCTCTGGCAGCACATGAATTAGATAATAGAAAAAAATAGGAACATATAATAAATGAGAGTTTTTATATGTTTCTGTATACAGAAAAGCATGATTGGCAGCAGTCCCTATCAGTGAGTCCAGGGACAGTTTTTGTATCAGCCTCGAGCAAGGACTAGACTAACAGGGAGTCCTCAGACAGCTGGCACAGTGGGACAGTGCTGTCTTCCACAGAAATAGAGAAATTTGGTAGACAGAAGGAGTTGGGAGGAAAGATCATGAGTTCTGTTTTGGACATACTGAGTCTGAGTCTCTCTCCGGGACATCAAGTCCAAGAAGCAATTGGTGATGGGGAGTGGAGTTCATGGGGCTGGGGCTGGATATATAGATCTGGGAACCATCTGTGAAGAGATGTTAATGAAACTCAATGGAAGCTGATGAGAGAGAAGAGAGCCCAAGACTGAATGAATGCTTACTTTCTCATTTCTCAAGACTCCACAGTTTCACACTGTAAAGTAACATTTGAATTCTCCCTCTTTGTTCTTTTCCTAGCTTTATGAATTTCATGTGTGGGGCACGATTTTCCGCTCCTTAGTCTGGGATATAGAGGAATGAGCACCAGAAGATAGCTTTGTTTTTCTTTTTGTAATAGATTTTATGTTATTTAGTTTTCAGCTTTCACTTTTATAAGATTTTGAGTTCCAGATTTTTCTCCCTCTCCCGCCCCCAAGACAGCAAGCAATCTGATACAGGTTATACATGTACAGTCATTTTAATCATATCTCCACTTTAGTCGTGTTGTGAAAGAAGAATCAGAACAAAAGGAAAAATCATAAGAAAGAAAAAAACAAAAAAAAATGAAGCTAGTTTGCTTCAATTTGCATTAGGATTCCAGAGTTTTTTCCCTGGATATGGATAGCATTTTCTATCATGAGTCTTTTGGAATTGTTTTGGATCATTGTATTGCTGAGAAGAGCAGTATAGTCTATCATAGTTTATCATTGCACAGTGTTGCTGATACCATGTGCAATGTTCTGGTTCTGCTCACTCCACTCAGCATCAGTTAATTTGAGTCTTTCCAGGTTTTTCTGGAATCCACTTGCTCATCATTTCTTATAGCACAGTAGTATTCCATTACATTCATATACCACAACTTGTTCAGCCATTCCCCAACTGATGAACATCCCTTCAATTTCCAGTTCTTGGCCACCACAAAAAAAAAGAGCTACTACAAATATTTTTGTATATGTAGGTCCTTTATCCTTTTTTATGATATCTTTGTGGGATACAGACCCACTAATGGTATTAGTGGATCAAAGGGTATACACAGTTTGGTTGGGCAAAGTTCCAAATTGCTCTCCAGAATAGTTGTATCAGTTCACAACTCTACCAACAAAGCATCAATGTTCCAATTTTCCCACATCTTCTCTAACATTTATCATTGTCCTTTTCTGTCATATTAGCCAATCTGAGAGATGTGAGGTAGTACCTTAGAGTTGTTTTAATATATATTTCTCTAATCAATAGCATTTTAAAGTATTTTTTCATATGACTATAGATAGCTTTAATTTCTCCATGTGAAAACTGCCTGTTCACATCCTTTGACCATTTAGCAATTGAGAAATGACTTGTATTATAAATTTGACTCAATTCTATATATATTTGAGAAATAAAGCCTTTATCAGAAACAAGGGCTGTTAAAATTGTTTCTCATCTTTCTGCTTTCCTTCTCATCTTCATTGCATTGGCTTTGTTTGTGTAGAAACTTTTAAATTTAATATAATTAAAATTATCCATTTTGCATTTCATAATGTTCTCTATCTCTTGTTGGTCATAAATTCTTCCCTTCTCTATAGATCTGACAGGTAAACTATTCCTTGCTCTAATTTGTTTATGGGATCAACTTTTGTATCTAAATCATGTACCCATTTTGACCTTATCTTGGTAGAAGGTGTGAGATGTTGGTTTATGCCTAGTTTCTACCATACTGTTCTTTAATTTTCCCAGAAGTTTTTGTCAGATAGTAAGTTCTTATCGTAGAAGCTGGAGCCTTTGGGTTTATTAGCAAACAGTAGATTACTATAGTCATTGACTACTGTGTCTCCCGTACCTAACCTATTCCACTTGATCCAGTTTTTTGGCCAATACCTAATAGTTTTGATGATTGCTACTTTATACTATAGTTTTATTTTTTTTTTTAAACACTTTATTTTTTGCCCTTTTAAAAATTTTTTTGGAGGGGTTTTGCAGGGCAATCGGGGTTAAGTGACTTGCCCAAGGTCACATGGCTAGTTTTTTTTGTGTTAAGTGTCTGAGGCTGGATTTGAACTCAGGTCCTCCTGACTTCAAGGCCGGTGCTGTATTCACTGCTCCACATAGCCACCCCATATACTATAGTTTTAGATCTAGTATGGCTAGCCACCTTCTTTTGCATTTTTTTTTCCATTAATTCCCTTGATATTCTGGACCTTTTGTTCTTCCAGATGAATTTTGTTATTATTTTTTTCTAGCTCTGTAAAATAATTTTTTGTTAGTTTGATTGATATGGCACCGAATAAGTAAATTAACTTAGGTAGAATTGTCATTTTTATCATATTAGCTTGGCCGGCGCCTAAGCAATTGATATTGTTCCAATTATTGAGATCTGACTTTATGTGAAAAGTGTTTTGTAATTGTGTTCGGATAGTTCCTGGGTTTGTCTTGGCAGGTAGACTCCCAAATATTCTCTATTGCCTGTGGTGATTTTCAATGGAATTTCTCTTTCTATCTCTTGCTGCTGGACTTTTGTTGATAATATATGGAAAGGCTGATGATTTATGTGGGTTTGTTTTATATCCTGCGACTTTGCTAAAGTTGTTAATTATTTTGGGTAGTTTTTTAGTTGATTCTCTAGGATTCTCTAAGTATCTCATCCTATCATCTGCAAAGATTGATAGCGTTGTTTCTTCTTTGCCTATTCTAATTCCTTCCGTTTCTTTTTCTTCTCTTATTGGTAAAGTTAACATTTCTAGTACAATATTAAATGATAGTGGTGATAATGGGCATCTTTGTTTCACCCCCAATCTTACTGGAAATGCTTCTAACTTATCCCCGTTACATATAGTGCTTGCTGATGTTTTAGATAGTAACTATTTATCATTTTAAAGGAAAATTCCTTCCTATGTTCTCTAGTGTTTTTAATAGGAATGGATGATATATTTTGTCCAAAGCTTTTTCTGCATCTGTTGAGATAATTATGTGATTTCTGCTTGTTTTGTTGTTGATGGGGTCAAGTATGCTGATAACTTTCCTAATATTGAACCAATCCTACATCTCTGGCATAAATCCCACCTGGATATTGTATTATCCTCATGACAAATTGCTGTAATCTCTTTGCTAATATTTTATTTACAATTTTTGCGTCAATATCCATTAGGGAAATTGCTCTATAATTTTATTTCTGTTTTGACTCTTCCTGGCTTAAATATCAGCCCCATATTTGTGTCATAAAAAGAATTTGGCAGGCCTCCCAGAAGACAGCTTTGAGCCCCATCTCTGCCACTTCCTAGTTATCTGTCCTTTTCTCAAGTCAGTTGAACTCTGAGCTTCTTCTGCCCAGCCTAGGAATCCAGAGTTAGAGGCAGCAGGAATCCTAGAGGAAATCAGATCCAGTTCTCTCGCTTTACAGATGGGGAATCTCAGGTCCAAAGAGGTTAAGTAATTTTACCTAAGGTCACACAGAGGACATAAATGACCAGAATTTTGAACACAAAGTCACCAGCTTAGATCCATCACTGCTTCTCCTATATGCTATTGCCTGTCTTTCAACAACTCTGTGCAAATGTCAGCTAGTGTTATTATCCTGCCCAGTCTCTGCTTCCCATTCCTCTTCTGATTTCTGTCCACATCTGCTGGTTTATCTCCTCTGTGTGTGTGTCTTTCTCATTCTTCAGCTCCCCATGGTTTCTGGTCCCCATGAGAGCTGGACTTGGGGGGTTCAGTTCTCTCACAATAGGAGCAGAATGACAGAAGGCTTAGTGCATGGCAGTGGTTAGTAGTCATTCACACATCTAGAGCTAGCAGGGGCTCCGGAGGGGGTCCCTAATGCAAGCCCCTCAAGTTACGGAAGAGGACACCAAAGCCTCAGGAGGGGAAGCAGTTTGTCCAAAATCTCACAAGTAGTAAGCATCAGAGATGAGAGTGAACCGTGTTCCCCTTGACACCAAAGACAATCCTCTTCCTCTTCTTTTTTTTTTTGCTTTTTGGAGGGCAATTGGGGTTAACTGACTTGCCCAAAGTCACATGGCTAGTCAGTGTGTCAGGTGTCTCAGGTCGGATTTGAACTCAGGTCCTCCTGACTCCAGGGCCAGTGCTCTATTTACTATGCCACCTAGCCGCCCAACAATCCTCTTCTTTTAAAATGTACCATCTGCTTCCCCATAAGATCACTTCCAACTGAGAAAATTCTTTAGTGTTCTTGGAGTTTCTGATAATTCATATCATAGGCCCTTTTCCAGGTGGCATTTTAAGTATTAAATCCTAAGAGAGAACCACCACCCCTCCAATCATCTTTCTTTATGAATCAATGATGAATATTTAAGTATCCCACCTTAAATCTTCCCCTTTGACCAATACGTATTTCTGAGTTTTCTAGGATGTTGTCCAGGGAAGATGATGTTTTTTTAAAGTCTCATCAGGACATGATGAGCTTCATTCTTCTCTCTACAGTTACAAAGCATCACCTGCTTGCAAAGAGAAGGAAACCTGTGCTCATTCTCTATTCCCACTGGGCACAAGCCCAACAGGAGCTGACACGCCACATTTGCCAGCTTTAACGTTTCTCACGTGGCACACAGAGACACACTTGGATGAGTCAGCCAGGATGTGAAACTTTGTTGTCCGAAGTGCAAGGATGCTGAGTTAGGGACTGTCCCTCGAACCAGAGGGGAAATCCTGGCACACGTACGTCTGATCCTGATCTGTGAGCCTCTCGTACTTCCCATGAGCAACGACAGAATGTCGTCTCTGCCGTAGCAACTGCCCAGTCCTCCGGCCTGTGAGTTTGGAGACCAGCTTGTTGCTGACCAGCACCCCCTCCTGCCACCTCACACATCCAGTAGCCTCATAGGGTTTACAAAGCACCCTTTTCACAACAACCCTGTGAGATGGGGTAGGCCTGTCTCCATTTTACAGATGAGGAAACTGAGACTCAAAGAAATGAATTATGCTAGTAATTTTCCTAATACTGAACCAGCCCTGCATTCCTGGGATAATTCCCACCTGGACTGTGTGACTTGCCCTAGATTTACACAGCTATTAAATATCTGAGTCGCGACTTGAACCCAGGTCTCTTGACCCCAGGAATGTTTCCACAGTGCCCCTACTTCTTCTAAAATGAAAATGTGGCTCCGTTGCAGGGTGCTGTTGTTCACAAGTGGCTTTATCGTCCTGGTGTTCCCTGCCTCTCAGACGCACAGCACCACTAAGAAACTGTTGATGTTAAAGGGATGGGCTTTTTGCTTTAGGGGAAAGCTTGTCTCCCGCGTGCGGATGAAAATCACGCAAGGTTAATTCAGAGACATTACGACAGAGATAGCATTGTTCAGTGACCATCTTAGTATTACCAAGCAAGGGAGAGGACAGAGAGACGTTCGCGTGCCACAGGCATCTACTGCTGTCATAGAATCTGCCCAGGCCAGTCCTAGTCAAATGCAGATTCCTCCTTGATGGTGGGATTCTTCAGACACTCATAGCTGCTGGCGATGTCGTGCTGATTGATTGCTTCCTAAGGCATTACAGAGCCTCTTCTGTAAGATATGAGATCACTCAAAACATCTCTACCTAACTGTCCAAAACCATTTGGATAAGCAATTCCAAGGGTCCAGATTATGGTATGGATTTGGATCAACACATAGAGCCGGTCCATCAGAATGTGTATCTTGGATGGACACTGCAAAGGAGCAGTGATATGGGCCCAGGATTGAATAGGAGGAGTAGAGTGAGCTCAGTTGGAATGGGAAATTATACAAAATAATAGGTACATTAAAACTGAACTAATGGAGCAACCAACAGTGCTTCCTGTGGAATTCACCAGTATTTCCTTTTGGATTTAAGGAGTAGGGATCCATGAATGAGAATGGGTGTCAACAGCAATTTGGTATTCAACAGAATAATCCCACTTCTGTTGCTGTCTTCAGAGAGGTGAAAGGTGCCACTTAAACTTAATGATTCAGGTAATTAGTGTAGAATCCACCATGGATGTTGGCACTTTGTTGCCCTGGAAACGGTGCGACATTTCATATATGTTGTGAAGCATGTAATTACTTACAATAGCGGTCGAATATTTGAAGCACTTCTGTGTCGTACTAAATTCTTTACATCTGATGCTTGTTTTGTCCTAGAGAATTTTCACATTCTCCTTTTCTATGTTTTCTGTGTTTATTGTGATTTACAGATATGTTAATTTCATTGTGTCTCAGAATACTACAAAACCTCAGGGAAAGCTATAATAACTCTTAAAATCAGTCTAACCATCTACAGTAGAAAAATAAACTGGATGAAAAATGCTTATTGCCCAAATTATCACAAGAAGCTTTATGAGCAGCCTTTTGAATCTTGTTATCTAGCTACTACTACTACTACGAATACTACTACCACTACTACCACCACTACTACTACTACTACTACTAATAATAATAATTCACACTTATGTAGCACTTTGGGGCTGCTAGGTTGCACAGTGGATAGAGTGCTGTGGAGTCACAAAGACTCATAGTCCTGAGTTCAAATCCAGCCTCAATTACTTACTAGCTGTGTGACCCTGGGCACGTCACTTAACCCTGATTGCCTCAGTCCCTCATCTGTAAAATGAGCTGGAGAAGAAAATGGTGAACCACTCCAGTCTCTCAGCATTGATGCCCTCAAGATAGCTAAAGCATCAGAAGAACATTTCCGGAGAGTTAGATGAATCCTCTTGTGTATCCCTATGTGGCAGTGTCTAGAGCAGTGTAAGTGTCCAAGCAGTCCTTCTGGAATATGAATCTGTATTTGATGAGGGAAATTAGAATAAGAAGGGAAAGGCGAGTTGGCTCCCAGAACAGGACTAGAGAGCAAGGAGTATCATCTCGCCTTAGAGACCGGGGCGGGGGGATCGTGGGAGGGGATTATACATGTTGGGAACGTGGCAGAAGGCATTGGTAGAACTAAAATTTAAGGTGAGAGACCAGAGGAAATTGGGATCTAAAATATAAAGCAGCCAGCTCTGACTTCAGCCAGCTTGGGAGCATCGTTTCAACCTGGATCCCAGGGTTTTGTTCAATTTTATTTTGATTTTTTCATTACAAGGAAGGATTTAGGGAAAGTGACTGCAATTGGGAATTGATTCTAATTTATTTTAAATGCATAAGTAAAAGTTATTAATGGTAGCTGGGGTGAGAAACAATGCTGATTTGTAGTTAGAGGCCCTGGGTTCAAATCCTGGCCACTTGCATCCTCCTTGACCTTGGTTAACATTACTTAACATCTTTGGGCTCAGCTTCTTCATCTATCAGGTGAAGGGACTGAGCTAGTTACCATCCGAGATCCCTTCCATCTCGGATCTTTCATCCTGTGACTTCCTCTGGGCCCAGCGAGGAAGGACTGTGTCACTCCAAGGACTATAGATAATAATTGTCACGCTGGCATAGATAGAGGATCAAAGAAAATGGAATCCTCTTTAGATGTGAAGGCAGATGCAGTAAGCAAACTGGAGAGCAAGGAAGAGTTTGCCTGTCAGATTAATGGAGAAGGGAAGAATTTATGACCAAACAGGAGATAGAGAACATTACAAAATGCAAAATGGATAATTTTGATTACGTTAAATTGAAAAGTTTTTGTACAAACAAAGCCAATGGAACCAAGATTAAGAGGGAAACAGAAAACAGGGAAAGAATTTTTACCACCAGTGTCTCTGACAAAGGCATTTTTAAATGCCTTAAATGCCTCTGACATTTCTAAAATATGTAGAGAACTGTGTCAAATTTATAAGAATCCAAGTCATTCACCAACTGATAAGTGGTCAAAGGATATGAACAGGTGGTTTTCAGAGGAAGAAATTAAAGCTATCTATAATCATATGAAAAAAATGCTCTCAATCACTATTAATTAGAGAAATGCAAATCAAAATGGCTCTGAGATACCACATCACACTTATCAGATTGGCTAACATGACAAAACAGGAAAACCACAAATGCTGGAGAAGATGTGGGAAAAATTGGAACACTAACGTGTTGTTGCTAGAGTTGTGAACTGATCTAACCATTGTGGAGAGCAATTTGGAACTATACCCAAAGGGCTATAAAAATGTGCATACCCTTTGACCCAGCAATACCACTTCTAGGTCTGTATCCCAAAGATATAATAAAAATGGAAAAAGGACCCACGTGTACAAAAAAATATTTATAGCAGCTCTTTTTGTGATGGCAAAGAGTTGGAAATTGAGGGGACGCTCATCAGTTGGGGAAAGGCTAAACAAGTTGTGGTATGTGAATGTAATGGAATACCATTGTGCTGTAAGAAATGATGAGTAGGCAGACTTCAGAAAAACCTGGAAGGAATTATATGAACTGATGCTGAGGGAGGGGAGCAGAACCAGGAGAACATTGTACACAGAGACATCCACCTTGTGGGACGGCAAACTTTGATAGACTTGGCTCTTCTCAGCAATGCGAGGTTCTAAGACAACTCCAAAAGGCTCATGATAAAAAGTGTCATCCAGAGAGAATTACGAAGTCCCAATGCAAATCGAAGCGTACTGTTGGCTCTCTCTTTTTTATTTTGCTTTGTTTCTTATTTCTCATGGTTTATTGTTACTGGTTATAATTCTTCTTTGCAACACAACTAATGTAAAAATATGTTTAATATAACTGTATATAGAGACCCTGTATCAGATTGCACACCATCTTGGGGAGAGAGGGAGGAAATTTAAAACTCTGAAGCTTGTGGAACTGAATGTTGTAAACTAATAAATAAATTTGAAAAAATAAAATGGAATCACGACTGGCAGATTTGTCAGGGCACAGCGGATAAAGGTGGCACAGCGGATAAATACCGGTGGCGCAGCGGATAAAGCACTGTGCTTTCAATCAGAAAGACGTCTTCCCCAAGTTCAGTGCTGGCCTCAGACTCTTAGTAGCCGTGTGACCCTGGACAAGTCACTTAATCCTGCTTGCCTCAGTTTCCTCATCTGTCAGATGAGCTGGAGAAAGAAATGGCAGGCTACTCCAGTACCCTAGCAGCCTCTTGGAGAGTTAGAGGGTTAGAAGCTGAAGAGAAAGGTCAGGGATAGAGTAAACAATGTAGGAGTCATTTGCAGACAGGTGATAGTGGAAGGTGTGGGACTGGATAAGATTGCCAAAGGAGAAAGTATAAAAGAAAGAAAAAGTCGGTCTTTCTAAAGGGCAACTCTGACCACAGTCCCCCCCTGTGCCCCCCATGCCCCACCGTGCTCTGCCATCCAACACCACCGGCCTCCTTGCCCTGCCCCCTGACTCCAGGCTTCCTCACTTGCTGTCAGTCCCCCATTCCTGGAATGTTCTCCCTCCCGGGTTTCCTCCAAATATTAGGGAAATCCCCACCTTCTGCAAGAAGCTCTTCCGGGCTCCCCTCTACGCTAGAGCTTCTCTGCTGAGGGTCTCTCACTTACCCTGTCTGGTTCTCGTGTGGACATAGTGGTTTGGGGCTCATGTCGAGCTCCTTGAGATCAGGGAGCGCCTTTTACCTTTCTTTGTTTCCCAGTGCTTAGCACGTGCCTGGCCCGTGGTGAGCACTTAATAAATGCTTCCTACTGTCTGTTGACAGCTGGCCTATTCCCACTCCTTCTCTCAAGCTGAGTCCCAGCAGTTTCTCAAAGACAGTGTGAGCCAATGCAGTGGTCTGAGCCGGGGGTGGGGGACCTGTGGCCTTCTAGGTCCTTGGGTGCAGCCTTTTGACTGAGTCTGAGTGTTAACAGAACAAATCTTTTCTTAAGGGAATTAGTTATGTGAAGTTTGGATTCAGTCAAAAGGCCATACCTGAGGACCTAGAGGGTCACATGGCCACAGGTCCCTGCTCCTGGTCTGTGCCAACAGGATAGGGCATTGAGTTTGGCTTTAATAAGGTGAGCCCCCAGGAAGGGGCGGGGGAGCCAGCTTGCTTCAGGAAGGACCAAGCAGTCTAGATCTGAAAACGGAGCTGTGCGGATCAGTAGGGGGATGGAGCCTTTGAACAGGCCCCGCATTTCAATCAGTCACTCAACATTTATTAAGTACCTCCTGTGTACGAGGCCCTGCGCTAAGCGTTCAGGATACAAAAACAGGCAAAAGACCGACCCTGCCCTGGAGGAGCTTACAGTCTAAGGGGGAGACAACGTGCAAGCAGACATATACAAAGCAAGCTATATGCTGGGTAAGTAGGAGATAAAAATTAACAGAGAAAAAAGATCGCTGGAATTCAGAGGAGGGGAGGGGGGCTTCCGCTAAAGGCAGGGATTTTAGTTGGGACTCAAAGGAAACCAGGAAGACCTCCTGGAACCAAGCTGCATGTCCAGCCTGGGTGAGATGGGGAGACCCAGTCTTAAATAAAATACTATTGCACATACCCCTCCCCCCCCCTTAAACTGCATACACTGAGATGGAGCGGAACCTCTTCTTGATGTGCCAAGGATCATCCATCAGCAGGACCCGAGTGCCCCCACTGCTCCACCGCTGTGGTGGGGATGCCTGCGGGGACTGGACGGCGCCCCCCGCTTGTGCTCTTAGCTTTTCTGTCAGCAGTTGTCAGGTTTTCCCAGTCCCAGCATTTTGCTGCTGTCGGTGTTCTTGCCTCTGCTAGTTTCCTTCTTTCTCTTATAATTTGTTGCTTCTGATGCAGGACTAGGATGTAGGTTAAGGAAACTTGTTTGAGTTGTGTCTTCAGTAAAGAAATTAGCACTGAATCAGTTGGCTCTCATATAAGCAAAGTGAGCGTGTGAATTTTTTAAAAGATCTTTTGAGGCTTAATTCTAACTTTTTGGTTTCAGGTCTTTTAAGTGCAGCAGTACTGTTGGTGAGTGTCATGTAGTCAGTCAACATGCATGGGTAAGAACTTACCACGTATACTAGCCATGTGACCTTGGGCAAGTCACTTAACCCTAATTGCCTTCCAAAAAGCAAAAAAAAAAAAAGAGAGAGAGAGAGCTTACCATAAATCATGTGCTAACCTGTGGGAATACAAATATACAGCTATCCCTTCCACATCTCAGAGGTTAGGGGGTTAGGGCTTGACATCCCTACAATCTAGAAAACCCGTCTAAAGTTTTTTGGCCCTCCCCTTGTAGCAGAGAAGAAATCTGAATTTTTTATTTTCTTTTATAGGGTTTTCACAGTACTTCATTGTAAAATTCGGATTAAGTATTTGGTCTTAGGCTCATTGTCATCTGCTCCTTCCTCAAAACTCCCCCAAAGTTCCCATTTAATTTTTATGTGGACCCAAGATATATTGAAACATGCTGGGGAAGGGAGAATTGTAGATAGAGAGATAGTCCGTGCCCTCAAGGAGCTTACATTCTAATGGGGGAAGGCATCGTGAATGAAAGGAAACTGAAAATGGAGATGAAGGGGATACTTGGGTACTTGGGTTGGGGCTTGGGAGTCAGGTGTGCAGCCTGGAGAAGAACAAGACCAAGTTGGCGTGGCTGCTGTCCCGCAGCAGAGGTTCTGGGAGGCGGCGTCCCATCAGAGGGGTCTCTGGGCCGAAGGCACTCCACTGTGTACACTCCAGCACTGGAGGGAGGTTTCGTGATGAAGAGCTGGGGCAGGAGAGAGGAGGTCTGGAGCGCAGCCCGGAGAGTTACACATGCTCAGTTAACACTGTGCTTCCGTTAATGCAGCCTGACGAGGCACCAGCTCTTGTGGCTATGATGGCACACACCATTAAATCATCCTGAGTTTCCAGTCCCCAAAACCTCCAGCCTCTTTACACACATTCGTCTTGCTTTCCCTCGCTTATTTTTCTGTGATTGTTTTTTTCTTTGTTGTTGTTTTAAACTCAAGTACTTGTTTTGTATTTATCCCTGGTAGATTGTAGAGTCACTTCATCCTTCTAGCCTTTAGACATATGGTCCCTGTTTCTTCAGTCAGCTTGGTGCGTTTTCCATGACCATCAGCTTCACAGCCTTGCACTAATAACCCTGTTACTCCTCCACTCGGAAGTCTTCATGGGCTTCCTGATGCTTCTCTAGGATAAAACACCAAGCCCTCAGTCCGAGAGCCCACCACAGCCTGGCCTTCCACCAGCCCTTCCAGCCATGTAGCTCGCTGGAATGCAATACCAGTACCCTCGAGGGCAAGGGTTATTTTTGTGCTTTTGCCATTCTTTGTGTTTACTGGGCCTGGAACAGAACCCGGCACAAAAGTAGGAAGCGCTTAAATGCTTATCAATTTATTGATTGGTCACTTGCCCTCGTTCTCTGTCCCAAGCAAACTGATTAGCTCTTCTCTGCCCACCGAATTAGGGGCAGCTAGGTCATGTAGTGGATAGAGCCCTGAGCCTGGAGTGAGAAAGATTCATCTTCCTGAGTTTAAATCCCACCTCAGACACTCACTAGCAGTGTGACCCTGGGCAAGTCACTTAACCCTGTCTGCCCCAGTTTCCTCATCTGTAAAATGAACTAGAGAAGGAAATGACAAACTACTCCACCATCTTTGCCAAGAGAACCCCAAAAGAGGTCACAAAGAGTCAGGCAGGACTGAAAAAAACTACTGAAAAATACACTAAATTTCCTTTTCACTGATGGTTGGCCCTCACGTCTAGAATGCACTTCCTCCCTTCTCACTTTAGACTGGTAGAATCCCTGGCACTCAGGGGCTGCCAGCTTTTAATTGACCCGTTTTCTAATCTCTCTCCCTCCTCTCAATTTGTTATCACTCTCCTCAGCTTGAAATTACTTTACATTTGCTTAAGTGTGTGAAAATACTCTCCCCAGCAGGATGTAAGCTTCCTGAGGGCAGGGATGTTTTTTCTTTCTACCCCTACATTTAGCACAGTGCCTTGTGCATAGTATGTGCTTACATAATGCTCACTGAATTGGATTAAAACTTGATAAGCATCCTGTGCCTTCATCAAAGTCCTTAATAAAAGTGACTGGGCCAAGGACAGATGGATCCTTGGCACATTCCCCTGGCCTGATGCAGGCATTTCTCAGGTCCAGACACTCAACCACTTCCCAATCCAGGTCACACGCCTCTCCTTGTCTGTAAGGAATTTTAAGTGTCTTTGCTAGACGCTCCCTGAAATCTGGGTCTGCTGCATCCACGTCATGCCTTTGATCTACTAGACAAGAACAAGATTGATCTAAGAGTGAGCAATCCCATTAAGTTCTCATAGGCTTTTGTCTTTCTTTAATCTTTATCACAGTCTTCACGCACCCTTTCCATTTTCTGGAAATATTGATTTGTTGGTGTTGTTAGCAAGTTAGAAAACTCTGTTGGCTAATGAAAATGGCTTTTTAAGAGGAAGTTTTGGCACGGTTTTCCCGATAACAAAGAGACCCGCTTGGTGATAGAAACTTTTTTAAAAAAAATTATTTTCAGTAAATTAAGCTTTACTGTATATTCCTTGAGTACCCTGCTAGCATCTAGGCTACAGAAATACGGCACTTTAGTCTAAAGAAGAAAATCTGCACATGTGTTTTGACAGCTTAATTTTAGTTCTTAGAATCTATCTTGCAAAGAATTCTTCATTTTTATAAAAGTATGAGAACTTTTAAAAGCAGCAAACAAACAAAATCCACCTCACTGTAGGTGATTCACCATTTTTCAACTAAGTAAAGATGTGATTCTCAATTTTGAATTTCAGTGATCCTATGTCATAAGTGAGGCTTTTGGAAACCAACCATTTTTAGACTTTGAGGCCTACCACTTTGTTCATTCGGTCCCTGACACTGTACCAACAACTGGAAATGACAGGAGCAAGGCATCTCTCCTCTTAGGTCCTCAGCATTCTCACCTGTGCAGTGATGAAGCCAAATAGACCATCCTGATAGTCAATTCAAGTACAAAAGTACCATGAATCTAAGTTTTCTTTTTAAAAAGCATTTCAGGCCAAACAACATGGAATATCCCTCCACTCTTCAAACGCCTTCCTAAATGCTAGCTATCACAAATTTCAGTTCTTACAATTCAGCCATTTTGGTCTAATTCCCTTGTTTTCGGAAGAAGAAACTGAGACCTAAAAAAAGTGGATCGATTCAAGGATGCTTAGTTTTTTTGGAAAGAGTTTTTGCTCCTGACACTTGCTTTAAATATTTGAAGTGTCTTTTTCTTTTAGGTTACAAACCATTGTGTGGCAACTTGCCTGGTACATGATAGACATATCTCTAACGAAGGCTTGTTGCCTTGCCTTGCCTTTTAGACATCTCAGAGCAGCCACAGATTTTGCAATAGTCAGGAAAAACACTTGGTTCTGAAGGGCACAAGAGAATATATTTCACATAGGCTTTTTTCTGTCTTGTTGCTGTGTTTTGTTTCTCCTCAGTAAGAGAGAGGTAAAGATTTTGCACAGGTTTCATTTGTCTGAACAGGGGAAAATGAATTTTGCTTTAGGATAATTTACAATGAAAAACCTCAGCCTTCAGGAAAGGAAAAAAAACAAATTTTAATGTATTGCACAGTTCTGTGAAGAAGAGAAAAATCTATATATTTCTATGACAGACTGGCAAGGGAAAATATAATTAGTGCAAGTGTTGGTTATAAATTAGACTTTATTATGGTTGCATGGGGACTGTGAAAAGCACCAGAGACTGTCCGATTCCATCATCACCATAGCAACAGCTCACCCCATCATTCGCTCATGTTTCTGAGCGATCTCAACACAGCATCCTAAAACTTGATTATTGATGGATATTTATATACATCAACGTAAGAAACTGGTGGGTAGGATTTGTTATTTTTTAAATAGACATCCTAGCAGCTTAGTGGTCATTTGTTAATTAATGGTTTGGAAAAAATATAATAACCACCCTGCTATAAGGCATTCTTTTCTCTTAGACAAGCGTTAAGTACCTGCCATGTGTTAAAGTAGGAGAAATACAAAGATGAAAAACAATGCTTGTCCTCAAGGAGTTTACAATCTAGCAGAAAAGATAGAACTCCTTTTTTAAAAATCGTTTTATGGTTTCTTCTTGTTTTTATACAATTTTAGGTTGAGTGCTTTATACAGAAGCTTCCTTCTCAGTAGTCAAAATTCTTTTTGCAGGGAAAATTATAGGACCTTCCTTTGTTACTGAGAAAAACATTTCTATGAAGCCAGCCAAACTGCAGCTGCTTCTGCATCCATAGTCCTCACCTTTCTGCTGCAGGGAGGGAAATTTCACCGTGGCCACCCCCAGGACTGGACCTTTTATAGTTCCTCATGGTTTAGCTGTCATCTTCTTCTTATTTGTGTTATTATAAAAATTATACATATTGTTCCCTTAGTTGTGCCTTTTTCACTGCGCGTCCCTTGCCATCTTTTGTACCATTTCTGATGGCACAACCATATTCCATTGCATTCATGAACCATAATTTGTTTGGCCATTCCCCAATCAGTATTCACCCATTTTGTTTTTCACTTTCTTGATATAGAAGTAAGTTTTTGTAAGCTGGATATAGAAGAAAACTTGTTAATCTTTCCTTTCCTATATTTCATATGATCACTAGAAGAGTAGAGTTAAAGTGGGAGACAAAATATAGACACTGTGATCCTGAACAACTCATCGTCACAGAAGTAAATGGACCTCAGAACGGTGTTAAGGTCTGTGTATTCTTGAGATTGGTACTGAATGAAATGACCCAGGGTACCGTTCCCTGAGAATAGACTGAGAAGAAGGGAAAGGACAGAACTGTAGTGGAAAAGAGCCATATTGTCTTATGCAAGTGAACTGAAATCCACCTTTTGCCACCTATGAAATGGAGGTAATACCGAGAAAGTGAGAAGGCTTCAGAGGGTGTTTGTAAAAGCATTTCAGGCCTTCTGGGAAGGGATGATGGGCCCCAGAAGACGGTCTTGTCAGGCGCGCTGAAAATTCTGACGCCATTTATTTCCACTCTTCACGTGCCCATGTCTTCCCTTTCTGGTAATGAAGGTTTTGTACTGTTTTTCCCAAGCTCTTATAATGTTCCCTGCAAAAAGAATTTTGACCAGTGAAAAGGAAGCTTCGGTATAAAGAGGTCGAGCTCAGGTTTATGAGACACAAACAGTTAAGTGCTGGCAAATACAAATTTGCCTCCTTTGCACTTTCGGACATGCAGCGACTCCCCATAAATAACTGCCTACGAGCAGATCGCCTCCCCTGTGGAGTCTGAGTGTGGAGAAAGCATTGAGCTGAAGGATGAATAAGATGCAGCTTGCTTGTTGGTGGCCAAGGCTACATCTTGTTGCCATGGCAACCTCATAGCTTTCCTTGAACCACATGAGTCTTGTAATCTGTGACCCTGCTGCTCTGCCATCGTCTGTCACAGCCGTCTCCTTCAGTCATATATCACGCGGCCACTCAAGGCTGCTCCTAGCTTTGTAAGTGGTGGAGGGTTGGGGAGACTTTGGGGGAAGGGGCGTCAGAAAGGGAAGCTCTACCGCTTCTCAGTACCTGAGGCTCAAAGCATCCAGCCTTTTTGGTACCCTAGCCATTCCTGGGAGAGAGGGAGAAATGAGGCGGGCTTCTCAAAGGGCTCCTTCCACCTGATACCATTCTCCTTGTTGGGGAGCAAGTAATGGTGAGGGAGGGGAGTCAGACACCTCAGACATGCAGGGCTCCCCTTGTAAGCTTTTCCCTTCAGCTGCAACTGATCCCTAAACCAGAGAAAGGGAAAGGTCTGTAATGAGGCAGAAAACTTAGCTGTGACTTTGTATCTCCCTAGCCCTGATTTCTTGTGCTGTGACCACCCTCAGATCACAGATAGGGCACGTGGCAGCCATTTGGTCCAACCCATAACCCAGGTGGAGGCCCCCATAGCATCCCTGACAGGGGATCAGCCACCTTCTGCTTAAATATTGCTAATGACTGGGGAGCCATTGCCGCCAGCGGCAACCCACTCTACCCAAGTCCTCCGGGTGTCTCTGATTGTTAGGAGACTCTTCTAGAGATGACACCAGATGTGCCTAGATTTTCCTGTAAACGTTTCCATCCATTTTCTCTAGTTCTGTCCTCAGGAGCCAAGCAGAACCAGTCTGGTCTCATTTTCCTTCTGCCCTGGGCCCACCGTCCTGATTGTTGAGCGTGTCTATCCCTGCCATCCTGGATGAGCTCTCTCAGCCTCCCCCTTCCTCCTTTTTCTGTGCCCCTGCCCCCTCCACCTCTGCAACCATAATCTGCCGCTGCTTCTACAGAGAATGTGCCAGTCAGCTCCCCTGAGACTCCAGTCTGCCTTCCTGTGACCCCTTTCCAGGCCAGAGCCCCCCTCCCTCCCCTTCTCTGGCCAGCTCCCTCTTCACATTAAAATGGAAGGGCTGTCTCACATTTTTATCCCTAGGACTTTGCCCAGCACTTGTTACTTAGAGCTTTAAAATGCTTTTTTCCTTTGTTTCACCAGACATCCTTTTGTGTACTGGAGCACAGCTGTCTGCCATGTTGCTTTCTGTCACTTCACCTTCCCTCCCCCTTCTCCAGCATTTCCAGTTCCTTCCACTCATTCTTTTTTTTTTTCTTTTTGGAGGGGAGAAGGTAGGACAATTGGAGTTAAGTGACTTGCCCAAGATCACACAGATAGTTTTTGTGTTAAGTGTCTGAGGCCGAATTTGAAGTCAGGTCCTCCTAATATTGACTCGGGGCCCTTTACCATCCTTGTTACCTACTCTAGATTCCCCAGCTTATCTCTTAGGGGTCCTGGGGAAGCCCCCAGACCCCTAACAATCGTTGTTGAGCTGTTTTTCATCCCTGTTTAATTCCTTGTGACCCCGTTTGGTGCTTTCTTGGCAAAGATCCTGGAGCAGTTTGCTGTTTCCTTCTCCAGCTTATTTCACAGAAGAGGAGACTGAAGCTTACGGGGTGAAGTGACTTGCCCAGGGTCACACAGCTAACTAAGTGTCTGAGGTCAGATTTGAACTCAGGAGGAGATCTTCCTGACTCTAGACCGACCCATCACGCTGTCACAGTGCCACCTGGCTGCCCCCTAACAACAGTTTAGGAACCAGCTGTAATCTTTTTTTATCTTTTCCACTTAATAGCAGTGTTACACCCAAATTAAGGAAGAGTCCTAGATGGGATCGGAACGTGAGGGTCAAGAGAGGTGGAGGGAGACTCTAGGTCCATTCCTGCATCTCGAGGCAAGATGAGGCTTGTCATGTGTTTTCACACAGGGTGACAAGAGCAAGTCTGATGGGCATCTCTGTCTCCTTCTCTGCGACTGGGGTGACTGCCGGGGAGGAGTGGTTTTAACAGGGGCGCCCTCCTTGAAGAGCCAGGCTCTCTCTCCAGGTAGCCTCGTACAGTAGGGCCTGGCACTGCTGAGTTACTCGTGTTGCTGTCACCGCGTGTTAGAGCTGGATGGGATTGTACAGCCCTTCCAGGCAGGGTCCTTGACCTTTTTGTGTCGTTGTCCCCTTGGGCAGCCTGGGGAAGCCTCTGGACCCCTTCTCAGAATCATGTTTTTAAATGCACAAAATCAAAAACATAGGATTGCAAAGGAAACCATTTGTATTGAGTTACAATGGTTGCAGTATTTTTAAAAGTTCTTAAGCCCTGGGCAAAGAACCCCTGTTGTAGACTTGGCTTTACATGTTGCAGGGAAACTGAGTCCCAGAGAAGCGTGTGTTAAGTTCTCCTGTTCTAGGGCAGCTAGATGTCATCCTAGATAAAGCTCTGAGCCTGAGTTCAAATCCACCCTCAGATACTTAGTATCCGAGTGACCCTGACAAGTCACAGAATCTCTGCCTGCCTCAGTTTCCCTAGCTGTAAAATGGGGCCGATAATAATGGGGCACCTGCCTCCCAGAGTTGTGAGGATCGAATCAGATCATCTTTGCAAAATACTTCCCCTGGAGCCTGGCACATAGTGGGTGCTTTATAAATAAATGCTTCTCCCTCCCCACCCCCTATCTGGGCAGCAGGGAGACACAAGTAGAAGGGAAGCTGCCCCTGCCCTCAAGGAGCATTCTAGTGGAGAAAAGAGGGCAAGATGTGTTGTGTTCACAGATAAGTAAATGGAGACCTGTGTAAAAATAGAGACACCATGTCTGGGGAAGGGGAGGAAAGGAGAGCTTTAACAATGGGGGAGGGATCAGGGAATCCTCTTAGGGGAGGGAGGGGAAGGAGAGAAGGAGGCAGAGGTGGTGAGGTACAGGGGGTAGACCTTGGAATCAAAAAGACCTGGCTCTTTTACAAATTGGCTGCAATTTATGCATAAAATGGGCAGGTCACTTACCTCTCAGTGCCCCAGGCATCTCTAAGATTGCTCTTGACAGTTGTGGGTGTGCATGCTGGAGGGTTTCCACCATGGGAGCTCCCCCACACAAATGAAAAAGAACAGGTTTGGACCAAAAACAGACAGACAAAGAAAAAGTCAGAATCAGGTTAGAAGTAGCAATTGCCTATAGCTTCTCTGCTTTCAAAAATATTTTTCAGATTTTCTGTTTGCAAAGGTCAGATGCTCAGATAATTCAGCTTTCTGTATCAAAACTAGGGCTTACTATCAGTTTTATGATTCAAAAATTTATCATCCATTGCTTCTGCCTGACTTGGGTGACTGTAATATACTCTAATCTTCTCTTTTTCTCACTCGACTTCAGGAGGATGGGGCACCTAGATGGTGCCATGTATAGAGCACCAGGTGTAGAATCAGGAAGACTCCCTTCATGGGTTGAAATGCCACTTCAGATACTTACTAGCTGTGTGACCCTGGGCAAGTCACTTAACCTCATTTGCCTCAGTTTCCTCATCTGTAAAATGACCTGCTGAAGGAAACAGCAAGCTACTCAAGTATCTTTGTCAAGAAAGCCCCAGAGGGGGTCACAGAGAGTCAGACAGGCCTGAACAACAACGACAGAAAAGAAAGATAGAGGACAAAACACAATCATGTAAAGCTAGGCGATAGGATGGGATTTAACAGCACTAATGATGGGAGGGAGGTTCGAGTATTACCCCCATTTCACAGATGAGGAACCCGTGGCCAGGCTCACACAGCAAGGAAGCGTCTGAGGCCAGATTTAAACTCAGATCTTCCTGTTCTCTCTCTGGTGTACCATTTTAATGTACTTAGACAGGGAAGTAGGACTATGTAAGAGACACATGTGGTTTTGTGAGGGCCCAAAAAGTTTCACTTCTATCTTTGGGAAGAAAGGGAAGATCAATTTAAGGTTTCATGGAAGAAATGATAAAATAATAAAAAAAACCTGCACCTTGAAAGACTGATAGGATTCCAGTAGACATTCAATAGACGGCTGAGAACAGGTCTGGAGTAGGGGTGGGGGACCTAGGGCCGCATGTGGCCTCCTGGGTCCCCGGGTGTGGCCTTTGGACTGAGTCCAAGTTTTGCAGAACAGATCCTTTTATTAAGGGATCTGTTCTGTGAAGTCTGGATTCAGTCAGAGGGCCTCACCTGAGGACTAGAGGGCCCCATGTGGCCTCGAGGCCGCAGGTTCCCCACCCCTTATATGGGAGTATGAGGTTCAGTAGTCCCATTTGCCTGGAGCTGGCACGGGACACTCATGTCTACAGCCCAGAACAACAAACAATGGAGACTTGGGAAAAGATATTCTCTCCCACCCTCCCCAGTGCACCCCCCAGGTCAGGTTTCTGCAGTGAAGTCTGTCTGGCATCTATTTAATCATGATCCATCAGAGCTTTTAAAAATGTTTTAAAATTAAATAAGAAATAGAAAACGGGGTGGTGGAGCCAGAGAAAAGAACGTGTATTTGCCAAGGAGCGCTCCCTCCTTCCCCATCTGACTCAGGCGCAGCAAAGGCCGGTGACTTTGGACCAGTGCCTGCCTGCAGTCACAGTGAGGCAGAACCACCTTGGCATTTTAAAACATTCTTTCATTTTCTCAGACAATAAAAGATGTTTTTCAAATAGTTCATTCCCCGTTTCCAGGCCAGCCCAGGACTTTTTTTTTCCAACTACAAAATGACAACTACATCAAAGTTTGGCAGCGTAGACAGATGGGCCCCGACCTCGCTCCCTGGTTTTGCCAGTTAATAAAGAAACATCTCTCTGCTGTCCAATTTTTTAATCTTTCTTTTCTTTCTCAGGGATTATTATTAATTCGAAGGGACTTGCCCATTAATCCCTAAGCTTCCTTGAAGTGGCTCTTTCCATTTGAAAGTCTAATTATATGCTCATTCTTGTGTATTTTATTACCTTAGAATCTCCCCCCCCCCCTTTTTTTTAGCAACTTCCAGTGCTGATTTGAAAAGGGTGGTTGTTGATGTAGTTAACTTGTTTGAACCAAATATAGCAATTGCCTGTGAGATGTAGTCATACCCAATGTCACCCACTTGGGGGCGACAAATAGATAAAAAAAAGGTCACTTTTCTTTTCCTCCCTTTTTAATAGATTGTTAAAAGCCTTTTGGCCTCTCCAAGTTGGGTGACCTAGCTCTCAGAAATGCTTGGATGAATTGAGCCTGGTCCTTCTAAACTGAAAATTCTAAACACAGACATTTTAGGGAGAGAAAAAGAGAGATTCAATAACATTTCCCCCTCTTCAAAATAGGGTTTTGTTTATCTGGGTAAGTCTTTAACATTTCCAGAGATTGAGATAGCTTCACCACCTCCCCTTTCCTCCCCTCCCTTTCCTTCCCTTCCTTTTTTCATATTTTGATTTCAGACTGCAAAGGTACTTTGGGTCATCTAGTCCCACCCCCACCCCCTTTTTACATTTTACAGATGAGGAAAGTAAGAGACAGAGAGATCTGATTTGGCCAAGGGCAACCCAAGTAATCAGTACCAGAGCTAGGGCTTGAACACAGAAGAGTCTCTGATTTTCTAAATTTTCCATCTTTTTTTAAAAATTTCTGTCTCTATTCTTCCTCTTTCTTTTCCTCATTTTTGGAGCCCACCTGTTTCATGGCCTCAAAATGCCAATCATCAAAGACTTAACACCAAAAATTAACAAGAGTGATCCTCTTTGGATAGTTTTGGAAGTTAAGCAGTATTGGAGTAGGGAAAGAAGGTAGAGAACCAGAACCATTTTTATTTTATGGAAAGTTTTCCTTGTAAAGGCAGACTCTTGGATATAAATTGAACATGGATGAAGTGGTCATTTGAGTAGAACCCATTTCGCTAATGGAGGGATAAATCACTGAAAATCTCATTTCCCACATAACTTGATCCTCTATCCAAATCTACTTCTGAAACCCTAGGCCTTTATTTCAACTTCATCGGATATACCTTTGTTTCTTCTGGTTATACAGTAGGTTGTGTGGCTCGCCATCCCGGAAGGGTCTGGAGTCGCCCCGGACTACTCCCATCCCCACTGGGAATAATGGCACTTGATTCATAAGGGACTGAGACAAATAATGGAATATAAGCTGAAAGCAGTGAAGCTTTCATTTAGGCTACTGTTCCTTAGTCCTTCAGATACGCCGTTTGTCATCGTTTATTCATAAATGGAGCCCAGAAAGGACTTCAATATGTTTGATCTAATACTGAGTCCTACTTCAAGCCTGAGGTAAAATGTAGGCCCACTCTCTTCAAGTAAGCCATTGGTGCTCGTCGTGGAAGCTGCTTTATTTCACAGTCATTATCGACATTATGGCTTCACTGCCATTCACTGAGAACCACTTTAGTACAAGTTGTCGCTTGATGAACTAATTTCCTGCTAGTATTAAATGTCAGATCTTCCATGCTTATCACCAGAGGCACAGAACTATTTGAGATCTCAGGTTCAAAGAAACCAATAATTTTTCATACATATGTACATGCACCCATACATGTACATACATATGTGTGTGTGCATGTGTAGATCAACAGGAAACTCTCATTTAGGCTACTGTTCCTTAGTCCTTCAGACACGCCGTTCGTCATCGTTTATTCATAAATGGAGCCCAGAAAGGACTTCAATATGTTTGATCTAATACTGAGTCCTACTTCGAGCCTAAGGTAAAATATAGGCCCACTCTCTTCAAGTATGCCATTAGAGCATTTTTTTTTCAAATCAAAAGGGAAAAATCCTCGAACATTTTTCCTTCCTCGAAGTAGAGCTTCCCGGTGATGTAAATGTGACAGTTGTGATACGGTAATTTGAGCATTCTTTGGTATTTGATCTTCCTGAGGACTGGGGCACCAATTGATCTAGACCTAGTGCTCTTTCCACCAAGCCACCTAGCTGTGCACAACCATTAAATGACAGCGTATATGGGTATATACTTTGTGGGTGTATCTGTAGGAAAGGTTGGCGGTGGGGAAGGAGGTTTCTTTTTTAAAAACGCAGAGACCAGTGAGGATGGCTGTGTGGAGGTGATACCTGAAGAGGACTAGAGAGTTGTACCTAGATTGAGAGAGCTACAGCTAGCAAGAATGCAGCCAGTATTAGTGAGGCATATCGACGCGGTGTCAGCAAAAGCCGGTGTAAATCCCGCCTCAGACATGTACTAATTTTGTGATCCCAGGTAGGCCTCCAGCTTCCTCATCTGTGAAATTAGGAGATTAGACTTGATCTCAAAGGTGCCTTGCAACTGTAAGTCTCTGATCCTGTGTGTACAAGTACGGTAACGTCGAGGGGGAAAAGACCCCAAAGAAGAAGACAACCCATGAAAAGCTTAGTGACCAATCTTATCGGTCCCATAAAACAAATGAGGAAATGCACTTCCTTCTTTTCAGTGTGGCTGGGGGGTGCCGAACGTTACAGATGTTGTCAGTCAGTAAGCATTTATTAAGTATATTTTATATGCTGGGGATAGAGACTCAAACAAGAAAGACAGTCCCTGCCCTCGAGGAGCTTACAGTCTAATCAGAAGAGGACACACAAAAGCAAACTGAGGGTGTTCCCAGCTTGGGGGCATGAAAAGAGAAAGCCAGATGGATGTTGCATTGGAGAGATTTGCTTCTTTCTTTCTTTCTTTCTTTCTTTCTTTCTTTTTCTTTCTTTCTTTGTTTATTTCGTTTTGGAATAAGATAAGATTCATTAGGGGAGGGGGGAGGCAGGGAGAAGACCCACCATAGATCTGGAAATGCTATGCCAGGAAAACAAAAGGATCAATAAAATTTGTTTTTAAAAAGAAAGATAAAGGAAAAGGAGTGTGAGAGAATGGAAGTTTCCTTTTTCCTCTCTTACGTCTCCTCCCTACCATGTGATGTCATGAGGCGGCATCTCCTATGCCCACATCTACAGATACCTCAGGTGACAGGTTTGCAACTTTGTTCTCCAGGCTCAGGGCTGGATGAATCTAGCAGCTCACAAGATAGGGCAGCCTGTTCCTTTGTTACCCAACTTCATTTCAGAAAACATGTTGTTTTTCTGCATTCATTTAGCACGGTATATTTGCAGAATTCTATTTCTCTTCACACACACAAAAAAAACCAAACCAAAAACATTTATTGCCCTTTATCACAGTGAGGAAACAGGGTCAAGTTTTATCAAAGTCAAGTGCTTTATCAGGCTTCTCCTCATCCACATCAGCTCCTTAAAGTTACACCACCCTTGAGCTAGAGGGAACCCAAGAAAGATGCTTCATTTGACCCCATCCCCATTCAAGATGTCTGGCAGGAATAGATCACACAGGCTTCTTCAGGGGCGCGGTTCTGCTGAGTTCTTTTTTGGATTTAATCTTTGTTTCTCTCATGAAGTATTACTTTTTCCTGTTCAATCTGGTACTCATTTTTTGGTGTATGTCTACTTAGCTGTAGACCAGGAATCTTTAAGCCACCCAGAGGCAAGATGCTAACTATCATCCCCTCTCCATCACCCTAATGACATTCTAGACCCTGAAATAGCCTTAAAGTCTCCTAGAACTAATAGCTTGTGGCTCCTGAGTGACTCTAGGCCAGGAGCAAAGGGCCAGAGAGTTGGGGGAAGGCATGGGGATAGGATGGTTCCAAACATGCCCTACACCCCACCCTTGGTTGGGATTGTGACACTGGAGATTCACAGTTTAAGAGCTAACCAATTTGAGTGAGCACTGGAGGACACATCATGAACCTTACTGTGATTCTAGGCAGCTAGCTGGTACAGTGAAGAGAGTGATGGCCTCGGAGGCAGGAAACCTGAGTTCAAATCCTGCCTCAGACATTGTCTAGCTTTGTGACCATGGGCAAGTCACTGAGCCTGTTTCCTCATCAGTAAACTGGGAATAGTAATAGCACCTCCCTCACAGAGTTATTATGAAGGTAAAATGAGATAATATGCTTTGCAGACCTTAAAGTGCTATCTACATAAATGATGGCTATTCTCTGTTCTGCTCTCTCCTGTTCTTACAGGGATCCCAGGAGAAATCCTAGCCTTTAGATGGGCTTGAGGTGGACGCTGTCCTTGGTCCTGATCTGAATGCCTCAGTGGCCATAAAGCTGTCAGGAAAAAATAGAAAAAACTGCCTCTTAGTACCAGCCAGTACCAACTTAGTACAGAGTGGCTCAGCTTCTTTGCCTGCTTCTCTTTGCCAGCACAGCCCTCAAGGCTTTGTTGAGTTGGAAATAGCTTTTCTCTTCTCAACTGAATAATTCCTACTCCTTGAGTGTTAGTTTTCTCATTTGTCTTATTTTTCACCCCCTTTGCTCTCTGTACCCCTTCCCTCCTTTTCCTGACATCTTGCCAAGTTTGCCACTGCTGGGGATCCTTGATTCCATTCCCTCAGAATACAGAATCCAGCTCCTCTGATGCTGATCACAACCCCTCCAGCCCTCATCCTGTGACATTCCTGCCCATGTTTTTCCTCATTCACTCCTCCATAGGGGATCTGCTCATCCTAGTGGAGACTCCTCCCTAAGGTATGCCAGTGTCCACTTAGGTTGTCTGTTATCCCTCAGTCTCTTTTCCCATTTCCCACAATGGGGGGAGTAAGAAGTAGCATTGCCTTTTTAAAGTCCAAATTCTTAGAGAGGATGATAAAAAAATAAGGTAGAAAGAAAAAAGAACAATAGAACTGTGCTTAAATACATAAACAGGAAAAATTCCTCAAGATTTTCCTATAATCCATACCTCTATACCTTGTTTGATACTTTGGGGAAATATTATTTAATTTGAGCTTGAAAGAGTTTATAAGTTACCTAATCGAACACATTTGTCACTTAGGAAATGTAGAAATGATGTAGAAGGTTGGATTGTTGAATAGGAGGTTGGCCTTGGTGACTCTCAAAGTCCCTTCCTGCTCCTGGATTCTGTGATTTTACAATTCACTCTCCAGTAAAAAATTGTCTTTAGTCAAGAGCACTTCTTTTGAAGTGTGCTAAAAGCCTTGTCTTTAGAGTCCATTATGAGACTGCAACCTCCATACATAACCTTGTAAAAGCAACTAGAACATCGTTTTATCAAAATATGATTGGGCCAGTGCCCTCTGACTTGATATAAACATGGTCTTACAAGAGCGGTATGGAGGGGAGGAATGGGTCCTTTTGAAATGGGGAAGGGAATGCCCAGGGTTTGCTTGGGAAATCAAGTGTTATATTCTGATATGTAAGTATTCTCATATCACTTCCTTGCTGTTTATTTCTCCTTTGAGGAGGCTTTTGTTATAGTCATCACTGAATTCCACAATTCAGGCTTGGTTGGTAGGATGCATAGCAACAGTGTGGACATGACAGCCACTGGCATCTCCTTAGCATCCCTGTCTCCCACTACAGCCCTCCCTGCCACCCCCACCTCCACCATCCACTCAGCCCTGACTTCTCAGTCTACTACCATTGGATGCAGTATTCCCTGGGGAGGAGGGAGCAGGGATTGGAGAGCCTTTAAAAAAAAAAAGCAGAAGAAGGTTGGTGGCTCTAATAATCTGATAAATGTTCTGGAAAGCTTGCTTATTCATATGGAAGAGCCAAGCCAGTGCTGCAACTTAACTAGTGCAGCTAGCAGGCCTCCAGGCTGCCAGCATCTGCAGCACGTTAGCATTGCTCAGCAGGGAGCAGATTTTATTTTTAAAGCTGAAGGTGGCAGGGGAGCCCCAAAGACAACCCAATATGTGGCAGAAAGGCTGTTTGCTTCCTTTGACTCTGGCTACGGCTTGGTTGAGATGCAGATCCTATGTTGAGCTTTTATTAACTGTGCCATGATAAATAATCTTTTCATATCTCCTTCCTCATTTGTTTCTTCTTCCCTCTAAGCCATTTCTAGGTTCTGCAACCTGTCTCAGTAAGCTTCAATTGAATGACTCTCTCCTCTGGCCTTATATCTCAGACTTAGGGTGGAGAGGCGCCATCATAGTTCAGCCTTCTCCTTTTACAGACAAGAAAAGTGAAGTGCAGAGAAATATATATATATATATATATATACACACATATATGTGTGTGTATATGCATGTATGTATATATGTATGTAGAGAGGGAGATAGGTATAGATATAGATGTATAAGGTACGCACTCAGTTTACTTATTTTCCACAGTCTGGAATGCAGCATTAAAGTCATACTTTAGAGCCCAGCTTGGATACCACCTGGCCCATGAAACCCTCTGGGCTCTGCCCCGTTAGCAATGACCCATCTCCTTCCAACCGCTCTTCTGTGCATTTACCATGTGTTATTTTCTGTTATCGTTACTCATATGTATCCTACATTTCTGGTAGAATGTGAGCTCCATGAGAGCATCCAATCACAGTATCTTAATTTATTTGTGTGTGTTTGGGTCCAGCTCTCCTCTCCCTATTCCCACTGCCAGAAAGCCCTGCACTCAGTAGATACATCGTAATAAATGTTTCTTGAATTGACTCAAATGGAGGAGGTAAAAGTTCGAAGGGTAAAATATTATATTTTGCCAAACTTTTCTGTGTGTTTGGTTTTTTTTTTAGCTCTTCTCTACTTGGCCTCTCACCTTTCTAGTTTTAGCCCACTAGTTCTTCCGTGTACTTGGCAGTCCAGCTGTACTGTTGCTCACACCCTCCGCCTCCCATCTCTGTATCTCTGTCTCGGCCCTCCTCTGTGCCCAGCCTGCTCTCCCTCCTTGCCTGTAACTCTTGGGATCCCTGGCTCAGGTGCCGCCTCCTCCTCCAAGAGGCCTTTCCCATCCCCCTCATCTGCGTTGTCTCCTGCCTTAGAATGTGAGCTCCTTGAGAGCAGGTTTGGCCCTTTTCTTTATTGTGTCCAGGACTCAAGGATAATTCTTGGCACAGAAGTACTGGTAGATTGATTGGCTTTTCTTCTTTGGCTTCATCAAGGAACTAGCCAAGCATTCTTCCCAGTCTTGAAAGAAATGTCAGTGTCACTCAATGCTGATTGCCTTTCAGAGCGGCAGTGCCTCTTCATTTTCCATCTTTATTCTGGGTGTTTTATTTTCAGCTTCCAAAATAGGGGCATAAAATCCTTCTACTTTAAATATACATATGTATTTACTCGAGTCTCTCCATATTAGGGAAGCATTTGACACAAATCTCAGATTATAACAAGATGTTGAAAGTGCTCTATACTGCCTGGGGTATTTGTGGCTTTTTTTTCCTGCTCTTCTCCTCATTTTCTCTCCCTTTTAAGGGTACCATACTGACCAACGTGGAGTGTGTTTGTACCAACCTCAGATTTGATTGATGTTTATTTTATTTTAATTTTTCCATTTTGTTGACTTAATCTACAACATTTGGATGGAAGGGCTTGCTTGAGGAAAAAGGAATGTGTGACACTAGAAATTAGTTTGCACTCATTTCTCTATTCCCATATGCTTTAGGTTTCGTCACAGTCCCAACTGCTGGTACCTGAGAGACTGGACCATGCACACCTGGATTAGACAGTGCCTCAAATATGGTGCACAAGACAAAGCCTTGTATACCCTTGTCAATAAGGTGAGTGTCTCCGAGCAGCTGCAGCTGACCTAGATGAGTTTGGATTATGCTGCGTATGTCTCTCCACCTACATATGTTTTATGATAAAGACTAGGACGCAAGTTTAAGCCATTTCTACTCTCCTTTCCCTGAGCACGCTTCAGAAATAAGCCAGTGAGCATAAGGAAGATCCCATCAGAACTATTGTAAAACATCAGTAGCCATTGATCCTGGCTTGCTCTCTCTTCTCCATTAACAATAATCCATGTCCCATCTCCAGAGCTGTCTTTACAGACTTCTCCACTCCCTGCTCACCTCTGCTTTATAGAATCTAGCCAAGCTCCCTTCTATATTTAATTCAGGCACTACCTCTGACAAGAATCCTCCTAGTAATCCTCTCCCAAGAAATTGTTTTGTACCCACTTCATATAGATTTTCTGTTTACTTTTCTCTCTGGGTTGTGTTCTTGCAATAGAATTAAGAGCTTATAGAGCAGAAATGGCTTCATCTTTGTCTTTAGTCTTTCATCTCTCCATCCATCCATCCATCTCTCCACTTATTTATCTCCCATGTATTAGACACTTTACTGGGCCCTGAGGTTACCAAGGCAATAATCCTTCATGCTGAGCACAGTGCCTGGCACATTGTGCACACTTAATAAATGCCAGTGGAATGAATGGTGAATCTTAGGTGTTGGCTTCTTGCTCGACTCCCCCCAGTGAAAGAACTTGGGGGAAAGGAATGCCCATTCCTGCTGGAGCTGTGTGATTCCCCAGAGTATAAAAGCTGTTACGGGACGTTTCAGATGCAGGTATTTCCAGATTTCCCCAAACAGTTGTTCTTCATCCCTTTGTCTGTGGACCTAAAACTAATCCAGCTCACTATGAGTAGAGCCCAGCACAGCTTTCCAGCTGTTACAGTTGCCCGTGATTGAGTTTTCATCATCCTCATGACATGAAATAAGAGCCCCAAATAAGTAAGATCTTGAATATGATTTAACATTACAAGCATTAAGTTTCCACTCACAGTGAAGCAGAGAGTGACTTTTGCAAGATGTTCATGGGTGTGGGCTCTGAAATACCTGTAGAGATCCCAAGCATGGCTCTGTCCTCAAGCTGACACGGGGCTGAGGCGGGTAGGGAACAATGTGCTTATTTATTGCCAAAGCACGACAGACAGTGTGGTGAAACGAAAGCAAAATTAGAAAAATCAGGTTACCCAGTGTACAGTTGCTGCTCTGCATGACCTTGGGTGAATTACTTAATTTCCCTGGGCTTTTTAGTTTCTGTATCTGTAAAAAGATTATGTGACTCTACAGCATATCCTTTGGCAAAGTTCTCAGGGTCTCCCTTGAAGAGCTGAAGGGTCGTTTTCCTTTAGAAACATCTTTGAATCTTTATTTGCCATTAAGGAGAGAGGGAAGGAGGAAGGAAGGAATGAAGAAAAGAAGGAAGGAAGAAGGGAGGGAGAAAAGAAGGAAGGAAGGAAAAGAAAGAAAGGAGGGAAGGAAAGAAAGAAGCACAGATTATATGCCAGGTACTGTATTAAGTGCTTTGTAAATATTATCAAATATCTCATTTGGTCCTTACGGTAACCCCGGGACAGAAATGCTATTATTACCCCCACTTGAGGAAAGTGAGGCAGAAAGATGGTGAGCACCTTGCCCAGGGCCACACTGTTAGTAAGTATCCGAGGTCGGATTTGAACTCAGGTCTTCCTGATTCCGGGCCCAGTGCTCCCCAGACCTCTGTAAGTACATGCATTGAGCTAATTATTGACTACCCTTCTTTAGCTACAAATTCTTCCATTCGGCATTTAAAGTCCTTCACCTCGGGGCTTCCAGCTGCTTTCCCAGGCTTTTCACACATGACTTCCCTTCACATACTCTCCAGCCTAGCCAGACCAGCCTGCTCGCTGCCCCTCACATGGGACTCTCCACCCTCCATCTCTGTCCCTTTGCCGGGCTGGCCTCTATGCCTGGCCTCCATGCCCTCCTGCAGAGCTCAGCCCAAGTGCCACCTCCCACCTAAGGCCTTTCCTGAGGCCCACCAGAAGCACTGGTGCCCCAGCCTCCACCCCCACCCCCTCCTGCCTTTTCCTTATATTTACTTTGTGCATATTCTGTCTCTGCTTATGTGCATAGAGGCTGTTTCCCCAGGTAAACGTAAGCTCCTTGAGGACAGGGACCGTTTCATTTTTGTCTCTGTGTCCTCGTGGCCTGGCACAGTGTAACTAGATGAATGAGTGAATAGGTGAATGGAGGGAGAAGGAGAAGGGGGGGCACAGGGAGATAGAGAGAGAGACCAAGGGCTTATTATGAAGAGCTTATCAGGACCCATACTCAGTGCTGGGCATACAAACATGAGCAGATGAATCTGTCTTTATCCAAAGGAACTTAGATTCTAGTGAGAATAGACCACACTGGAAAGGATGCTGGGGTGGGGCAGGGAGAGGGGTGGAAGAAGGAGCCCGCCCAAGGGCAGTGAGGTTAGGTGAAGAGAAGAGAGTTGAGGGGAGCCACCATGTGGCCTGGCTAAGGTCCTTTCCCAAAGGGTGGTCCTGGGGGAGGGAGTCACCAGTGAGAGGAGGTCCCCAGAGTGGAATAGATGCTTGTTTACTGATTGGTTCCGTCGTCTGAGTGGTGCTTCTTTCCTGATCCCTCTTACCTTCGCTGACTCTAACCATTTTGCTTTTTTGGTTCAGACCTGTGATTTCACTGGGGTAGGTAGAATTCCTTCCCGTGAAAAAGCTCCCTGCACCAGGTAAATCAGCAAGTAGAATTGACTTTGCCCAGAGTCATACAGCCTGTCAGAAGTGGTCCTTGGGCCCAGGGGTCTTCCCAACTCCAAGGCCAGTGCTCCATCCCCCGTGTAACACTTCCTCTCATCCGTGCGCATTAGGCCTCAGGGAAAAAAATAATAATATCTTACCCTCTCTGTCAGAGCTAGCTTGAGCTCATAAATTTAGAGCTCAAAGGTACCTCATTTATTCCAACTGCCTCATTTGACAGATAAGAAACTTGGGCTCAGAGGTTAAATGACTTTGCCAAGGCCACTCAGTGAGCTGGGATTTGAACCCAGGTCTTCTGACTCCAGATTTTCTTGTGCTTCTGTGCTCCTCTCCCTCTCATTGTAGGGGCCTCTGTACCATCCTTTGGCTGCTCCCAGAGGGGTTTATTCCAAGATTAGGAGTGGAAACTGAGGGTCTAATAATTGTACAGTTGCTGTGTGTGGGGGTGGGAGGAGTGAATTAGAGAAGAGATCCCCTCTTCCTGCTAGGATAAACGTTGGCATGAGAAGAATGACGTCAGTCATTTTCAGAGAGTGAGAGACTGCAGTCTTCTTCACTATTTTGAGATCCCAAGTCAAGCTTGCAAATAGGAATCATCAGTTTCCCAACAAGAAAACCGCATTCCTCCTGACCGTGCCACTTTCTTCATAGTATACAAACCTTTTCCCGTCTGTGGTATACAGGTCTATCTGCTTATGAGATCAGAGAATGATTCCCCCTAATCAGCCTTACAAATACTCCTCAGGATTCACTGACTTCTCTTCTTTCTGCACCTGCCAAGTTTGTTTCCATCTTATCCATGATGATTTCTTCCCACATCTTGGCATTTTCCCATGTCATGGATCTGTCTATGGCCAAGAAAACTAATTACCTGCTTATGGAAAAATAAACTGAGTCACCCTTCTCCCACCCAAAAAAATTCCAATGAAAATAAACCAAAATAAGGAGTAAAAGAGAGATTTTCCTCTTCCCCTTGCCTTGCCTAGATCAGGTTGAGGGAGGGTTTGAGTGTCTTAGAACGGATGGAAAGGTGTTGGCAAGAACCCCAGGTCAGGGTTTCAGTGGTAACCGACAGGAGCAGAAGCAGGACGGCTGGTCCAAGGCGTTACAGGTCATTCAGAAGAGTCCAGGCAGTCCAGAGACAAACGGACTAGTCTGGGTCAAAAAGGCAGAAGCAGCTCCAGGATTCAGGGGGCTGATGCCAAGCAGAGGAGGCCCTTAGCCCGCCTTATTCTGCTAAGGATCAAAGGCGTCAGCTCTTCTCATAAGCTAGTTTCTTAAGCGTCTGCCGTGTAGCATTGTGCTAGGGACGAAGGATACGGGAGCAAAAATAAGCTGTCCCTGCCCTCCAGGAATTTGCTTATGTTCTGGAGGAAGGGAGAGTCGGGGGGAGGTAGGAGAAAGCCTGAGGCAACCTGTTTTATTCCTGTTACTTTAGCTGGTCTAGCCAGGGTGTCGGGAGCTATCCCTGCCCAGGCAGTCTACCTGAAGATGCTCAGCTGTGGGGGAAACTCTGGCCTTGCCCCTTTATTTTGAACGGGAGGTAACATTCTTAGGCCCTGTTCTGTGCTGTTCTGTTCTGTTGTTGCTCATCCTTTGTTTTCGAAGAAGACCAGTGACATCACAGGGTGATGTGCTCATTCGTGAATTGGATTTAAGTGAGGCAGAGCTGGGCAAAGTCATCAGCCTCAGTCTCTCCTCCAGAAACAAAAATCAAGATGACTGGAGGCATTGGTTGACCTTGAAAGCATAAAGGATATTAAATTTCTCTTAGGTCTTTCATCAGAGGAAAGGGCACTGTACTGGCAGTTAGGAGTTCAGGACTGGGCAGAAAGTCCTTGAGCATGGAACGTTGGATAAGGCCCTTTAACCCTTCTGGGTCCTTTCTTCATTTATAAAATGAGGAACTGATTGGGACTGGATGAACTCTAAGAAGTCTGCCAGCTCTAAAACTCTATGATTCTCATCTGATTTCTTCTTTGACACTGAGACTGTGCAATGATATGGATATACATTTATAATTTCATTTATTCAGCATTGTTTATGTATCATTCTGGGTTCTGTGCTAGGCACAGAGACCCAGTAGCTACCATGCAGGCTGTGCCCCAAGGCAGTGGTTCTCAACCTTCCTAATGCCGCGACTCTTTAATACAATTCCTCATGTTGTGGTGACCCCCAACCATAACATTATTTTCATTGCTACTTCATAACTGCAATTTTGCTGCTGTTATGAATCGTAATGTAAATATCTGATATGCAGGATGTATTTTCATTGTTACAAACTGAACATAACCCACAGGTTGAGAACTGCTGCACTAAGGGATCTCATGATCCAAAGAGCAGAGGAGAAAGAGGAAATGAGACATTTACTGGGTGTCCCACGAGTCTTTTAAGGCAGAGCTTAAAACTGCACTAAGACGTTTGGGACATGCTGATTATAAATAACTATGCTATACAGCTTCTAGGTGGCACAATGCATAGAGTGCTAGGCCTGTGGTCAGGAAGACCTGAGTTCAAATCCAGCCTCAGACACTTACTAGCTGTGTGATCCTGGGCAAGTCAGTTTACCCTGTTTGCCTTAGTTTCCTCATATGTGAAATGAGCTAGAGAAGGAAATGGCAAACCACTCTAGGATCCCAGGAAAACCTAAAAAGGAGAGTCATGAAGAGTTAGACCCAGTTGTAAACATCAGTAAAACAAAGGAGACGGTGTAAGTGCAAGAGAGAATATTAGATGAGTTGCTATGAGAAATTTAAGAAAGATGAAATAATAATAATAACCAACATTTATATGTTAAAATATTTATTTTTAAAGTTTACAGAGTGATTTATATGTGTGTGTGTATGTATTTTTCTGCTTTCTCCCATTTCTGTACCTTTGATACACACACGCGTGCGCGCACACACACACACACGCGTGCACACACACACACACACACACGTGCGTGTGCGCACACATCTTGTTTGCTCCTCACAGCAGCCCTGTGAGGTGAGTGCGTTTGTTGTTCCCATTCAGCACATGAAAAAGTGGGGGCTCAGAGACATTATTCAGTGATTTGGGTCACACAGTTCGGACGTGTGAATTGGGGGTTCGAATTCAGTTCTTCTTGCCTCCAAGTACAGTGTTCTGCCCTCACCTTAATTGGGGGGTGGGTGGGAAGGAAGTGCCCTTTGGAGGTTGTGGCATAAATGGCACCTTGGAGGAAGAGCTTTCATGGCATGTTGGCAGCGATGTTGGACTTGGAATCAGGAGGGGCCTCGTTATCAGATCCCACCCCAGATACCTGCTAGGTTTGTGAACATGGGCAATTCCCCCTAGCCTCATTTTGGGGATAAAAGTTGCTTTCTTCCTAGAGTAGTTGTATCATTCAGATGAGATGAAGTCTAGAGTAAAATTTAAAGCATTGTAGAGGATGGCCCAAAAGTCTTAGTGAAGTTTTAATCTCTAATAACTCCAGAAATATAAATGCTACTACAAACTTAGGAAAAAAAACAAAATTTGAAAGGTTATTTGAAATTTTTAAATTAAACATAACCACCATCTTGTGGTCTCCATCTCTGTAGTCCAGACATATCAAACATGCCCCACCATAAGGCTCCCAGGTGAGGCCTGAACCAGATTAAAATGTAACTGGGAAATATTTGACAAAATAAACGAAAACACAGACCCTATTAATCTGTGGTTTTCTAAGTCAGTGTGCAGCCCACGGAGATCTTGATGTCTGGTTTAGTGGTCCCTGCTTCTGGTTGAGTTTGGCACCACCATGGAGTGGTTTGGAACTAGTAAAACCTTGTATCAACTGCTGCTCAGTGATTAAAAGGATTGCATTTATAATGCTGGCCTTGAGATGCGACCGCACAAGAAATGAGTCTAATGGAAGTAGATCAAGTGACTGAGGAGGCCAAGTAAGAGGACCTCTTCTCCCAGTCCTCCAGTCCGAGAAAATGTCATCCAGAAACGGTCACATATCAATGAACGCGTAATTATTTCATGAAAATTAACATTTAAAATTTTTATTCAAAATTCACAAAACTAAGTGTAAAAGAATTTAAATAATTATACCTTTGAATCTTTTTTAAGTTTGTAGCATTTATACTTCTTGAAGTTCTTCAAGCTAATGACGGCACTAAGACTTTGGGGACACCCTGTATAAATGTCAGCTGGCATTGTTATCGGCATTATAATTATTATTATTGTCACCATTAGGAAGGAACTGAGGGCGGGGAGAGGGAAGGGAGGAATGCGGTAAGATCAAAGGTGCAGAGATGAGAGATAGCAGAGAAAGGACAGAGGACAGAGACTTTTACAGCCTGTAAACTTGTAAAAGTTTAGAAGAACTTGTAAAAGACAGAGCTACTGGGTAAATAATGATTTTAAGAAAAGTCAGAGATGTAATCTAGAGGCAGGCTATTATATGCAGCATCCTAGCCGTGACCTTGGTCAGAGGGATTATTAAAAAGCGTTCTTGCCTAGGTTGGTTGGGTTTGGGTTTTTTTGTTTGTGATTTGGGGAGTCTGAGGGATCTTTTGAAGCTGATCTGAGAGCCTGCAAATGCTATGATGTTGATGTCACTTGAAGTCTGTTTCTGCACATGGTCTTCTGATTGGCGGCTTGTCAAAGAAGAAGCACTGAATCAGCTCGCTGTTTAAAAAAAAGCTATCAAGTGGTGGTAGGCTTTGTCTCTTTGTCTGACTCCAACCAACAAGCTCTGATTACATGTTTAAAGACTAGCAACCTCTGCTTATCCAGACCCATGCTAAGAGCCAAGAAACAATTCAGTGAAATTGCTTCCTCGGGATTCATGGTGATATTTCTCTTGAGTGCGATGTAGTTAACTTGTATTTCAGGCTGAGTTAAAGTGCATTATTTTCTCTTCTTTCATGTCTTTTTTTTGTTCCTTTGTTTCAGGTACAATATGGAATTTTCCCAGATAACTTTACATTTAACTTACTTATGGATTATTTTATAAAGAAAGAAAATTACGAAGGTAAGAGATCCAGTTTCTTAGAGGACGTACTCTGCATAAGGAGGTGTGTGGCCCAACACCTGAGAACCAACGAATCAATTGCTTCCTTTTTTTGTTTTTTTACTCTCAACTAGATTGTTGTATGCTGCTTATGTCAGTGTGTAACTTTATAGTTTTTCGTATACATTATCACAGTTGCTCCTCAGAATAGTCCCCTTGAGGGAGGGCAGGTCACAGCAGGGTAAATATTCCCGTTCGGCTGATGGGACAATTGAGGTTTACGTAGGTTAATCCCTGTGATACACCCGAGGTCTACAAAGCAGAGGTGGCATCTAGGTGGCATGTTGAGTAGAATTGCCAAACCTGGATTCCGGAAGGACATGAGTTTGTATCCCAGCCAGACGGATGTGTCTTAGCTACTTGACTCTTGACAAATTACTTAGAGTTTCCTATCCACAAAATGAAGATAATAAAATCTCTAAGGGTTGTTATAAGGATTGAACTCTAAGCAACAAGCCCCAATCACATCCCTAAAGAGGAGCAAGTTCCACTTATCTAGACCAGTGGTTCTCAACCTTCCTAATGCCGCGATCCTTAAAACACTTGTATGTGGGTGTGTCTGCATGTGGGCGGACCCGCTTGGAGACAGATAGAGGAGCAATGTCTGGTGTCTCAGTTCCTAAGACCATCAGAAATATGTGTTTTCTGATGGTCTTAGGCGACCCCTGTGATCCCTGTGAAAGGGTCATTCGACCGCCAAAGGGGTCGCTACCCACAGGTTGAGAACCACTGCTGTAAACCCATTGAAATCATTGTCTTGAGAGCAATGGTGATAATATCTCTTGAGAGCTAAGTTAGGTTGTGATATATTTATAATGCAAATAAAGTATTTTGCCAACTTTGAAGTGCCATATAAATGTGTGCGTTTGCTATTATCTAGAGCCGGAAGGGGCCTCAGGGGCCTCTAGTATGACTTCTTCATGTGACAAAGGAGGAAACTAGCTCAGAGACATTAGGTGACTTAACCAAGTCACAGAGGTGCCACCAGGCAGAAGAAAGATCACATGTCTAGAGAGTGGTGGAGCCCAGCCTACAGCGCAGATCAGTCAGCTGGCACACACTAAATGCCAGTTCCATGCCAGGCACTGTTCTGAGATCCATTTCCAGTACACCACAAACTTCATTTTTGTATCAGACCCTTGGTTCAGCCAGGTGAATTTAATCAAAAGCTGTTTACCTGTACAACCACTTTTAGAAACTTGAGACCATTTCTCCTTGGTCGCAGCCCCAGTTTTTCAGGTTAAAGGCCTATGTATTTTAATAAGCCTTATCTTGCCTGGCTCACTGTGGTCGCAAGTTTGGATACGGTGATTGTTGATCTTTGTTTTCTGATCGTAGGGGCGCAGATTTAAAACTGGGAGTGACTTTAAAGATAAAGGGCATTATTTACAGAGCTGCATCATGACACAAATACTTGTTTAAAAAATACATATCTGTTGTTGTGTGTTAAATACGAACCAGCAGCAGCAGTCAACCATGGTATGATGGGAAAAGTGCTGAATCTAGGAGTCATAACTCATTGTAGGGCAATCAGAGAGTTACTTCATGACCCTAATTTGTAAAATGAGGGAACTGGATATGATACACAACTTCGGTAGTTGAAAGACCCATGACCTACCTCATCCATGTGGATACACCCTCCAGCAACTCAAAATGGTAGCCCCCTATGCTTCGACAATCTTCATGAGCTCCTTTGACTCAAAAAAAAGAGTTCTATACCTAGTGCCCAACTCTCTCATCATAAATCTCTCCAAACTTAATTATCTCTGAGTTTGTTTTCAGATAAAAACCGTTTTTTCTCTGGGCCTGTGCTCAGAGCCCAGTACTTGGTAGTGCCTACTCAGCTCACCTAGCCAAGGGTCATCATCATGAGGTGCCAGGGCAGGGCATTAGTGGAGACCAAATAACAATGAGCAGGAAAGTACAATATTGAGCATGGAAATGGCAGTAATAACGAGCAGGAAATTACAATAATCAGCACACAGTGGTGGATGGGGAGCTGTATGTGGAGTCAGAACACCTCGCTTCACATCCCAGCTCCAATACTACCTGTGTGAAGCCAAGCAAATCACATGACTTGCCTGAGCCTCAGTTTCCTTGCTTGTAGAAGGGAGACAAAGATGCCTGAAACACCTTTCCCATAGGGTTCTTGTCAGGTGAGAATAATGTGTGTAAAGTGCTTTGGAAACTCTAAAGTACTCGATAAATCTGTGATCTCATCTATCTGTAAATTCTCTCAGGTGATTGCAAACCATCTATGCCTGCCTGACCTAACAACTCTTACCTAGGTCTTCCTATAGGTTTGCCAAAAAAAGTTCACCCAGCGTGCTGAAAGACTTCTTCATTCTCTCCTGACATCACCAGGAGAGTTATTTATCATTCTTTGCCTTCAATATAAACAGCAATTATTTCTAGTGACAGTGAAGGAAAGGGGACCAGGGTGATGATGGTGGGGGTGGGATATGGACAGAAAAAGATCAGGAAACACATACACACACACACATATCCCAGTGCACATATGAGATACAACTGAAGCTCTAATCATAATCTTTGGAATTAAAGCTAAAAGAAATCTCAGGGGATCGTCTTAACACCTTCATTTTATAGAGGAGGGAACTGAGACCCAGAAAAGTGTCTTGCCAAGGAAGTCAGCAAGCATTTTTTTGAGTGCCTACCATATGCCAGGCCCCTGTGCTAATAAGTAGGATTTCAAGAAAGGCCAGCCAAAAATAGTCTCTGTTCCCAAGAAGCCCACAGTCTAACGGGAGAGACAACCTGCAGACAACTACTTATCAGTAAGATATAAGCAGGATAAATTACAGATTGTCTCAGAAGGAAGGCACTAACATTGAAGAGGGCTGGAAAAGGGGGCTTGTACAAGGTGGCACTTTAGCTAAGACCCGGAGGGAGCCAGGGAAGCTGGGAGGTGGAGATGAGATGAGTTCCAGGCCTGGGGAACAGCCAGTGAAAATGATCCTAGCTGGGCAATGGAAGGTCTTGTGCAAAGAGCAGCAAGGAGGCCAAAGTCACCAGATCATAAGATACAAGAAGACTGGAAAGGTAGAAAGGGGTCATGTTATGAAGGCCTTTAAAAGCCAAACGTGGTCAGATCTGTGCCTTAGAAGAAGAGCACTTTGATAACTGAGCGGTGGATTGGTGGGAGAGGGGCAGACTTGTGGCAGGAGCACCAGTCTTCCTACTGAAGTAGTCCAGTGTGAAGTTGTCTCTCCTATTGGACTGTGAACTTCTTGAGAAACTGTGTGTGTGTGTGTGTGTGTGTGTGTGTGTGTGTGTGTTTGTGTTTGTGTGTGTCTATGTGTGTGTGTGTGTGTGTGTCCGTGTGTGTGTTTCTGTTAGAATGTAAGCACTTTGAGAGGGGGGATTATTGCGTTCTTTTATGGAGGGCCGCAGATTTTTACCTAGTTCTGTGCACAGAGTAGCCGCGTAATAAATAATTAGCAATTACTTGATGAGTAGATTGACTTTGGAAACAGTAAAGCACTAAATTGTCATCTGTTAATTCCATTCAATAAAAACTGCAGAATGAAATACTGAAGTTCTATAGAGCTGCTGGAAACATTAAGTTGATTGTACAGGACAACTTAACTTCATTGACCAGGCTGATTAAGATAGAGAATCCAAGCCAAAAGAACACAGGAGAAACAAACTAAAATTTTGAAAACATGATCTTGGTTGTGCTAAAATACAGTATTATCCACAAAATACACGAGTTTCTTCTTACTATGCATTTTTAAAAATTTGAATGTCTAGCTTGTCTTTATTTTTAATATCCTCATCACTTCCATCCCTTATCTTGTCACAGATTTACCAGCTACCCATGAAGAGCGCTGGGCCTGGATTGCTCTTCCTGAGTTCAAATTTGACCTTAGATACTTACTAGCTGTGTGACCCCGGGCAAGTCACTTCACCCTATTTACCTTACTTTCCTCATTTGTAAAAAGAGCTGGAGAAGGCAATGGCAAACCCCTCCAGCATCTTTTCGAAGAAAACTCCAGATGGAGTCAGGAAGAATTGGGCATGACAGAAATGACTGAACAACAAAAAAACCAACAACTGCCTATGGTCGTTGACCATCCCTTGTTCAGTTTTCTTGTTTGCCCAATAAATTGTAGAAAGTTCTTCCTCGTGGAGACATTCTAAGCGGCCACAACATTTGTGAAGAGACCCGACTCCGGACAGCTGCAATTAAATACAAACCTTGTAAAATTATGATCATATAACAAAAAGTGAGAACCCAAACCACCACATCAGTGACTGGACACCATTCATCTGCTCTTGTGCCAGCGCAGCACTTTTAAATCAGTAGTGGTGTCCACTAATCTGAGAATGTGTTCCCAAAGGGGGAACTGTTTGAACCTGAACATTGAGCTCCCATTTGAGTTGTAGAATATCTAGGGAAGAGAAGATTGCCCAAGGTGTGGCCTCCTATGACCAGCATTTATGTGGAAACATCTTCTTTGTGTTAGATTCTTCCCCACCCTCCAGGGACTTAAGATTTATAAAGAGCTTCTCCCTTCTTCCTCATCCTTGGAACAAAATTATCCATGCCTTGTTTTCTTAACCACCAATTTTCTAACTGAGAATCATAGATTTGAGCTTTAAGGAACATTTGAGGCCATACAGAGCAATCCCTCATTTTACATATGAGGAAACTGAGGCCTAGAGAGGGGGAGTGACTTTTCCAAGGGAAATTGTTTAAAATTTCCTCTGCCATTCTCCATCCAGTTGGGTGGTGGATAGAGGTAGAGACAGCTCCAATATGGCAGGCAGAAAATCTGATCTCTCTATTCCACTAGAGTCTTAGGGTTACATACTTCCCTTTTTTCTGACTTAGTTTCTTTAGCTGATAGTAATACTATGTATTTATATAATGTTTTAATATAACTGAATGAATAAAAATGCATTTATTAAGTGCTTACTATATACGAGACACAGCTAGATGGTACAGTGGATATAGCACCTATCCTGGAGTCAGGAAGACTGGAGTTCAGATCTGGCCTCAGATACTTATTAGCTGTGTGACCCTGGGCAAGTCACTTAAACCTGTTTGCCTCAGTTTCCTCATTTTTAAAATGAGCTGACATGGTAAAACACTCTAGTATCTTTGCCAAGAAAACTCCAGATGGAGTCACAAAGAGTCAGATACGACTATACAATAATTGAACCACAACAACAAATGTACAAGACACTGTACTAAGTACTGGAGATACAAATAGTTACAGTCTTCAAAGAACTCACAATCTAATTGAGGGACACAATAAATACAAGAGGTTCCTGCTGCAAATCAGAACAGCCCAGTGACCCTAGATGATATCTTTTTTTAGGGTCATTTCCATTGGTAAAACCATGTATATTGTTGAACCTTTTGACAGTACCAAGGACTTTGGTGTCAAGAATTTTATTTTCTAAATCTCTAGGAACAATGACCACTGAGAAAGTGGAGGCTATGGCAACTGTAGCTTTAGTTGCTAAGCTTTATCTCCATAGTGGTTGCTACCCTGGACAGCGACTACAGAAGCTGCTCTGGAAGTAAGGCTCTTGGTCTGGGTCACTGCTGTCCCCAAGGCTCTTGAGCTCAGAGTTCAGGGCTGCTTCTATAGAAATCCTTTCATCATTGCCATCCTTATCCTCATCCTCATCATAACTAATGGTTTTATAGTGCTTTGAGATTTATGAAACACTTCACAAATATTATTTCATTGTGAACTCACAACAACCCTGATAAGTAGGTATTAACATTATTATTATCCTGATTTTACAGATGAAGAAACGGAGGCAGTAGCAGTTAAATGACTTACCCAGGTCACATAGCTAGCCATTGTCTAAGGTCACATTTGAACTTAGGTCTTCCTGACTCTCTATCCACCATGCCACCTAACTAGTCATAGAATTATATTTTTTTTGAATGTAGAATAATTGGAAGGCAAGTTCCCTTAGGGCAAGAACTGGTTTGGGGTTTTTTTTGTTTTTCGTTTGGGAGTTTTGGGGGGGTTAGTCCCCGACACTCAGCTCAGTGCCTGGCACACGGTAGTACTCAGTAGACGTTTTTTGACTGACTTACTGACAAATGCCAGTTGATGGTCTTACTTGAGGTCTGATTCATTGTTGTCCCAACCAGGTGCTTTGGCAGTGGTTCTCCAGGTCATGCTGCAGGAAGACTTTGACACACCCTCCACCCAGCTGCTCTCCCTTTATGTTTTGTGCCAGTGTCTAGCAAAGAAGTCAGAATTCAACGTAAGTGTTCCTCGTTCAATCCTTCAAGCATGAGAAAAGCCAGACTGCGGATGCTGATGGAGTCAGAGAGGCAAACATTTGCGTTTGGCTAAAAAACCAGATTAAGATGGAAAGAGGAAACATATTTCTTTTGTTCCTGGTTCCAATAAATAGAAACTGGATACCGTAGCAGATGGAATGGGCTCGGATGGTACTTTATGCCCATTACTTCTGTACATTGTAAAAATGAGCCCAGGTTGGCTACAAATGTCGGAAAACTAGACTGAGCTCTTTTAAAGACAGGGTGTTGCAGATAAGTGGCTAATAGCATTCGTTAAAGTGTTATTGAAATTTAGGACTACCTCTGGGTCATTAATGTTTTAGAAAGTCTCGAATTATTCATAATTGCAGGTCTTAGTTTTTCAAATTCCATTTTTATTTTTACCTTCTATTTTTCTGACATACCTTGCCACTCAGAGCAAGAAAAGGGAAAAAAGGGCTAATACAAAAATCTGTCATTTAATAACTAAGTTTTTCAAAGTAGAATCTCACCAGGCTCACTTCTCACTCAGTTTATAAGTCAATGCCAAACTTCTCATCTTTTGACCTGGTTTGTTTTTGAAAACCAAATGGCTTATGAGTTAGGCAGACAATCACGTTATCTATTCCAAGTCCATATAATTGGGATATTTTTCCTTCTTGAAATAATCATTCCAGATATTGAAGAAGCATGAAAAATGACACCAATGTGAAACTAAATTTTAAAGATCTACAAAACGCTGGTGTAGAAGCATTGCTAGGTTCTTAGAGGCTAAGCCTGTGGAATGTGAATTCTGGTAGATCGTGTGAGTGGGTAATGCTTTGGCTACAGGACCAAGGATGGATTGTGTATCCTCTGAAGAACCAGCTTAGCTAAATGTATAGTTGATTCATCACCAAATGATTTGGCCTCCAAATTATGCAAATTTTTTTTTTAGCCAGGGCTAATTATGAAACAGGTAATGCCTGGATGAAAAGGTTGCTTTCTGCATTGCCAGAGAGTGTGCCCCACATCTTTCAAAGGCCAGAGTTGTACTAGGATAGTGCACGGGAAACCTTGGTTCTCTTGCTCTTACCAGAACTGCAGCCTCAAAGCACTGCTCACTCCTCTGCCTCATTCCTAACGGATGAGCAGTGTCCCAGGGTCAGAGCAAGTTGGACTGTGTTTCCTGACTTTGGCTGTTCATCTAGCTAGCCTGGATTCTTACACGTGAACTGATTTCACAGCGACCACATCACATCATACCTTTGCCAGCCTGGGAACTCTGACACGATGTCCTCTGTGTCACAGTGTCTCCAGTGAGTCCCCTGGCTATTGCTCTTAGACGTCGGTGGCAGACACAGAGGTGCTGTTTGTGTTTGGGCTTCATTTCCTCTCCTGTTGACGGGCTTCAGTTTTTGTCACCTAGAATTTTGCTCTCTAAACCAAAGGAAACTATTGCTAAATGTTTCTACCTGCCTCATTTGTTTCTGAAAGGCATATATCCCCTTCAAAGCAATCTAGTGGTTGGATTTATTTTAACAAGCTATTAAGAGGAGGCATTCTCATGCTTACTGAATTGTGTAAGAATCCAGTTGTTTGCTCCTTCAGGCCAGTGTGTGTGTGTGTGTGTGTGTGTGTGTGTGTGTGTGTGTCTCTATGAGAAAGAGAGAGAGAGAATAGGCTGTTAGCATTGCTTACGAACAGCATTTACCCTTGTGCTTTCTTGCAGTGGGAGGAGGAGAGAAATTTTGGAGCGTCCTTGTTACTGCTGGGACTCCAGCAGGAGAATACACTGTACTTGAGTTCCCGGCTGTACGGCTGCGCACTTCTGGGTGAGCTGTATTTATCACCAGTGGTTTTTCCTTTACCTGATACACAGTTGGCACCATTTTTCTAGTTTCCTAATAATTTCATTAGATTGCAGCTCTCCAGTGAAATTCGAGTAGAACATTTGGTCCCAGACATAGAAATACACTATTGATAGGATTGTATGAGGACTTTATAGAGTTAAATAGAGGTTATTTAAAATGTAGCAGAACTGCGCCCACAGTGGTAAATGAGATCTAGCTCTGGCAGTCCTGAAGTCTTCAGAAAGTCAGTGTGGTGGGGTGATTCCTTCTGTTGTTTAAAAGTGACCCCCACGGAGCTCTTGAGATTAACACAGACCAGCAAACACTTAGAAACTTGAATGTAAGGAAATTGTAATATAGTAGGATGAGCCCTGGATTTGTTCAAGAGTCCCGAGTTGTAGTCCTGACCATCCCAATAACTTGTTTCATAAACTTTTCTTGCAACTCTTCAAGACTTCTTGCCTCATCTATAAAAAGAAGAGTGACTGAGATCAAGGATTCTAAAGTCCCCTATAGCCCTTAATATCTCGTGTTGTTGTTGTTCAGTCATTTTCAGTCACGTCCAGCTCTTTGTGACCCCATTTGGTGTTTTCTTGCCAAAGATACTGGGGTGGTTTACCATTTCCTTCTTCATCTCATTTGACAGATGAGGAAACTGAGGCAGAGAGGGTTAGGTGACTTGCCCAGGGTCACACAGCCAGTAAGTGCCTGAGGCCAGATTTGACCTCAGGAAGAGGAGTCTTCCTGACTCCAGGCCCAGTGCTCTATCCACCTCTCCACCAGTGCCCCAGCATTTCATGGCATGTTCTAAAATATTAAGAATTAGTCCATGCTTATATTTGCTAATACTAACAAATGTATTCCATTTTTTTGAACCTATACTTCAGGAAAAGCTAGAAAATTGAGAATTTATAATCTATACTTATGAAACAGCAAACTGATGCAGTGGATAGAGCACAGGACTCAAGAGTCAGGAAGAGCTGAATTTAAATTCCACCCCCAGAAACTTCATAGCCGTGAGACCCTGGACAAGTCAGATTCTGTTTCCTTGTCTGTAAAATGGGGGTGTTGACAGTACCAACTTCCCAGGGTTGTTGTGAGCATCAAAGGAGAGAACATGTATCCAAGGCTTCACAAACCTTAAAGTGCCACTCGAGTGCCAGCTGTCATTGTCGTTATTATAACAAATGATTCCCAGGTGGCACTCATGCATGACAAGACACTTGGAGGGTACAGACCCTCCCTCACTCACGCTGATGTAACAGTCGAAGGTGTGCAGAGCATTTTGCAAACACCTTCTCCTTTGTTCCTTGCCGCCACACTGTGGGATAGACAGTGTGGTTACTCTCGTTTTACAGATGAGGACACTGAGTCTGGGAGAAGTTATGTAACTTCCCCAGGTCACAGGGCTAGGAGGTATGAGAAGCAGCATTTGAACCCAGGTCCTCTTCACTCCAAGTCTAACGCTCTTACCACCGTACCTTTCATCCGAGGCAGAAGTAGCCTCGTTGACTCTGGATGCTCTGACTTACCCTGAAGCAGCTGATTTATGACTGGTGGCTTGATGTTGCGACAAAACAGTATGGCTCTGCGTTGGCCGCCCGTGTTCCATTGAAAGAGTAGCAGTTCAAGAGGAACATAAGTACTCTAAGCTCCCTCCCGATGAGCCAGGATCCAGCTGTGGAGACCTAAGATTTGCTGGCTCATGCTCACTTCCTTGGAACCAAGCCTCTTCAAGGTAGCTCATCTTTCCATCCCAGAATTCTCTGTAAACTTCCCTGCTTCCTGAACCTCCATTTCAGTTATAAATTCAGGAATTACAGGATGGGCAAGAGTGAATAGGAAAGAGATTTGCCTGGTCCCAAACCAGGTAACCCGTAAAACTTACTCGGCTTTCCTATATTAGAAAGGTAACTCAGTATAACAGATAGGAGTGCTGGACACGGAGTCGAGAAGAGCTGGGTTCAAATCTTTATTAACTTCGTGACTTTGTGCAAATCATTTAACCTCACTTTATCAGTTGGCCTCATCTGCAAAATGGGGGTATCTCACAGGGGTGTGGTAAGAGTCAAATTAAGACAATGTGAGTACAGCACTTTGCAAACTCTTATGGCCTATATAAATATGAGCTAGAGTTATAATGAATATCGTTTATAATATTTAATGTATTCATTATAATAATTATTCTGTTAATTCATCTAGGTCTAGGGAAGCTATTCTGATCCCTTCTCCCCTGCTTTTACCTGTTCTCCCCTCGCATGGACTTAGAGGAGAATGACATCATTTCTCCTAAACGTCCCTAAGCAGCATTTTGAATTCACCCGTGTGGGATCCCTGGACCCACTTCATCTGGTCTGTTCTTGCAGTTCTGGATTTTTGCTCAGTCAGTAATCTTTCTGATGACTTAGCATTTCTCAGATTCACTTGAAGTCCGATATAACCACTGGTATCACAGATGTACAGCTGGTAGAGAAAGCTCGGAGGCCATCTCAGGCAATCTCCTCATTTTACAGATCAGGAAACTGAGGTCTTGTGAGGTTCGGTGATTTGGCCAGAGTCTCCCGGCTGATGAATTTTTGAGGCAAGATTCGAACCAAGATCTTCCTAACTCCAAACCCAGCACTCCATCTGACTTTACCTTCTCTGAACCAGGGACAAGCAAGGAAGTTGTTGTTCAGTTATTTCGGTCATATCTGACTCTTTGTGACCCTGGTTGGGGTTTTCCTGGTCAAGAGGCTGGAGTGGTTTGGCCATTTCCTTCTCCAGTTCACCTCACAGATGAGGAATCCGAGGCAAGCAGGGCTAAGTGACTTTCCCAGGGTCACATAGTTAGTAGGTGGCTGAGGCCGGATTTGAACTCAGGAAGATGAGACTTCAAGTCCGTCACTCGGTCCACTGCTCTTTGCAGGGAAATGCAGACAGGTAAATACAGCGTCCCATTCACCTCACAATCAGGCTTCAGCCTGACACACTTCGCTTCATAGCTCACAGAAGACATGGACCCCATGAGGTTGTTTACACACAAGTTGCCCCAGTTATGGTTTTGGGTAATTTTTAAAATACCTTTATCTTAATTGAAAGACGATGAAACAGGCTTGTCCTTCCAGCCCAACCTTGTAGGTGCCTCAAATAGACAGACAGTTAAGTGAATGTGTTCTGGGCCACCGGCTCTTCTGCTTCCCCTGGTGCTCATTGGAGCTCTCAGAAAGACATCCAAGGTTTCCGCTTGACTTGTTTGGAGGTGGTCCTTCTGAATTAAATGTGTGGTGGCATAATCTGGTACCTGATTTTGATGGAATCTGATGGAGAGAGAGGAACTTCAGATTCTGTCAAAACCAGACTCAAAGTGGGCTCTTTTTTAAACATTTTTCATGGGTGGTTCTCCCTCTCCCCCTCCCTCCCCACCCCTGTTCTCCCCCCACCAGCCCCCAGTTCTCCCCTCTCCCCCTGCCGATACAGATTTAAATAATTATTTTCCCTTTTGCTCTCAGGTTGGCATTCAAGACCTTTTACGTAGTATAGATGATTCAGGAAGCTACTGGGTCATAGAAAATGTGTTTGGTTGTCTTGGGGCAATATTCCTGATCTCTTGACACCAGTGGGTGTCTGATCAAAAGCTATTCGCTGCTATGCCGTGCAGCTTTGTCAACAGCAATTGAAGCTGCCTCCCTGGGAGTGAGAGACGCCTCGGCAGCGGTGGCAGCAATGGCGGTGGTGGCGGCGGCTGTCCAGCCTCAAACACCTGGCAGGTCTAAATTTAGCCGCAGCCTGATGAGCTTTGTGCATGCACTTCCTTCTGTAGTTTTTTCAAATGTTCTTTCTTAGTAAAATGTAAAACAAAGCTGTCTGATTAGCACTGAGTCAGGCCAGCCCACTCTGAGCTGGTCATCAGTACCCTAGCATTGATGCATAGCTCAGTGGACAGAGTGCCCTACCTGGAGTCAGGAAGATTCATCTTCCTGAGGTCAAATCTGTCCTCAGACACTTACTAGCTGTGTGACCCTGGGCAAGTCACTTAACCCTGTTTGCCTCAGTTTCCTCATCTGCAAAATGAGCTGGAGAAGGAAATCCCAGTATCTCTGCCAAGGAAACCCCAAATGGGGTCAGAATGAGTCAGACGTGAGTAAAAATAACTGAACAACAACCACTCCCCCAGGAGGAGCAGTCACCTCCATAGGAAAAGCTGTTTGTGAAGATGCATAGCTCTTTTTCCCAGAATGCGCACATCTCAGGTAATCACATGAAGTGTTTCTTCTTCCAAAAGGAGGGCTGTCAGGAAGGTCCAGAAGGATACTATGGATCCCTATGGTGTAAGGACTAACAGTCCCCTGAGACCATCTAAGACAAAGGTCCTTTGATCCCAAAGTCACCCTGTGACTGTTCTGCCCTCCCAGCCCTCCCCAGGCTGCATTTTCAGCCAGAGACTCACTGTTTCTCTTCCGATACCTTGATTCCAAAGCCTTGATAGGCTTTCTCTTGCTCTGAACTTGAACCTGGATTTCTGACCTTTAACCACTGGATGATTCTTTTATTTTTGAAGGGGGAAGGTAGAGAATAATGCGCTTTTGTTTTTTTTCCAAAAGGATGGGAAAAGGCACCCTCTCCTTGCAGCTTGGGGAATGGGAGTGAGCAGGGATGATTTCCTGTCCTTGAATGCTGTTGTACACTGCCATGAGTTCCCAGAGGAAAGCGTGGAGTCACTTTTGCTGAAATGCTCTCTAAACAAACACACGAAGAAGTCCTCATTTACACTTAGAGGATCATGGACCTAGACCAAAAAAGGATCTCAGAGGCCATGTAGTTCAACTGCCTTATTTTGCAGATGAGGAAGCTGAGTCCCAGGGAGGGTAAGGGCCTTGCCCAAGGTCACACAGTTAGTAAATGTCAAAGCAGGATTTGAACTCAGGTCTCTGACTCTACAGCCAGTACTCATTCTAGTATACAACACTACCAAGCCCTGTTTCGAGATTTTTTTTAGAGGAGAAGTAGTTCAGATAGATCAGTGACCTTTCTCTGGATACTTTTTTGAGCAAGTGAAAATTGACTGTCAATTTATCATTAAATGAATCTCTATCAGTGAATATTATGAGCAGCCTAACAGATGTTCGAAAATGGCTTAGCACACTTTCAGCTTGTACATTCGTATTATGGTGTCAGCAGGGCAGTAGGTTTGGGGGGTTTTTCCAAGCACAGGAGAGTTTACACTGGAAGAAGAACCTTGCTGATCCAGCAAATGGGGAATGTCCTCTCACAAGTTAAATCTTACTCCGCATCAGAAAATTGATATCTAAGAGAAACTTTAGAGATCTGATGAATATGAGAAGTTGTATCTTACTCATTGTCAGGGAGTTCATACTAGAGAAAAATACCTGATGAATTCTGGGATTTCCTACAAAGCAAACACATTTACTAAACATTAGTTCATAGTAGGGTAGCCAGGTGGCCCATTGCATAGAGGACCGGGGCCTGGAGTCAGGAAGACCTTAGTTCCAGTGTGGCCTCAGACACTTCCTAGCTGTGTGACCCTGGGTAAGTCACTTGACCCTGTTTGTCTCCATTTCCTCATATGTAAAATGAGCTGGAGAAGGAGGTGACAAACCACTCAAGGATCTTTGCCAAGAAAACCCCAAATGGGATCAGGAAGAGTCAGATAGGACTGAAAAATGATGGAAAGTTAGTAGAAAAAGAAACCTTATGAATATAACTTTGTCAAATGTGTTAAGATACGTACGTATGTTGAAGTAGTTATCCTATGTAAAAATTATGCTGTGCATGGTCCTAGGAGTTTTGAAACCAGTAAAATGGGAGGGTGGAAGGAAAGGGAGAACAGCATTGTCACACTTGACAGAGCTCCTAAGAGCATGCCTGATCTGCACCTGCTCTTGCTTCCTTATCGTTGGCCTTAGAACACACATCTCCAGGCATTGAGCAAATTGGAGGCATATCTCCTCTGTGCAAGGCGCCCACGAGCATCTAGACAAAGCCCAGACTATAATCAGGGAATGGCTGAACAAGTTGTGGTGTAGGAATATAATGGAATACTGTTGTTCTATAAGAAATGATGAGCAGGCAGACTTCAGAGAAACCTAGAGATACTTAAATAACTGATTTTGAATGAAATGAGCAGAACCAGGAGAACACTGTACACAGTAACAGCCACATTGGGCGATGACCAACTTTGATAGACTTAGCTCTTCTCAGCAACACAGTGATCTGAGACAATTCCAAAAGATTCATGATGAAAAACAGCTAAACACATCCAGAGAAAGAACTATGGAGTCTGAATGCAGATTGAAACATACCATTTTCTTTCTCTTTTTTGTTTGTTTTTTCTTTCTTGTGGTTTTTCCCTCTTGTTCTGATTCTTCTTTTCCAACATGACTAATGTGGAAATATGTATAATATGCTTGTGTGTGTGTGTGTGTGTGTGTGTGTAAATATATATATATACATATATATATATAATATTATAATTGTATATAATATAGTCTGTATCAGATTGCATGCCATCTTGGGGGAGGTAGAACTCAAAATCTTATAAAAGTGAATGTTGAAAACTGAAAGTAAATAAATTTTTTCAAAAAATTTAGACTCTAATGGGACAACAAGATGAGGACACGGCTAACTTAACTATGATAGGAGGCAGAAGGTGGGAAGCACTATAAGAAAAGTATGGGCTCGGGATTATGGCGGCTCAGAGGAGGAAGGGATCGGTGATCTGATGGGCAGGGAAGAAGACAGCTTGATGGAGGCAGCATCCACGCAGAGCTTCAAACGATGGGTGGGATTTTGGCAGCTGCAGCCGAGGTTGTTGAATGTGCCTCTCTCATCTTTATTTCTTTTACACGACAGGGAAAGTAGAATTGAGCCAGGGGCTGCGGGCTGTGTTCCGGGACATGCCTTTAATGTGGACTCCGGGGTATCTGGACAGAGCTCTCAAGGTCATGGAGGAAGTGGCGTCTTCCCCAGGAGACATGAAGTTGTGTAAAGAAGCTGTAAGTTTTTTCTGTTCTGGATCACGCAGCAGAGGCAGTTTGGCAGAGCAGATTAAGAGTTGGCCTTGGGGCGGCTAGGTGGCACAGTGAATAGAGCACCAGCCCTGGAGTCAGGAGGACCTGAGTTCAAATCCAGCTTCTGCCACTTAATAACTGTGTGACCCTGGACAAGTCACTTAATCATCTTTGCCTCCAAAAAGGTGGGGGGAGTGGTGAGAGAATTTATCTTTCTTTCTTTGTGTTCTTTTGTCTTCATGTGAGATGGATATACTCAAGGAGCTCAAAATAATGGATCCATTTTTAGTATTTGACACTGACAGATAAGCAGTAAGAAACTCAGTTGGTGTTTATCAATTAGACCGGGGCTTCTCATAACATCAAGGCAGCTTAGGTACTACAGTGGGTAGAATGCCAGGCCTGGAATTAGCAAAACTCCTCTACCCGTGTTCAAATCCAGCTTCTGCCACGTACAGCCTGTGTGACCTTGGGCAAGTCATCTGTAAAATGAACCGGAGAAGAAAATGGCAAAACACTGCAGTGTCTTTGCCGAGCAAACCCCAAATGGGGTCACGGAAAGTTGGCCACAACTGAAAAAGACTGAGCAGCTCTCAGCGTGGACTCTGGAAAGCTGGTGTTCAGTAACTGCTTCGGTATGATGGGTTTCCTCTGTAAAGCTCTGTATTTTATTTTGTGCATTTAAAAAATATTATTCTGAAAAGGGATGTGTAGGCTTCACCAGTTTGCCAGAGGGGTCCAAGGCACAAAAAGGGTCAGAGCCCTTGAGTTACAACTGTGAGGCTGCTGGAAAGAAAAGTTTCCACCACCACCCGCCCTCAATGTAACCGACTGATCGCAGCAAAGATAACATCTCTCTAACCACCTGGAAGTCATTGCCCAAGAAAGGTGTTATTTAATACTAACGTGTTTATTTAGACATTCCTACGTTATTTTTTTCCTTTTGTGGGGGGGGGGGGGGGGGCTATTGGGGGTAAGTGACTTGGCCAGGGTCACACAGCTAATAAATACCTGAGACCAGGTTTGAACTTAGGTCCTCCTGACTCCAGGGCCAGCATCTATCCAGTAACCTGTGTCACCTCGCTTCTCCGACATTCCTACATCTTAGTGTAAACCGAAGACACACATAGAAAAGTATCTTTTGCTCCTCTGAATGTCCTTGAAAGGTAAAAGTGGGTTCTCGGGGACAGTATAGTCACAGCATCCCCCCAACAGTTGCAGTGTTCAATTCATACTGCTAAGGAGGCACGAAGTTCTTTTTAGTTTGACTTGTAGGCTCTTTTAAGTAAACAAACGGCTCAAACAAAAACCATCTAGGTTGGATTAAAAGAAACATATTCATCTTGCTGCCCAGTTCTTAACAAACTCTAGTGGTCTGCTTTATCTGTTTATTGCTGTTCAAGAATCCTGGCCCAATAGGGACTGGTGTGGGTAGCTGGACCCCATGGGCTTGATGCTGATCTGAAAGAGCCTGGCCAAAAGTGAGCTACCGCAGAACTAGAGAAAAGCAATGTCCTAATTTTCTAAGTGAGAGAAGAGGGGAGAGTCCACATACTGTAGACGTGTCAATAAGCATTTATTAAGCACTTAATATATGCTATTTATTACTATACTAAGTGCTTGAGATGCAAATATAGGCAAAAAAAATGACAGTCCCTGCCCTCAGGCAGCTTATGTTCTAATAAAGGAAGATAACACAGAACGTTAACGGGGAGCTGAAAAGTGATGGAGGTGCTGGTGTGGGGTCATGGTGGCCAAGTCCAGAGAGTCAAAAGCAGATCCAGGAATGGGAAGGAAGCGTGGCCGACCAAATCCCACCCTCAGCGTGCCAGTGGGAGCGGGGTTGGCATGACAGACGGATGGTGAGAAGGCCCAAGGGGGCTAGGGAAGTTCCAGGGTGAGGAGGCAACTGAGTCATAGTGGTCAAGCCTGGAGAGGCAGCAGCACAGACAAGAGGAGGAATGAAACATGACTGACAAATGCCCATCCTCCAAATGGGGGCCCCAGATAAAACCTCACCAGTGGGTGAAGGGAGCAGCATGGTAGAGAGATGTTACAGGGTGAAAAGGCATCTGACTTACGGTGGCCAAATCACCAGAGTTGGAACACAAACAAGAGGGGAGCTTGTCTTCAGTTCTTAGAAAAATTTTTAATAATCCATTGTCAATCATGAATATTTAAGAAGGGAGCTAGTAATCACTGAGCACTAGTCAGACTTCCTCCAGAATGGGTCATGAAGGATCTAGCCAAGATGGCTGCCCCAGTGGGGAGCAGACCACCCCATTCTCACATATCCACTTCAGCAAAGCCCTTAAGTTCGCACTAGACCAAACAATAACTAAGAAATTCAGTGAGAAATTTTATTAAGTGACTTTACTTCAGAACCGGGGTTGGTCAGAAGTGAGTGGGCAAGAGAAGAGGGGACCCACCAGTACAGAGTAGCTTCTGAGTGGGACCAGAGACTTCTAGGGATAGATACGCATGGAGTCTGGAATGCTTTGTGTCTGGAGGCAGCATGAATGGAGTGCTCCCCTGGGAAAGCCTCAGGGTGGGGACTTTGGACATACTCGTTAGCAGCACCTACAGACAACAGCAATGGTCAATGCATTAGCACTCCAGCCAGGAGACCGAAGGCCCAGGGACTCCAAGTTTTCAAGCACTTTGACTTTAAATGCTATAGAGGACCCTGAAGATCCAAGACTCTAAACCTCAAGGACATGGAGAGGGAAGAGGGTGACTAGTGTCATGAGGTGGAGGTCAGCACAGGAGCACAGGTGACCTAGGGTGAGCTTGACCCTGAAACAATTTCAGTTCAAGAACTAAAGATCAATTCAGAAGAGATAGGTAAATTTTTAAAAATAGCAACCAGTATCAAAAATGATTGCAATTCTGTTGATAGCTGCAAGCAGAAACTCAAAGGGGGGGAAAACTATGTTCCCCAAGGACCTCATGAATACATAGGAAAAATGAAGCAAGAGCTAAAAAAATTCTAAGAGGAGTAGGGGTGAGGAGTGGGGAGGGAACAGGGTTTTTAAAGTCCTGGAAGAAAGAATTGGAAGGAAAATAAGTAGCTTAGAAGAGAAACTAGTGACCTTATCCAAGGGACAGACTCCGTGAAAACCAGAAGAGGCCAAACAGAAATCCGTGACTCCGTAAGACAAGAAATATTGGAGCAAAATCAGAAAGACTGGAAACATAAAAAGAAGAAAATATGTGTTTTGATGTTTTTTTAACTGACCTGGAAAATATCCAAAGAGAGATCACTTAAGAATCATCGGCCTCGATGAAAATCATAATAAACCCAAAAATTCCACACACTGGATTTTAGCCAATCATTAATGAAAACTGCGCAGATATAAGAGAACCAGAAGAAGCAATGAATAGAGAAAGAATCAGTCAATTACTCCCTGAAAGGAGTCCCAAAAGGAAAAGTTCCTGAAAGGGCTTAGCCAGAATCCATCGTTTCAGTGTCAAAGCAAAAGCACTGCAAGCAGCCACCGAGCAATGCAAGTACCTAACGGCCAGTCAGGGTCACACAAGCTCTGGCGGCTTCTGCAGTTAGCGAGAGGACATCTGGGAATACATTCCACTTGGCCAAACACTAGAGGCTTACAACCCAAAATGACATGCCCTGTGGAATGCTCTAAAGGGTAAAAGTGAATCCTGAATGTCATAGAGAACCTTTAAACATTCTGATGAAAGGCCAGAGCCGAAGAGGAATTCTGAAGTACCGGCGCAGGAGGCAGAAGAAATCTAGAAAGTGTCGGAAGAACGTTACGGACGTAAGTATTCCTAAACCTTAGCCAGACGTTCGACCTCTTTGTGGGTGCAGTGGAGAGCTCTAGGCTGAACGGCAATACGGGTCAATGAATTTGGCAGCTCTTGGGGATCACAGAGACCTAAAGAGTGACGATTGAAGGATCACGATCAATCCAAAGAGTGACCTCTACAGGCCTGGTCTCAGGCTCTTTGGGCTGTCCCATTCCAAGCAACGTTCTTATATTGACTCCTGTGGAGACATAGATGGCTTCCAAGTGAAATATATGGTTGACATGAAGTTGGGAGGTAATATAATGGATATCAGAATTGGAATCCAAAAAGATCTCGATAAGTTGGAGAGCTGGGCTGAATTTAACAAAGTAAAATCTAATACCTGAGTCCTTAGGATCAGTCAGTTGGCAAAAATTTATCAGATGTCTACTGTGTGCCAGTCACTGTGTTGACTGGGACTAAAGATACAAAGACCAAAGAAAAAGGGAATATTCCTTGGCCTCAAGGAGCTTATATGTAACATGAGAGGTAAAGCATGTTGAGGGATAAGTACAGTATATGCAACATGAGCAACCCAAAAAGAGAGAGCATCCAGAATGAGCAGGGTCATAGTCCTGCTGAATTTTCTTCCTTGGACAGACCAACTCTAGAGCGTTTGTCTTCAGTTCCTGGTGCCATACTGCAGGAAGTGCATTAGCAAGTTGGAAGATCTCCAGAGAAGAGTGATAAGTATAGGGAGAGGGCTGCAGACCATGCCACCAGGAGGCTAGTTAAAGGAGCTGGTCATGTCTGACTTGAGGAAGAAAAGACTGGTGTGGTACCTGACGGAGTGTGGGGGCAGGAGAGATTGAAGGGCTGTCCTATGATAGCAGAGGGATTAGACTCATTCTGCCTGACTCCAGAGGACAAAAATTAGAAGCAAAATCTTTCAGCTTGATGATAAAGACTTCCTAACAAGTAAAGGTGGCCAGAAGTGCCCTGGACTGTGTCAGGAGGTGGAGCTGTCTCCCTGTCGTTGGAGATGCTCCAATGGAGGCTCAAGCATGTTACAGAAAAGATTCCCATTCAGATTGGGTCATCTTCCAAGTTTCCTTCCAGCTTGGAGATTCTGTGATTCTGTGATCTGAACTATATTCAGTGAGCTCTTACTATGGAATGAAATTTTGCTATGGGTGGACAACATATGTACTTGCTAACCTAATTATGATTTTTCTTGGTCTATTTCTAGTGTGAAAATCTATCACATCTTGAGTCTAATAAGGCTGTAAGCAAGTTACAATTTGTTTGATCATCTGGCTTGAAAATATCCGCTGCCACTGGTGCTGTTTGATGAGGGGGCATCTTCACAGCGGAGAGGACACTTTGCCTGGAGGCAGAAAGGCCTGAATTCAAATCCATCCTCAGATTTGACTAGCTGTATGACCCTGGGCAAGTCACTTAACCTCTTTCGTCCTGTTCCCTCCACTGTAAAAGAACAATAATTATGGTAATAGCTGACGTTTATATGGTCCAGGGACCGTGCTAAACCCATTATAATTATTATCTCTTTTGAGCCTCCCAACCCAGAGTTAGTAGGTGCCACTATTATCCCCATTTTATACCTGAAGAAACTGAGGCAAGCAGAGGTTAAGTGACTTGCCCAGGGCCACACAGCTAGTCAAATCGAGGATGGATTTGAACTCAGATCTTCCTGACTCCAAGCCCAGCATTCTGTCCATTGTGCCACCCATCTGGCCTCTCAGCAGGGATGACAATAACTTCTACCTCCCAGGCGTGTTGTGGGGGCCAAAAGAAATCCTATTTGTAGAGGGCTTTGCTGACCTTAAAGCACTGTGTACAAATGCTAACCAGCATCGTCATCATCGTTAACATCCTGACAGAACAATTAGACCTCAAGTTACTGATGATCCCTTCTCGCTCATTTCCCCGTGCTTCCTTTCCGCTTGCTCTGCCCAAGAAGACCCTAAAAGACCTTGTAAACACAGTAATAGGAAGGAAACCCAGTGGGGGGCTCTGCCCTTTATAAAATTAGTGACAGTGTTAAGAGTGAATTCTTTAACCCTTCGTGACTTTCTGGGAAAAAGTTGTTCTAGATGGTAGAAATTTCTAATATCTTTTTTTGACTTGAATAATGTTGGATGGAAATATTTCTAAAATGTATTACAAACCCAAGCATCTTTAAGAAAATAGACATTTAGCCTTTTTTCATGTAACTTTTCTTGCTAAGTCGGGGTTATCACGAAAAACGGGCTGGGCACAGCCGGGATCTGCAGCTTCACGTACAGCCCCCTTCTTTTCCAGTCTTTGTATATGGGCATGCCCGTTTTATTTGGGGTTTGCTAAGTTTGAATTAAAAACAGTTTTTAAAAGATAAGCCAGCAAGATCACGAGAATCACATGTTATTGTGATTGTGTTGTGATACAGTGATGCCCTCGAGAGCCCTTGGAGTGTTTATGCCATTATGCCTTACCTGCATCAGTTAGCCTGCTTCCTCCTCATCCAGTGCTTCTAACTCACCCTGTTCTGGAACATGATTCCAAGCCTGTTAAAGTTGTTTGTAAAACAAGAGCCGATAAGATCTAAGTGACTAGGCCTGAGAGCATTCTCCTGATTAAAGGGCACTAAATTTTAACAGACTGTGTGAGATTTGGAGCGTCTCTTTGTGACTTAGCTCAGGGGGAATATTATTGTAATCACTGTTTAACTTTGCTTCCTTGGTTATGTTCTGGGTAGGTAAAGATTGCTAAATTTCCGCAGATAAAGGGTCCCTTTATTAGGAAAGGCTGGAAGTAGAGGGAGCATCTTATCAGTGGGAATGCTGGTTTTATTCCTCCAAGTAATAGCCTTCTTGCTTATAGAGCTGCTTCCTTCTGAGGTTAAGTTCACAGCTCTTCACAGCCATTTTCTGATTACTCTTCCCCATACTCTGAAAACTAGGTCAGTGTTGTCGGTTGTTTCATAAATAGAAAACAACAGTGTGGAAAGGGGGAGCTGATTTCCCCCGGTCGTGTCATGCAGAGTGGCAGAGTTGGAGGGCTTCTCTTCGGGTTTCCAGCCCAGAGCACCAGGCTCCGATAGATGGCTTTCTTTTGTTTCCCTCTAGGACAGTGTTTTGCTCTTATGGGCATAATATTGAAGGGGTATGTGGTGGAAAGGGTGTAATGCAAAGTGGGGAGGCCCAAGAGTCCAGTTTCTGCTCCCTGTAAAGGAAGGCCTTGGGAGGAGTTGGGTACTCCAAGAAAATGTTTTGGTCCAGCATCCCTCTCCCCCGTTAGAGTGGAAGTTCCTCTAGGTAGGAACTTCTGTTGTTCCCTTTGCCCTTAGCCCCAGCTCGCACTCAGTGCACACAGTAAATATTGGCTTGCTGGGTTCATTTCTGTCCAGCCCTTAAGACACCAAGGAAGCCTGCGCTGAACTGGATCTGCTTAGATACATAAAGTAGAATTCCCTGGGGCCAGATTTTGTGTTGTCCCCTGGATTGGGGTTTCAGGTGTGAATTTATTTGACATGGATTACACAGGCACCAGAAAAAAAAATGTCTTGGTCAGTTTTTAGCAATAGCACGGCGTCCTGGATGGCCGTCTGCCTGCTTATTTCGTTACCAAGGCAGAAAGCCAGATTTTTGATGGAACCTTTTCCTTTTCTCATTGCCTTGATCTCTGGGAATTCACTCCTGGTGTGACTGTACCAGCTATGAATAAGTCATGATGCACAAAAACCAAAAGATAGATGTTTCCGAGTGTGTGTTCCTGTTTTAACCCTGCTTTAAGTCAGTGTTGGCAATTTAAGGACTTAAAATTGCCCAGAAAGCCTATGAAAGGACAGGGAACTGTTCCCTTGCAAAGGAAGTCTGATTTAGGTTGTTTAGGGTCTATTTGGCTTAATAGGAATATGATTCAGTTCTCTTTGCTCATTCAGACTGGAATGGAGTTTTTGGTTTGATGTATTACTGGTGATAGAAGGCCTCCTGATATTTCTGATTTGTCTTCCATTGTGAGGCAGGCAGAAACACTGGCAGATTCATCTGTATCCAGGGCAGGTCGCCTACACTGCCCTTAGCAACAGAGAACGTTGTTACCATCCAATCTCAGATGATCATGGCAGCTGTTAGTCCATGTTGCTTTTGACCAAAAGTGACCATGAGGCCCCAAAAAGAAGCTTTCTTAGGTTCTTAATGCAGCCTCTGAAATACTGGAAATGGACTCAAACTCTAACTACTTGTGTGACCTTGGAAGTCCCTAGACCTCTCTGGAGCTCATCTGTAAAATGAGTAGACCAGCCATTCTCAAACTTCTTGTTTTCAGGGCACCTTTACAACTCTTAAAAATCCTTGAGAACCCCTCCGCCCCCCCAAAGAGCTTTTGTTTACATGGGTTATATCTATCAGTATTTACCATATTAGAAATTAAAACATCTTCATATTAGTATTACAAAATTCTCGACCTCCCAGAGAGCCCTCACTTTGAGAACAGCTGGCTGACATCATTTCCAAGGTGCCTTCCAGTGCTGAGTCCTCGGTGATATATGCCCCACCGTGGCTGCTAGTCTGGAATGGGGCTGATTTTGTACTCAGATCCCATGGGCTCAAACCTGTCTCACAAGGAGGATTTGGTTAGCAGTTAGTCCTCTCAGCCGTGGCAGCTGTACCCTTCCTTGTTCTCCTACTTCCCTACACTGCCCAGAGGAACAGGAGAGCTATTTTATTGCCCACAAAGCAGGTGCCATGATCTCTTCTCCTGCTGGGGCCAGGAGTGAAGTCAGATGCCAGGGTGCTGATCTGCTTATGTAAATAACCCACTTGATGTATAATATTTGGACACTCTGCAATATTTGCATCACACTAAATTTGCCATATCATCTGATGAAGTGTTTCTTATGTGAAGTAAGACCTATTTGTGTACTCCAGGATTTGACAAGAGCGTCTGTTCCGGGCCTCGGGCAGCTCATGAATGCATCGGCCCTGCTTATACCTGCCTTGACTCTTCTTGTTCCCTGGAGCAGACCCCCTCGAAATGCCCAGCATTGAAACAGCATTTTTAGAGCTGGGAGAAGACACTCATGACTTATGTTCATGTTTCACAGCTGGATGCCCTGGAGACAGTGCTGACTTCCCTGATGACTACTCCATCAGATGGGCCTCCTGCAGAAGGCACTCAGGAATCTACAGTCAAGGCCCAGGAACCAGAACCAAGTGATCAGTTAGACCAAGAGGAGAGTGAGCAGTCCAAACTGCCCAGATACCTGGACCGGTTTAAGGCAAGTCCTGTTACCTCCTCTCTCCCTGCCCCCCACAGAGTTGCAATATTTTCCTCGTAGCCTCTCAAATGTGCTTCTCATCTGTAGTGATACAGTCCCCAGGGTGGTCACTGTCACACCAGACGCCTAAAACCAACATCGAACTGCATTGCTGTGGCTCCCTACAAGAAGTTCTTAGAATAAGTGATAGACTGTTTCTGTTGGAATCTGTGTCCTTTTCCTCCTTAGACTAATAAACCCAAGTTTGGTTAGGCGGGGTAAACATGTCATCAAGCACACACTCTGTGCCCTCGTGGGTTGGCATGTTCTCTGACCTGCTGAGAAAAGCTTCACCAGCACTTAGGCAGACAGGACGTGGTCATTTCTTGCTGTCATCACTAGTTTTCCTTAATGCCTAGCTAGAGCGTCAAAAAGCCGTTGGCGAGTGCTCCCCACCAGCATAAACACACGTGGGGCCTGGGTGACTAGCAAGCTTCTTGGAGACTATCATGCAGTTTCTAGGATCCTATACTTAGATAGTCTGTGGATAAAATGAGATAATAACAATAATGATAATAATAATAATAATAATGGAAAACATTTATATAGGCAGCTAGGTGGCCCAGTGGATAGAGTCAATAGAGTCAGGATAGAGCCTGGAGTCAAGAAGATTCATCTTTGTGAGTTTAAATCCAACCTCAAACACTTACTTACTTAACCCTGTTTGCCTCAGTTTCCTCATCTGTAAAATGAGTTGGAGAAGGAATGGCAAACTAGGCCAGTATCTTTGCCAAGAAAACCCCAGGTGGGAATCACAAACAGGTTAAGTGACTTGCCCAGGGCACACATCTAGTAAGGATCTGAGACTGGATTTGAACTCGGCTCTTTCTGACTCTAGGCAAGCACTTTGCACACCTTAAAGCAGTATGTAAGTGTTAGCTGTGATTATCATCATGATGAGTACATCTGGAAGAGACCTGACAGATCAGTTAGGCTAACCTATTTGGCCATGTTCAAAGCTATTATGAGTTATACCATGGGAAGGAACAAATCCCCCTTTTCCCTTATGGATATGCCTTCTGTTGGTTCCCATTGTTGCCTTGATTATCATGAGCGACTTTTCGTCTTTACATCCCAATATACTTGGGAAGCAGCATGGTATCGTAGGAACTTTGGATTTGAAGCCAGAAAATCAAGGAGGGAGGGAGAGAGGAGAAGAAAAGCAAGGAAGAAGAGGGGAAAGAAAGGAAGGAGGGAGGGAGAGAATTTGAAACTCCAAATGTTAAAAGACAAATGTTAGAAATTGTTTTTATGTGTAATTGGGGAAAAAATAAAATATTAAATAAATATATTAAGATAAAGGGATTGATCTCAATGACCTTGAAGTTCTCGTCCACCTTGAAACATCAGAAAAAGATTGCTTCCAGTCCTGGTGAAACTTTGGCGTCTTTCTGTAATGTCGTGGAAAGAGGGCTGGATATAGCATCGGAGCACCTGAGAATCCAGTATCCCCTTTGTACCTGTGTGCCTTTGGGCCAGTCACCTGTCCCTTGGGGCCGTCGGTTTCCTCATTTCATTCAATGGAACAATATGCTGAGGATAACAAAGACCAAAGCAAAAACAAGCCCCGCCCTCAGGAAGCAGGGAATGGGACCAAGCCAATCGAGGTGCCCCTTCGGGTTGTAATAGTTAACCCCTGTTCCCTTCCTGGTGACTTGGTATGTGAAGAACACTACTTGGTTCACACTCATATTTTCTTCTCCTTTCTGCATGCAGTTTGGGGTTTGTGTTTCCTTTTAAGCCTTCTTCTCTCAGCCAGACTGGCATCAGCCCTGCCCATATTTACCAAGTCCACTCCTTCCCATCATCCCCCTCCACCTTCTCTCACTCGCTTGGTCATTGTGGCCTCAGAATAGAAATACGTACCTGCCTGAAGTTTTCAGCTTTCTCAGAAAGGCAGATTCTCGAGAAAATCAATTCAAAGGAAGATAGGCAGAGAGATGGAGCAGAGAATGATTCCGTTTTTTATATTTGTCATCTGATTTTCGATATACTAGCTGCCTGATTTTTAAACATCTACCTTAGAACCCTCCTCCCTGGGACTTCTCCTGAAATGTCACACTCCCCTGACACAGCCCCATCCTCACCCTCTTGTCTTGGAGGTTTCTCTACTTGAGCCTATTAATGGCTTTTGTGGCTAAACATCGGAATATCCTATGAAAGCAGATGGCCCACTGGAATGCTCTCCAGCTTGAAACCCTGATGGATGTGCATTAATGTTCTCATGCTCCGTCACTGGTGCTCTGTTAGGAACACCGGGCCCCAGATCAGGTTGCCATTTTGCATCAGGATGGAAGCGCAGTGATTCAGCACAAGCATCAGGCCTGCCGTAGAATGGAGCAGGGGGGAGTCATACAATAGCTGCAAGGACTCATGGGAGCTGTTTGACATGCCGTTAGTAAGAAACGATTTCCATCTGTTGAAAGGAACACTAATGGGGCAGAAGAGGGCAGCCATTTGTCTCAGTCTTAGTTTAAAGAGAAAGGCATGGTTGGACTAACTCAGGTTTGTCAGACACCCCGTCGCTCCATACAGGTTTAGAGGCCTTTGTGGGGAGGATCTGCCACTCTGACCCAAGCCCATCCCAAGGGGAAGCACAGGTCTGCTGTTGGATCTGTTCTCTCTCCTTGAGGCCAAGCAGAGAAACCCAACAGCCAGGTTCTGGGCCACAGTTTTCATTTACATTTTTTAACTGCAAAGGAAAAAATCAAGTGTGGTCCATCATAGCAAAATCATTGGCCTCAAAGAAAGGGGAAAATAAGCCATGCCATGCTGGGAGGACTGTTTGGCAGAGTCCCAACAGAAAACTCACTGACTCGAGGACGGTAGATGGGTATTTCTCAAGTGAATTAATCTGTTTTTTTCTCCCTCCCCCCACCCCTTTTCTTTCTTTCCACCTTTCCCCTTTTTGAAAGCAGTCGTTATCCTCCAAGCTTCAGGCTCTGGGCAAAGTGGAGACAGAAGCCCTGTTGACCCTTACCACCCAGCTGGTACAAGAAAAACTGCCGGCCTATGAGTCGGAGGACATCCAGAACTATGAGGAGAAGCTGAAGCAGTGGGGGCAGGAGCGGGCAGAGCTCATCGAGAGGGAAAAGACGACCCGGGAAAAGGCCCGGCAAGAGCAGGAGGCCCGGAGAGCTGCCAAGGCATCTGCTTGAGTCCTCCCCTCCCACCCTGCCGACATGCTGTTGCTTTCTTCCACAATAAACTTGAGTGCACACAGTCATTAATACCAAGCTAGGGCAGTGACATTTATTGCACACCTGTCTGCGCAGCGCCGCCCACCTTCATCTTTCCCTAACTTTACAAATGTTATGCCCAGAGAGATTGCAGATTGATATACCTCTGGTATGCACCATTTATACACCTCTGAAGCTAGGTTTGAACTCAGGTCTTCCTTCTTTCAGGCTCTGTGCTTGTATTCCCCGTGCCACGAGCTGCCTGTAAGTTATGCTGTGGCACAAACATTTGCCATTCTCCATGTATCAAGGTGACACCTCTCTCTCCAAGGGAATGCCCAGATCTTGCCCTCATCATTACTACCCACACCCTTTATGCACACACACACACACACACACACACACACACACACATGAATTGCCATTCAGTACTATTGCTTTAGAGACCAGAGAGTTACAGAGGAAGGTCACTGGCTACTTATCCAAATCCCAGAATTACCTGGCACAGTGGAGAGTTTGGAACTTGGAATCAAAATCCTGGCTCTGCCGCACACTACCCATGTGAATCCCTTGACTGCTCTGGGCCTCAGTTTCCTTTTTTGTAAATGAAAGGGTTGAGCTAGTTGACATATGAGTCCTTCCAGCTATAATCAGGCAACCATTAAACACTTAATAAGCTCCTACTGTAAGCCAAGCTCTAAGCTAAGCTATAAACGTATGATCCTATGATCATTGACGTACTGTTAGGGATCTCATTTTTAATTAGCTATTTTGTTTAGTTAAATATTTCTCAATTGCATATAAACAAAATTTTGACAATTATTTTAAAAAATGTTGAGTTCCAAATTCTCTTATTCCCTCCCTCATTCTCACCCCATCCCCATCCTTGAGAAGGCAAGCACTGTGATATTGATTATATGTGTGAAGTCATGCAAAACCTGTTCCCATATTGGCCATGTTTCAAAAGAAAACAAAACAATAAAGATACAGAACATTTTTTAAAGTATGTTTCAGTCTGCATCAACAGTTCTCTCTCTGGGGATGGGTAGCATTTTTTTATCATGGGTCCTTTGGAATTATCTTGGATCATTGTCTTGATCAGAATAGCTGAGTCTTTCATTGTCATGCTGATAGTATTTCTGTGTACAGTGTTCTCCTGGTTCTGCTCACTTCATTTTTCATCAGTTCATACGTCTTCCCAGGTTTTTCTGAAACCATTTTGCTCCTCATTTCTCACAGCACGATAGTATTCCATCACAATCATATACCACAGCTTGTTCAGTCATTCCCCAATTGATGGACATCCCCTTGATTTCCATTTCTTTGCTACCACAAAAAGAACTGCTATAAATAGTTTTGTACAATTAAGTCCTCTTCCCTTTTGTTTGATCTCTTTGAGATACATATCTACTAGCAATATTGCTGGGTCAAAGGGTATGCACAATTTTATAGCCCTTTGGGCATAGTTCCAAATTGTTCTCCAGAATGGTTGGGTCAGTTCACAACTCCACCAACAGTGCATTAGTGGGACCATCTTTCCCGAAAGGCTCAAGTCCAGGCTGAGACTGGAGTGGTTGGGCAGTGGAGATCAGGACTGTTTTTTAACAAATTAGAAAGCACTGCATTACAAAAAGAGAGTGAACCAGTGCAGCCAAAGAGCCTGATTAACACTGTCTTGCATCTCCCAACTTTGGAGCTCCTAAATTTGGAACCCTGTCCACCACAATGAGCCACCGTATCTACTATTCGGGGAACAGAGCCAAACAAATCAATAATGGAGGCTGTCAGACTCTTGGCAAAGGGACTTGTTTCAGGCCGGCACAATCTCCGGAGGAGGATTCTGTGACCTCAGATATCCCAGAGTGGTTTGGCAGAAGTCCCGAGACATTCCATGTTCCTGCGGTCATCTTGTCTGGACATGCCCTCACTGACCAGGTATGGCTGAATGTCTCCCTAGCATCCATTTCTTTTTTCTCCAGTCGCTGCCCAGTCTGGTTGTGGCCTGTGGGGAGATTATCAATCAGTGTGTTTGGGCAGGAGTCAAAGCAAGGCCGTGAACTCAATGTAATTTAGAATCTCAATTTTACTGGTGGATTAATGGGTTTGGCTTTGTTTTTTACTCTTAAATTTTATAAAAGGGCTTTCTCTAAGCAGAAGGTCAGCCCGAGCTGGTGAAACTGTCCGAACTTGGTTTATCTGTTCTCTGACAGACTATGTTTTGTTTGAAGAATGGGAAAATCTTCCCACTCCTTTCTTACTTTCAAGTGCATACGTGCACACCATTCTACCCAGTAACAGGGGCTGGGGAAAGGGCAAGAGTTTGAGCAGGATTAAAATGCATAGGAGAAATTCAATCCAAAATTTAGAAAAGTAGTCAGGCACTGTGCTAGGTGCCAGTGGTACAAAGAAAAATCTAACAGTTCTCCCTTCAAGGAGATTAGAGTCTAATTCTTTCCATAATATATATGGAAAACTATTCTTGGTTTTAAAAAAAAAATTAGGGGTGGCTGGGGCAGGGGGTGGCAGTGAATAGAGCACCAGCCCGGGAATCAGGAGGACCTGAGTTCAAATATGGCCTCAGACTTACTAGCTGTGTGACCTTGGGCAAGTCACTTAACCCCAATTGCCTTGCCTTCCCCCCTCCAAAAAAAATTTTTTTAAACTCTTCTAGGAATAAGAAAGTGCTCTTTGAAAGTTCCTCTTTCTTGAGGAAGAGCCCAGGGATAATGTTTACTCACTTCTTAAATTCAGCAACACCTTTTTTTGTTTCAGATTGTTCTCTTGTTGCCAAGAGACAAGAGTGAAAGTAAATGTTTGAGGATTCTTTTACAGACATACCTCATCTTGTACAGATATTGCGGGTTCAGTTCCAGACCACTGCAATAAAGTGAGTATCACAAAGTGAATCACATAAATTTTTGGTTTCTCAGTGCGTATAAATGTTACGTTCACACTCTGATATAGTCTATTGAATGTACGATAGTATCATGTCTTTAAAAATGTATAAACCTTAATTAAAGATATTTCATAATGCCAGCCATCATCTGAGCCCCTACCGAGTTGTAATCTTGCTGGTGGGAGGCGAGGGCGCAGTCTCGCCTCAGTGTTGACGGCTGCTGACCCAGCGCGGCGTAGCTGAAAGGCGGGTGGTTGTGGCGGTTTCTTAGAAGACAACAAAGCAGTTTGCTGTATTTATTGACTTCCTTTTGCTTCAACACTTGGGGGCCACTGTAGGGTTATTGATTGACTTAATTTCAGTATTGTTGTATCTCAGAGTAGAGAGGCCCAAAGGGAAGGTGAGAGATGGGGGAACTGCTGGTTGGTGGAGCAGTCAGGACACACAACATTTATGGCTTTGTAAAGTTCAGTCTCAAATGGGTGCTATTCATGTTTCTCCGAAACAGTTACAATAGTAACCTCCAAGATCACTGATCACAGATCACCATAATAGATACAATAATGAAAAAGTCTGAAACATTGTAAAAATTATTAAAATGTGACGCAGAGACAATGTGAACTTCTGTCAGGGAAAAGGGTCCCAGTAGACTTACTCAATGCAGGGTTGCCACAAACCTTTAATTTGTAAGAAAACATAACATCTTTGAAGTGCAGTAAAGCATCGAGCAACAAAATGAGGTATGCCTATAGTAGGTACACTCATTCTTTTTTGGTTTTTTGGTGGAGGAGATGGTGGTTGTGAAATTTCACCAACAATATCGTCCCTCTTGCCCAAAGGTATCGTGTTTTCATTCTTTCTCTCCATTTGACTGGTGCCTTCTCTGTCCCCCACTCCTCATGCAAAACTATTTTCTATCCATATCTAAACACAGCCTTCCTCAGTTCGGGCACTGTGGAACCATGGGAGCCCAGAAAACACTGTAGCCCTGTGCCAGCACCACCTCCCCTTTCTCTTCTCGGTGACACGACCACCATTGATAGAACTCCTCTCACCTCCTTTGTCTGCCGAAGAAAATGGTGACACTGCTTTCCAACCTCTCCCTTGCTGTCTGTGGAGTAAGCACACAACCCATTTTAAAGGTTTTAGTTTTTGTTTGTTTTGTTTTTTGCTAGTGGCTGCAAAGACACATAGAGGTGTTTAAAAGAAGCAAAAAGGGAAAATTGTTTAAAAGACTAGTAGCAACTAGTCTGGTTTTCAGTCAAAAAAATGGAGATGAAATAGGCCTTGTCCTTTCTTGGCTACCACTGTTCACTGACTCATCCTTTCCAAACACTTACCAGACCATCTTTTTTCTTGGCATGGGGTCTTCGTGTGTTTTTCCCAGGGATGCTGTCAGGCTCAAATGAGATAAGGGACTTTGTAGATCTTAGAGTACTCTATAAACGTCAGTTAGGATGGGAATAATGGTGGGCCTACAGTCACCTGCAGACGATAAATTTATTCCCTGAGCCTTCTCCTGAGCCCAGACAACGTTTGTAGGACAGTACAGGGATGTGCTGGTAAATGGTTCTGTGTGTGTGTGTGTGTGTGTGTGTGTGTGTGTGTGTGAAAAGTATGCATACACATTTAAAGTTAAATCTGCATTAATAACACTTTCTTAAGTCTAGACAATCAGCAAAACAATCGATTAAAAGCCTTGATTGATAAACATTGCTGATTTCTCAGCTGTGAATCCTCACACTGAAAACATAATAATCAGCCAGTCACTTAGAGCTGGCACACCCTTGGTTTAATCCCCATCCTTTACAAAGGAGAGGAGAGGCAAAATCGCTCCTTATTCCCTACCTAGCCCAACCCTTCGGTAATATATATGTGACTACAAAGTTTGCTGGCAGTAAATTTGATGCAAGTGTTTCCATCATAGAAGACACTTCAGTCCCTCAGTTTCAGTCTCCCTTCAGCTTGACTTAGTAAAAAAAATGACCAAAGTAATTTTCTCAGAGGTTTGAGAAAATTTCTTCCCATTGTCTTTTGTTCTCAAAGAGGATCAGGGTGATGCCATGACACGCAAGTGAACTGGATTTAAGTGAGGGAGGTTCTGTGCAAAGTCACCAGCCTCGCCTTGTCCTCCAGAGCCATCTGGGTCCAGTGGTCAGACAGAGATCAGGACGCCTGGAGATGGCCCCCATGGTTGTATAACTACAGAGTATGGTGTAAGAGTACTGAATTTTGAAAGGTGGAAACTTGGATTTCTTTTACTTACTACCTGTCTGACCTTGGGCAAATCACATTTTTAAAAATCTCATCTATAAAATAAAGGAGTCAAGCCCAATGGCCTTCAAAATCTGTTCCATCTCAAAAATTCTTTGAGTCTTCCTTGGAGAGAGGGATGCAGCCATGGAGCAGTTGGGATATCTAGAGTTACTGAGGTAGGAAAGCGTAGTGGCCATAGTGATCAGATAAGCTTCCTTTCCTATGTTGCCTACAGACACTTTAGCTCTCCATGAAGTATCTGGTTACATCCCTATTCCGCTTATTTCTCTTGCCCACCTTGCTTCAGTTTTCCCATCAGCATTCTCTGTCTCCATCCCCTTTCTGAAACTGGCTCAATGCAGACATTAATCCTGTTGAAAGCATCTCCTTGTCTCCTGCCTAATTTTGGGCCAAGGTACCTAGATATTTCCAATGGCCCTTTGGACAGAACTCAGGGCTCATCTGAAAGAGCTCCATAAGGTCTGCAAATCCGAGGTTACGTTGTCCTCTAGGACTACTGCCTGGCCAAAGCACCAGCGTTCAGGCTATAAGATTGAAGTCAGCAGGAAAAACCCACCTTTTCTCCACTCATGTATCCTCATGTTCTTGTAGGGTTCTTCCTTAAGGGACAGACAGACCATTTCCAGGCAAGAAAGAAAGATAAATTCCAACATGGAAAAGGACTGAATGTTTTTATACCTGTAGACTTACTATGTAGTGAGTTCCCCGTCATTTAGAAGTGTTCAGGCAAAGGGCAGATAAGCACTTGTCAGGGCTGTGATTGAAGTGAGTTCTTTAAATGGTTAGAGGCTTAGATTAACCTCTTTTTAAAAAATTCTAATTGTTATTGATGTCTTTTTTCAAAATCACCTTCATTTCTGAAAATATACCTCTTACCCCATGCCCTACCAGTGAGCCATCCCCTTGAAACAAAGGATAAAAAAAGAAAGGTCAGAAAATACATCAGCCAATTAGTATGCTCTGCCCTCATCAAAGAAAATAAGGGATGCATTTTTTTCCATCTCTTTTTTAGGGCCAAACTTGGTCATCATAATTAATATAGCATCCAGTTTTGGATTTTTTCTCTCCATTTACATGGTAATCATTGTATATATTTTTTCCCAGGTTCTGCTCACTTCACTATGGATCCCTTCATGTAAATTCTCCCAAGCTTATCTAGTCATCATATTCATAGCTTCTCATGCTGCTACCTGGGGAAGAAAATGGCAAACCACTTCAATATCTTTGCCAAGAAACCTCCAAATGGTGTTATTGAGAGTTGGGACAAGACTGAAAAAGGATTTAGCGTGCTTAACACTTAGCTTGAATAATAAGATCTCAGACGTGTAGGTAAAGAGCTTACGATAAGCCTGGGTACTCACTTTGATTGTGAGCAGCTAATGAAGTGAATGAGGTTGCTCTCATCCAAGGGCTGATCTCCCCTCCAGTTCTGGGCCAGGACCCTGCTTCTCTCCCTGGGGGCCTTCCTACTAGAGCAGGTGGTCAAACAGAACAGGCCAGGGTGGCAGATCCTAGGTTTATGCTGCTATGAATATTTTGGGGTAGATGAGACCTGACTTTGGCCTCCTTGGGGTATATGTCTAGCAGTGGGACTTCTGCAACAAAATAAATGGGCATTTTAATCACCAATTAATCCAAATTGCTTTCCACAATGATTAGATCAATTCAGAACTCTACTCCTTTAATATTGATTATTTCCAGTTTTTGTCAGCATTGACAATTGCACAGTGCAAGTAAAACCTCAAAAGTTTTGGGGGAATTAAACCAAGATCCCTCCAAATTCTAAGTTTCTAGGAGGAAAATAGAATGAATAAATGATGTTGACTGAATGCCTTTTTTTCCTTTTTTTAGGAGAAAGCAGAGTCTCTTGCTTCTCAGTAACAAAAATGAGAATGTAGTTTCTATGGTTTCTTTCATGGTTTCAGTACCGGAGAGAGACAGCTCCCATTGGAAGTCAGCTTGCTGACTGCTATATTCAGGCGTAGAAATGAAAGGGAAAGATCAGCATACTGAACCCCACTTCCTTGGGCCTTTTGTCATCCTCCTGATGGAGAAACTTCTCTGCCTCATCTGTAAAATGAATAGTTGAACTTGGTGAGCTCCAATGTCCCTTCAAAACCAGGAATCTGGGATCTGCTGACCTGCTTGCTCAGTCTGACCACCTGTTCTGGTAGGAAGGCCCCCAATAGAGAATCAGGGTCCTGGCGCAGTAATGGAGGGGAGATCAGCTCTGGAACAGAAAGGATCCTCATTCACCTTATTAGCTCCTCAGAATCAAAGTGAATACCAAGACTTATGGTAATCTCTTTTCTACTCTTCAAGCCAAGTATTAAATGTGCTAAATCTTTTTTCAGTTTTGTCCAACTCTCCATGACCCCATTTGGGGTTTTCTTGGCATTTGCCATTTCCTTCTATAGCTTATTTTATAGATTGGGGTAACTGAGGCAAACAGGGTTAAGTGACTTGCCCAGAGTCACACAGCTAGGGAGTTTCTGAAGCTGAATTTGAATTCAGGAAGATGAGTCTTCTTGACTCCAGGCCCAGCACTCTGTCCACTGTGCCACCTAGCTGTCCATGTTCAAGCTAAAGTCTGACCTAACAGATAGTCCCCTCAACAAAATTAGGAAACAGACTTGGGGTTTTTTGTGTCTCTTCCAACCCTCCCCCCACCCCCATGCAAGTGAATCAGCTTATCCAACCCCAGGATCAAACAGATGAGACCCTGCAAGTATGGCTTGGAAATAGAATGGGAGGGGGTGAGGGGAGAGGAATAAAGGCAGAAAGGTTTTAGATTCCCATGTTTGCCATAAAGGATTTGCATCAGGACTAAAGCAGAGTATCACGACTAAGAACATTTGATTATTGGGCCAAAAATGGAGACATTAAGGCAATTTAGCATTTTTTGAAAGCTGGCAGAGCTCAGGCTGATTGGATGTCAAATCAATAATGGGTCGCAGCCCCATAAAAAGTCCCTTGGGGTTCTTTGGGCTGATGGATGACAAAATAAAATTTTAAAACTTTAAAATAAATAAATTAGCTGCCCCATTACCTCCAATGTAACCCTCTCTGGCAAGAGAAAATGTTGGAAACTCAAATGGGATAACATGGCACTCAGCTGCTGAATAACATGGAGCCCAAGGCCCCCTCCTGGCTAGTGGCCAGCTGGTTACATTATGGATGTTGACGGGCACTTGGGCTTTTTGGTGTTGTTGAAGATCTGAGTCAGTTACTGAAGCAAGAACTGTCCTTAAAACCTGACCGTGCTTAGCTTGAAGAAAAGTAAAAATAAAGGTGGGACATCTATGTAGAACAATGTGCATACTGTAAGAATCCACTGGTGTTAATTCTGCTGAACTGCCACTTATTTCTCTCTTTTTTTAATTCTCCTCTTGGCCCTGGCTCTGACTTTCTGGACTTCAAAACCATGCCTTCAAAATCACGCTGGTTCGTCCTGGTACTTTCCTTAGCACCTGGAGCCTCCTTGTCCTCAAAGAGCCTACCAGGTCTACTGCTTGTCCACACTGGAACATCCTTCCTCAGAGGTTGCCCCCCTCTCCCATTGGTGAGTTCCTCCTGGCAAGTTTCACCATTGTGGGGAAGGGCCTTGACTAGCCTGTCTTTTCCCAGCCCTTTTCATGACTTTCTAAATTTCAAAACCATGCCCCACAGTCCCCACCATCCCCACACTCACACACACACACACACACACACACACTCTTCAGCTCCCTTATGTATGTCAGAATATAAGCTTCTCGATGGCAGGGGATGTCTTTTTTATCTTTTGAAAATATTTTTATCTATTTTTAGTTTTCAACATTCACTTTTGTAAGATTTTGACTTCTAAATTACTCCCTCTCCTCCCTCTTCCTCAGTATGGCTTGCAGTCTGATGTAGGCTATACATGTACAGTCATATTAGACATTTCCATATTAGTCATGTTGCGAAAGTAGAATCAGAACAAAAGGGAAAAATCATTAAAAAAAAGGGGGGGAAGAGAGAAAATAGTATGCTTCAATCGTCATTCAGACTCCATAGTTCTTTCTCTGGATCTGGGTAGCATTTTCCATCACGACTCCCTTGGAATTGTCTTAGATCATTGTATTGTTGAGAAGAGCTGAGTCTATCAAAGTTGATCATTGCACAATGTTGCTGTGTACAATGTTCTCTTGGTTCTGCTCACTTCACTCAGCATCAGTTCATTCAAGTCTTTCCAGGTTTTTCTAATATCTGCCTGCTCATCATTTCTTATAGAACAATAATATTCCATTGTACACATACTATGACTTGTTTAGCCATTCCCCAATTGATGGACATCCCCTCAATTTCCGATTCTTGGCCACCACAAAACGAGCTGCTATAAACATCTTTGTACACATGGGTCCTTTTCCCTTTTTTATGATCTCTTTGGGATACAAACTTAGTGGTGATATTACTGGATCAAAGGGAATTCATAGTTTTATAGCCCTTCTGGCATAGTTCTAAATTGCTCTCCAGAATGATTCACAATACCACCAACAATGTATTAGTGCTCCAATTTTCCCACCTCTTTTCCGACATTTGTCATTTTCCTTTTTTGTCATTGTAATGCCATGCACCAGCAGATTCCCAAAGGAATGCTACTGTGAACAGCTTTTAGAGTTAAGATTACAAAATATAGTGAACACTCTGTTTATTCCATTACAAATCAAGAGAAACATTCAAAACATTATAATATTCACAACATTAC
>CM053587.1:6913230-6924343 GCA_028646515.1 Pseudochirops corinnae
ATACACATATACATATACACACACATATATATTCCCTTCAACTGTCCTCATACTGAGAAAAGTCTCATGAGTTACAATTATCATTTTTCCATGTAGGAATATAAATAGTTCAACTTTAATACATTCTTTATGATTTCTTTTCCCTACTTACTTTCTCATGCTTCTCTTGCTTCTTGTATTTGAAAGTCAAATTTAATGTTCAGTTCTGTTTTTTTTTTATCAAGAATGCTTGAAAGTCCTCTATTTCATTGAATGACCACATTTTCCCCTGAAGCATTATACTCAGTTTTGCTGGGTAGGTGATTCTTGGTGTTAATCCTAGCTCCTTTCACCTTTGGAATATTGTATTCCAAGCCCTTTGATCCCTTAATGTAAAAGCTGCTAGATCTTGTGTTATCCTGATTGTGTTTCCATAATACTCACATTCTTTCTTCCTGGCTGCTTAAAATATTTTCTCCTTAATCTGGGAACTCTAGAATTTGGCTACGATATTCCTAGGAGTTTTCTTTTTGAGATCTTTCTCAAGAGGCGATCAGTGAATTGTTTCAATTTCTATTTTGCCCTCTGGTTCTAGAATATTGGGTCAATTTTCCTTGAGAATTTCTTGAAGGGTAATTTCTAGTCTCTTTTTTTGATCATGGCTTTTGGGCAGTTCAATAATTTTAAAATTATCTCTCCTGGATCTATTTTCTAGGTCAGTACTTTTTCCAATGAGATATTTCACATTGCCTTCTATTTTTTCATTTGTTTGGATCCATTTAATAATATCTCAATTTCTCATAAAGTTATTTGCTTCCATTTACTCCACTCTAATTCTGAAGGAATTATTCTCCTCAGTGAGCTTTTGAGATTCTTTTTCCATCTGGCAAATTCAACTTTTTAAGGCATTCTTCTCCTCATTGGCTTTTTTGGGCCTCTTTTGCCATTTGAATTCATCTATTTTTTAAGATGTTATTTTCTTCAGTCAGGTTGTTGACTCTCTTTTCATGATTTTCTTGCATCATTCTCATTTCTCTTCCCAATTTTTCCTCCACTTCTCTAACTTGATTTTCAAAATCCTTCTTGAATGCCTCTATGGCCTGCGACCAGTTCTTATTTTTCTTGGTAGCTTTTGATGCAGGAGTTTTGACTTTACTGTCTTCCTCTTGTTCTATGTTCTGATTCTCTTTGTCCCCAAAAAAGGATTCTATAGTCTAATTGCATTTCCTCTGTTTGCTCATCTTGCCAGCCAATTACTTGACTTTTGAGCTCTTTGCCACAGTAGAACTCTTCGTCCAGAGTGGAGAGAGCAGTGTCCCAAATTGCTGGGGTTTTTGCAGTTGTCAGAGCTGTTGTCAGAGCTATGAGGAGGGTGCCCTCTCTACAGCCACCACAAGCTCTGGCACACTGGTGTTCCTCACCCCAGGACCACCACCCAAGACTGAGATCCAGATCAAAGCAGGTCAAAGCAAGAGCAATTACCCTCTAAATCAGCAGTTCTCAACCCGTGGGTTGAGATCCCTTTGGGGATCGAACAACCCTTTCACAGGGGTCACCTAAGACCATTGGAAAACACATATTTCCGATGGTCTTAGGAATTGAGACACCACTCCTCTATCTGTCTCCAGGTGGGTCCACCCACATGCAGATACTCCCACATACGAGTATTAAAGGCTTGCAGGATTAGGAAGGTTGAGAACCACTGCTCTAAATGGTCACTTGATCCCCCTATAATCTGCAGGTCAGGAGCTCTGGAGGCAGCTATGTGTCAGCAGCTGCAGCTGCCATGCCACATCACAGCCACCTCTTGCCCTGGGTGCAGGGGACAGACCGTGCTCTACTCTCACCCAGTTTTGACAGAGTTCCCATACTGACCTTTTACTTTCTCTTTGGCATTTATGGGTTGAGAAGCCTGGAAACCACCACAGCTGCTGGTGATTCACTCTCCTGAAGTCTGCTTTGGTGGGTGCTGGTCAGGTTGCCCCAGATCTGGGCCCACGTGGCTCATATGGGACTGTATTCAGCTTCCAGCATGCTGCAATAGACCCTTCCTGTTGGCTTGCCAAGCTGCCTTCAGTGGGAGATTTATTTCTCTCTGTTATTTTGTGGGTTCTGTAGCTCTAAAATTTGTTTGGAGTCAATTTTTTTTACAGATATTAGAGGTGGTTGGAGCAGGAACTCCAGCAAGTTTCTGCTTTTACTCTGCTATCTTGGCTCTGCCTCCCTAAAAAAAAAATTTTACATTCGTTTTTTAAAATGTTTGCATTTCAAATTCCCTCCCTCCTTTCCCCTCTTCATTGAGAAGGCAAGCAATTTGATAGTTATACCCATGCAGTCATGCAAAACATATTTCTACATTAGTCATGTTGTGAAAGAAATCATAGACAAAAGAACCCAAGAAAAATATTGAAAGTTAGAAAAAAAGTATGCTTCCATCTGCGTTCAGTTCTTTTTCTGAAGGTGGATTAGCTTTCTCTTGTGCCTGATGGCTCAAGCCATGCATTTCTTGAGGGTCCCAAGCTAGGCTCTCTTCTTGGCTCAGCTCCTTATTCTCTGAACTTCTCCCCCTCCTCACCAGTAGCCTCAGCCTAGCTCCTCTTTATGGATTATCTTCCCCCATTAGAATGTATGTTCCTTGAAGGTGAAGATTGCCTTTTATGGATTGCAATTATATCTTAGTGTTTATTACAGTGTCCAGCTCTTGATAAATATTCTGTCTGGTTATTGGTTACTTATCTACTGTTTTTGGTTAATTACATTGACCAAATATGGCTACGACTTAAAATGGTGCCAATCTCATGGTATGGCTCTCCATGTGGTCCCTTTAGCTTCCCCCTCTCTCTTCAGTGGACCATTATTAGACGTTACCATTCTACCAATACTGAGATAGACAGCATTGTGTTTGTATGGCATAGGAAGGATGCTATGTAAGGCTTCTATTTCTCTAAACCCATAGTTCCAACTCATTCCTTATAATGGCTCAACTCTCTGAGATGAAAGACATCTTTTCCAGGGATTCCTCAGGCTGCAGCCATCTGCACCTCCCGATCCAGGATGTTTTGGAGGCTGCCTTAGGGTGTGTTGGAAGCTTCTAAAGTGCTATACAGACTAATACGAACCAGAATTCTCCTGACTTAGGATGCACCGAAGGGGACTTGACTCTGTTCTCTACAGAAATCTTTCCCTCAGTGTTTTACACATCCTAATGCCCATCAAGGGCAATAATGCAAGAGGCAGCAAAGGGGTGCAGTGGATGGAATGCCGAGCTTTGAGTCAGAAAGATCTGAACTCACATCTGGCCTCACACACTTACTAGCTGTATGACCCTAGGCAAATCACTTAACCCAGTTTGCCTCAGTTTCTTCATCTGTAAAATTGAGATGATAATAGCTCCTCCCTCCCAGGGCTGTTGTGAGGATCAAATGAGGTAATATTTGTAAAAAGCTCAGCGCAGTGCCAGACACAGAATCAGTGCTATAAATGGCTATTTACCTTTGTATCCGCCTTGGCGCCGATACAGTATACTCAACATAGTAAATTTACTTAATAATGGGATTTTTTTCCAATGCACACTATCCCCCCCTCTCCCCTAAGGCATAAACTCATTGATTTTTGAACTTTGTCCTAGCTAGATTTGGAATTCATCTTTCAGGTCTCCTCAACGTGGCTCAAGTGAATATCCTATTTTAAAGTAAGGTCTCAATATTTGTCACAGTCCAGTGAAAGGATTGTGACTCACTTTGATGCTCTCTATCTGTCCATGAAGAGTAAAATGTATAGTACTAATATCAGGAAAACTATAAATGCCAAAGAGAAAGTAAAGCAAAGTAAAAAATAAAGTGAAAGGTCAGCAGGGAACTCTGTCATGCCAAGAGGTTGTTATGAATAACGATAAGCAATTTTCCTATCGAGTCTATCCCAAAGATAGCATCTCTTTCCCATTTTCTAGTATGGAGTTTTAAAATTGATCATCTTTAGACATTGGAAAATTTCACTCTCCAAGGGCTTTTAAAAGCCATGAGATAATAAAGCCCTGCCCTAGGGATGGCTCTGGGGAAAACTCCCTCCCTTCACAGCAGCTTATTCTTCTTCTGCACAGTTTTCATTATTAGGAAGTTTTTCCTTCTGTCCAAACTAAATCTGCTCTGAAACTGTCACTTCTACCTCCCTCAAATTGATTGTGTCCTTTCCTTCTCATTTTACATACCTTATACTTATACCAATATTCTGATTTATGCTGACAGATCAATTAATCCTTCAGTCTACCCCAAGCTTGTGAAGACATCTCTAGGCAGAGTGGGTAGATGGGAACAATTTGTTTCAGTAGCCATGAAGTTGACTCCCATAGGCTATGTGCAGCTCTTAGGACTTGGTCACCCCTTGAAGACAACGAGGTCTCCCAGGCACCGCATCTGAGGCCCCTCCCTCGCTGGTCATCCTGACTTCCATCTTGCCACTAGATTTTGATGAGAGTGAGGCTGATGACTCATGTAACTCTGCCTCACTTAAATCCAATTTATAAGCAAGTCAAGACATCACCCCAAGACATCAAAGGTCATCTTAAAAAACAAAGGGAAAGAATGTAACCCCCTTGGGCACAGGGACTTTTGTTTGTCATCTAGGCAGCTAGATGGTTCCATAATTAGAGTGTTGGATTTGGAGTCAAGAAGACCTGAGTTCAAATCCTGCTTCAGATACTTGCTGTGTGACCCTAGGTGAGTCATTTAAGCTCTCATACTGACTTTCATCACCTGTCACATAGAGATAATAATGACTACCTCCCAGGGTGGTTGAAAGGATCAAATGAGATAGAATTTGGAAAGTGTCTTGCAAACCTTTAAGTAGTTTATAAACACTTGGTTTTATCCCCCAGAGCCTAGCACATTGTTCTGTACAGAGCGGTCACCTCCACATTTTAGACGCCTCAGAGCTCCTTCAAGGCCCATTTAAGTCACTGCCCCCTATTCAAGGATGAGCCTGATCTTCCCAATTGCTAGAACCATCCCTCCTCCAACTTATCTCTGTGCTTGTTTCTCCCAAGCTGAAGGGGCAGGGACTGGTGTCTTTGTATTCTGAGTATCTAGAATAGGTCCAAGCATGTAGCAGATACTTAACGAATGCTTGCTTAATTGAATTGAATAGGACTTTAGATTTAGAGTTGGAAGGAACCTTAGAGGCTGTCTAAGCCGACTCCCCCATTTTACAGATGATGTAGAGAGGTTTAGTGATGTTGGGCCTGGAGTAAAGAAAACCTGAATTCAAATTTGACCTCAGACACTGACTGACTATGTGACCTCATTACAAACTGATTACGGGCCAAGCCCTGTGCCAAGCACTGGGGAAACAAAGAGAAGCCAAAAGAAAGACAGTCCTTCAAGGAGCTAAGAAGGGAAGGGAGACCTGGGGAGTCAGAAGCACCACTGGGAGAGGAATGGAGCATGGCTGGCTCGAGTCTGTCTCCAGACAGTGGGTGGATATGTAATTTTCCACTTGTGAATCACTGATAAACATAGTCATGGCTAGGGAAAGGGGAAACTACGGTGTAGGTAACCTAATGGATACCTGGTGTCTGTCCTCAATATAGGAGCCACATTTCAGTTACACTGGTTTGCCTTTAACCCTTTCTCAGGCTTGCAGTGAGCAGCAGCCTGGTACCTGGAGGGTGCTTACCTCTGTAGCATCTATGACTGAAGTTAGGTTTTAAGGAGGTATTTCCACCTCGACTCCCTGATGTGATCCGAGGCCAAAGTACACAAAATCAGAGAGGGCTTAGTGTACAAACTAAATTAAAACCAGATGCAAGACACTCTAGGGAGTTTCTCAAATCAGATTTGAAGCAAAACTTTTAAAGTTATAATTACTGGGAATAATCTAAAACCTTCCCACTCATTTCTTTCTGTAAAGGAGTTTCTTTAACCCCTGGTTAAAGTGACTTAACCTAACCACAACAGCGGTGGTAGAGCAGGAAGATCACCACCCAGCATCCTGCCTCTGACCCTAACTACCTGTGGGTACTTGGGCAAAGCCAATTAGGCTCCCTGGGCAGCAGTTTTCTCAGCTGTAAAAGGAGAAGACAGAAGTAGACAGTGCCCAAGGTCTCTTCTGGGTCTCTGATCCTATCATGTAATGTTTTCTTCCAAGACTTCAAAGTACCCTTTAGCCTAATTCTCATTCTCAAGATGCTCTTCAGTAGGTGAGGAGCAGAAACGATGGTTTCATAGAAAAGGAGACAGAGAGGTAACGTGCCTGAGGCAGTATAAGGAAAAGAGACAGAGATGGAAAATAGATCTTGTATCTTTTTTTTTTGAAGTAGGGCACTGCTCCCTTAGCTTCACCTCATCCTTCAAAAAGGCAAGATTACTTAGTATGAATAGTATACTGTACTATTTAGCTCCCCCACCTGTCTCTTTTTTTCATCTGTCTTCTGGCATCTCAACCAAATACTCCCCACCAAGGGTTAATGAAAACTCCATGTTTCCCATCCCTGGAGTGCAGGCTTCCCTCCCTCCTTCCCTTTGGTGGTGGGAAGTCGAGTAGTCTAATTCAATTATACAGGCATTTTACCAAGCATTTACCATGGGGATTCAAAGGGAAAAAAAGAAAGGGCCCCTGCCCTCAAGGAGCTTACATTCTAGTGAGGAGATATAATATACACACAAATTATAAGGCTAACTGAAGAGGGAGAGATGAGCAGAAGAGAGTATCCTATGCCAATAAGCATTTGTTATGGACGAGGCCCTGTGTTAAGCCCTCAGAATACAAAAACAAGCCAAAAAGAAGAACGTCCCAGTCCTTGCCCCTAATGGGGGAAGACAACACGTAAAAGGGGGTTGAGGAGAGGGGAGGGAGAGAAAGAGAAGGTCTGATGGGATCTGGAGAGTCTGAAGCAGAGCTGGGAGAGGAGTGCAGGGGCAAGCATGGCTGCCTTGGGCACCTTCCCAAAATGAAGGCTCCAGGAGGAACTCGGCAATCCAAGGAAGAGACAAAAATGGCAGAGGGATCTTTCAGTCTTTCAGGGTGAGACACATTCCAGGGTGAAAAAGTTGGGGGGCATGCTAGAGAGGTCCTGAGAGTCAGGAGCAGAGGAGAGGGGGAGGAAGGGGTGCGGAAAAGGCTTCATGGGGGAGCTGAGTTCTGAAGGAAGATGAGGATACTAAGAGGTGGAGAAGAGGAAGGAAAACATTCCAGGGATGGGGCGGGGTGGCTTGGGGGCATGCACAGAGTTCCATGAGAACTGGAATACCTGAAGTTTGGTGAAATAGGGAGTGAGGCATGACTGGTCCAGTCTGGCTACACCAAGTTCATGAAATAAGGTGGGGAAGGTAGATGGAAGCCAGACTGAGAAAGGTCTTCCTGGACCAGTTGAGGAGCCTCTCCCGTGCTGTAGACAATGGAGACCCCCTGCAGATTTTTGAGCCAGATTGCAGGAACGCTGATTTAGAACTGGAAAAGGTCATTTGGTCCAAGCCGCTCATTTTACAGGTGAGGAAACTGAGACTTATAGAAATAAAAAAAAGTCCAGTCCCCCAGGCGGTAAACGGCAGAGGTGGTGTTTGAACTGACGCGCAGTACAGCGCGAACTCTGCTGTGCCGCAGGGCTCCCGAGGGAGCACCAGCGAAGACGACGCCAACCGCAGCCAGCATTTTACGTGTTATATCATTCGTTCTTCCCCACCGCGCTGGTTATAATTATCCCCATTTTACAGATGAGGTAAGAGAGGGCAAGGGATTTGCTCAGGGATGCCCAGCTAATAAAAGCCTGTGGACATTTTTTTTTAAATTCATATATGTATTGATTTAGTTTTAGTTCTCAACATTCCCTTTTGCAAGATTTTCAGTTCTAAGTTTTTCCCCTTCCTCTCCTGACCCTCCCCAAGATGGCATGCAATCTGATATAGGCGATACATGTATGATCATATTAAAGATATTTTGTGGAAAGATTCGAACTTGGGTCTTCCTGACTCCAAGTCCAGTGCTATCCGAGGCACCTCCTAGCTGCTGTAATAATATTACTGGGCAGCTGTGCAGCAGATAGATCAGAGAGAAGGACAGGAAGGGAGGATGGAGATTTTTGTTAGCTGTCCAGTTGTGTCTGACTCTCCATGACCCAATTTGGAGTTTTCTTCTTTTCATTTTTTTTGGAGGCAAGTAGGATTAAGCAACTTTCCCAGGGTCACACAGCTAGTGAGTATCTGAGGTCATATTTGAACTCTGGTCCCCCTGGCTACAGAGACAGCACTCTGTCCACGGTGCCACCTAGCTGCACCCTTTTCTTGGCAGAGAGACTGGAGTGGTTTTCCATTCCTTCACTAGCTCATGTTACAGATGAGGAAACTGAGGCAAACAGGGTGAATCAACTTGCCCAGGGTCACACAGCTAGTAAGTATCTGAGGCTGGATTTAAATTCATGAAGATGAGTCTTCCTGACTCCAAATCCAGTGCTGTATCCACTGTGCCACCTGGAAGACCTATTAGCAGACTATTATGCTGGTCCAGATGAAAGATGATTAGATCTTGAACGAGAGGAGAGGCTCCCAGACTGTAGAGAAAGAAGGAGAGAGGATGAAGCTGTCAGCCTATTTAAAAGCAGGAGCCCCACAGCCCAAGGGGTGTCCCCTAGGGGCTGACTGTCCCCAACCTCTGACTCCAAAAGCTGTCCTGCATACTTTGCTTACAGGAATGCCTACTGGGATTGAAAATATCCCGAATAGGAAGAAAATGAGAAAACAGTTTTCCAGAAAATTCCCAAAGGTGGTGATGCAGCTGGAGCAAGGAAAGAAAACAGGATGTTGGAGTTTATGTGCAGAGAGACATTCGAGGCCCTAGAGGAGGGACTTCTTATGTCTTCACTCAGAAGCAAAGGAAGCATTTAATGTGCTTTACTTGACTCTTCCAGGACCTTGGTTAATCTGAATGAAATATCCTAAAAGGGCAAGGACTAAGGTAGGCCAGAGACCTGTACAGGTTGTTACATTCAATTGGGATATAAGCAATGCTTTATATACTTTTTAATAAAAGTGCATTAATTTAATGCCAGGAAATATAGATGTGGCAGTGTATAGAGTAGGGCTTCTTAAATTTCTTCCACTTGAGATCCCTTTGGGCATTTCCACATCTTTCATTGGCGTTTCGTGGCCTGTGTTCAAAACCAAGGCTGCAGTGAAGTTGCTCTATTCAACACGGGCCAAGTGCTGCCAGGAACACCTTGGATGCATTAGGCATTTGATTTTGAATTAATTTTTGATGGTTGTGTGTTCAGAAACCTTTTACTGTTGCCAGAGTTTTTGGGGACCCCCACATGAGGTCTGGACCCGCAGTTTAAGAAGAGCCTAGAAGACTGGGGTTGAAGTCCCCACCTCTGATTCAGGCAGACAAGCAACAAGCACTCATTAGAAACTGACTGTGGGCCAAGTCCTGTGCCAAGCACTGGGGATACAAAGAGAAGCTGAAAGAAAGACAAGAAGCTAACATTCTAACAGAGAACTGGAAAAGAAGGGAAGGGAGACCTAGGGAGTCAGAAGCACCACTGGGAGAGGAATGGAGCATGGCTGGCTCGAGTCTGTCTCCAAACAGGAGTCCACAGACTGTTGTTCAGTCACGTCCAATTCTTTGTGACCCCATTTGGCTTTTTCTTGGCAAAGACATTGGTATGGTTTTCTATTTTCTTCTCTAGCTCATTTTACAAACTGAAGCAAACAGGGTTAAATGACTTGCCCAGGGTCACATAGCTAGGAAGTGTCTGAGGCCAGATTTGAAATCAGGTCCAGCTAACTCCAGGCCTGGTGCTCTATCCACCATGCTGCTTAATGATAAGACAGTCTGCAGTTATGGAAGAAGGGAAAGATAATATTTGAGAAATGCTTTTCCCTCTCCTTCCATCTCTCCAAAGATACCAGCGATCTCTGAAATACTACATCTAATGATATTTTCTATATTCTCACTGTTCTTGACCTCTCTGCGCTCCCTGACACTGTGAATCACCTTTTCTTTCACAGTCTCTTTTTTATAAATTTTCCTAGATGCTGCTTTCTCTTGGTTCTTCTCCTTCCCATCAGAATGTTCCTCATTCTCTTCTGCTGCATCTTCATCTAAGTCATATCCACTATCCCTAGGTGTTCCTCAAGAATGGGTCCTGGTCCATTTCTTCCTCTATACCATTTTGGTCAGTGATCTCCTCAGTTCCTATACATTCAATTATCACTCTTTGCTGCCCTCCTAATAGCTCCGGCAATCATGAAAACCCCAGAGATTTGGGACATAGCTCTCTCCATTCTGGAAGCAGAGTTCTTCCATGGCAAAGAGCTCAAAAGACAAGTAACTGGCTGCAAGATGAGCAAGCACAGGAAGCACAAACAGACCTTAGAATCCTTTTTTGAGGACAAAAAGGATCAAGGCATGGAGTGGGAGGAAGACAATGAAGTCAGAACTCCTGTATCAAAAGCCTCCAAGAAAAATATGAATTGATTACAGGCCATAGAGGTGCTCAAGAAGGATTTTGAAAATCAAGTAAGAGAAGTGGAGGAAAACTTGGGAAGAGAAATGAGAATGACGCAAGAAAATCATGAAAAGCAAGTCAACAGCCTGCTAAAGGAGACCCAAAAATACTGAAGAAAATAATACCTTAAAAAATAGACTAACCCAATTGGCAAAAGATGCCCAAAAAGCCAATGAGGAGAAGAAGTCTTTAAAAAGCTGAATTGCCCAGATGGAAAAGAAATTTCAAAAAGTCACTGAAAAGAGTAACTCTTTCAAAATTAGATTGGAGCAACTGGAAGCTAATGACTTTATGAGAAAGCAAGATACTATAAAACAGATCCAAACAAATGAAAAAATAGAAGGCAATGTGAAATATCTCATTGGAAAAACCATTTACCTGGAAAATAGATCTAGGAGAGATAATTTAAAATTACTGGACTACCTGAAAGCCAGGATCAAGAAAAAGAACCTAGATACCATCTTTCAAGAAATTATCAAGAAAAATTGCCCTGATATTCTAGAACCAGAGGGCAAAATAGAAATGGAAAGAATTCACCGATCATCTCTTGAAAATGATCCCCAAAAGAAAACTCCTACAAATATCATAGCCAAATTCTAGAGTTCCCAGATCAAGGTGAAAATATTACAAGCAGTCAGG
>CM053587.1:6924843-7019245 GCA_028646515.1 Pseudochirops corinnae
GGGGGGAAGGGGATAAGAGGGGAGATGATAGAAGGGAGGGCAGATTGGGGGAGAGGGTATTCAGTAGGCACGTTATCATGGGGTGGGGGTAAGGGAAAGACAGGGAGAAATTTGTAACTCAAAATCTTGTGGAAATGAATGTTGAAAACTAAAAATAAATAAATAATTTGGAAAACATTTATTTTTATATGTAATTAGAAAAAATGAATTCTGAAAAAATATTTTTTAAAAAAGAAAAAGCTATAGGCACAGCTATTTCCAGGATGACAGGACAGGAGGAGAGGTGAAGAAATCTGGATAGAGTAGAATCTCTGATAAACAGGTCTAGCACTGTTCAGTTAGGGGAGAAAAAGATATAATTCACACTAAAAGAACTGTCACTCTATCTAGTGTCTTTGCTAGATGTCAGAGGTACATACATTTTAAGAGTAAAGAGGATTTAGAGTTAGAAAAAGCTTAGTAATCACCAAGTCCAACCCTCTTACTTCACAGATGAGAAAACTGACCACTTAGAGAGGGGACATGATGCCTACAAGGTTATACAGGTGTTGGGTAGAAGAAATGCTATTTTAATTTAGGTCTTCTCCCTCCAAATCCAAGGATCATCCGTTATGTCACAACACCTCTTCATTGCAGAAATTTACGAATCATCTCTGTTTCCTATCTTCCTGGTGGCTGTGCCACTGCATACTTAATGCAGTTGTAGAACAGCATCTGCAGAGATCCACAAAATGACCACGGTGTCTAGCCTAGTGCCTTGGACATGGTAGACATGGAAGAGGTAGATAACTGATTTAATTTGAAGCCCAAAAAAAGAAAAATTGAGAGAAAACTGAAAATTGTCTGAAGCTCTTCAGCAAAGTATCTGCTGTCCTCCATCACTTCTGCCCGCTCCCAATTGGGGTTAAGTGACTTGCCCAGGGTCACACAGCTAACAAGTGTCTGAGGCCAAATTTGGAATCAGTTCTTCCTCACTCCAGGGCCAATACTCTATTCACTGTTAGAATAAATAATTGAGATAGTGAAGAAATTTAGCTCAAACATAAGGAAGGCCTTCTGGACTGGAGTAGCGAGATCTTAGAATGAGTCACTGAGGAAGTTAGAGAACCTTAGGGACCTGGCACCTGACATTACTGATGGTTAGAGTATGACTACTCCCTGCCTTGGATGGTTTTAGGTTGTACCTAGAACATGCAGATGACCCAGAAAGCGTTTTGAGGCCTCTTCCTGCTTCTTGGTTCTCTACTGTCCTATCACCTTTCAAGGCCCTGGGGGACGTAGAGCAGCACAGCCACATGGCACCAGTCTGAAATCATGGCCAGGCCAGGTCCAGCCAGGCCCGGCCAGTCTAGCAGGCCCTAAGCTGCTTAAAAGCAGGGACCTCATTCACTGCTCTCTTTCCTGAAGAGTTTTACACTTACTAGGTACTTGATATGTTCACTGAAATTAATTGAATTCAATAAACAAATCAATAAGTATTTATTAAGTGCTGTGCGCTAGGCACCATACTAAGTGGTGGGGATACAAAGAGAGTCAAGACAGTGCCTGCCCTCAGGGGGCTTCCAGTCCAACGCGAGGAACAACAGGTAGACAAATACATATAAAGGGAGCTACATAGAGGCTAAACAGGAAATAATTAACAGGGAGGAGACCCTGGAATCAAGGGGGCTTGGGGGAGGCTTCCTGTAGAAGGTGGGATTTCAAGGAATCCAGGGCGGTTGCTAGTCAGAGTGGAGGAGGGAGAGTGGCCCAGGCCTGGGGGACAACCAGAGGCAACGCTGTCATCTTGTGAGGGCAACGGTCAAGCAGAAGAACAGTCTTTAGACCTTCTTGGCTAGCGATTTGACGCTGAAGCCAAAGGAAATGCCCATTGGATGATGGCAGAGGCTTATGCAGCTCTCTTCCCTCCCAACCTTCTCCTGGGGCAGCAGGGTCAAGAACAGGAATGTTTCTTGGGCTGTCTGAGTTCCCAAAAGGGGAACAGAGCAGAGACTTCAAGCCAGTGGTGGATGACTGTGAGCAGCAACACCTCTCACTTCCTTCAGGGCCCAGCCCACCTGTGCCCCCTCCAGGAGGCCCTCCGTGATTCCTTCCTTCACAAAGCTGGCACGTACATCATATGCAGTTCGTGTTTGTCTGTCATCATAGGCATCGTCTCCCTCCTCACTAGAATCCCTGAGATCAGGGACTGGATTTGTGTGTGTGACTCAAAGCACCTGGCAGTGCTTGGAACATAGCAGTTACTGACTAAACGCTGAATGAATGAATGAAAAAAGGGAAAGAACCAAGAGTTCCTAAGGAACAGGTGGCAATAGAGAGGAAAGGCTGAAGGGAACCTACCCTTTGCAATGATGGCTAGTAAAGGACTTTCTCAACCCTCCAGCACTGAACTTATCCCTCACCTGCACGTCATGATGAGAATCAAAGCTAGTTCTTACATAGTGCCTACGTGCCAGGCACTGTGCAATATTATGTCATGTAATTCTCACAACAGTCCTGAGAAGTGGGCGCTATTGTTACCCCCCCATTTTATAGTGAAGGGAAGGAAGGCAAACAAGTCGAGTGACTTGCCCAAGGTCTCACAGCTAAGTGAGTGTCTGAGGGTGCACTTGGACTCAAGTCTTCCTGACTCCTCGCCCAGCACTCTACCTTCTACACCACCTGCCTGCCCTGCCTTGTAGATTCTCTTTTGTTCTTCCCAAGTTGCTGGGAGAATTATATGTAGTATCAAATGCCATCTAGTCTGAAGAAATTTCAGGTTGTCTCAAAAATATTTTGGACGTAGGTATAATAGTGTTAAAAGTCTGCACTAGCTCACATGAGCAGCAAGATGTGGCATAATTAATATCTGCAAACCTGTTCAACCCCAAACCTCAAAAGAAAGGAATGAGGCTCCAGGTTGAGCAATTACAGTGGCCAAATCTTTTCTTCTTAAGGTATGCAAAGAACTTGTTTTTTAAAATGAAAGTTGTTCTTGTGAACTTAACCATCAGCAAACATTAATATTTCAGAATAAAAGGAGCAAGAACGAGGTTCGCATGAGAAGCTGTGAATTTTTGATATATTTTTAAAGGAAGCGTGTACGTGTATTAAGTATAACAAGGTTGGAATAACATTGCTCCATTTGCGTTCCCCTTTGCACTTTTCTTCTGCGTATTTAAAAAGAAACATTTTACTGCTGCCTTTTCCCTTTTTCTCTCCTATCACACTATTCATTGACCTAAGGACCACTTCCTCTGCCAGCAGAAATGATCCATTGTGGCAAATACGTACATGCCAGCCAAAGCGTGGCTGTCTTCAAGGATTAGCTCAAGTCCCAGCCCCTTTGAGAAGCCTTTTCTGACTCCCTCAATTATCACAGGCTGCCTTGCCACCATCAATGTGTATTTATTTGGTACACACCCTGTATTTACCTATCTGTGAACATACTATACCCCTTGGGTAAGTATAAGCTCACTGAAGGCAGTGGCTGTGATGTGTTTTAGCTTTATACACAGGTGTGAGGAACCTGCAACCTTGAGGCCACGTATGGCTCTCTAGGTCCTCAAGTTCGTCCCTTTGACTGAATCCAAACTTCACAGATCAAATCCCACTCCTTGGCAACAGCTTGGATACAGGGGTGAGAGACAGGGAGGAGTCAAGGATGATACCTAGATCGTGAACCTGAGGTATTGGGAGGATACCTCAACAGTAAGAGGGAAAGTTGGAGGGGAAGGATTTTAGGGGAAAGATGAGTTCTGATTTGGATGTAGCGAGTTTAAGGCGTCTACAGAACATCCAGTTTGAGATGTCTGACTAAGGCAGCTGAAGATTTGAGATTGGGGGTCAGCGAGATTTTGGGGCAGGATAGGCAGATTTGAGAACTGTCAGCCTGGAGAGGCTAACTGAATCCACTGGGGGTCCAGTTCTCTAGGGTGAATCAAAGTAAGACTGGAGGGAAGTGGAGACGTGGTAGTGGTATTGTCAATGATAAGAGTCAGGAAGGATCTGTCTTCCCGTGTTATAGTGCCTATAAATTAAATCTAAAAGTCAGGATTTCTTAAGGGAATATTACCAATCCTGAATTCTGAGAAAATTTTCTAAACTAGCTAATTCCTTGACAAAGTAGCAAAGTGTTTTGTGAGTTTCAAAGCTCATACTCTGCTAATTTGTGGTCTGGAAAGTTTTGATTAAATAGAAATTTCTTCATCCAGGTATTTACTTTCAACAGGGTATTAGGGATGAAAAATGATAAAGTTTCTAACCATAAATTTCACCCTTAGAGAAACAAATGAATCTGGGCAAAAGGAAAGCAATCAACTCATTCTCCTCGCTTTGCTGGATAATGGACATTCCCTGCACGGTTGTTGCTGCAAGGCACTCAATTAATCTCTTTCATGTTTCCACAAATGCGTTTGCAGTTTGTAAAAGTAAAAAGCATCTCAGTAGAAGAGAGGTTGAAATGAGTTTGGCTTGGTATCCCCGGATCCTAGCCCAGTGTCTGGCATGCCAAGCCCCCATCTTAACAGGTGAAGAAACTGTCTTGAGGTCACATGGCTGTTCTGTTGGCAGAGCTGAGACTCACCTAGGTCTGTAGGTTAGGCCAGAGCTTACCCCAGGGCTCTTTTGGTTTGCACTAAATGAAACGTGTATCCAAAACCCTTGGGAAATGCCACATGTAGTGGAAATGGTTATATATATATATATATTGTCTATATTATCTATATATGTATATTATCTATATATATGTCACACCATATTGCCTCTCTTAAAAAAAATTCCCCCAAAGACAAAGAAAAGTTTAATGATATCGAATGCATGTTTCCCCAAAACAGCTATGGAGAAAATATCATTTTCTCTCTTGACTTGCTTTCAGTGAATGAAGGTTCTACCTCTTCATGCTTCAACAGATAGTCTTTTTTTCTTTAATTCCTTCAGTTTCCCTAGCAGACACACCTACAGGCCCACTAGTTATGGCAGACGTTCCATGGTACTCAAGATACCATCATGCTTGTTTTCAACAGAGGTAACGGGGATCCCTGAGGAAAAATTGGGCCCTGTTTTAGCTACTGTCCACCCCTTAACAAGTGTCCTCTGAGAAGAACCAGTCATCCACCTGGAAAACTACTGGCGACAAATCCTTGAGTTTTGTGACACTGAATCATTGATTAAATCCTAGAATTTCAGAGCTCTAGGAGACCTCAAGGATGATTCCATCCAAACCCTTCACTTAAAGATGTGGAAGCCCGGAGGTGAAGGGACTTGTACAAGATCCCGATGGTGAGGCTAGGGCTTGAACTCTGTCCAATCAACCAGTCAGTGATATGAAAATGACAACACACACACACACACACAGAACATCTTTTTACCACTTTTGCATTTTATTGTGGAACTGAGTTTGTTTCCTTTACATCAAATGGAAGAGGGAATATTGCACACGAATGTCATAAAAGCACTACATATTACTTTCACTGGAAACTAATTTTCTACATTAGATATGACTGGGTAGAATAGAGTGATGCAGGATTATAAGACATAATACCATACACAGCTGCAGACCGACACAAACACCATTCAGAACAAGAGAGAGGAGTGTGTGAGGTGCTTCTCAGCCCAGTTCAAGACTTTCTTCCCGAGGTCGGCAATAGAGGTGGCAGGGTACAAGGGGTGTCTGGCCACAGCCTCCCTCCCTCGGTGGTGCCGCCCTTCAGGCAGCCCAGTCTTGAACATATATCCTCAGTACCTCTCGTCATCCGGAGAGCCAAACTACTTTAGTACAGAGAAGCTTGTTGTGTTGTGTTGTATTTTGTTTTCCAACTTTTTGTGGGTGCTGCCTTGTCAATTCTCTTTAGCAGAAGTTACAACAAACAGGTTGGTTTTTGTAAGTTATGTTGTTGTGTTTTAAATTTATAGCAGGTGAATAACATAATCGCATTTAAAGAAATGCTCATTCCTAGATCGCTTTTGGTGTGTTATTCAGTTAACAGATCAAAGCTTACAGTTCCTTTCAAATGTAAACAGAACCGCTTTCTGATCTACTAAATTAAAAAAAATACTAAAACTCTCACAATATCATCACTGAGCAAGAACCTCCCAGGGACAGGTGCCTGAAACAGAGGCAAGACAGCAGTTCTAAAGTAGCACAGCAGCTTTGGGGTGCTGTGGGTTTATTGGGCGGGGCATATGGGGTGGGTAAGGGGTTGTAAAACACCATTAAGCAAATGATTAAATCTTAGGGAATGAGTCTCGGAAAGCTCCTAAATGGTGTAAACTATTGGAGACACTTAAAAACATTCATATACACTGTGGGATCTATGTTAAGCAAAAAAAAAAAAATTAAACCCATGGAGATGGTGTTGGAAGGAGTCAATGGATCCAGTCCCACCACAAGACTGAAAAAGCATGCATGGGGAAGAGGGTGCAAGGAAGGAGAGCTGGTTCACATTGGAAATGGAGTGTCATCTCTAATGTTCATTCTCCATCAAATTCTGTCCAGAGTACTACCACCGAGGTCATGATTATGAATGTTGTCATGGGGAATACCGTCAGTTAAAATGAGTGTGCTCTGCACTTGAATATTGAACCTATGCAAGTGGAGGAATCAGTATCAAACCATGCTCCTAGAAATCTGTGCTGATTTATGGAGCTCACCATGAATGTACACAGTACATTGTGATGACTGGTGCTCAAAGAAATGGGTAAGTCTGTAACTAGCAAATTTATTCACACGGGCAGGAAAGGTTTTGGGGCAAGAGGAGCTGTCCCATCATAAACCTTGGTTTGCTCTATAACACTCAGGCTGTTGCCATCATTTAGAATAGAAGTGGATGGAGGAAGCAATTACAACATTTTATAGGAAAAAGCCAGCTGACCAGTGACATTATTTGTTTTCTTTCTTTCTTTCTTTCTTTCTTTCTTTCTTTCTTTCTTTCTCTCTCTCTCTCTCTCTCTCTCTCTCTCTCTCTCAGATTCTATAGCAGCAAAAAAGAAAATACACAAGTGGGAAATGGACTGCTATTTGACCAAAATATATGTTAATTTGCTTAAAAGCAAAACTAACATATGAGCCAAAGCTCCCACGGTAACTAGACCTCCTGCCAAATAAGAACTACTAAGTTCTCAATTGGGCAAGCAGGTGGCAAGTTTGCTCTTCCTCCACTAAAACACACTTTGGAATCTTATCTGCAAAAGACTGTGGCAGAATTCAGATTAATCAATTAAGCACTTTCATTTCATAAGCTGTCCTGTACAATCGATTCTAAGAAAATGATTATGAACTCAGCAAATTTGACTTTCTTCATAATTCATTCCCTTTGTATGTGGGGTTTTTTTGTTCCATAATGATTCTGAGGCTTTTTTAAAAAGGATTTTGAAGAGACAGAGTAATAAATAAAGGCTGTGTGGCTAGAGACATCTAACAAAAAATAGAATATTAATTTCTTTTAAATTAAACATTTGAAAAACTTAATTCACAGCATTAAGTGGACTGCATGAGCCCTCGATGAAAGGGCTCTGAAGCACATTTTTAAACCCTCATAAAAGTTAGTGCAAACATACACCTTATCAAACAAAAATAAACTAACAATGTGAATTCTGAAATAAATAACAAACGGAAAATAAAACGAGGTCATTATTCAGCTACTTAGGGGACCTTAAAGTCTGCAGGAAATGTGAGTTGTGCGGAGCAGCACAATTTCTTTAATAAAAGCATCCTTCTTTTGAGATTTGGGAGCCCCGATAGCTCAGCTGAACCTTAGCTCTATCTTCATCAAGCTTCCCAAACTAATGTGTCAAATGGCTGTGACGGGAGAAATTATCTCCGTGTTCTAGGTTATGATTCTGTAGGAATTGGCAACTTAACTACTCTCAATTTAAAATGTGGTTTGTTTTTTTTTTAAAGAAAAAAATGCCAAAGCAAAAATTTGCTTGGGTTCTTTAAATGTATTTTGGCTCATTCATCTCATTGCTGAAGGTGTTGAAAGAAGTAAAACATCAGATACTCTTGAGTGCCGTACCTGTCCTGTTGGTCCCCACTCTCAAATATCACTAAGACTTAAGTTTAAATGTTGTTGGGGGAGAGGGGCACGTGACACCGGGTATTAGGGAAAGAACCATTATTGTTGGCAGTTTGGGGGCTTTCATCAATACATGACTGCAAAACCAGACTTCATTCTCTTCAAAACCTCCAACAACATTATTGATGGGTTTTTTGTTTGTCTTACAAGACTTTTTAAAAAAAAATAAAATTACCTTCACCTGAAATTTTTTTCTATGTATTTTCCTGTAAACAAAAACTTGTGTTAAAAAGTTCATCTATGAAAAGTTCACACATAGCTAAAAAAAAAAAATTCTTCTGTACACTTGTTCCCATAAGTGCTCTGAAACTAACTGAAAATAAAAACCAATGAAAGACAAAGGAAGGTAAATGCTGTACACTCACTGAGAACCTCTATCAACATACGGCAAGAATGGTTCACTACGTTTCCTACTTCTGGTCACTGACGCCACTTCAGGCTTGATCTTGCTGTAACATAAAAGAAGCTTTCAAAAAGGCTTGTCTGGTTGGGTTGAGGGGCCACAGTGCACTGATGTGGAGCTGGTGGTGTTCCATTGACATACTGGTCACTAATAGCACCAAGCTGTTGGACCAATGAGATCGGCTCCTAATACCACACATGCACACTCACACTCCTTTGACTGGTGTATCTATAATCCTACACAGATGTTTTATAAACTTGCTGTCTCACGTTAAAAAATAAGTGCATCAAGTATCTTTGTACATTCAAGTCACTTTCTAAGGCAAATTGTCTACTGTAGGTATGTACTCCCAACTGCTTTGGTATTTTGCTTGAGTTAATTGGCTGTTGACTTGGGTGTTCACGCATGCAGGTCGAGTGATTCAGAGTGGACTAAGTGGTGGACACTGGGAGCATGCCTTAGACCAACCTATTTGCAAGTTAAAAGAAAAGTTCTGAGAGTTCTGAATGGCGTTCCAACTACTTGGGGGTTCAGCCTAGGATTATTATGCTATGTCAGTATGCAGACTTCAAACTAGAGTACGTAAGATGGGAAGATTCCACGTCCCTTTAGTCACTTCCTTTCCTCATGTGCTTGGTTTTGTGGGTTGGTTGTTTGTTTTCCAGCCAACTTAGTTTAGTAAGTGAAGACCCTTTTTTGAGAACTCAGACTTTGAAATTGAAAATTTGCTTTTCATGTGATAGTCTACGTAAACTGCAGAAGTAAATACACCTATTGCCCGAGACAAGTGCAGACCTAATTTTGTTACTTTCTCCTCCTTACCCTACCCCTCTCTCCTTTTCTCTCTGTGTATCTATCTTACCAGCACTCACCCTTTCATTGTCTCACTGTCTTTCTCTTCTGTTTTCTCTCTCTCTCTCTCTCTCTCTCTCTCTCTCTCTCTCTCTCTCCCTCTGACAAATGCCTCTACCTGGCAGAAGTCAAGTTGGATTTGCTAGTGCATGGTTTCTAAATGTTCAGCGGAGATGAGCCAGGATTTGTAATTTTGTAGTAATTTGAACCCTATTTCGGGAATACTGTTACTTCCCTTTAGCAATCAGCAAAAACTGAAAAATATTAGTGACTTGCATCACCATGACATAGTATAGCATTTGGCAGGTAATAGTTCAGCAGTTGAATTGAATGGGTTAACTTTTTTAGAAAAGGTGGTTTCAAATTGAAGAATTTCTGGAAACAAAGTTTAAAGGTTGTGTTGTGTTCTTTTGTTTTTGTGGGTTTTTTACAATTCAATCTTGCATGCAGGGAAAGATTCATCTTGCATGACCACAGTGCTGCTGCTCGCTAGAACCATGATGTTGAGGTCCTGCTGTTTCTCATGGGTCTCTTGGTACCATTCCCTCATCACTTCGGAGTCATGAGTTGGGATTAAGGTCACCTGAAGGGTGAAAGAAGATGAGTTCAGCAATAAGGAATGAGGGGGAGAACAAAGTAATAGGTTCATCAACAAATAGTCTTCAAGCTCTCAAAAAAAAGCCAAGGGGCTTTGAAGCTCCTCCTTTCCAAGCTGGCAGAGGTACCTCCCTTCTGCCCACAAAAATCAACCATTCATTCATTCAGGGTAGGGGAAGAGGAGGGGAACAAAAGCTAAAAACAAAACATCATTATTTCAAATGCAATACCGATCTCATTGTAATTCTCCATTATGGAGAAAAGGGTTGCTTTGAGGTAGGTCCTTCCATACTGCAACCTTAAAAACAATTCAGTTTATGGAGTTTTGAGAATCACATTTTTGTATACCCACTGGTTAAATCTGGCTAAGACATTAACCACAGACCAAAGGTTCCCTCTATTTTCCTTATGATTCTAATAAATCTAAAGTTCTTGTTCCTTTTCTGGTTATTTGGTACGCAACAAACTCAACAGAACATAAGCCCCCTGAGGGCGGGGACTATGTTATCTTTGTCTTTCTATCCCAGAATAGTAGCTACTTAATAAATGTTTGTTGAATAACTGATTTCTGCTTTGGTCAAGGAAGTCCAGAAGAGTATAGGCCAGGAGTGGGAACCTGAAGCCTTGAGGTCACATGTGGCCTTCTAGGTCCTCAAGCGTGGCCCTTTGACTGAATCCAAACTTCACAGAACAAATCCCCTTAATGAAAGGATTTGTTCTGTAAAACTTGGACTCAGTCAAAAGGCTGCACCCAAGGACTTGGAAGGTCCCATGTGGCCTTGAGGCTGCAGGTTTCCCACCCCTGGTATAGTCCTTTCTCTAGAAGTTCTCCTGAAGCATGCGGAAACATGATTTCAGTCCACATAATACTATCCATGAATTGGAGAAGGACCAGTTTTATAAAGATTTGTGAGTGTGGATATGATATGAGTAGAAAGAAGTAGAACCATCCAAATCCAAAGAAGGAACTATGGAGTCTGAATCCAGATTGCAGCAGACTATTTTCTCTTTTTCTTCTTTCTCATGGTTTTTCCCATTTGGGTTGATTCTTCTTTCACAACATGACTAAGGTGGGAATATGTTTAAAATGATTGTACACATGTAGCCTATATCAGATAGCATGCCATCTTGGGGAGGGGAGAGAGAGGGAAAAATTTGGAACTCAAAATCTTATAAAAGTGAATGTTGAAGACAGGAAGGAAAAGAAAGAGTGAGAGAAAGAGAAAGAGAAAGAAAAGAAAAAGGAAGGAAGGAAGGAAAGAAAAAGGAAGGAAGGAAGGAAGGAAAGAAGGAAGAAAGGAAGGAAGAAAGAACAAAGGAAGGAAGGAAGAAAGGAAGGAAGGAAGGAAAGAACAAAGGAAGGAAGGAAGGAAAGGACAAAGGCAGGAAGGAAGCAAGGAAAGAACAAAGGAAGGAAGGAAGGGAAGGAGGGAGGGAGGAAGGAAAAAAGAAAGGAAGACGGAGGGAGGAAGTAGAACTTTAGGAAAAGTCCTTTCCTAACTTCTTTGGACCAAACCCTGGCTCCACCACTTTGTTTCCATGATGCTGGACCACAGTTCTTAGGGATACATTATCATTTAAGAGTTTCTGTAACTCTCATTCCTATTCCCTCCTCTCGGGGGAATACAGCGTAACAGGATGTGTTTGTAGAGTTACCTGCATGTTGCTTCCCCATTGGGCCTTTCCTTCCAGTAAGGAGTCCAGGACAGCTCTACTGGGCTCTTCCGCTGCAGGGTCATTCCCACTCACCACGTAGTAGGACGACCTCACTCGTTTGAAAAATTCTACATCGACATTTTTGCTGTTGCTGTGGTTGGGAATGTAGACGAGGTCCAGATACACAGGAGGTCCTGGAGGCACAGCCGAGGACTTGGCTGTCTTGGTCAGCCCGGGTCCTGAGTGAGCAAGCACAGAATGGCACACGTCACACCAGTCTGAAATAAGTCTATTCGTCATCATGATCATTCTTCCTTCTTTCCCCACTCCCCACTCCCAAAGGATCCAGAAAGAGGTTAAGAGGTAGAGTGGGGGAGGCAGTCATGGAGTTAGAAGACTAGTGTCTTTCTTTAGATGCCCTTTCTAGTTAATTTGGACGTTTATAACAATCAAAATAACTTATTCACTATCTGCATCCAGAAAAAGAACTAATAAATGGAAGTATATATAGAATAATTTTACACACCCACATATATGTGTCTAGCGGTAGCCATCTCTAGGGCGGGGTGAGGGAGGGAAGAAAAAATAAATTTGCATGATAATTCTGTTGTATATTTGAAAGGAATAGTAAATTGTACATAGCAGATTTACAGTTTCATATGGAATCATCTTTTTTATTGTACTACATTATGGAAATGCCTGTTTTATTCCCTAAATTAAAAAAAGTAGTAAATCTATGACTTGGGCCAGTCACTTCACCTCTTAGTCTCTCCAGCAACTCTCAAAGACGGGGGCTTGCAGGTGAGTTGCTGATCCATATTTGTGAAGGTAATTTCCAAACCAGGTGTTCTCTATAGAAATAAAATCACGGGTCCAGACCCTCCCTCCCACCAGTGACTACCTTCTCCCCCTTCCCTCATAGAACCAATGCTTGCAGTGATACAGAAAAAGCAAAAAGAGTTTGTGTATCATTTCAATACGAGAAATGAGAAAGTGGGATGACTTCTCCATAGACACAGTCCCCTACATGGCAATAGGATGGCTTTAAGCCTTGCATCCAGATGCAAATGAAGGTGCTTAGGTTTTCTCCTTTAGCCCATCCATGAGAGGCAGTTTTTCTTTGTGCAGCCTCATCTCATTGCTGGAGATGAGCCTAGGCTAGGGATGGAGCTGAGATGTCTGGCTACCTTCCCATCTCTGAGTGTGTTTAACATCATATGCCAACATTCATGATAAATGTTAGCCCTGTGTCCCCAGAGCAGTGATCCTTTCAGACAGTGCTGGAAAGTTAAATTGTAACTGGGGGAAACAATGACATGGGCAGGGAAGTTTTTAGGTTCTAGGGGAAAAGGTTTTCTCTAGCCAACGGGGCCATAACCCACTGAGAGAAGTGAGGGGCATCTTTTATCCAGAGCTCACACCTTCAGTCAGAAAGGCCCAAACAATGTCCAAATCCAGACCAATGAAAGGGACCACCCCTGGAAGTGCCACAGCGATGCCTGGTTTGGGGTACTGCCTTGTCTCACTAGCTTGAGAAGCTGGGGCCATGGAAACCATCTTGGCAGAGGTCTTTGGCTGTCTGCTTCTCCAAGGAGTCATGAACTTGCTGCAGCTGAGCACAAGCCAGATAAAAACTACCAAGAGTTCCTAACAGCTTTTCCAGAAATCCCTGCCTAGCAGTTCCCCTAGCCTCAAGACTAATCTCAGGTACTACCTTCTGCAGGTGGCTTTTCTGGGTCTCCTACCCCGTCAGATACTCTATCTGTATCTTGTAGAGTATTACTTATTTACATGTTGTCTCCACCATTAAAATGTGAGTTCCTTGAGGGCAGGGACTATTTTTGCCCTTCTGTTTCTCCAGGTCTTAGCACAGTGTCTGGTGTGTACTAAGCATTTAATAAATGCTTATTAACTGACACAAAAGGAAACAAAAGGCACCTGCTTCAGCAGATTCTAGCCACCTCTCCCCCAGTCAATGGGCAGGCCAAGCTGCTGGGAGATATTGCTCACATGTCCACATGGGGGAGAGAAATATGCATTGAACTGGGTCATTTCAATGGTATCTGAAAAGGCCAGAAAACCAGCTTGGGCATCTTTGGAAACCTGCTTGTGGCTAGAAAGGAAAGCTAACAAAAGTTGGAGGTTAAACTGGGCATTTAACATTCAAGTCAAATCAGTTAAAATGTGTGTCAAGCACACTTTGGTAAGGATAAATCACACGTGTGCACACATGGGTATACACAATTAACATCTAAACAGAGAAATGTTTCAAGCAGTTGAAATCTTAATAGGGCTGGCCCTGGCACATTTTAAAGCACTTAACTGTATTCTGTATTTTTCAACTTTATGAAAACCGTGCAGTTTGCCCTGAAGGATTCCTGTATTCTCTATGGCAGCAGTTCTCAACCTGTGGGTCGAGACCCCTTTGGAGGTCAAACGACCCCTTCACAGGGGTCACCTAAGACCATTGTAAAACACATATTTCCGATAGTCTTAGGAACCAAGACACTGCTCCTCTATCCGTCTCCAGGAGGGTCCGCCCACATGCAGATACGCCCACATACAAGTATTAAAGAGTCGGGGCATTAGGAAGGTTGAAAAGTACTGCTCTATGGGATTCACAAAGACCGTGTTCTTCAAAAGTGGAAAAGTAAAAAACACCAAGGAATTCATTAAGCCAGTCAATCCTGTTTAAAACTCAATGGTAGCTGTATGACTGAAATAGTCCCTTAGTCCTGAACAGCCACAGTCAAAAAACTTTCTTCACAAGCCCTGTCTACCTTTAATACAATGGGGACTGGCTACCCCATGACTTATCTTCCCATATGTAGACATGTTTGCAAGGAATTACCTTGTTGCGTAATTAGTAAAGTCCAGCAACCCTAACTAGATAGACGTCCTATCCAATGACAATGGAGAAAATGGACAGGACTGGGGGCATTTTCTAATGCAAGGAATGCCAAAATTCTTCTTTTTCAGAAATAAGTCTATTAAATGAGTGGAAAAGCACCTTCCTACAGAATGGGTTCAATCACATCAAGAGTTTCTATTTCAAACTTGACCTCTAAATTATCCTTTTAAACGACTCTAAGGATATTGTTAAACTAGTAACATGAATGTTACTGTAGTAAATTAAGTATTTTCAAAAACATACTTAGTAGTATTTTGTTTTTATGTCTTAATTCACTTGCCACTGTTTCTCAGGCTGAGGGGTTAATTTGGTGAGTATTAATTCTGCACGGTCTTTCAGAGGACTGAATTATGTTTAAATACGGAGGACTTCAGTTTGACTCTACATGAACATATATGTCTCACTGGGATCAAGGACTATTCTGATTTGGACTGAGCCTAGAAGCTGATTCTTCATGTTTAAAAAAGAATTATGCGTAGCATAGGACTTTCCTTTATTTAAGAGGGGCCTAAACTTTAGAATCTCAAGAGTTGGCCAGATTTTTACCAATAAATATAGGACATGCTATTTGTGAAGTATTTTGCATATACATTTCTGTTAATCTGCATTCATTTGTATGTAGTAGGACTTAAAAACCTTGATTAAATATGTGACTATACAAGGAAACATTAACGTAATCTACTGTCATTGTATTAAAGCTTAATATTCACAACCACGCTAGGTAATTGGCACAAGAGTGGCCTTTCTAGTAAGCCAAGGTCAGCCCTGGGGACATAACACATCTGGAAAAAGGGACCAGAATATAATCCATTCCCAGAAACCAGCAATATTGAGAAGTTCTAAAGAAGTGGGGATTTAAACGTAAACAGCCTTCTGTATTTCCACTCAGAAAAGGATACAGAAAACCTCTTCAATCACTTACAAATTTCTTTGTTTAGAGACTCATAAATAGGGAGCTGGATCAGAAAGGCTGTTTGATCAGAATTTTCCTGGATTAATACTCCGTAAATATTGGCTGGGACTCAGGTGCCATAGAAAATGGTAGATGACAAGACAATGAGTTGACAAGTTAGTGAGTTGACTATAGTCTGGTGATTTATTCCCCAAAGTTCTAACATTAATTAAAAAAATCTCTTGGGCTTAAAAGGCCCATTCCTTGGCTTGGTATAAAACCAGTGACTTTGGGTAGGCCCTTGGAGCCTATAAGCCCAAGCAGAGCCAAGACTAGGGCTAGGCAAGGTAAGCTTAGAGTGTAACATAAGAGGGCACAAGGAGAAAGGTTGCTTAATGTGATTTTATATATGTGTGTGTGTGTGTGTGTATGTGTGTATTTCCACAATGAATGAAAAAGCCCTTACTGTATAACAAATACTATGCTAAACAGAGGGGAAACAAAGAGAAAAGTAAAATAATCTCTCTTCCATTCAAGGATCTTGGATTCTAATTGGGGCAATCAGATTTTTGTTTTTCATGGTCTTGTGTGTGTGTGTGTGTGTCTTATAGTCTAAGTCCAAATCATCACGGTGAGAGTTGAAAGCTACCAATGGGCAGTAATCCAACGGGAAATTTATTTTCAAATTTTGCCTAGGACACACAAATGCCTTGTCCCAACTCCAAACTCAAGACCTATCTCTGGGGATCCTGAGACTAATCACCACGCAGATCCAAAGCTCTAACTAAAGCCTGGATAGCCTGGATGAGAGTGCAAGCAGAGGGCATCAGAATGTTATGGGCACAGAATCCAACCTAGACATCCAGTGCCACATCTCTATATTGAACTAGTCCAGTGGGATAATGTTCAAATGAGATATTTGTAAAGGGTTTTAGCGCAGTTCCAGACATCCAGTAGGTGATGGATAAATGCTTCTTTTCCCTCCCTTCCCCCACGGTCTACAGAAGGACACCCGGCTAGGGCTTTTTTGTCACGGGTGAATGTGGCATGTGTGGATGTTTAGTGAAGGGTCTCCTCAAGGGTCCTAGGTAGAGGACGTTAATTTAAGTTGAAAATGCAATCTTGCTACCCCAAATCAAGGCACTTGGGAAGGTGCCGCTCTGGCCTCACCTGCAGCTGCGGTCTTTGCCGACTTTGATGTCGAGGTGTTGGTGGCATTCTTGGCCTCCTTATCTTTCTCTTCTACACGAGAAGCTTTGACTTCTGGCATGGCACTAGTCTTGGTTGTTTTTTCTACAGATTCCTTCTTCTTTGGCGAAGTAGTTCTGGAGACCTTCTCTAAAGATTCCTTCAAGCCCCCTGGTTTGGGAGAGGCAGCAGACTGCTTAGATTTCCCATCGGCCTTTTTTACAGGTGAGGAAGACTTGGTCTTTGTACCTGGTTTCTTTGTTTTTGTCTTTTCCTTGAGGTCCTTCTTCAGAGCTTTGCCTAGATTCTGCTCGATAGCCAGGGCCTCTGGATCTACCATGGAGACATCAGGGTGGCGTGGGGATGGACTTCGGTCTTGCATTGGAACAGGAGGTGGGTCAATGTGTTTGTATGTGACAGTTTTATCTGTGGGGATGGTTTCAGATTCATCTTCAGAGTCGATGTTGGCATCGGCTGTGATGGAAGGACACTCTTCCGTCTCAGGGGGAACATCTGAATCTGTCTGGGATGGAGCTGATTCACTGACTGATGTGGGAGGGGTTTCATCACACTGACGCCCTTGCTGCTTTCCTCCTGGAGGAGGTGGGCCCCCTCCAGCTTGAGTGAGGGGTTTCTCATATTCCTGGGCCTGTTCTTCACTGGCAAACCATTCTAGGGGGTTAGGATTGATGAAGGAAGGTGAGAGTTCTGTCTTGGGGTGCTTATATTCACAAGAAGACACAAGACATAAATCCACATCCTGACGGGCTTGTGTGGGAGATTTCTTTTCTGTAGGGAAACTGTGGTCTGATGTCTCATAGGAGTAGGTAGAAGCTTGGGGAGTTCTAGTAATTTTCTCAGTTGTCTCATAACAGTAGGTGGGAGACTCGGGAGTCTGGCTTGTTCTCTTAGATGTTTCATAGGAATAACTTTCAGAATCAGGGAAGCTGGTGATTTTTTCAGTAGTCTCATAGGAGTAAGTGGAGTCCCCTGGTGTCTGGCTACCGTCCTCAGAATCATCATAGCCGTTGCTGATGTCATCTAAGAGCCTTGAAGTCTTCTCCATCTTTTCATGGGTATACCCCCCCAGCTCAGGGGTCCTGGTTATCTTCTCACTTGTCTCATAGGAGTATCCACCTTCTTCAGGAGTCCTTCTGGTCTTCTCTATAATTTCACAGGCAAAGCCACAACCCTCAGGAACCCTGAAGGTCTTTTCAACCGTCTCATAGGAGTAGCCACTATCATGTGGAGACCTGGTAGTTCTTTCTGTCTTCTCAAAGGAATAGCTGCCTAATTCATCTGATCGGGATGTTTTCTCACACGTCTCATACACATAGCCTTCTTCATCAGGAGACCTGGTGGTTTTCTCAGTTTTTTGATAGGTGTAGCTGAAGTCATCAGGCTTCTTCCCCTCTTCTTCTTTCTCTGTGCCAGATGAAGGCAGGTGACTATTCAAGGATAGATGGTGTTGCATCGTATCAAACAACATGGAGGAGCGGAAGCCATAGGTTTCATCAGTGGAAATACCCATTGACGGAGATGGAGAAGGACTGCGGCAAGTGGATAAGTTCTCTTTGAACGCTGAGGTGGATTCTGAAAAACTCGGTGAATATAAAGGAGATGACTCTCTTGGAGTCAGTGGAGAGATATCAGACTTTGGTGAAAGCTTTTCTCCTTCTAGACTCTGCACTTTCTCGGAAGCGAGTGAAGAATATAATGACATATCTCTGGGAGGAACAACATCAGAAAGAGTGTCCTCTTGGAGGGGAGAAGCAATCTGTGAAGGGGTGTGTGCTGAAGAAGTAGAGGGAGAAGCCTCGACCTGAGATACGGAGATGAGTTCAGAAAGATCGTTATCTTGGGCATAGGATGGCTCCTCGGCTGGTGGTATCTTACTTGAAAAACTGGACTCCTGCATGTCAGGACTGTAATCCACTTCAGTCGGTCCATTTTCTGATATATGGAGCACACTCATGCCTGCTGTGGGATGGTCTGGAGATTGTCTACTAAAGTCCATTGCCAGAGATTGCTCAGGAGACTCCTGACCAAACTCGATAGACATTGATGACTGTTCAGACTTATGCTCTTGCACTGGTGTTCTGGATTTTGCTGTTTTAGGGGAAAAATCTGGTGGTGAAATGGACATTGGTCTTGGGCATTCTTCCTTAGATGGAGACATTTCAGTTTCCTGGAAAGTAGTAGGTGTTTGTACGACAGATACTGAAAGAGAATCATCCACCTCTGTGGAGTGTGGTGAGCCAACTTCAGCATGCAAAGAAGGAGACACATCATCAGTTGTTGGTTCTGGAAATGAACTAGTAGCTACTGAAGCTGTGGAAACTGAAGCCACACCTTCTATATGGGAGTAGGTATCTTCTGCTACACCTTCATCAACAGGGGTTGCTGACTTATCAGAGACAGTGCCTTCGGAAATGGACATTTTGGTGTCTTCTTTAAAGGATCCAAATTGACTGATATCTATCTGTGTAGGAGAGACTTCTCCTGCTAATTTCCTTTCATCCAAAGTCAGGCCTGGCTGAGAGTCTACAGCTTCAAAATCCTCCATTTTCTTTTCGTGACCCAAATCTTCCTTTATTGGTATAAATTCTGTGCTTTTCTCATCTTGTTTCTCTTGGAAAAGACCAGTGGAAGTCATTTCGGAAACAGGACTTATTTGAGATGGAGAATCCTGTTTCCCAATCTTTTCTTCAAAAGGGCTCTCAATGTGTCTGCCAGAAGTCTTGACATCAGCACTCAGAAAAGTTTCATATGCAGATTCTGATCCAATCAGTGGAGGGCTGCGTAAAGGCGATAAGACTTTCTCAATTGGAGACTCAGAGTCAGGCACTGGCTCGTCCATGGGGCTTACTGAGGTTTTCCCATTTTCATCTTTGGCATCATCAAATTCAAAACTTACGGGGACGGATGGTGCCTTTTCAGTAACATCTGATGGAAGATGGCTGGACTTCTCATCAGTGGGTGATTGGTAGTAAGGAGTGTGGCCAGCACTGCCAGCTACAGACTGAGATGGTGAAACAACTTCCAGTGTTTTATCCTCTGGACTTGCACAGCGTTCTTCAAGGACTTCCTGAGGTAGCTCAGGAGATTTGGGGATGACTCCAGCTTCGACTGAGACTTTGATCTCATTGGGAGTCAGAGAAAAGTTCACACTGCGTTCCCCAAGGGGTGTTTTTGCTACTGGAGATGGAGGAGCTGGGCTCAGGGATGGACTCTTGGCTGGACTAATTTTTTCATCTGAAACTATGGATGAGTCATCTTTGATTTCTATCATAGTAGTGGTTTTCATGTCCCTGTCACTGGAATGGTAAGCATCTTGTAGAATAGATTTGGTAAATTTGTCTTCCTCCATTGATGAAGGTGGTGAGATAGTAGAAGCGGAAGCATTGTAATCTTTGCCATCAGTGGCATCAGTTTTTGACCCATCAGATAATCCATTGAAAGCATCAGGAAGCTTGGGCTTGGTGTATTCTTGAGAATACAGTGAAGACTCATATTTGGTGATGTTCACAAATTCCTGAGAAGGAGATTCACTCTCCTCATTGTTAGTCTCATCACTCATCACATCTCGAGGAGTGGACATTTCATCCATGGGAGTGGGCTCACTGGAAATCTCAATGGTCGACTGTGTGTAGCCTGATGTAGTGGTGAATTCTTCAGGCTGGTCCTCTCGATTCTCCTCATCAGAAACGGTTGCCTCGCTTTCTGAGCCGCCAGGCAAAGTCTCATCATGAATGGAAGAAGCAGGTTCTCTGGCTGGAGACTGGGCTCCTGACTGCTTGCTTGGTGTGAGGAGTAAGCCATATTTATCCTCAGCATCGGCAGCCTCTGCAGCCTTGTCCACCACGGCCATCACATAATCTTCCTCAGCAAGATGTTTTTCCACCTCATAGTCGTCATCTCTGGCGTCCTCTGTTTTTTCCTCCTCATCTAGCTCCTCCTCTGTCTCTTCAGCATCTGCTTTCTCAATGATCTCATCCATATCTTCTTCAGCTCGCTCATCACCACCTGCCAGAGATTCCCTTTTTTCCTTAGCATGTCCATCTGCCTCAACCTTCATATCTTCCTCAGCTTCCTCGTCCTCATCAAGTACTCTTGCCTCCTCTGCACCATGCTTGGAACTGCTCAGAGGCACATTTTCGTCACCTTCATAGTCGGGCTCCTCAGCTTCCTCTGTCTCTGCCTTTTCTTCATAATCTCCAGCTTCTGATGATTCTTCAAAACCTGTTCCTTCATCCTCAAACTTTTCATTGTCATCTTCCCTGTGCTTCTCTGCTGGCTCCAGTTCCTCGGGGGTCTGTTCACATTCCCCTTCCACTTCAGTCGTGGTGATGCCCTCATCAGGAGACTCGGCAGGACCTTTAATGACTTCAGTTTCTTTCTGGATGACATAAGCTTCGACCTGTTCGGTTTCTGTCAGTTTGTCTTCGTCTTCTATCAGCTCTAGCTGAGGCTTGGTCTCTTTGAGAACATCGACTTCTTCAGCTTTGAGTTCTTCAAAGTCCTTGGTCAAGTCTTCAGGGGAGGACATGAGGGACCTCTCAGCTTCAAGTTCCTTGGCAGGACCTGTTGTGGTGATTCCAGCGGCCGCTGCTACGGTGGCAGCTGTCGCGGCTGCGCCGACGGCAGCTGCTGTGGTTTCAGAGACCTTGCCTTCTTTCTTAACCACCTTAATTTTCCCTTTCTCCTTTGGCTTTCCAGTGGCAGTGGTCTCTTTCTTGATAGGTTCTTCCTTCTTCTGTACTTTAGGTTTCAGTATGGGCTTTTTGGCTTCAGACACAGAAGTAGACAATTTCTTTGTGTCTTTAGGAAGCTTTTTAATGTCCTTTTTAACTTCCTTTTCTTCTTTCTTAATTTCTTTTTTATCTTCCTTTTTCACCTCCTTTTTGATTTCCTTCAGTGGTGTTTCTTTCTTTGTCTCCTTTTTGGGTTCTTTTTTCTCTTCTTTCTTGACTTCTTTCTTGACATCTTCCTTTTTAGGTTTCTCCTCCTTCTTGAGAGGAGCTTTTTCCTCTTTTTTAGTTACCTCTTTCTTTGGCTTTTCCTTTTCTTCCTTCTTGTCTTCAGATTTTGCTTTTACTTCCTTTTTCACAATTTTGTCCTTGGTGACCTTGGGTTTGACGTCTGTGGCTTGCTTTTCAGCCACCTCAGCTTTCACCACAGAATGATCTTCTTTGTTAGAAACCTCCTTTTCAGGCACTGAAGGTTTGGCTTCTGTTTTTATTGGTTTCTCCTTTTTCGCTATCACTTTTTCTTTGCTTTCAATTTTGGGTGCCTTTTCCACGAGGTTGATTTTAGTTGTTTCAGGTGTTTCTTCTTTAGACTCTTTTCTAACTGGTTTGCTGGAGAGTGTCTTTGCAACAGGTTTGAGACTTTCCCGGCTATCTGTTCTCTGTTTTAGTTTTACTTGTTTCACTGCTGGACTAGCCACTTGGCCAGAGAGATCCTTCTGTGTGACCATGGGCTGCTTCAGGAAGTCTAAATGTTTGAGTTTTTCCAGTCCTTCTAGTATGTTGTATTGGGTGCTGTTTCCAGGAAACAGGACTCGGATGATTTTCTCTGCAGGGTTTGCTGGATGCCACACAATCAAAGAGGAAACTGAAGTCAAATAGGAAATAGGAATGTCTACTTCTTGACCATTTGGCAGGATTAGTTCAGCCTTGTCTTTGTTGGTTCCAGTCCATTGGTTCATGAAGTACTGCATCTCCTTGCTACCCTTGACTGGGTTGAGGACATACATCTCAAGTTTCCCTACGCCCATCTTCTGAAAAAGAATGACGGGATCAATGGTATTCCCTACACTTCTAGAGAGAGGTTCTGGTTTCATGGACAACTTGTTTAAGTACTGGAGGGTGAAGCAAGCCTCTTCAATGCTCCTCTTCATCTTGATATTGGGATCAGGGCTTTTCAGGTTTTCAGGTACGTTGAGAAAGACAACTCCCAAATCAGGGGAGATCAAGTTTTTCATCCAGTCACTGTTGGTGGTGGAACCCTGAGACTGTTCCTCTTCCAGTTCAGCAATTTTCCTCTGCAGCATGCTATTGATTCCTGGCAAGTTGTCATCTCCAATGTGAGTGAGTAGAATGGAGTCCACTCGGTCCAGGTGTCTAATAAGTTTCCAGAAGCAGGATTTTCTTTCTGATCCTCCGTTGATAAGCATATTGAATCCATTGACAGCAAACAGTGCCGAATCACCTCTCCCCCCTGGGAAAATGTAACAACAAGGTTTGGAGAGCTTCAGAAATCCTCCTGATGTGGGAGGTTCCAGTATGTCAAAGGGAGATGGGACTTCCACTGATTCTGATAAATATTCAGTAAATTCTGAAAGTCCTTCCATTTCTGGTAATATTGAAGCTGAGTTGAGTTTAATATTGATGAAGTCCTGAAGGTTATGTCTGTCAAGGTTTGAATTCTTCCAGTCCCCTTCCTCGGGACAGAATAGGGTCAGGCTGGCTTTGTTGGCAGGATGGGTGGTACTCAGTAATTCCCCAATCTGGGATAAGGGGAGGAAAGAACAGAAAGGAGATACAGGTGAATGTCATCAATGAGTCATCATCATCTTAAGTTAACAAGATGCTGACAAGAGCCAATGAGATGAATGGCATATGATGAGGTCATCTACTTTCTCTTTTGTAAATGTCAAATGAGGAGGCGTTGACCATTCATTTTGCCACCAACAGAAAACCTTCATTTTGGTTCCACGATATAAGCCAGATCTAAGCAATAAAAGCATGTATATGTATGCCTGCGTGCATGTACACACATACATATATTTCTCTGTACACACACCCTGTGTATGTGTACTTGTTGCCATATTTTTTTAAACAGAGAAAGCAGTTCTTTCCAAATTCAGTAGGCAGGACACGACCAAATTCCACGGTCAGGGTAATAAGGAGATGCTCACTGCTCTGAAATGATTACATTTTGGAATGGATGTGGCACAGCAGAAAGCATAGGGCTGGGAGTCATCGAATCTAAGTTTGAAGCCCGACTCTGCCTATATGACCTTGGACAAGGCGCTTTCTCTGGATCTCAGTTTTATCTATAAAATGAAGGACTTGGGCCAACTGTTCACTAAGGTCCCCTCCAGCTCTCTATTTATGACCCTATAAGATTTTTACTTTTGAATTATTTTTTTCAGTTGACCAAGATTTATTTTCTCTCTTTCTCACGCCTCCTCCCTGTTCCCAACACTCCTATAAGATTTGTTTTAGAATGTTAGTAGTCTGCCCATAAAGTCTAAGAGAACAATTGGATGTTCACAGCTCTGCAAGTACAAATGTTGAGGCAGAAATTATTGAAGCAGTTACACAATTTTACAATTAAGTGTCAAAATTATTTCTTCCTTCATTTGCTCATGATTAAATATGAAAGTTATGCTCAAACATAATTCTCTCCTATTGTTTAGGGGAAGCTGAGTGAGTGGACAAGGATGAAATTTGGCCCCAATGGCTCACATGCATCAGCTAGCTTTTCCTCCACAATAGTTCCATAGAAGGCAGAGAAACAAGGAGCCCACAAAATGGATTGTGGCTTTAACACAAAAAGGGCATTTCTTTTCATCCAAAGTCCAGATTTACAGGCACAGGCTTGATGAACTTTGTCTAGTAAGTTAGGAGTCGGGGGCCCACCTTAAGCCCAGGATTCAGCAAAACTTAGAAACCAGCTTAGATACCGTATCAGAGTGGAAAGGAATTATGGGTACCCAATAACAAATGAAGAAGTGACAAAGAAAAAAACCATGTTTTTTGGTTTCTAAGCTTCCCAAAACAATGCTACTTTGAACCCTTATCTTTTCTAGAATGCAGCAGGGCTTTCCCTGGCTCATATGCATACTGAATATTGTTTTCTTAGGGTTTGTTTTATATGATGATCATATTTGAAAAGAAACCAAATATAGCCACATTTAACTTCTTTCCAAATATGATCGTGAGAAAGACAATATCTCATATTTTCCTTCATTTGGTTCCAAAGGAAAAGCTCTCTTGATATTGTGAACCTCTTGATCTGGAGCCCGTACAATTTTCTTTAGATGGCCATAAAATATTGCATGACTATTATTCTGCCTTGGTATCTCTGTGGCTTTGACAAAAGACAGTCTAAGACCACCCAGGAGTTAGATTGTTGAGGATGCTACTTTGCCAACACTGCATCCAACAAAGATTCTGGGTAACTCTTCATGTATCTCCAACTGATTGTATAGTGTCTGCATAGTAATTCCCTTCCCCCATCCTGTCTACGTGTCACACTAATCTATGCTCTTCACTTCCTGTTATCTAGAACCTTAGAACGAAGTTACATGCCCCTACTCCCTCTTACTGCACTTTCAAATATAACCCCAGGGCAGTTCTATCCAACTCAGAGTACTTCACTCTGTCTCTCAGTCCATCTCTGTGTCTCTTACTCTCTGACTGAGTTCCGCTATCTCACTCAGGCTAGAAGTACAGTGGCCACTCAAGGGCCTGACCCCACAGTTGATCAGTAAGGAGCCTTTGACTTGTTCTGTTTCTAAGTCCCTTCCACGTCACTAATCCATCCTATTTCTTATCCTACCTGTCTAACGAATCCTCAGGCTTCTACGCTGGCTTATCACCCTTGTTACTCCCTAACAATGGGTATTGCCTCAGAATTTGTCTTGGGCCCCCTTCTCTTCACTCTCTATACTCTCTCTTGTAACTTCATAAGCTCCCATTTGATTACATTTTATGCAGATGACTCACAATTATCTGTCTATTTAGCCCCAGTCTCTCCTGAGCTTTAGTTCATCATCAACAACTTCCTGTTGGACATTCAAACTGGATTTCCCAGAGATACCTCAAACCTGACATGTACAACTATAGACTATTGTTCCCATCAAACCTACTTCTCTTCAAAATGTGCCTATTTCTGTCCAAGTCATTACCATTCTTCCAGTCTCTTAGATTCATAGTCTTAGAATCACCAAGTATCAAATCTTTTACCTCCATAACACATCTCAAAACTGAACCCTTCTCTCTACTCACACATATATCCCTTTAGTTCAGGCCTTCATCACTTCTGACCTAGATTATTAAAAACACATTCTAATTGGTTTCTCTTCCTATTCTAGGCCACTCTCCAAAGGGAGCTGCCAAAGGGGAGTGCAAAGGTGATCGTGTCACTCCCCGACTTTATACACTCCAGTGGTCCCCTCCAGCCTCGAATAATGAATAGAAACCTTGCTGTCTAGCTCCCCCTTCAGAGCTTGGCTCCAACTTGTCTTTCCTGCCTCACGCACAATGCCCCTCCTTTCCCCTGCTGTCTATATTTTTGGAGCCAGCCAAACCAGCCTTTTTTTTGTTCCTCACACTACACAGGCCCTCCATCTCTATCTCCATGCCTTTGTACCGGCCATCTCCCATGCTTGGAACGAAGCTTCCTCCTCAACCTCTATCTAACGGAAAATCCCTCTTCTTCTTGTTTGAGATGAAACTCAAGTGGTACCCTCTACATGAAGCCTTTCCTCATCTCTCCCACGCAGGTGCCTTCCCTTCCTTTCCCTCCCAACTACTTTGCATTTATCTGCATTTATTCCCTTTATGTTTATTCTGTACAAAAAGTACTACCTCCTCACACTAGAAAGTAAGCTTCTATCAAAGAAAAAGGAAGAGAATTTATATGTACAAAATATTTATATCAGGGTGTGTGCATGCGTGTGTGTGTGTGTGTGTGTGTGTGTGTGTTGGCAAACAACTGGAAACTGAGAGCATGCCTATCAACTGGGGAATAACTAAACTAGTTGTGGTATATGATCATGATGGAATGCTACTGTGCTGTAAGAAATGCTGAAAGGGATGGTTTCCGAAGAATCTGGGAAGACTTATATGAACTGATGCAAAGTGAAGGGAACAGAACCAGGAAGACATTGTACATAGTAATAGCAATATTTTAAGTACAACTGACTGTGAAAGACTCAACTACTCTAATCAACACAATTATCCACGACAATTCCAAAGGATCCACAATAAAAAATGCTCTCCACTTTCAGAGAGAGAACTGATGAAATTTGAATGCAGATGGAAACATGCTTTTTTCACTAATTTTTTGGGGGCTTTTTTCCACAATATGACTAATGTGGAAATGTTTTGCATGACTTCACACGTGGTATCATATTGCTCACCTTCTCAATGGGTAGGGGAGGTGGGGAGAGAATGTAGAACTAAAAATAAAATTAAAGACATAAAAAATTTTTAAAAAGACAATTTCCTTGAGAGCAGGGATTGTTTCATTGTTTTTATTTGGATTGCCAGTACCTAGCACACAGTAGGTGATTAATAAGTGATTGTTGATTTATTGGTTGACCTCATGATCCGTCACTTCTTAGATTCAATAGCCACTGCCTTATAATTGCTAACTCCCTACACCTTCTGTCACCCTTGCCCTGCTAACCTTCAAGCCTGAGGAATTCCAACCTGCTTCCAGGATGGTACCCATTGCTGTGGAGTTATGAAATTGTGCTGATTTCCTCCCTTATAAATGAATGCCATCTAACCTCATCAGGTCCCTCAACGCTGCTCTGCAGTTATTCACTAAAATAGGGAACCAATAAGAGCTGACCCAGTCATTTACCTCATATGGATTCCTTATTTCATCCCCTATACTGTGTGACTATTCCAAACTCTCTCTCTCTCCTTCTCCCACTTCTCCTACAACCCCATCCTCTCCTCTAGGTCTCTTCTCTTTACAAATGTGTAGGTTTCTTCCAACTGAAAGAGAGGATTCCCTCAACCCTTGTATTCTCTTGAACAGCTGTATCATCTCTCTCTTCGTTTTTGCTAAACCTCATGAAAAAATACCTCTCAGTCAAAAATCTCCATGTCCTCACCACCTACTCACTCACCCCACCAGTCCCTTGAAATCTGGATTCTGTCCCCACAATCCTGCCATTGTTCTCTCATTGTTCACCAATGAACTCAATACCAAACCCAATGATCTTTTCCCAGGCCTCATTCTCTTTGACCTGGCATTTCAGTTAGTCAATTTGCATTTATTAAAGGCCTGCCAAATACCAGACACTATATGTTAAGCCCTGGGGATACAAGGAAAATAAAAAAAACCCATGCTCTCAAGAAGCTTACTGTCTAACTGGAAAGACAACATGCAATTATATTTGAATAAGACGTTTAATGGATAAATTAGAGTAATCCACAGAGGGAAGGCACTAGTATTATGGGAGATCAGGAAAGGCTTCCTATGTAATATGGGACTTGATGGAATCCAGGGAGGGCAAGAGATGGGGATAAGAAAGGGACAGAGTTCCTAGCAATGGGGACAGCCAGGGAAAATGCCTGAAGTCGAGACATAGAGTGTCTTGTGGGAGGAACAGCTAGGAGGCACTGGATCACAGAGTATATTGTAAGGAATAAGGAGTGAGTAGACTGGAGAGACAGGAAGAGTCTAAATTATGAAGATCTTTGAATATGAGACAGATTCATGTTTAATATGGGAGGTGACATGGATACCTTAGTCACTCTTCTCCACGTTAGACATACTCTTCCCTTCTCTCTTTCTCCATTATCTTCCTTGCCAAATCATCCACTTCCATGGGTTCAAATATCACCTCCACATGGATGGCTCCACATTTAGACCTCTAGTTTGGACTTCTCTCATGAGTTTTTGGCCAAAATTTCCAGTTACTCAATGGATATTTTCTTTGGGTATTCAACCAGTATTTCAAACTCAACATATCCAAAAGAGAATTTATTATCTTTCCCTTAAAAGGGAAGATTATCTACTCCTCCCTCCAAATGCCTGATTTTTCTGTTAATGTTAGAAATCATCATTATTCGCCCAGTCACTCAAGTTGGGAACACAAGTGTTACTTTCAAGCCTTCCTTCTTCACTTTTCACATCAAATATGTCCATTCTACTTGTCTGACATTTCTTAGATTCCTCTCCACATTCAATTCTCACTGCCACCACTCTATTACCCCATTGACAACCCACCTTTCCATTAAAGTAGAATCATTTTCATTGCCTCCCTCCATGTTTTTCAATTCATCTTTTATACCAATCTCTAAGTCTTACCCCTAGCTACTAGGCTAAGCACTTAGCCTCAAAGCACCTAGGTTACAATCATCTTAAGATTCCTTATTTATAGTTTTGTTTTAAAATCCTTAATGGCTCCTTCTTGCCTCCTAAGTCAGGTTCAACTCTTTGGTTGGCCTGGCATTCAAGTCCTGCTGCTCCTCTGTCTTTCCAGGTTATCTCACACTATTTTCCACCATGTACTCTATGATTTGGACAAACACCAGACACGCCATAGATCCATTTTTGCCTTGTTCTCATCATTCCACATCCCATACCTCCATTTCTTCTCTACCTGTTGAAATCCTATCCATTTGCCACAAGCCACCATTAAATGCTACCCTCTCCTTGAAGCTTTTTTTCATCTCCTGTTAGAAATGGTATTTCCTTCCTTGGACCTCACATAACATCTACACATTTATCACGGCCTGTTCTATTACCCTACTGGTTCGTAAGGTGCATTTCGACAAAGACTTTTGTCTCATTTCATCTTGGTCCTAATGCCCGGCACACTGCTCTAAATTTAATAGGGGCCTAGCAAATGCTTACTGAATGGAACTAAACAATTCTCCACTTTCCATTTTCATAACTGGGAAAACAAGTGTAGAGAGGATCAAACCACATCTACATTTCACCTGGGAGGAGATTCGGAAGCGTGATGAGAATGGAATTTGGAGGAGGCCTTGCTTCTTACTAGAAATGAGCACATTTTTTCACATCCAGCCTCGGTCCCTGACTTTCCATTTGATGTGTGAGGGCCTTCGGACAAGATCGCCGAGTCAATGGGGCTGTGGAAGGTTTCTGACAGATTTTCCAGTCTCCTAGCTCTACTTCCATTTGGAGTCAATTCCAGTGGTAAGCAGCACTGGTTTTGCAACAGCGCAGGACACCTCTACTGTGTTTTTCATTGTGTAAAGACAGAAAATTAACTGTAATTTACTTTAATTTAAAAACAAAGATGAGGAGAGGCAAGAAAGTGGCAATACTTTCATTGCTGCTGTTCAGTTGTTTCAGTTACGTCTGACTCTCTGTGACCCCATTTAGGGTTTTCTTGACAAGGACATTGGAGGGCTTTGCCATTTCCTTCTCCAGCTCATTTTACAGATGAGTAACTGAGGCAAAGAGGGTTCAGTGACTTGCCCAGGGTCACACAGCTAGGAAGTGTCTGAGGAACTCAGGAAGATGAATCCTCCTGATTCTAAGCCCTGTGCCACCTAGCTGCCCCTGGTAATACAACATTAAGCAAACAGTGACGAGACGTCACAACTTCAAGAATCTGAATCATCGTCCTACTCCTTACTGGCCTATTTCCCCTAGTCTCTGATAATGAGGGGGTGCTTTTCCTTATCATGGCCAACCCCTATCCACATGAAAACCTTTAACGACCAAGGCAGTGAGCTCCCTCCACAACCTGTTCCAAAGACAACAACCATTAAAGACATTTCTTCATTATTTCTAGTCTACATCCTTTCATTCTGAGTCTGGCTTCCTCTTTCATGTTCTCTTGCTGCTGCTCCAGTTTCCTGTGAAGTACCTCTCTAACTTCATGCACTAATAAATTTAGGACCCTAAGATTTAAAGCTTGAACGGCCCTTAGCTATTGGCTAGCCCAATAGAGGCTTTCCTCTATTTCCATTAGAGGAAACTCAGGGAGGGAATATGTGACTAGTCTAAGGTCATACAAGTAGTTCCAACTCAAACAAGTCTTTTTATATGTTCTTAAACAACAAAAAAAATTTTATAGGCCCCCAGTGAGTGACTATGACATGTATTTCATTTAGAATCTCAGCTAAGACAATCTCTATCTGTTCCTGAGGCATTCTCTATTTGTAATCTTACTGTGAATGAAGTGAGTTCTGATGTCATGGCAGGAGATCTAGTCCCCAACGGACTGCTACAAGACTGTCTGAGTATTTGAGGGGTTGTTCCTGTAAATGAGTGGGAAGATTCAGGTTCGGACCATGGCCACTGAGCTGACCAGGCAAATCCCCATGATGCTGAACCTTAAAGTAGATTTTCCAGGTCATTGCTGATTTTTCCTTTCTCCTCCAAAAAGCATGGAAAGTGCTCAATATCTCCCGGATAGAGTCAGAACAACTAATTTTCAAGGATATGGCCCTGTTTACAAAGTACTAAAATATATCTTGCTCTCAGAGCATCAAAGGCATTTACACAGGGGTTACGGGGGCTTCTGCAGTGAGGTTTGGAGCCCTATTAACTTAAAAGAAGATATAACATAATCAATAGTTCTCAGGTGAAGCACCAGAGGTTGCGGAAATGTAGGCAATCAATTGCAGAATCATAACAATAATTATCATAATAGTTTATGTTTACGTGCAAGCACTGCACAGCTGATGGAAAGAACTAAGCACCTATGTCTGCCACATATGGGATGGGTGACCCTGGGCCAGTCATTTAACCTCTCACTGTCCCAAGCAAATCTCTCAGTTGCAAAGGAGGCGCTGACCTGCCTGAGTGGAGGGAGTTCCTCATTGGAAACTACAAACCACACTTTTTTAAAAAAGTTGTCGGGGTGGCTAGATGGTGCAGTGAATAGAGCACTAGCCCTGGAGTCAGGAGGACCTGAGTTCAAATCTGGCCTCAGACACTTAACACAAAACTAGCCGTGTGACCCTGGGCAAGTCACTTAACCCCAATTGCCCTACCTTCACCCCTCAAGAAAAAAAAGCAAAAAAAAAAGTTGTCTATGTAAGTTGAGCTTCATGACTACAAAGCATTTTCATGCTCTCATTTATCTGCCCCAAAATGCTGTAAAGTGGATGGGACGAGGATCACTGTTTTATGGAAAACCAAAGCTCAGAGAGGGCGAGGGACCTACCAGGATCATGAAGGCGGTAAGCAGCAGACTTGGGGGCTCCAATTCAGGTCTCTGAGGTCCAAGTTCAGTGCTATGAATACACGTGGGGAGAGAGCATGGTTTTGTGGGACAGGACTTGGGGTCAAGTGGTTTCTGTTCAAATTCCTCCTTTGATACTTATTATCTATGACATGGGCAAAGGTCACTTAATGACTCAGTTTCTTTATCTGTAAAATGGGAATAATGATTCTTACCTTACTTCCCTGATAGGACTATTGTGAGAAAAGTACTACATAAATGTGGGTTGTTGTTATTAACAGGGCATTTAGAGTTCTAGAGGACCGTGGGGATTGTTTTATCTATCTAGATCATTTTATGGATGAGATCACTGAGGTCCTGAGAGAGGAAGGGAGCTGCCAAAAGTTAGAGAGATACAGGGTGGCTAGGTGGCACTGAGTAGAGCACCGGCCCTAGAGTCAGGAGGACCTGAGTTAAAATCCGGCCTCAGACACTTAACACAAAACTAGCCACATGATCTTGGGCAAGTCACTTAACCCCAATTGCCCCTCCAAAAAGAAAAAAAAAGTTAGAGAGAGAGTTAAGCAGCAAAGTTTGGATCCAAATTCTGGTCTTCTGACTTCCAACACAGTATCCTTTCCATTTGGCTTCTCTACAAACCTTACAGGAAGGGGTAAGACAGATGGGCTCTTGGGCCACCTCTCACTTCCATAGGCTGTGTCTTCTGCCCTAAGAAGCTTGTGGCCCCAAACCTGGTGAAATCTGGGATTTCAAGCTACTAGTTAAATGTTCTCTGTGGTGGCTGCTCCCTCTCCTCCCCCCTCCTTGGTGAACTGAGAGAGAAGTCCAGCTATGTCAGCTCACCGGTGGGTTTCCAAAAGCGCTCAGGTGAACCAAATGAGACTGGACAGTTTGTTTACAGCTCTTGCCAGTCAGGAAAAAAAGCACACCCAGAACCCTTAAGGAGACACTGCTATAACACAGAATTAAGTAATGGAGATTCGAGTCTTTCACAGTCCCCAGAAGCCCAAGAGCCTGCCATCTTTGGAATGCTGTATAAAATATGAAGCGGTTCATGTGTCAGCCCCTCTGCGTAGTTATCCTGCTATCTATCAGTCGCTGGCAAGCTAGAGCTTGTGGTGACAAGGACATTGGGTTTAATCTGGACTGATGCATTAGAACAGACTTAGAGAAATGTATTCTGTGAACACTGTGAGCTTAGCCCAGTCTCTGTTCTGATGGTTTTTCAGTCTGGGACAAATTAAAATCCCTTATCTGATTTGGGTGTGGTTTTGTAAAAGTCATATCACAAATGACACATCATTCAAGATGTCAGTGGGCAGAAGCACGGAGGGTCTGGCTTTAAGTCAGATACTTATTCTTTGGACTTGTCTCTTACATGAGGGTCTCTGCTGGTCAGTGGACACATCTTCCCCTTTCTACACTATCTCATCACCTTTCCCAAGTTCACACAAAGACGTTGGGCATTACAAATACCAGGCAGCGGAGATATATCTAACAGGGATGGAGAACCTACAGGCTCAAGGCCACATGTGGCCTTCTAGGTCCTTGAGCACAACCTTTTGACTAAGTCCAAGTTTTACAGAACAAATCCTTTTATTAAGGGGATTTATTCTGTGAAGTTTGGATTTAGTCAAAGGGCTACACTTGAGGACATGGAGGGTCTAGGAGTGGGAGACACAGGAGGCTGAGACTGCCTGCTAAATGGTTATGATTTAAGTGCAAAAGAAGTCTAGTATGTTGGAATTAAGGGCAAGACACCTTTTTACCAGCTCTGTTATCAGTTTAATTTATGTCCCAGGCCTCTGTGGACCTCAGTTTTACCATCTGTGAAATGATTATAATACCTAGCTCCTACTTACCTCATAAAGACACTGAAAACTGATTAAAAGAATGACTAAGTGCTTTGAGAATCTGTTGGCCAGAGACACCCTTTAAAGACTAGATCAGGTGTCAGCCACATCCATGCTCATTTCCAATATGAGGGCATGCTCTCACTGTCTTGTACCTACCCATCCCACACCGCCCCAAGGTACCCAAATTAACCTGATAGTGTCAAGCTGAACCAACACAATAGACTGAATGTTTAAACACAAAAACGTGCCTTTTCTGGTCAAGAACTCACCTCTTGATCAGTAAAAATCTCTATGAAGTTCTGGAAGGAGAACGAACCAGACTGGAGGATCAATTCTCCTGTGTTTTCAAAACATTGTCCGGTCAGCACAAGCAGTTTGTGTCTGGCGGCGTCTGTGATCATCAAGCGCACCTAAAAAGAAGGATGTGGATGAGGCCATGGGCTGGCATGGCTCTTGAGAGTTAGCAGGGGATCCCAAGAATTCTCTGGCTTTGTTCTCCCATAGGGTCTCCATGCAGTCACTATCCATGAATGCCATGCCAATTCCCAGCTCCAGCTAAGTAAGGACCAGTCACTGAGGTCAGCAGAAGGCCTAGTAATGCTATTTTATGAGCTACCAAAGAAAGTCATGATAATTGACAACACTTCCAATTGCAGTCCTCTCACAACTGGCCATCCATATGTTGCATGGTTACTCTGAAGTGTCCACTAACACTTGGCTTCTGAGTCAAGGGCTGTCTTAACAAAGCTCTATCAAATTCCACCAAGTACGGTAGAATCTGATATTTCCTTGGCCATCGTACAATACCATGAGTATTTATGACTAATATGACTCATGACATATCATGACTAAGCTCAATCCCCAAGCTGACAGGCTGGACAGTAATAGGTTACCTGTGTACATACATGGTCAGCCTCTGCCAGCAAAGGTTCTATCCCTTCCTATAGGTAGCCAAAGGGACGCTTCAAACTCTGATGCTTAGCACGGTCAGCACGAATCTTCATGGTAAATAGGGATAAAATGAACCCTTGAATTCTACATCAAGCCTTCTACACTGCAGAAACATCCATGTACCTTAACAAAAGTCGCTAGCAGGAGAAGTCAGCCTGTCACCCAGTGGGCTTATTAAAATGCAATCTTCTCCTTGATGGGTCAAGTCCATTGACTCTTCCTTTGGGGAAGAAACACTTCTGAGTGCACTTTGCCTTCTGGTGTGTTGCTACCCTCTTATCTGTTCCAAAGGCATTGCTAGAGTCTTGAAAACAAATAAATGCCTGACCTTATCTTTCCTTCCTCCATGACTACTGGCTTCTGCAGGCAGTCTGCCAACTCATGTATAAAACCTCTGGCTTTTTTCAGCCACAAAATTGCTTCCTGATTTGTAAGTCACTGATATATGGCTGTCAACATCACTTTCCTCATCAACCCTGTTTCTTAATGGATAGTCAAAGGGGTTCTGCCAGTTTGAAGGTCAGGGGTGGAAGTGGGAATCAATCTCAGCGTGTCTGAGCACACCAGGCCAAGCTACAGGATATACGGGGAGCCAGAAGAAGGGATCATGAAAGTATAATGGAGGCCTCCAGGGACAAGGGCTACTTTGAACCCTGAGTGCCATTCCACTTGCTAAACAGTGTTCCATATAATAAAGGAAATGAGACCGTGAGCCAGATCAATTCCCTGACCTCAGTGATCAGACTCTTAGCCTTAGCTGACTTCCTATTTCAGAGCATACTTTGAATGTACTGAATTTCAGAGCATGGGGCTTCTGTTAACTTTCTCCAAAAGGAGATGTAGCAGAGTAGTGACACAGGGGGCCCCCCGAGCTATCTTTGAGATGGGATCCACATTCACCTACCCTACTTACTATATGTCCCCTGAACCCACACTTCGACTTCCTTCTTTTCTACATGTACACCTAATTCTCTGAATGGAAGAGTTGGTTGTATTCTTTGGAGGATTTTTTTCCCATTCCTCCCTACCCCCACCCACACCAGCACACATACACACCAAGTTCCAGCAAAGTGATGCGACTCTGAAATTACAAGACCAGTTCTGACCCCTAGTTTCTTCCACCTTTGCTTTGCTAAAGGTGGGACAGAATCAAGTTCAGAGAAACCAGTTTAGGATAGGCCATGGGCATAAACTGGGAGGGGATATAGGAAAAGAAATTCTTCACTGATTAATGAGAAGAAACTAAGCTTGGAAGAGGAGCATTCCTGGGCGCTGGCCACAGGTTCTGGGTCCCTCTTCCTCCCCAGCCCTGCTCCTCTAGCCAGCTCTAACTCAGGTGTTTGCACTGTCTGGGAGGGGGGTGGGGTGGGGAGAGGAGGAGGAACCCTAGCCCCAGAACCGTATTGCTGACTGGACTGGCTCTACCTCTGTGCTGACTGCTTCATCTGAAGGGTTGATCAGGACGACAGTCTCTAAAACGTCACTTCGGTGGTGAAGAATTTTCTGTCCTGTAAGCATAAACACACAGAAAAGGGAAGCATTAGCTTTTCCAGATGAAAACCAACAGAACTGTTTATTTCGAGGGGGCAGAAAATTTTCTTTCTTCAACCCGATGCCCCTTACTCCATCTTACCTGTGAAGCCACAATCAACGTTATTAAACAAGAGTGCACAGAAATACAATATATACAGTATAAACGCCCTCTGAATCCAGTCTGTGTGTTCTTAGGAACTCCAGCCCTCACATTCCCTTCACTTTCATAGTCAATAGTGAGCCTGCTACTCTGGGCTAGAGGCAATTTTCATCTGATGCAATGGGTGGGTTCCAGGAAAACTTGACAGGGATCTTGACATTTCCTTTCTCATGGTAATTGGGGATGTTTCTTCTTATCAGCCTTTCTTCTGGTGAGAACTGTGCAGAGATTAATTAGGAGCCTCATTGTGGAATGACTGTCACCCAGAAAACCCGGACTAGCAATTAGTCCAAAGAGAATGGCTGTCCGAGGCAAGCTTACAAACTGCTGGGTTATTAATTAATTAATTTTGCTCAGAGAAAAGTGCGGGGAAACAGAGAGAAATCTTTCCACTGCGCAAGGCGGCCATATCGCCCTTGGGAGGCTCCTGCTATAAAAGCAAACACAACATGTGAAGAAAAAAGCGAGATGTGGCTCACTGGTCGAAAGTCTTTCAAAGACAAAGATTAAAAGTCAGTAAGGCATGAATTCTGTCACACCTACCCGTGGCTGCCTCACTTGGGCAGGCTATATCACAGCCATAATGATGCTCCCGGGCAGAGATTTCCTGATTCTGGACTCCTCCCGTATCCTCCAGCATCAACAGTATATGGCCCCCAATGGACTTTCTTACACAGAATCCTTTTCTCATGGGCCGAGGAGTAATGGGGGGTGGGAGTGTGGTGGGAAGGGGAGGAACTGGCCACTGTGTTTCCTGTCCTTTTCATGGGGAGAAGAAATGTTCAATAGTAAAGTAGGAAGGCATGGCCACATTCCCTGGGTCACGCAAACATTTCTGCTACAAAAAGAATATAAGTTACCTAGAGAATTTAAGCTGTTTCCTTAGCATCTAGCAAAGTTCCCAGCACAAAGCGGACACTGAGTAAATCCTTGCTGATTCACTGATCTATTGATCACGGTGGAACTTGTGGTTCCAGGAAGAAGGATAAGCCAACAAAGGGAAAAGAATGAAAGTGGGAGATGGTACTATGGGGAAGAGCAGTCGTTCCTCCTATAAAGCTAAAGCCGGATCAGCAGAATCACAGAGACATCTGAGAGATCCGGATTGCATTTGGATCTTTGCCTCCTGTCATCAGTAGGGACCAGAAGGGCAGCAGAAGCAGTAAATGCTGAGGTTCTTTGTGAGGGGCATGAAAAACAAGTTCCTGGTGCCAGGCTGGCAATCAGCTTCATTTCCCCCCCTCAACTTGTTTTTGGCAACACTCACTGGGCCACACAGGGAACGATCCAGAGTTACAGCAGAAGAACAGGAGGGAGGGAGGGACCAAAGAAAAGTTCTGATGGTGACAAAAGAAGACTAGAGAAAAATCTTAGCATCTTCTTAAAGAAGCAGGGAGAGCCAAAGCCTAAGTAAGAGAATTCTATAGAGAGAAAAAAAAAGATACTTGATGGGGAAGACAAAGATCAAGCTGAACGTATTTAGAAGATGGTTAGAGGCTTTTAGCCTAGAAAGGAAGAGACTCCAAAGTAGAAAAAATGTTGCATTGGATGAACCAGTAAAAAAAAAAGATTCAGGATGAGGGAAAAGCTCCAGAAAAAGAAAATTAAATGGATCATCTAATAAAAGTTTCTTTTGTTGCTAATATTACAATCTGCAATTGATTTCTAGATCTGGGAACCTTTTTCACGATAACTTTGTGTGTTTCAAAGAAAATAAATTGAATTCACTAATCAAAATGACATAAAAGGAATCAAAACTCAGATAAACAGTAAAACCTGCTGTCCAGATTCCTCCTGACAGAGCAATCTTAGAAGCAAATAGAAATTGGGGGCTTCCCTGAAGCCCCCACAGAAGCAGATTCTGCTGCACCTTATTAGCTGTGTCAGACCCGATGGGAACAAAGAGCTGTCTCCTTGGTAACATCTTTGGCATGACAGTTTTCAGTACACAACAGACCAATGCCCAAGCCACAAAAGCACTGCTGAGTTCTTGATACATGAACTGGCAAAAGCAGACTTCCTCTAAATGTCATTGAAACAGGCTTCCCGAGCTCTAACCCCCCAACAGGTGACAGAGATGTTCGGCACTTACTCTCTCTTCAGTGACCTCACAAGGATGCTCCCAACACTGCTACCACACTCTCCAAAATACACGCATCCTCATCTCTCAGCAACAACAGCCTTGCACACCATCTCCGGGTCACAGCCTCCAGCAGCCACTTCTGCCCCTGCTTTCCCCAGCTATTTTCCCTTTCTCAGAAAACCAGCTACAAACCTGACACATAAAACTTGGGCTGATGCTCACCGATCCACAGGATCCTGTTTCTCCTCTGTCTTTCACTTTCAAAGAGGGAACACAAGCGGGGTCACATCACATGGCAAGTTGCTGTTTACCCCTGGCCACTCCAAGGGTGGCTTCCAGAGCTAACCCTACTGGAATTCAACTCACCCGTTGCTTCTCATCCTGCTTGCTAGAAACCCTCAGCACCACAACAAAGACCTTCACCTAAGATGCCAGGGTTCCTCCTCCAACAAAAGTTTGTTTTGTTTTGTTTTCCTTAAGTTGGATTTGAATTAAGATGAGGGATTAAAGGAAAACCAGAAGAAAGCCTGCAGTTGAGCTCTGGTCACAGCCAGACTGTCTGTTGGCCAAAATTCCTCCACAGGACGATGTAACCAAGGGCTGGGTCCTTGAGGCATCTGGCAGTCTCTGAAGCTGGCGGAGTGGCCTCTGAGAGGAACCCCCTCCTTTCTTCCCCCAACACCCACCCAGTGACGCCAGCTCTGCTAGCTGCAGACAGTCTTCAGGGCAGGCTGCTGGGGCTCCCAGAAAGCGGAATATTTGGTGTTCCCAGTCTCCAAACTGGGAACGTGGCCAGGTTTGCTGAGGGAGGAGGCTGCCACCACATTTGTAAAGGTCTCATTCAGTTGCTTCAGAACAGAAGTTCCCAAGAAAGAAAAGCAACACGTTTCCATCACTTTTTTTGGACCATTGTGCAAACTACTGTGAACCTCACAAGCAAACTGTTATGCAGCCCCCATGAATGGCCTGCTTTCCCCAGAGCTCACCAGTGTGGGGCTTGAGAGCTGCTGGTTTTCTCACGTATGGCTTTGATACAGAAAAGCTCTCAATTGTCAAGATTCTTCCTGGGCAGTCCATGCAACAATATTATTGCCTTAAGGAGGAGAAATTAGAGCCACTTTATTATAAATAAAAGATGGCGTTGGGGGGAGGGTGAAAGGCGGGAGAAAGAGATACTTGAAAGCAAACTCTACCATTGCTACTGGTGATTAAATAGCTGTCCATGCTGTTCCAAAGATTGTTAAAACTCACCTTGAACACTGACCTGTCTCTAGCTTTGTACATAAATTGTAGGGTATTGCCTGAGTTTCAGGGAAGTTAGGTGATTTCATAGTGATCACACAACTAGTAAGTGTCAGCAGTTAGATCTGAACTTTTCAATTCAGACACTTCATTCACTAGTCCAAGCTGCTTCTGAACCAAGACTGTAGTTTTTCAAACAGTCTTAAAACAACAGAATCCTTTCTTCTTCCTAAAAACCATAAAGATTCAGGAGATCTATATGTGTTCTAGGGGTTAGGCTATTTGGAGGCGGGGAGTGGAGGAGAAAAGGGAAGGTTAGTTGTAAGTTATTTAGAAATACTTTAAAGTTGATTTTTAAAAATTCCTTGGATATTTACTATGTATTTCCTCCAAAGTGCTCAAAATTCTTACAAGAATGCTCACACATAAAACTAAGTTTTTTTAAAAGCAGAAGCGGCGATAGAAGGAAAAGAGGCATAATCAAAGAAGGAGCATGCAAAGAAGTAGGACTGGAGGAAGGAAAGGGAAAAAGGCAGGGTAAAAATAAAAAAAACTCATATGTTGGTGATACCCATAAAAACCTGGGAAAGTCAACAGCACTCAAGACCTCTTACCGTCCAAAGGCTATCCTAGGGTGTGGCTCCCGCTTTCTAGCTTCAATCCCCACCACCTCCTGCTTATCAAGCCTGTGAATTAAGAATCCTTAACCAGGGTCAGTGAACTTGTAGGCTCTTTTTTTTTTTGACACTTTGATTCCTACATTTTCTTTTTGTAATCTTTTGTATTTATCTTATTTTATGCATTAAAAAAAAATCATTCTAAGAAAGGGGCAACTCAGTGTTGCAGAGGGCCTGAGAAGAGTCATCTTCCTGAGTTCTAATCTGGCTTCAGGCACTTACTAGCTGGGTGACCTTGGGCAAGTCACTTAATGCTGTTTGCCCCAGTTTTCTCATCTGTAAGATGAGCTGGAGAAGGAAATGGCAAAGCACTCCATTATCTTTGCCAACAGAACCCCAAATGGGGTCACAAAGAGTCGGATGCGAACAACAATTGTAAGAAAGATCAGTAAGTAGACTTCATCTGATTGCCTAAGGGCTCTGTTGACATAGAATCAGTTAAGAACCCTTGCTTTAGAAGGACAGACTGTGGTGCTGTGTCCATAGGTGATCTGAGAAATATTTACACTCATTCTTCACGCATCTTACAGGGTGAGGTTACCTGATGTCCTGTGGGAATGTGAGGGGTTGAACATGTTATAGATTCTCTTACACATTCATGAGAAACGGCTGAAGCTGTTATGTTTCTCTTGGAGCATTGTTGGGGAGGGGAAGGGCATGGTTGTTAGCTGGAAATAGCTGAAGAACTAAATTTATTCTGTGTAGCTCCAAAGTGAAGAACTAGGCCCAGAAGGTAGAAGGTAAAGGGAAGCAACTTTCCCAAGGGTTAAAAAGCAACAACAGCTAACAGTATTGTGAAATGGAAACAGGCTATCTCGGATAGATAGAGAGTGTAGGGCAGCGGTTCTCAACCTTCCTAACGCCGCGACCCTTTAATACTCATATGTGGGTGTATCTGCACGTGGGCGGACCTTCCTGGAGACAGACAGAGGAGCCTGTCTCCGTTCCTAAGACCATTGGAAATATGTATTCTCTGATGGTCTTAGGCGACCCCTGTGAAAGGGTCATTCAACCTCCAAAGGGGTTGCGACCCACAGGTTGAGAACTGCTGGAGTAGGTTGAAAAACCATCTGTCAAAAACTCCTGTAGAAGAGATTCCTGAAACAGGTGGGAAGGTGGACTTCTGAGATCCCTTCCAGTTCCAAGACTCAACAGGACACTATGATACACTGACATGCTCAGAATGAGATGGACACAAGGGTGTGGCCAGGAGGCAAGGAGGTGGGTTTAGACAATCCCCCCAGGTTTCTTTCACCTCTGGGGTTCTGTGCCATGTTTTCGTCCATATCCCCAAGCCTGCATTTGTATCTATCTTGTATGTATTGAGAACATAAGCTCCTTAAGGGTCAATAACATTTAGCCCCTCATGCCTGGATTACAAAACCAGTCTCCTAACTAGGTTCTCTGTGTCTGGTCTCTCCCGCCTTCCTGCATACCAGTGCAAAAGCAATCTTTCGCAAATATCTTTTAAAGAGAAAATCATACCATGCCTTTGCTCAATGCTTCTTCACTTAGCAAAGCCAAACTCCCTTACCTGACCTTCAAGGCCTCTCTACCAATTTGACCTCCCCTCTTCCCATTTAACCAACCCAGTTTCTTAATATCATGCTTCCTGTCACTGATCCTAAGAAAATGTGTTTGTTATCTCTTGTACAGGATTTGCTCATTCCTGCCTCCCTTATGTTAAAAAAAGGTATTAATGAAATGTTTACTTCAGGTAGAGTACTCTGCAACGTTGATGTAAAACTAGGTCCTTGCCCTCATGGAGCTTACAGTCTAGTAGAGGGACAAGGCAGATACACAGGTCATTATCATACAAATGATAGAAAAGGCGTAAAAGAGAGTCAGTGCAGGGGTGCAGGGGAGAAAGTACCAGGCCTGAAGTCAGCAAGATTCATCTCTGAATTCAAATTTGGCCTCAGACACTTATTAGCTATATGACCCTGGGCAAGTCACTTAACCCTGTTTGCCTCAGTTTCCTCATCTATAGAATGAGCTGGAGAAAGTATGGGGAAACCAGTATTTCTGCCAAGCAAACCCCAAACAGGATCACAAAGAGTAGGACATGAATACAAATGAACAACAAAAAGTGAGGATTGAGCAAAGTCCTATGTCAAGGTCAAAGTCAAGGGAGGAAAGGCAGGTTTTTATTCCAGCAGTTCTCAACCTGTGGGTCGTGACCCCTTTGGGGGTCAAATGACCCTTTCACAGGGGTCACAGGGGTCGCCTAAGACCATCAAAAACACATATTTCCAATGGTCTTAGGAACCGAGACACTGCTCCTCTCTCTGTCTTCCAGGTGGGTCCGCCCACATGCAGATACACCCACATATGAGTGTTAAAGGATTGTGACATTAGGAAGGTTGAGAACCACTGGCTTATTCATTGATTTGATGTGGAAATATTTCCTTCTCTTCTGTGTCAATATCCAGGTTTCTCCCTTTTTTCAAAACTTACTTGGGCCAGGAAATCCCTTAATTGACTCAGTTCTTTCACATCATACCCACATTGTGCTTTTAAACCCTGCGTGTCTGAAACGTCCTTATACTTTTCCCGAGTGTGCAGCTTAGCGATCTCTAGCCAGGACGAAAGCTCACTGAGAGCAGAACCCAAGGCTTCTTTTTATCTTAAAGCACTCTTCATAAGATCGTTGAGTTACTGTGCATAGGGACCTCAGAGATCATCTCAGGCAGCTGAAGTCTAGCAGTGAATAAAGTGCTGGACCTGGATTCAGGAAGACTCAAGTTCAAATGTGACTTCAGAAAGTTACTAGATTTGTGATCCTGGACAAGTCACTTAAACTCTGCCTCATTTCCTTATCTATGTCGTTGTTCAGTTGTTTCACAACTATTTGTGACCCCATTTGGGGTTTTCTTGGCAAAGATACTGGAGCAGTTTGCCATTTCCTTCTCCAGCTCATTTTACAGATGAGGAAACTGAGGCAAACAGGATGAAGTGACTTTCCCAGGGTCATATAGCTAGTACATGTCTGAGGTCAGATCTGAACTCAGGCCTTCCTGACTTCAGGGCCACACCCTCACCTATAAAATGGAAATAATAATCGCACCTACGCCCCAGGATTATCATGAAGATAAAGTGAGATGTTATTTGTGAAATCTTACTTGGCAAAACACTAAAGTCCTATATAAAACCCAGCTAGTATTATTCTCTGCTTCAGGGGTTCTTAGCTTTTTGTATCTGGTGAAATCTAAGGACTCCTCCTCAAAATAATGTTTTTATTTTTATTTTTTTCTTTTTGGAGGGGGGAAGGCAGGGCAATTGGGGTTAAGTGACTTGCCCAACGTCACATGGCTAGTAAGTGTTAAGTGTCTGAGGCTGTATTTGAACTCAGGTCTTCCTGACTCCAGGGCTGGTGGTCTATTCACTGCCACCATGTAGCCGCCTTAGAATAATATTTTTAAATGCATAAAATAAAATACAAAGGAATACAAAGAAATTAATCCTATCAAAATACAATAATCACAGTATTTTTTAAAAGCAAGTCCACAATCAAGTTGAGAACACCTGATCCAAACCTCTTATTTTATAAACGAGAAAACTTAGATCTTGGAAGGTTAAATGACAAGGTCACACAGGTCTATTCACTCTAAATGCAGCTCTAAAGAATGAGCACCAAGGGCACATTCAGGGAACGGTTGGTAAACAAGGCAAGATTCAAACTGAGGCTTTTGGTTTGCAGTCTCCTATCTATCCATCCAGTTGGGGAGTCTGAAGAGGGAAGAATGTTAGCTCCCAGTGGCTACCAACCCTCAGAGGCAGCGCTTTAAAGATACACGAATCTACATTCCCTTTTTTAACAAAGCAGATTTTAGAGGGGAAACCAACACCAACAAACGCAGAATTTAAAAATTATGCTAAGGGCATTTTCCTGTGTTTTTATTTGTCTGTCTGTCTATCTATCTATAGAGACATCTCCAGTCCTCCTGATCTATATCTTGCCACTGGCTCCAAATGGATCCAGAGGACAAAGTGAGGCTGGTGACTTTGCACAGCCCTCCCTCACTTAAATCCAATTCACTTGCATGTCATGGCATCACCTCCCTGATGTCATGGTCTTCTTCTAGACCAGCAGTTCTCAACCTGTGGGTTATGTTCAATTTGTAACAATGAAAATACATCCTGCATATCAGATATTTACATTATGATTCATAACAGTAGCAAAATTACAGTTATGAAGTAGCAACGAAGATAATTTTATGATTGGGGGTCACCACAACATGAGGAGCTGTATTAAAGGGTCACGGCATTAGGAAGGTTGAGAACCACTGTTCTAGCCCAAAGGATAAACAGTAATTTTTTTTGGTAAAACAAAACAAAACACAGTAGCAAAGGAAATTACATGACCTGATAATCAACATTAGGTTACGTACCCATCAGTTTCTAATACCAACTTTCCATTTAAACCAGCACCCCCGTATCTTTTCTGTTTATATAAACAAAACATTGAGAGTCATGGAAATTTAGGGCTAGAAAGGGTCCCGAGAGATCACCTCGCCTGATCCTCTCATTTTATAGATGAGGAAACTCAGCTCCAGAGAGATTAAGTCGCTTGCTTAAGGTCACACAGCTAGTTAGTGGCACAGGCGGCAGAGCTCTAACCTGGGCGTCTGGAGTCCATATAGTAATTCTCTTCCCATTACATCTTCCATCCCAGCTGCCTCTTCAAGCATGATGTTGTTTGTCTGGGGAGAGAGGGAGTTGGTGGCGGAGGGGAGGGGAGGAGGAGGGAAAGAGAGGAGGGGTGTGTGTGTGTGTGTGTGTGTGTGTGTGTGTGTGTGTGTGTGTGTGTGTGACCGCTGAGTCAGCAGAGCTCTCTAATGAATCTTCTGTTCTTCTGGAGAACAGAAAGTGAACTGTTAGCAGCTGGAGTCCCCCACAAAAATTCTCTCTCCTTTTTTAATTAACTTTGAGGCATTGGGGATGCTACAATCCTCAGTCTATCTGGGATATTCTTCCTGGGCCCCCTTCTCAGAGGGCATCAGTGAGGAAGCTGCACCCCCTCCCAAAGCAAAGCACACAATGGTTTCCTTCTTTTTTTGGGGGGATCCCATCTCACCTCAGATGAAATATTTGTAGAGTGCTCAATATAGCAAGAGCACATAGTAGATATTTTTCCCCCTTCACAATTCCCTTTTAAAAAGGGGGAAGGAGAGGCAGAAGAAAAAGACCGCAAAGTCTCTGGCTCATTTGACCTCAAGAGTCACGTCTGAGAAGCAGACAGCAGTGACACGCCAGTGTCCGGCCCATTTATTTCCATGTTGTCCACATTTGGAGCAGGGGGTGAGGTCATTCAGAATGGCAGCCCATGGCGCTCAGGAGGAACAAAAGGCTCCATTTTGTTCTGCATGGTATGTATTTACCCACTGCCTACTGATTAATACAGGAGATCAGAGCAGACCCTGGGAACAAAATCTCAACCAAGCTCCTGGCCGCCACAAATAAACTTTCTGCCGGAGAACAGAGCCAGCATCTGGGCTGCCAGCACTCCAAAGCCCTGCTTCATTGGGTCTGTAGAGGCTCAACGAAAACACACAAAGGTGTTGGAAGACAGCACTGAGGCTCTCATAGCGAGGCCAGGAGGTGGCCAAGGCATGGGCCAGAGAGCAGAAAATCAACATACACAGGACCGGGAAACAGCTCTCTGAGATTGTCTCCCGGGGCGTCCCAGCTCTTCAGGACATGGGGGGTAGCAGTGGGAGGGGGACCCTCTGATGACTGGTTCTTTGATTTCCCAGCGAGTCCAACACATCAGACCAAACTGGGCCTCCGTCTTTATATGCCTCTGTGCTTGTTATCATTGGAAAGCTTTGCTTCAGGCTCAGAAAACTTCATTTCATAGAATCAAAGAATCTCCTAAGTGGAGAATCTTGTAGTTGGAGGGACACCAGAGGGCTTCTGTGAGTCCAAAAGAAACACAAGAGTACTGGATCCATGATGGGGAGGGCATTATGGTGGAAAGCACACTGCCCTTGCTATCTGGAGCCTTGGGTCTGAGACTGAGCCTCACTTCTTGCTTGCTGTAACATGAGCCCAAGTAAGTCACTTTATTATCTCTGGATCTCGGTTTTCTCATCTGTAAAAGTGGAAGAGTCATATTTGCAGAGAGACAGTGTGTTGTGGTGGATAGAGGGCTGGCCTCAAAGCCAGACACCGCCTCGGTTCAAATCTTCCCTCTGTCTGGCTATTGGCTCCTGTGAAAGCCTTTGGCCATTCAGTAAGTATATACCAAGCACCTGTAAGTTGGTGAAGGGAGCATATTCATGAAGGAGCTCCCTACACAGAAGAAATCAGAAAATCCAGACCGTCCCTCCCCCCCAAAAAAAGTACCAGCAACCTCCATGAGATCATCACGAAGACTGAATGAAGGCTGTAAAAACACTTCCCAACCTTAAAATGTCAGTCAAGTGTAGGATGTTGTTTTTGCTGCTAACATATAGTTTGAAAATTCAAAAACATTTACTAACCACTTACTCTGTGCAAAGTTAGGTGATGCAGAGCACTGGGCTTGGAGTCAGGAAGACCCGAATTCAGATCTAGCCTCAAGACTCTTCCTGCCCATTTAACCTTGGCCCAGATGCTTCTATCTGCCTCAGCCTCAACTGCAAAATGGGGATATTAATAGCACCCACCTACCTCCTAGGGTTGTTGTGAGAATTCAGTGAAATAGTATTGGTGCCTGGCACACAGTAGGTACTTAATAAATATTTATTCCCTTCCCTCACCCCCTGCAAAAAAGTAAGGGTCTGTTGAGATTAAGAGACGCTCATTGGGATGTGGTAGGCAGAAAAGACACCTGAATGTTGCTTTGAAGGTAAAGTTGGTAGAGGTGGTTATTCAGAATATTTCCTTTTCTATCAAAGAGCTCAGTGAATGGCCAGAGCCAGTGATGCTGAGACTGATAGACCATCTCTTCTTGATTTTCCTCTTTAAAATAGAATTCTTTTAGCTGAAAGATACCATCCAGTTGGATTCTCCCTTTTGTAGGTGAGAAACATATCCTGTGTTCCTCCATCATACCCTCTCTATAGTCCTAGAAAATATTCTGGCACCCTACAGCTTCCCCATGGTTCCTTGGATTCTGAACCATCGTCTTTTCAGTTTCCAGTTTTTGCATTCTTCTCATTTCAGTTATCGTTAAATTAAAATAAACTAGAACCACCAAACAACCTCTGTCTCTTCATCTGCAAAATGGGAATCATACTAACAATCGCTGCCTCCCCCCCCCAGAGTCGTTTGAAAAGCACTTAATAACCCTCCAAGCACTGTTTCAATGTCAGCTGTTATTAACATATTCTTATGATTGCCATTTATTATTAAATCCCCCCAGGTTTCCTTGGAAATATTTTATTTCTCTCAGGAAGAAATGAAGATTTCTCTGTTTCTGTCTCTGCTTATCTCCTATTCTATTTCCTTATGCCTTTCTACATATCATCTTACCCTTCTGATAAGATTTTTTCCCCCCAGTAGGTGAGAAAATGAGTCAAAATCTGCTACCAGGAACTCAAGACTTTAAAAATGTTGGAGACAGTGGTGGTGCGATGGTGCATGTGTCTGTGTGTATTAGAATTTAGTTGGGTTAAATACTAACTGAAATAAATGGACTAGAACTTGGATACTTTTTGTTTTTCAGAGATTTTAGGTGTAATGGAATCTGATCTGTATCTACTTTTTCTCCAGGTCTTCTTGAAGTTCTACAGACTTTATATCTATTTTCTCACTTTCTAAGTCATAAGCACAGAGCTGGAAGAATCCTAGAGGACATAAAGGGAAACTGAGACCTAGGGAGATACCCACAGGATGGGTATGATAGAACCAATATTTAAACACAGGTCCTCAGATTCCAAATCCAATGTCCTTTCTGCTATACTGCCTCCCCTCTGTTACTTAAGTCCTTAAGGGTCTAATCCAGGGGTGGGGAACCCCATGTGGTCCTGTAGGTCCTCAAGTTCTATGAAGTTTAGATTCAAAGAGCCACACTTGAGAACGAGAGTGTCCCATGTGACCTTGAGGCCACAGGTTCCCCACTCCTGGTCTAGTCTGAGCCCCTCATTTAACACAGAAGAAAACTGAAAAGATCTAGAACAAGTTCATAGCCTTTGGTGTATCCTGAACCCCTTTGGCAATATGGTGAAGCCTACACTTCAACGCCTTCTCAGAATAATGTTTTTAAATGCATAAAATAAAATATAAAAGACCACAAAGGAAACCGATTACACTGAAACATAGCTATCAAAATATATTTTGGGGGCTGCTAAACCTCACATAATGCTCTGTTGACTTACACACCTACATATTAACATTATCTATGTTTTCCTGTGTTTTTATGTATTTGGTTAAATATTTCCAAATTATATACATTTTAATCTGATTCTCAGTTACACTTGGGAGGGCTGAGGGCCACAGTGCTGCCTGTGTTTGACACCTCTGATGCAGAAGAGGGATTACATTTGTGTCTGTCAGTCCCAGAGGACAGAATGAGGAGCAATAATCGGTGGTTGTTAAGAGGCTGATTTCAATGCAACAAAAGGAAAAGAACTTCCCAACCATGGGAGCTGTCCATCAGAAATGGTCTGCCATGCAGGCTGGTGGGGTCCTCACCACTACAGATTTCCAAGTGGTGGATTCACGATCACTTGTGTGAGAATGTTTTAGACGGCTCTTCCTGCTCAGATATCCATTGGTCTAAGACTTCAATGTTCCATTTTAGCTTCAATATTCTGTGATCATGCACCTTGACAAGGCATCTCCTCATCTTACTAAATCAGGGGTTCTTAACTGAGAGAAATGATTATTTCTCTCTTATATTAACAATCGATTACTGAATTAGGACCAGGATTTGTTCAGAAGTTTCCAGGTTGTTTAGTCTCTGAAGGACATTGTTGTTAAATGAGATTGTTCAAATCTTCGGGTACATGCCTTTCCATCCTGGGTGGGAAACCTCACTCAACTGGAGAACCTTACAAAGCATTTATTCTAATCTGGATGATACCTGGCCCACTATGTTCTGGTTGGAGGGACAAAGTCATGTGCCCCCGCCTGTCACCAGAGTGGGTCCACCTGTCAGTATAATAGTCCTTCTCTCTCTTTACCTGTTAACCAGAGTCAGTTGCTACCCTCCAGAACGCCCACTTCTCTAATAGCACATAAGCGTTGACCAGGTTCTAGGAGGGGTCTTGGGCACTTGAGAGTATCACTGACCCCTAATTTATTAATTGTTAGCAGGATTAACAAAATGATAATTACCCAGAAACTACGTCCCTTGAATTTTTAATACACACATAACCTATGGCCTTGGTTTAAACAACAATTTTTTGATAGTTTTATTTCAATGTAATTGGTTCCCTTTGTAATCATATGTAATTTTTTTGTATTTAATTTTTTTGGAGGGAGGAGGGTTTGAAAATAATGAGATTAATTATTCTGAGAAGGGGTCCTTAGGTGTCACCAGACTCCAAAGGGGGCCATGACATACAAAAAATGAAGAAATCTTGTGTTAAAAGAATTCATGAGGGGAGACTGCCCAAGAGTGAGCCTGGGTTCTCAAAGGCTGGCCTAATTCCCTGTTATTAGTTGGCATTTGCATTTCACATTCCATTAGTGTCAGCATTTCACTTTGCTATCAGTGAGGTCCTATGGTATGATAAACACAAGGCAAAAAGGTGTGGAATTCTTTTGAATAACAATGGTTCACATTTGCAAAATGCTTTACATATATTATTTCATTTGAGCCTCACAACAAATTTATGGGGGTTGTTGCTATCTCACCCCTATTTTATAGATGAGGAGACCGAGGCATAGGAGGTTAAATGGCTCCCTGTTACTAAATGTTTGACACATTAGGACAAAACTCTTCCTGTCTTACACAATCAGAGATCTACAGCTGGGAGGGAACTGATGAGCCGCCTTATCCAAGCTCATCAAATCTGAGGAACTGAGGCCCATGGTAAGGACTCCAAGTGTTTGTTAAATGGAAATGAATAAAAAGTGAGTTAAATTATTATGAGGGTCACTCCTGCTAAGCTTGTTGTTGAGAATTTTGACATTAATAGTTATGGAATATTGTTAGATTGGAAATTATGGACAATACAATTTTAGAATTATGTCCTGATTCTCACGAAGACTGGTGCGTGTTTTTTTAAAGAATAATGTCTATTTTACATTTTTCAGTACTGCCTCATACCTACTGTAAGAATCTCCTGCAAAACCCAGCCTTCCTTAATGGAGAACAAGCTACAGCTGGGTGTGGCTGCCAGTAGACACCTGTGTCCCTTTGCTTGCTCTCCCTTCAAGTCTAACACTAATCACTACATTTCCCTCCTCATCTTACAAACCCCCTTCATCCTTCTTCCTTCCCTCAGCACCCCTTTTAACTTCTTCCTTCTTCCCTATCCTCTTTCCTTTTTCTCTCTTCTAATGCCTGAAAGGCAAAAGAGCAGAAAGACCAGATTCCTTAAGGAAGGGAAGACATTTCACCTCTGTTTTCTATTCCTCTGCTTTATGATATGACTGACTATAAGAGAAAAAAAGATAACACCAGCCGAGATGGTGCCAGTTAGGACTGATTCCCCCCAGACTGAAACACAGACACTTTAGGAAAGAGCAGCCACATTCCATTTGGTAGCAGCTAAGGAGGTGAAGGTGGAAAGAGAAGTTGTTTATTCAAAGACATGCCAATATCTCAGATAAAGTCAGCACCCCTAGAAAGGGTGCCAACTTCAGAGAAGTGCCAATTCTAGATGAGATAAAAGTGTCATTTTATTAGCAGGACAGCAAATAGGAGGTAGCTAGGTGGGGCAGTAGATAGAGCACTGGCCCTGGAGTCAGGAGGGCCTCAGTTCAAATATGGCCCCTGACACGTACTGGCTGTGTGACCCTGGGCAAGTCACTTAACCCTGTTTGCTTCAGTTTCCTCATCTGTAAAATGTGCTGGAGAGGGAAATGACAAAGCACTCCAGTATCTCTGCCAAGAAAACCCCCAATGGGGTCACCAGAAGCCAGACACAACTGAAATGACTCAAAAACAACAATGAGCAGGAAGGACCAGTGTCTGGAAGTGGACCCCCAATGTTCTGAGTAAATCAGCTGTGGAAAAGAACAAGTTTGACAGGCAGCAAAATGCTGAATTTAGTCAGAAGTCCTGGGTTTGAATTCTCGCTCTGCTATTTATTACCTGTGACCCTGGGCAAGTCACTTTACTCTCTAGATCTGACTTCCCTGTCCATAAAATCAAGGGATGAGCCTAGAAGCCTCTGAGATCCCTTCTAGTTCTCAATCTGTTCCCCTATTTTCCTTTTTATCCTGGACCAACAGATGACCAGAGAGGCCTCCTTTGGCCTATATTAGCAGAGTGGCCTTTAAGAAAACCACCCCTTCTTGTAGACTTTGGGAAAAAGTACAGGGTTTCTTATATCAGCTTTAAAGTACAAAAGAAAAAAGTCACATAATTTTTGAGCTGTTAAAGGGCCTTAAAGATCATCTCTCCAACTCATCCATTTTACTGATAGAAAAACTGGCCTTGAAAGGTAAGTAGGTTGCTCTAAAGTCACAGGGCAAAATACTAATGGAGCCAGGATTCAAAACCCTTAAGTCTGTTGACTCCAAATTGGTGCCCACATCAATCACACAAACTGAATATTTAATAGTCTCCCTTTGGCCCAAAACTCAGATCCCCCTTTCCCTTCATAAACCCTTTCTTTCCCCTTCCCTCCTCCTTCCTAGTAGATCCTTAATTCCCCAGGAAGTATTTAAACAACACAGAAATTGGCATTTCAAACCGGCTCCATAAGATTTAAATGGCCTTATCCCAAGGCTAAATAGGCATCCTGAATAATGCAGTACTGTACACAGTATGAGTTCTTCCCCCGGCCCTGCACATTAGCTGTCAATTCTGATTTAACACTTTTCCTCTGGGTCTCAACCTTCTCCACTGGCAGGAGCTCCCACACCTGCCCATCCAGCCTCATCCACCCAGAAGCTATCTTTCAGGCACCTGTGGTTGACTGTTAGATGGTTTTATTCATGTGACTGCCACATATAATAAAATCCAGTTCACAGGCATTTCCTATAGGTTTGTCTTGAGAATCATGGAATTACAGTATTTTCAAACTCTGTGACCCAAGAGAGCATATAACCCAGGGGGCTCTTAACTGGATCCACAAACTTGGTTTTCATCAAACTGTCAAAGGACGCAGACACAGACACACAGACACAGACACAGACACAGACACCTTCTGGTCAAAGAACCCCTGGCCTAACCCAATTCCATTATTTTGTGAGGTTTCTAGCAGGACACCTTTTTACTGGTGGGTTATGACTATCTCAGGATCTGAGACAGAAATATGCTTAACTACAACTCCATGGCCATCTTGATACTAGGGTCCAAAATTCTGATCTCAACTTTATGATTGAATGGCGTGATGGAAAAAGTACTAGAGTTTAAAGACCCATCTTTGAAGTCCAGGTCCTCTATCAGCTATGTGACCTTGAAAGGAACATCATGGAGTGGGCAAGTCAAGCCACCTCTCTGTGCTTCAGTTTCCTTATCTTAATCAATAAACACCAAGTAAGCAGACATGACGGGCCAGGCTATGCTAAGCACTGGAGCCACAAAAAGAGGCAACAACAGTCTCTGACCTCAAGCTGCTTACAAACCAATGGGGGACAAACCGTGTAAACAAGGGAGCTTTATACGTGACAAACAGGAGATATTTAACAGAGAGAAGTAAGAGGGACTGGGAAAGCCTTCTGGTGCAAGGCGAGATTTTAACTGGGACTTAAAGGGAGCCAGGGCTGTCAGGAGTTGGAGTGGAGGATGGAGAACATTCCAGGCATGGAAGGCAGCCAGAGAGTGCCTGGAGCAGAGAGATGGAGCTTCTTGTTAGTAAAACAACCGGGAAGCCATTGTCACTGGATTAAAGAGCACACACTGGGGAGTAAGGTTTAAGAAAACTGGAAAGGTAGGAGGGGCTAAGTCGGGGATGGGGAACCTGAGACCTTGAGGCCACAAGTGGCTCTCTAAGTCCTCAAGTGTGCTCCTTTTTTTCTAGTCAAAGGGTTGCACTTGAGGGCCTAGAGAGCCGTGTGTCACCTTGAGGCTGCAGGTTCCCCATCTCTGGGCTAGGTTATAAAGAATTTGGCTTGGACCCATGGGCAGCAGGGAGCCTCTGGAGTTTACTGAGTGAGGGGAGTGACATTGTCGGACTTGTGCTTTAGGAAAATCACTTTAGTGGCTGAAGGGAGGATGTTGGAGTGGGGAGAGACTTGAGGCAAGCAGACCCACCAACATTTGTAAAATGGGGGTAACAATATTTGAACTACCTGAATCCTAGGGTTGCTGTGAGGAACAAATGAAGTGATGGCTCTCTTCCATCAGCATACAAGCTCCTTATAATCAAGCACTCTCTTACTTCTCAGTTCATATCCCTAGCACAGTGCTTTACACACAGTAGGCAATTTCATTTTTTTATTCATCCATAGCCATAAAAGCACTTTGTAACCCTAAAGGTTATGTAACTGTGTTTTTAAAAAATCTTTTAATTTTATTTATTTTATTTTTAATTTATGGAACAAATTCTATATCAGTATAATAAAAAAGATCACACATGAAACTACAAATTATGTATAACTTGCTATTCCTTTTAAATATATAATAAAACTATCATGTCAATGCCTTTTTTCCTTCCCCCTCATTGCTACCATTAGCCATGTATATGTGTGTATACATGTGTAAAATCATTCTATACATACTTCTTATAATTGTTACAATGATTTAATGGGCTCCCTGCCTTACTGAAAGGGCAGTGAAAGGAGGTTGATTAAGATTTGTGGGAACTTTCAAAAGCCTTACATACATTCAATCAATGCATTTGCACGGGAACTATTATATATTAGCAAAAAGTGCTCCAACCAGAGATTCAGATGAAACACTGCCCTAGGAAGCCAAACACCATTGTTGGTTGTCACACTTAAAATGAGCCCGGCTCCCACTCCTGCCCCCAAGTCACAGGGCAAAATAAGCCTCTCTAGAATCTGACAGCTAAAAAGGAAGCTGAATCTGCTTAATGTAGCCTATAGGGCCCGTTCTCAACTGGTTATGCTCAGGAGCCATTTTGACAGAAAAAGTACACTAAGTCCATTTATCTCCACCAGAAGGCATATGCCTGGTGAGAGGAGGTGGGGTAGAGCCAGCCAACCCACCAACTCTTCTACATTTAGGTCTAGCTCAGGGGTGGGGAATGTGGGGCCTCGAGGCCACATGGGACCCTCTAGGTCCTCAAGTGTGTCCCTTTGACTGAATCTACACTGCCCAGACCAGATCCCCTTAATAAAAGGATAATAACAGACAGCAGGTTCCCCACCCCTGCTCCAGACATCAATCAAGGTAAAATGAACACGAAAAAGTAAAAATCAAAAACAAAAGGGCAGCTGTATGGATCCTGATTTTGGAGGTAGGATTATAAGGGGGAAGTGGGAAGAAGCCAGGAAACTAGGTGCTTGTCACCCAGCCCATATCTTTGGGAAGGGGGGTTTCTAAAAAGATTAAGAGCCAACTGTATGTACATCTAGCAGCAGCTTGGATCCTTCTAAGCACCAGTTATAAACTAACTCCTTTCCTCCATCCTCCTTCCTGGCCAGCTACCTCCTGAAGTCAGGGCCCTGACACCTGGTTCTATACCAAAAGGTAGTGGTCGAGGTCATAGTCTAGACTTCTTATGTGAGGGCCAACTCTACATACAATTTTTAATACCTAATCTCTTCTAAAGAAGGAAGACTGAGACCTTAAAAAATTATTATTTATATCTGATGTTAGAATACAACAAAAAACACATACTGGAATGCACGTGTGACCTGGAGATTCAAGTACAGCCCATCTGAGCCCCGTCCCTCCTAACTCAGCTGCACGGTCAGCAGCCCAGGAGCCATCTGGGCGGGGAGAAGCCTGTGGATACTTCACAAAATGATGGATACGCGCACATAATACAATTAACACACAGCAGGGTGGCCCGTTTAAGGCAGACCTTATTTAAAATCACAGGCGGTGGCAGTTTTCAAAGAGCCCTCTATTTATCACCGTCCGTCCTAAACACCTGAAGACGCTGCCAGACTTATTTCCCAGGGGGCCAAGGTGACCAAAGAGTCTGAGCAAAGCTCTCACGGCTCTTCCCACTCAGCATCGATTCCCTACATCACTGGCCAGGCTTATTTGGCATGTAATTTGCTGTCAAGTGCCTGCCATCTGTCAAGTCAAGGCAAACTGCTCACCTTTCACCCCCATCTGTTAGCATCGCCGACAAGGCACCGCGATACTTACCTTCAACACCAGCTGCCTTTGGGAAAAAAATTACATGTAGTTTATGGATGGATTTTTAGAATGGGGGCTAACAAAGGAAAACGCAGATAGGAGACAGTCACTCATTGTGACTGGACCAGGAGTGTACACAATAAGCTGAGCTACTCATTGCAAATCTGAATTTCATAGCATCTTACCATTCTCACATTTTTCAGAATTCAGTACAAATCTGACCCATTCCAGACCTCATTCTTGGGTTTTGCTCACTCACTCTTCCTTTAAAAGATCTTATTGAATTCCTACTGTATACATGGTCCTGTATAACTTGTTTCCCCAAAGAGAGGACCCCATCGTAAGGTAGTCATCTTCAAACACGGCCCACAAGGAGAATATCGGAGCAAGTCTATATAGTAGTGATGTTCAAGTACTAACACAGCAGAAGAGTGGTCTTAAATGTATCATTTATTAGTTTTCTTGCCTTTAATGCTTACTGTTCTAATTTATCAGACCACAGGCTCTATCATCCTACTTTCTAGGATGCCAAATAAGAAAACACAGTTTGTCATCAAAAGACACTCAAGTCAGGAGATTCACAGGCGCCAAACTCTTTGACTCCATCCTCAGCCCATGTTATAAACCACCACATGTAATGCAATTTCAGACTAGACCATTTACTGCAAATGTGGATTGAAAACAGTATCATGTTGGGTTGGAATGTTGTCTCAACTGGGATTGCATTTTCAGCACTTTACAATGATAAGAAATTTAAAATCGTTCTGGTGGTTGACAGATAGGAGGACATTTGGATCTATGCCAGATAGATGGCATCCCACTCCCCAAAACAAAGCTTTTAACTCTGCCGATGGATGTCTGCTTCACAGCTATCTGCAGGCCGCTGGATGTTATAGTGACCGGAGCTCCTGATTCAGTCGGTGCTTGGACTGCCCACTATCTTGCCCTCTTCCTAGTTCAACTTGACCTACTCCCAATTCAAATGAATCTTAGTTCTCAAATCTTCCAGTGGCTGAGAACAAATCAGGGTATATCAAGCGTAGAAACCAGGGGTCCCTTTTTCCTTTCTGGTTCATTGCCCCCCTCTTCCTCTCCTCATCAAGGCAATATTTCCTTTAAAATCAGGGTTCTCCAATGTTCTTTGTCCAAGAGCTTTTCCTAGCACAACTGCATTTGGGGAACACTTTTTCAATTTTTAGACCCGTTTTCCGTGGTTGCTAAGGCCCACAGTCAATCTTTACCTTTGCAACCCGATTTATTCTTTTATTCTTCAGCCAAACGATGACCAGAAAAACACTATATTTACTCAGCAATTCATAGAGAAACGTTCAATTTTTTTCCCCTCCAGATGATTTTCGTGCAGTGGGCTGATCAGGTGGAAGAGGAGACCCTGAAGGCACACGAAAGAAAAGGAAGGGTTCATCGAGATGTTAACATGGTCAGTTGTTCTGATGAAGCCTTTAGACTCAGCCAGAGGAGAAATTAATCTCTTGGTCACAGTGGTCGCAGTTTACCAGAAAAGAAGAAATTTGCCTGAATAATTCTATATCTTAAAACCCTTTGGCATCGTCCTCAGTTCTCCCATTCCTCTTCTGCTCTGATCTCAGAGGAAGAGGTGACCGACCTTCTTCCCAAGGGCGATGCCTCTTGCTGTGCCCTTGATTCAACAACCCCCCCACTTGCCCAGGCATTTTCCATCTCTAATTTTCAACTGTCCCCATCTACTGACTCCTTCTCTATTCTTTAAAAACATATTCAAGTCGCCCCCATCTCTAAAAACAACTCACTTCACCCTTCCATTTCTACAAGCTACTGGCCTATACTTCTCTTCCTTTCACAGCCAAACTTCTAGAAAACAAAAACCAAAACCTGCCTACAGCCATTACCTCCGTGTTTCCTCTTACTAATTTTTAGGTACTTGTAATCAGGCTTCCAACATCATCCCTCGACTCTTATTGAGCTCTCTGAACTGATTAAGGTCTCTTAACTACCAAGTTCAAATGCCTTTCTGCAGTTCCCATCCTTCTGGACCCCTCTGCATCATCCATTACTGTTAACCATCCTCTCCTCCCGGACACCTTCTCCAACCTGGGTTTACAGGACACTGCGGCTCTCTCTTGGTTTTCCTCCTCCTACAAATCTGACCAGTCTTCCTCTGACTCCTTCTCTGGTTTTGCTTTCTTTAGCTTGTGAGATTCTGGAAGGCAGGAACTATCCTTTGTCTCTCAACCACAATTCACATATCTGTGCACATACATACATGTATATTGTATGTATATGTGCATGCATGTATGTGTATCTCTGTGTGTATGTATACCTAGCGATTAGCACAAAGTATGTGTTTAAATAATGTTTAATGACTGACCAGCTCACCTTCTTCACCCCATCCCATTCCTTATATTTATAAACATATCTATACATACACATACATATATATGTATGTGTGTATATGTACATGTAACTAGATCCACGTGCTTGCTTTTGTGATTCTCTCCCTAAGCCCTTAGCACAGGGGGCACTAAATAATTGAAACACATCTCTAGAACTGTTCAAGGAGAGGCTGGAGAAACGACCTGTTCTGCAATCTAAGGGGATGCCTGCATTAGCAGGGAGCTTAGATCAGATAAGACCCGGACCAGCCTCTTCGGTTCCATAATTCTAAAAATGTGCCTCTAAACTGAAGCAAACTACCTGCTCTCTTTCTTTTTCTTGTTTGGTTTTGTCTCCTCTCTCTCATTGTTCGCTCCACTGGTTAAAACCCTTCTATACAACCAGACTCATGTCCAGTGTGAAAGTATTTGCAGATCCTATACTTGATTGCATGCCGCCATGGGGGGTGGGGAGGGAGGAAAGGGAGGGGAGAGAAAATTTGATCAAGGGATTGCGGAATTGAATCTTGTAAACAAAATAAAAAAACAACAAATTAATAAAGACCAAAAAAAAGACAGTATCTCCAAATAAGTAACTTAGAGACATGTTAGCACAGTGATAACCACAAGGGAGCTCATGTAATTCACTGCAAAAGAGAACTTCTTCCTCTAATTATTAATTTACATAAGTTCCAATGTGATTAATTAAAATGTGCATATATACACACACATATATAGTTTAGTTGTGGAGGGACAGCATGTAGTATCAGTCAGTCAACAAGCATTTATTAAGTGTCTATTACACACAAGGTATTGGTGCTGGGGCTGAGGATAAAAGCAAAAATAATCATACTAAGTTATGGTTAGAGGACATTATGAATACCTATTTTGGTTACTCTAGTTTAAAGAAAATTATATTGAGTCTCAATTTTTAAAAAAGCATCACTTATACCTCTGCAGTTAAGAAGTCGAGAAAAGAAGGGGCAGAGGAGGGGCAGGAGAGGGTGTAGGAAAGGAGGGAGAGAGAAAAGGAGAGAGAGAAAGAGACAGAGACAGAGAGACAAAAAAGAGAGAAAGAGACAGAGAGACAGAGACAGGGAGGTACAGAGACAGAGAGACAGAGACAGAGATGAGAGAGACAGAGAGAAAGAGACAGAAAGAGAGCAACAGAGAGAGACAGAGACAGAGAGAAAGAGAGAGAGAGACAGAGACAGTGGGAGAGACAGACAGAGACAGACAGAGAGAGAGACACAGAGAGAGAGAGACAGAGACACAGAGAGAGAGGAGAAAGAGACAGAGAGACAGAGAGAGACAGAGACAGAGAGAGAGAGAAAGGGAGAGGGAGGGGGGAGAAAGAGGAAGAGAGAGGGAGAGAGGCAGAGGGAAAGGAGAGAGAGGGAGAAGAGAGAGGAGAGAGAAAGGAAGAGGGAGAGAGGAGAGAGGGAGAGACAGAGAGGCAGAGAGACAGAGAGAGGAGAGACAGAGAGGCAGAGAGACAGAGAGAGGAGAGACAGAGAGAGGAGAGACAGAGAGACAGGGAGAGAGAGGAGGGAAGAAGGGAGGGAGAGAGAGAGAGAGAGACAGAGAGAGAGAGAGAGAGAGAGAGAGAGAGAGAGGAAAGAGAGACAGAGAGACAGAGACAGAGAGAGAGAAAGGGAGAGGGAGGAGAGAGGTGGAAAGGGAGAGAGGGAGAGCGAGAGGAAGAGAGAGAGAGAGAGAGAGAGAGAGAGAGAGAGAGAGAGAGAGAGAGCGCTCAAGCACTAGCTGGCTGACTGCCCAGTCCAGAATTTGTCATGTGAATGCACCTAAGGGGGGCTGCTATGGGTCCCAGCACCATGGATTCAAAGCTGAAAGGCACCTCACAAGTCAGACAGTCTAATATCCTCAGGAATCTGAAGAAAGCTGTCATCCAGAGAAGGTCAGTGACTTTCTCAATATCACTCAAGCTGGAAATAGAAGAGGAGGATGTGAAATGGAACCCTCTGGCTTTAAACACAGATCTCCCTCTGCTCCACCACGCTAGGTGCATGGGCAGGTTCTCACCTTTTCGGGTTCAGTCTCTCAACTTTGTTAGCTCCCCCAGGATGGGTAAGACCCAGTGAACAAATTCATCCTGACCAAATTTGTAAGGGGACAAGTTTTTCCATGTAACCCTCATGGAACCTGTATACAGTACCTTGTACGAAATAGGTCCTCAATAATTGTTGGTTGATTGTTTTTGAAAAAAGCCAACTACGTGCATACATATGTGACATACGTATGTGGATGTGTGCACTTACTTAACTTTTTGAAAGGATATCAGTTTATTAATTTACACAGAGAAATATAACTATAAAACCAACTATTATATTTGTGTCAGCACATTTTCTTCCCCATAGCAAAGTCTCTTTGAGAAAGCAAATCAGCATCGAAGGCTCCTTGGTGAACGCTGTCAGGTCAAAGGATATCAGACAACCTTGGGGGACACTGTGCATTGCACTCTGACAGCCCGAGACACTCTTCTCCACTTGAGGGATGCATCTGACAAGTTGATGTGAATCTCACATCTGCCTGACAAGGTCCCCCCTCCTCCCTGAAGGGACTGGATTTTAACTCCTGGAATCTTTTTCTAGATGTTCACGCAGACTTCCTTTTTATTAGGTAGTATATCAGTTATGTTTTAATTTATCTCATCCGCACTTATCAGATACTATCACATTTTTATTATCACAATCAGGGCTGGGGAAGCTGCGTCCTCCAGGCCACATGTGGACCTCCAGGTCCTCAAGTGTGGCCCTTTGACCTAATCCAGACTTCACAGAACAAATCCCCTTAAGAAAAGGATTTGTTCTGTGAAGCTTGGACTCAGTCAAAAGGCTGCACCCAAGGGTCTAGAGGGCTACATGTGGCTTCGAGGACGCAGGTTCCCCACCCCTAGTCTTGATCAATCTGTAGTTAAATGTTTTCCCTTAACCAAATTGGTCACTTCGCTTAGAATTGGAAGAGTCCTCAATGGCACATAAGAAATCACCCACACCTCAGCAGTAAATATTGTTTTAAATCATGTTCCCAAATACTGAGAGTACATGCTGGGTGGGGCCGGAATCATCCCTTCACTTAAGTGTCCTCTTTTATTTTCATTCTCAGAGGCTTCCTAATGGGTTCCCGAGGCACAAAGCATCTAGGTCTGTCTCTCTATCTTTCATCACTATGACAGCTTTAGAGCTGGGAAACACCTAAGAAATCATCTAATCCAACCTCCTCATTTTACAAATAAGACAACTGAGGCTCAAAGAAAAAAAAAAGCAATTTATAGGATCATAGATTTAAAGCCAGAAGAAACCTTAGAAGTCAGAGTCTTACCCTTTTATTTTTATAGGTGAGGAAACTGAGTTGCAGAAAAGTGAAATGAGCTGACCAAGATAACATGGGTAGTAAATGACAGAGCTGGGACTCCAGCCCAAATCTTAACACCCCATCCAGAGCTCACTCCCTCTCCTCATACAACCATATATAATATGTATATGAATTTGTACACACATACAAATACAAATGTATGTATATGTATACAATACATATGTGCATATATTAGACATTTATAAAACAGGATACTGGTATAACTTTATACTAAGAAATAAAAGTATACATATATACATATGTGGGGTGGCTAGGTGGTACAGTGGATAGAGAACCAGGCCTGGAGTCAGGAAGACTCTTCTTCCTGAGTTCAAATCTGGCCTCAGACACTTACTAGCTGTGTGACCCTGGGCAAGTCACTTAATTCTGTTTGCCTCAGTTTCCTCATCTGTAAAATGAGCTGGAGAAGGAAATGGCAAATCACTCCAGTCTACTTGTCAAGAAAACTCAAAATGGGGTCATGGAGAGTCAGACAGGTCTGAAGATGAATCACATATGCATATATATTTTTAAAAGTTACTGACTGATTTAATCAGGATTTAAATTTTAAAAGATCTCAACTGATTCAAGTATTAATAAGATTAAAAATAATTGGGATAAATATCAAGATTTATAGGCTATTTAAAAAAATAAACTTTTAAGATAGGATAATCATAGCTAGGCAGTTGTTTATTTTTGAAGAAGATCTGGGAGTCCGTGATGACCAATACAGAGTGCAGAAAATGATATAGCAGCCAAAAAAAGAGGCCTACTGTTATCTTAGGGTGAATTTTTAAAAATGTTTCTTTCATTTTGAACTTAAATATAAAAAGACAAAAAAGAAGAACATTTTATGTACACAGCATAACATAAAAAGAACATTTAGTCTAAAACCACAAATTTCCATTTCAAACTGTTTGCTTTTTTGGAAAAACTATGTAATAACTACACATCGTTTTCAAAGCTACCCTGCTATTCTGTGCTTCCTTCTAAGTTTTCTTTTGTTCTCTGCTGTGCTTTGTGTTTTTTTCTCTCTCTCCATCCCACCCTAGAGAAGGCTACCACCACTGGATACAAATGTGTGTGTGTATACACATACACATACACATACACATATAATAGACATATACACACACACATACATGTGTGTATATATGTATGCATGTGTGTATATGTATATGTAAAACCATACTATATACTTCTATTTGTTCTTTCTCTGCAGGTGGACAGCATCTTCCTTCATAGGGCCTTTGTAGTGGATCTAAGTGTTTACAATACTCAAAATTACTTAATCATTCAATGTTGTTCGTACAACAACATTGCTGACACTGTGTACAATGTTCTCTTAGTTCTGCTCAATTCATTCTTCATTATTTCATTTAAGTCTTTCCATATTTTTCTAAAGCCAACCAGCTCATCGTTTCTTAGAGTACAGTAGTATTCCATCATCTCAGGGTAAATTTAAAGAAATTGGGTCCAGGAGTATTATACTGCTTTCGACACCATGTAGACCAGGACATATGGTATGTAGTTCCGGGTACCATGTTTTAGAGAGATCATTGATTAGTCAGAGGGAGTCCAGATGATGGTAACTAGGAGGGGGAAGGGGTTAAATATCATGCCATATAAGAATAAGTTGAAGGGACCAGATATGTTAACTTGGAAAGAGGAGGCTTAGTGGAATCATAATTGCTATGTTTAAGTATTTGAAGGACCATGTTGTAAAAAAAAGGCTCACCTTGTTCTGCTTGGTCCCAAAGAGACCAAGGAGAATGGGTGAAAGTTAGAGAAAGGCAAGATTTCATCTTAATAGAAGGAAAAGCTTCCTAATGATTAGAGCTATCCATAAATGAAGCAGGTTATCTCTGGGGGAAGGGGTTCTCCATCACAAGGAGTCTCCAAGCAGAAGTGGAAGACTTTGTTGAGTCCTGGTGACTCAGGTGATTCTCTAAGTGGGAAGGCTGACTCATCAGTGATTTTGAGTTGCCTTCCACCTCTGAGATTCTCTAAGTCTCTGAATGCCCCTGAATATTTTTATAGTGGGTATTAACAAATCAATGAGATGAAACAAGAGATTCCCTATGAGTTAATCAGCAAAACAGTTGGAGATTAATTTGGAAACCTATACATTTTTCAGGTACTTGTGAAATGAATTATTAGATGATCTCAGCGGTCTCTTATAGTTCAAAAAATGCTCTGGTTATGACTTTAAAAAAGTGAAAGCATCTAAAGCAGAATGACTGAAAATTATCTTAAGCGTGTGCTATTTATGCATGGGATAAATTTCACACAATGAAAATGGAGATTTTCACTCTCAATCCACACTTTTTAGGAGATCTGTCATTACTTGCATTCAGGTTCTTGGACGTGTGCTGGGCTTTAGGAGAGCAAGCTGAGAACTTACATGAATCCTCAGTGAAAAGAGTCCCTCTCGGCTGTTATTTTTAGCAATCACTGAAAAATTGAGAGTGACACCATTTATATAACATGACATAAAGAAGCCAACATAAATATAGTGATCCCTCAGCTGCCACATCCCAAACAAATTTGGATTTGTAAGAGCCTAATGTTTTAAGACCATGTCTACTCGATTTGTCCTGCTTGGTACCCAGTACAACTTTTTTCCATATGTTAATGCTCAAAAGAAATTTCATAGAGGGCTGGCGATGGTCTAATATCCAAGAACATTCCATGTGTTGGGAATGTGCCAACCAAAGGACAGGTTATCATCTAATATTCCTGACTTGGTAAAGATAAGAGTATTTCCAATGGCTGGGCTTGCTGCTACAGTATGTTTCCAGAGTTGGAGTTGAAGGATCTGGGTTCAAATCCAGCCCAGCCTTTGGGCAAATGACTAACTTAACTATATTGGCCTCAGTTTTCTCACCTATAAAATAATGGTATTTAGACAGATGGCCTTTAAGATCCTTTCCCCTTCTACAATCCTATAATAAGGTATGATTCGTATGATACAGTCAAGTGTGTCCTATCTCAACTACTTTCTTTTCCAAAGAAATAAATTTGGTACGAGAACAAGAACGAAGGAGAGTAAATGCAGACATCATAAAGCCTAGTTTGGGAGGACAATCCAAGAGATCTTAGTCAGGAAGGGCAGGATTGATTTCCGGCTCCTGTGCATAAGATGGCTTCTTATTCCGCACAATTGAAGTTTCATAAAAATCTATTTTCTAGCTCTATATAAAACCAGAAATTCCATACATGTGCATATTTATCTCAATTAGAGGTAATACATATCAATCCTTTTTATTATAGGGATATATCTTAGTGTCATCATGGAGATGGTTTATCAATTTAAAGAGACATCCAGGTGAGCCCAATAGACAAAGGACCATTATCCATAATTCTGTTGAGAATTCTTCTCCCCAAGTTCCTGGAAACAAATGATCAAAACTGGGATGATTTGACTCTACTCTGGAAAAAGCAACCATTACTGCCTTCCTAGTTATTCTAGAGAAGAGAAAGACCTACTAGAGAATGACAGGAAGTTCTGAAGATGCTGGGAGGGTGAGACAGGAACTCACATGACCCATTTTCACAACTTCAGCACCTGATATACCAAAAATACAAAATGAAGGAGTATCATTATTTCAGCCCTTGAGATTTTGAGGTCAAAAAATATTTTTTAGATATGCACGTGCCTTTCCTTCAAATTTGTGTTTCAAAAAGTTGCTTTAACTTTCCATTTAAATGCCACTGTCAACCCATACCTTTGCTCCATTGCAGAAACTGTAATTCTTTTCACTGGATAATTTTCCATGGGATTTTTAAATGCTCAGTACACCATAATTAGGTCCATTAGGAAAGTTATTCCTTTTAACATGCTCATTTATATTTATTGTTAGAATGTCTATTGCCCTAGGGTGCTTTAAATGGAACATAAGCATTTCCATGGTTTGGCACATGAAGGAAGAATTATTTTTAATGAGTCTTTTCATTTAATGGGTCATTATTTTAAGTGGACTACATTGTACACTGCTCTGAGCACCCCTTGGTTTATATCTAAATGGTCCAGTTGAGAGAAAAGCTTCTTCCTCCGGAGATGAAGCAAGAAAACCAACAAAATGCCCAGCAGTGTTCCTGAAGAGCAGTGGCAATGATCAGTCTTGGTTGGTACCTGAACTTCTAAGTTTTTTAGTCCATGAATGCATTTTTTTCCATTAGGTTAAGAACCTGGTACAGTGTGGTATGATGTATAGGAAGCTACCCCAGAAGCATGGGGCTTCTGGAAGATCTCCCTCTGGTGCTACTGACTTTCTGACATCCCTTCGGCACCCCCTGGTTCCCAGGAAAATCATGTCTTCTCTTCCCAAGGGCAGGGCTAACAAAACCACTCTAGCCTGCAACCCATTCTGTCTGACCCTCTAAGAATGGCTTTTACATTTTAAAATAAAAGTTTTATCGTATTTATAAAAAGTAAAAGCTATTCTTAGCTGCTCGTTCATGCCAAAACTGGCAGCAGCTAGATTTGGCCCTCTAGCCCTTTGCTTGGGCCTAGAGTCCAGGTGACTCATTAAGGCCAGAAGATGCAGACAAGGAACCGACCTACATCGGTAGAAAGCTTCCTCACCCCGGAGTTCACCTAAACCAAAGAAATCAAAGGTTTAGTCTCTATCTCTAGAATTAAAAAAAAAAATGTTCAGTTGTGTCCCACTCCTCCTGATCCCCATTTGGGTTTCTTGGCAAAGATACTGGAGTGGCTGGCCATTTCCTTCTCCAGCTCATAGTACAGATGAGAAAACTGAGACCAAGAGGGTTAAGTGACTTGCCCAGGGTCACACAGCTAGTAAGTGTCTGAGGGCAGATTTTAACTTAGGAAGAGGTGTCTTCCTGACTCCAGGCCCAGCGTACCAGCCACTGTGCCGCTCGGCTGCCCAGAACAGTTAGTTGGTCATTGAGCCTTCCTATGGAATCCATTGGACAGATGCCGCAATGCACACAGGAAACCAGTGCCTTCCCCTCACTTGTTCTCCACGAGCTCCACATTATAAACTTAGAAGGGCTAATTTTGCACAATTGTAAACCATTTTGCAAACCGGGATTTGCTACGTCACCTTACGCTGCACCTGCTTTTGTAGTAGAGGAATTTGGTTTTGTTTCTGCTACTTCTTGTCTCAGACCTTTCCAACAGTACGTTTTAATGGGACGGAGAAAACATGGTAGTTTGCAGACATGCTTCTCTGCAGTAACCAGCAAACACACATCGATCTTCTAAGCGAACTCTAAAGCTTTGGCTAGACTGTGCGTCATTTGCCAAATGTAGGCACCCCTGGCTTTTCTAGCCTGTCTGTCTGCAAACCTCACGAGTTATTCCCATTTTAAGTCTTTAATGAGCTTTGGCTTCAAGGCTGGCCCTGGCACCCCGCCAGCCTCTCATTCTGAAGCCACCACTGCCTCAGGCTTGTCTTTCCCTTCATAGCCCCAGAAAGAAACATGAGGATGCTGCACAGAGGGCAGCCTTCATCGGATCTCCTCACCAGGAGGATTCACCATCACACGTTACAACCAAAGCTTGGCTGGTTACGGAATAAAGCATCTGCGAGCTGCCCAAGTCAGGCAGAGAAATTCCTGCCGATTGGTGCAGAAGAGAGAGAGAGCACTGGACCTGAAGTCAGAAAACCTAGATTCAAATATGGCTTCTGATAGTTATTAGTCCTGTGACCCTGAGCAAGTCATTCAACCTGTTTGCCTCAATTTCCTCATCTATAAAATGAGAATAATATAGTACCCACTTTGCAGGAATCAAGTGATATTTTTTCTATTTTTAAAATAACTTTATTATTTACTTATTTTAAACATTCTTTTTTAAAAAATTTGAGTTCTCAATTCTCTCCCTACCTCCTGTCACTCCCATGCCCCCTGCATTGAGAAGGAAAAGCAACATACTATCAATTATATGTGATACCATGTAAAAATATATTTCCATATTAGCCATATTGAAAAAAAGGCAAGAAAAATAAAGGCAGTGAAAAAATTATGCTTTAATCTATACTCAGTCTTTGTCAGCGCTCTCTCTGGAGGTGGATAGTAATTTTCATCAAGTCCTTTGGAATTGTCTTGGATCATTGTATTGATCAGAGTAGCTTTCTTTCACAGTTGGTCTTTCTTACAATATTACCGTAACTATGTATAATATTTTCCTGGTTCTGCTCACTTCACTTTGCATCAGTTCATTTAAGTCTTCTCAGGTTTTTCTAAAACCATCTTGCTCATCATTTCTTATAGCACAATAGTATTCCATCACAATCATATGCTACAACTTGTTCAGTCACTCCCCTGCTTTCATTATCTTCCCAGCCCTGTTCATGTCTTCCTCTGGACTTCAAAACTATGCCCTCATGCTGGGAAACTTCATTTCTCCTCGTCCCCTTTTTAGATCCCTTTATGTACTGTCCTTCTCCATTGGAATGTAAGCTCTTTGAGGTCAAAGACTAGATTTCTTTTTGTTTGTATTTCTACTTCTTGTGCTTAGCACAGTCTTACAGAGAAAGCATTTAACAAATGCTTCCTTCCTTCCTTCCTTCCAAATCCAGTGGTAGTCCTAATGGTTGTCCAGTGCTCTTTCTGTTGAATTTTGTCCAGTCTCATCCCTTCCCCATTATACTACCCTGCCTTCTCTCATAACAGTTAGCCAAAAGACACACACTGATGCCAAGACTTCTCTTCCGCTATAACTGAGAAACAGCATTTGCTGACAGCCCCATTCCTTTCAGACTCCGGGCTAAAAGTAAGCTAAGTAGGTACAGAAAGTAAGCCTGAACTAGACCATATTAATAGCTGTATATAGGAATAAGATGACAAAATTCAGTTGTTCCCAAAGGGTATAAATATGAACAGATACATAATATGCTCTGGTTTCATTCTTTTGATGCTCCTAAAATGTTCTAAATGCAAGCAACTGGCCAGCATATAGTTTATAGCATAAGATACACACATCATGTTAGCTAGCAGCTGGACCCAGTCAGAAAGGGGATGAGAGAGGGACCACTCCAGTGAGAATTTGCACCTAAATATTATCTTCAAAGTAAGAGCTTCCCGACAATGGGAATCTAAAGTTACTCCACACAACAATGTGAAAAGTTCTTACAAGAGAAAAGTCTAAATGAACAGATGGAGGGTTTTCCCCACCCTAAGTGCTTCTAAATAAAGCAAAGTCTTCTGTGGTCAGAATCTCAGGAGCTTAAGATGTTTCTCCCTCTCTTTCAAAATAAAAAGCACATATTCATATCCAAAGAAAGTTGTTCTTCCTTCTTGGTCATCCTGTGTTTAATTGCTCTATTCACTCATTGATTAGCCTGTCAGGACTTGAAATGGCTCATGCCAAGAATTCTGGCCTTTCGCAAAGAGGTTCCATAACACCACTGCCCAGAAAGCATTTTTTCCCCCAGCTAAGGATCAGCTCCTTTGGGGATCATAACAGGAGATGCAACTGGACTGCCAAGTCCAATGACTCACAGTGAGAGAAGCCTGAGGCCACATCAAAGATTCTAACCCCAAAGATGATGGAAGTCAGGCAGAATTCCAGGCAACAGTTACTTTTGTGAACCATGAGCTCCATTTTAGAGCTGACAGGATCACAGAGGAGAGCTAGATGGCTCAGTGGATAGAGCACCAGGCTCGGAGTCAGGACCTCAGTTCAAATCCAGCCTCAGAGACTTACTAGCTGTGTGATCCTAGACAAGTCACTTAACCCTATATGCCTCACTTTCCTCATCTGTCAAATGAAATGGAGAAGGAAATGACAAACCACTCCAGTATCTCTGCCAAAAAAACCCCAAATAGGGTCAAGAAGAGTTGGACGTGACTGACTGAGCAAGAGAACAAAAGGATAATTTCTGAGGTCAGAAGGATTTAGAGCTAGAAGGAACCTCCAATATCATCTAGTTCAAAGGTCCATTTTGAAGACCATATTTCATTATAATTAGTTTCCTTTGTAATCGCTTATATTTTATTGTATGCATTTAAAAACATGGTTCAGTTGGGGCAGTTAGGTGGCGCAGTGAGTAGAGCACCGGCCTTGGAGTCAGGAGGACCTCAGTTCAAATCCGGCCTCACATACTTAACACTTACTAGCCATGTGACCTTAGGCAAGTCACTTAACCCCAACTGCCCTGCCTTCCCCCCTCCAAAAAGCAAAAAAACCAAAACCAAACCAAAAAAACATTATTCAGAGAAGGGAATGCACAGGTTTCATCAGGCTGCTGAGGGGGTTTATGACATAGGAAAGGTTAAGTACCCCTGATCTTAAGGACCCAGAATCTTCTTTTATAGATGAAGCAGCTGGTGCCCAGAGAGGTTAAACTCAATGATCCTATGGTCATTGATCTTGAGCTAGGAGGGACCTGAAAGGCCATTTAGTCAAAGCCCCTCATTTTCACATGAAGCTAAAGCCTAGGGAGATCAAATGATTTGTCTAAGATCACACAATACAGTAAGTACCAGAGGCAGAATTTGAACCCAGGTCCTCATACTTAAAACCTAGTGTACTTTCCTCTGTACTTTGTGGTAAAGTGAGATTCAGAGCCAAAGTCTTCTAACTCCATCTCCAATGCTCTACTCAACATGCATCACGTTCTCTCGAAAATCTGTAATGGGGAACACGCTTAATCTGTTTCACAATTATGGATCTCAGGACATGTTTCATGTAGCCTGTGGGCACAATAATCCTATAATTCAATTGGGTTGTAATTCTTGGTAAAACTGCTTAGAAATGGTGACTCGAAAGTCTCTTCTTTCCCTCATGCGTGTGACCATACGATCTCCTCAGTGCCAATGGGCACACACGTGCACACAAAAAACAAGAAGGACGATTTGGGGAGCAGTGTTGATCAATTTCTGAAAGATCTCCAGGGTGGTGTAGGAACCATAAAGAGTTCATCTTATTACATGGTTTAGCCAACTGATGACTTAAAAATGTTTGCTTTTGGAGTAAACTACTACCTGATTCTCTGCGTAAAAAAAAAAAAAAAGCTGCCTAAAAGAAACAGTCAACACTCAGATTCAAGTTTTTTTCGTACTGATGATGGGGTGGCGTGGGGAACAGAACAAGTTTTGGTCCACAAGGAATAAGTTGTATTTTAACTCGTAGTTTTTATATTTCCAATTAAACACAGCATTTTCACCTTCTTCCTAGAACAGCAGTTCTCAATCTGTGGGTTGCAACTCCTTTGGGGGTCGAACGACCCTTTAACAGGGGTCACAGGGGTCACCTAAGACCATCAGAAAACACATATTTCCGATGGTCTTAGGAACTGAGACACTGCTCCTCTATCCGTCTCCAGGAGAGTCCACCCACATGCAGATACGCTCACATACAAGGATTCAAGGGTTACGGCATTAGTAAGGTTGAGAACCACTGTCCTAGAAGAAATGTCTTTAGGCTTACTCAAAACACTGAAAGGATGGTTTTAAAATTAGAACTATTAACATTTCTTAGTACATCCATCATCCATCATCCATCATCATGGACTGATGTGGAACAATGGGGATCTGGCTCCGACATTAACTACTGAGGAGCTAGGGAGTTCAGTGGATAGAGCACTGGACCTGGAGTTTGAAAGACTCATCTTCCTGAGTTCAAATCTGGCCTCAGATACTTACTAGCTGTGTGACCCTGGGCAAGTCACTTAGCCCTTCTCACCTATAAAATGAGCTGAAGAAGGAAATGACAAATCTTCCCAGTATCTTTGCCAAGAAAACCCCAAATGGGGTCATGAAGAGTCTGATCCAACTGAACAGCAACAACTCAAACTTTAAGGTGAACCTCCTGCTCTTAGGGGAGAGTTCCTGGTATTTGGAAGTTACATTCAATCCTACATTTTAAGCAGTCAAACAAGTCTCTGAAGGGATCCTGCTAGAAAAGGAGAAAAAGAGAGAGAAAGGAAGAGTCACAGAGGGAGGCAGGTGGCAGGGATGGGGAAGGGAAGGGAGACCATGATTCCCAGACCTTGGCAGGTTTTCAAAAGCAGTTATCTAAGCTGTTCCCGCATGTATGCTTCAGGAATGACAAGTACACGTGGTTAAAAAGCGGCCATATGGTTTTAGCCAGTCTCTGATAAATTAACACATTTCAAAGACAAGCACAAGCTTTAGAAATCAAAATCACCAAATATTTATTGAACACATAAAGAATCCCATGTTAAGGAGGTGAGTGAACAGCCACACTTCTCTAACACTTCCCAGTTTTCAAAAGCATTTTCATCGCAGGCTTCCGACCCCTCAGGTAGAAAGAGAATTTTTTTTTTTTTGCTTTTTGGAGGAGGGAGGGCAGGGCAATTGGGGTTGAGTGACTTGCCCAAGGTTACACGGCTAGTAAGTGTTAAGTGTCTGAGTCTGAATTTGAACTAAGGTCCTCCTGACTCCAGGGTCAGTGCTCTATTTACAGCACCACCTAGCCGTACCTAGCGAGAGAATTTATTATCCCATTTTCACAGAGAAGGAAACTGAGCCTCAGAGAGATAAGTGACTTATGATCACGGTCAGACACAGCTAATAAAGGTCAGGGTCGAGATTCTGTCCTATGTTTTCTAACTCTGGCTCCAACCCTCTCCCCACTCCTCACACTGACCATTAAGCAGCCCCTTTGGGAAGGCCGGCCTTTACAACATCTCATTAAATTCCACAATGTTATTGTTCAGCCTTCCTTCTCAAAGAAGACCCATGGCAGCACAAGAGTAATGTCTGATTTGTGAGTGAACTGGCTTTAAGTGAGGCAGAGTCCCACAAAGTCCTCAGTCTCACTCTCTTCCAGAGTCATCAAAGTCCCGCAGCAGGACAAAAGTCAGGATGACCGGCGGTGCCCAGAATGCAGTGGATGGCCTTGGCCTTTCTAAATTAAGGTCTACAATCAAGCAGAGTCCAAATAAAGGACATTATCCACACATCTAGCACAAGGGTTTGTATATGGTAGGCTCTTAAGAACCAAGTTTGAGGTGAATGGATGCCTGGTTCCAGAATTTGGAGATAGGGAGAGAAGTGAATAAACCTGAATAGCTCCACACCAGTGCTTTTTCAATGCCATAAACTGGGACATAATAGATGAGCCAGTTATCTAGCTCCGCTTTTCAAAAACAAGAGAAAGAACCTCTGTCCGCTTTCCTGCTGCATTTTCAAGGTGGGTTGGGAGGTTTGGCAGATGCCCCTGGGCAGGCAGAGAGGGGTTGGTATAAAGACCGTTCCAAATGAGAGTCGGAGGAAGCAGTCCAGTCTGGGTGCTGGCACTCCCTCACTGGATTCAGGACATCTCTCCACTTCAGTCTCCTGATCTATGTAATTGTGAAGTTATTGTGAGCATCAGATGAACTAATGCCTGTGAGAGGCTTTGTATGTGGTAAGTATTTAAACGTCAGATATTTTTATGACTGAGTCTCATTGGAACCAGTGACTTAGTTCTCCCAGAGCCCCTGGAGAAAAGGGAAGGGCAGGAAGCAGCAGGAAAAAGAAGTAATGTGAAGAGAGAATCTGAATTAAACCCATTTACAGACATGGGAGTGGTCTTGGCTCTTGGGCCCAGGGAAGGTGGGAATAATCCTGGTTTTATGCTAAGAGCTCCATGCAACAAGCCTCCCTTTAGATGCAATTCTGAGCTAGCTTCAGCATCCCAGTCAACAGATCCAGGCTTCTCTACAGAAGTTATTGAGCAGATGCAATCAGGGAAGACTTAACCAAGATAAAGGGAGAGCAAGTGGTACAGTGGATAGAGCCCTAGAGTCAGCAAGATTCATCTTCCCGAGTTCAAATCTGGCCTCAGACACGAGCCGTGTGACCCTGGGCAAGTCACTTAACCCTGTCTGCCTCAGTTTCCCTATCTGTAAAATGAGCTGGAGAAGGAAATGGCAAACCACTCCAGTGTCTTTGCCTCGAACATCCCAAATGGGCTCACGAGGAATAGGGCATGAGTGAAACTAGTCAACAATAATAGTATTTAGGGGTGCCCACACGGAGCCATTGAGGTGTGAAGAGCCAGGGTGCACATCCCAGTTCTACCCTTCATGAACTGTCTAACTCTGGCTAAACCCCTACCTTTCTCTGGCCTTCAGCTGATTCAAATATAATGTAAGGACTTTGGACTATTCTGGACTATGTTTCCTCAGGGCCCTTTTACAGCCTTGGAGTCTAGCTGTGAGACCCTGGGCATGTGACTTTACTTCCCTGAGTCTCTCTTCTTATCTGTCAAACGGAGATGCTAAGGATACTCAAACTACTGACCTTAGAAGGAAGGGTATATGAGGATCGAAAGGGAAAATGTGTATAGCATGTTGTGTCAGCATTACGGTACACACCATGAATGGCAACCCCCAGTGGTGTGGTGTTGTGAGTGCAGTGACCGGGTATTCACTCCTGTGTTCTAGCCTGCAGGATCCCTCTAGAAGGACTTCTAACCTTTTGTGTGCCATGGCTCCCTTTGAGGGTCTGATGAGGTCCACAGACTCCTCAGTTTCAAATGTATAAAACAGAATACAGAAGATTGATTACAAAGGAAACCATTTGCACTGAATTATAATTATCAAATCCTATTTTTAAAAGTTTACAGACCTCAAATTTTAATGAACTTAATTAAATTAATAACTAAAATAATTAATCAAATGATTACTTATATAGCAATATATGCATGTCATTTATATAATAATTAGTGAATTAAGTTTAAAAATGAATAAAATTTAATTTAATTAATTCTAGAATTTTTTTTTTAAGATTAGAGAATTGAATGTGAGCTGGGTCCAAGAGGAATCTGGGTGCCTGGAAATGGCCTAAAGTCCTTCTATAACTAGTTAAGAGAGGTGCAGAAAGAATGGATGTTAAAGATCCCACTTGTGACCTCTGGCCTAAAGCACAGCAACATCACTATAAGTAACTAGGAACTTAGAACCACAAGCTGAGGGAATTGCAGGGGTTGTAGAATGCGGAGCAGGGAGGGACATTAGAGAGCAAAGGATGACAGGCTTAGAATCAGAAGAGACACCAGAGGTTGGTGAGTCCAACTGTCCCCATTTCACAAATGAAGAAACTGAGGCCCAATGAGGGGAAGTAACTTATCCAAGTTCATATGGCAAATTAATCTAAATAATTAACTAATTAACTAAACTATTGATCAGCAACTAGTCATTCTGGGACCCAGAGCAAATGCTGTGAAAGTTACCCTTAATTAAACTTTTGAATTTTTAGGAGAAATCCAGTTTGGGAAGAAGGGCCATGGGCAGGGGGGAAGACAGCAGGATACAAGGTCTTGTGGATAAAGACCCCCTGGAAGACATAAGGAGGCTAACATAAACAGAAAACAGGTCAGGAAGGAGTCTACCTGATGAATCGAAGCTAGGGAGAGGAAGCAGACCATCCAGTTGCTTCCTATTTTATTAATTAAAATGGAAAATATTCCTAAAGATAATGGGAATTATTAAGAAAAATAGGAATTCTTGCTAAACTCAATTATTTCTAAATAGGAAAGGAATAGAAGCGCCATCAGTGACCTCTAAATTCTGGCACCCATGGTAAAAACCCTAGTTCTCCCGCCTTAGTTCTATCTCTGATTGGCACAGCCAGGTATAGAACTTAGGTCTTCTAATTCCTAACATAATATTCTTCTTACTACTCTGAATTACAATCACTGTGAAAAGTTGGTTTAGAGTTGAAAGGGACCTCAGAGGTCATTCAGTCCAATTTCCTCATTTTACAAATGAGTTCCAGGAAGGACCCAAGCTCATACAGCCTGTGAGTATAAAAAGGCAGGATTCCAACCTAGGCCTTCCTGACCCTAAATCCAGCATTCTAACCCCTGTACCACACTGCTCAATGGATAGAAAAGGCTGACCCCCAGGAAAACTTGAGTTCAAATTCTACCTTTGATAAATAGTAGCTGTGTGACCACAGCTAACTTAATATCATTTAACATCTCTGTGACCCAGGTACCTCTTCACCACTGTAAATCGATGATCTGCACTGGTCAAAGAGTGTCCCCATTGGGACATCAATGAAATCAGAGGCTGGAGACAAAAAGAAAAATCTACAAAGTGCTCTGTTAGGCAATGGGAGAAAGATAAAGACAGTCAGAGAAGCTTTATCGGCATTCCGCATGGCACTTAGCACAACACCTTACACGTAAAGGAAGTTCTCAAATTTTGTTGACTTGAACAAATGAATGAGTGAAATCCAGGCCAACCAACACTGACATGGTTCCCAACGTTGTTGGGAAGGAAGAGGTGGTGTTTTAAAAAGAAAAAAAAAAAGAATCGCAGGAAAGAGAGGTAAGCATCCTTCCTGAGGGATCTACCCCAGCAGATGCAGAATCGTCTTAACACCATTTGGCCATCCACTGGGATACCAGAAGCTGAATAGCACTAACTCATAGCTTTGTGCAGCTCCTCTAGAGATGTTACAAGGAGCAGTGTAGTAACTCTGACTTATGGGACCCACTCAGTAGCCGAGTGCCCATCACCTCAGTCCTATCAGATTCTGTTCACGCACCCAGGTGCAAGGCACTCAAGCCCAGTGGATAAGGACTTATTTCCACTGGGATTCCAGCCTATTCTCGAGCCTTTCCAGAAGGGGTTCTTTATTGAATGGACCTTGCTCACTCACGGGAGGTGTCCCACTGTCCAACTGGTTTTTTCCACCTTACATTATTCTATTTCAATTAAATTCTGGAGTAGTAAGAGGCTTCTTGTGACCCATTTGAATGTCACCATATTTTATTAGTTCCTTACAATCTTGTCCCAGGTTAGAGGTCCCTAGTGCTTCACATTTGTAATTATTGGTGCCCATCGTTTGAGAGGAGATGATTGTGATGTCTCTCCTGGGTTTCATTATTCCACCACAGAACTTGCAAAAACACAAGGTCAGATGGACATTCATCCCCAGGTATATATATATTTCAGCCTTTCTCTGCTTAAGTAATTATGAACCTGGCTTACCTCTACACAATGCAATCTCTCAGCCTATTCCCATCCTGTACTCAATTCCAAGACAATAATAACAGTGGCTTACACAACTTTATTTATAGCTCTGTTTAAAAAGAATGCAGACTGAATAGCACTTGTGGCCTCCAAAAAAGCCAAATCCTAGTATTCCTCCTTATAAACATGTACCTTTTCATCAATGACATTCCCTTTTATGCTCATTCTTGAAGCCAGCTCTGTAGCTACAGCAGCTATTTCCAAAACAGACTTTGAAAATAATCCTTTGTTCACTCCCTAACCCACACAATGACAAGGCATCTTCCCTCCTCCAGCTACCCATTTCTCATTGATGCATTAAGTGAAACTGTAAATAGAGGGAGCGGAGAAGGAAGAAGAGGGAGGAAAAGAAGCAGATGTAAGTCTCCTCTTTGTTAAGTAATCCCATGATGACTGGGTTCAGAATTGTTAGGTTTTTTAAAACAAAGTCCTCCCCCAAGGCCTCTTGATTCCGGGGAGAGAACAGACATTTATCTGCATGGTGTCATGTCTGACTATTTAAGTTCTTCCAGCAGCAAACCACATGAATATAATTATCTTTCTGTTGACAGAGGTTACGGAATGCAAATATACTTCAGGTTCCAGTCCTTTAGGACAATAAACAACTCAGTCTTGGTTCTCACACTCCAGTGCTTGCAGATCTCTCCCTTTCCAAGTCCCCTCCACCCCCTGAGAATTCTACCAGGGAGGATGGGAAATTGATGTAAAACTGCTCGGTCCCTGGAGGGTCCCTGAAACCTGGGCTGCGCCTCCACAAATGTTCTTTGCTTGGTTTCTCCCACTCAAAGAGCCTTGTGTGACTCCCTCCAAAATCCATCAATGCCACCTTTTAATAGGCATTAAGAGGGGGCCAGAAGGCACTTCCTCCCTCAGGGCATACATCAGCCAAATCACAGCTAACAACACTGCTGCCTCCAAATAGGACAACACTGTCAGCTTAACACAGCCCGCAGTTACGTACACAACCAATCAGAAGGGCAATAAGACACTCGGCCCGGCCTGTGTTTCCTGATTTCTACCCCACGGCACCCAGGGAGGCGAGGACGGGCAAGTCCTCTCCTTCTGCTGTGTTGGCATCGTGCAACCTGACCTTTGGGCAATGTTTTCATTCAGACACGCAGCCTCGAAAGCAAGTCGGGTGGCCTGGCAGACAGAGTTGGCCCGGGGTACAGGAAAGCCTGGGTTCCAAGTGCCCCTGCGTGCTTCCAAACTGTTATCCCGGGAAATCATTTCCATTTTCTGCGCCTATTTCCTCATTGCTAAAATGGGGGTGGTAACTCCTGACCTCCCACAGCTGCAAGCTTCTAAGTATCATGTAAAATGTCAGTCATTATTCCACAGAAACTTTCCAGAGGCCGAGAGACTTTACTGTAAATGGAAAGTCTAATGGATCCATCTTGGGATGCTGTGGATTTGCTTACTAGCGCTTATTTACTTTAAAAATCAATTTCAGTGATACCTATGTATATGTGTGTATTTAAAGCACCACAGTCTCTTGCAATATTCCTCCTCTTCCCCTCCCAGATAATCACCCCATACATCAAAAAGCTTTTCTTTTTTTAAAAAAGATGGTGTTTATTTTCTTAAGGCAGCTAGATCGCGCGGGAGAGCACCCCATTTCAGGGCAGGAAGACCTGAATCTGAATCCTTCTCACAGTGGGCAAATCAAGCCTAGGCTCAGTTTCCTCCTTTGAGAAGAATAACAGTTCCCCTACTGGGTTGTTGCGGGGCACAAAATGAGACCATTAGGAATACATCATTTTAAAAATCATGCCAGTCTTGCTTTGGAAACAAGTTCTGTATCGCCTTCATCATCGAAACGCCCCATTGTTGTCCCTTTGCGGATAAATATATTGGCGATCTTTATTTTTTTAATTTAGTTTATTAAATTTATTTTTAATTTAATTTATTTGTTTTATTTATCATATAAAATCTATTTATTTAATTTTATTAAATTTATTTATTTTATTAAATTTATTGACCGATATACTCCCATAAAAATGAATATTCCAAAAGACTTCTCCTGATCAAAACACCGTCCCATCAACACCTGAATCTCCAAGAAGCTTTCCATGGCCAAGATTCCCCGTTCAGTCACATGGCCTATTCTCGGAAAAGGCATTTCCAGCAGCACAATAAAGGAAGCCTGTTGAGACTGTCCCTATTGGGCTTTCTTCTCTCCATTTTATCTGAAGAATTAAAAGCTGGCCCATCCTACATTTTCTCAAATGTTTGTATAGAAACAGATTAATACTTAGACTTCCACTTAGTGTTCTTTGGATTATCAGATCATAGCTTTAAAGCTGGAAGGGGCCTTAGAAGACATCTACCTCCTGCTCTTCCTTTAATTTTTAGAATTTATTTAATTTTTTCAAGGAACAAAAATCTCCTTTTTCTCCCTCTCATGTTCCTTCCCTCCTCTACCCCCAATTGAAAAAGAAATTCAAGCAAATATGAGTAGTCAAAATAAATTCCTGCATTGCCACGTCCAAAAAACATTTCCCAATCTGCAGCCTGAGTCCACCATCTTCCTGTCAGGTGACAGGTGGCCTGTTTCATGATGAGTCCTCTGGGAGAGTGCTTGTTCACTGCCCAATTCCCTCATTTTACAGATGAAGAACTGAGTCTTTTCAATCATTCAATCATTTCAATTCTACAGCCTATTTCCTCATCCCTAAAATGGGGGTGATAATTCCTGTACCAACCAAAGTCTCAAGCTTTAAAGGAGCATGTAAAATCTTAGGTTAGGTGACTTGCCCAAGGCCATGCAGTAAGTAGTACAGCTGGGATTACTTATTCTTAGCTGAAATTTTAAAAGTCTCTGGAGTAAGGAGCTGGTTATAGCTTTGCCCAAAGACAATATACCAACGAAACCCTGGAGAAGAGTTGAGAAAATGCACCCACCCACCTTTGCACAATGGGGGCATTATGAGTATACATGAATGCTGGGGATACTGCCAAACATGAGTGAGGGACTGGTTAATTTTGCAGAGCTGATTTTTATCTGATTTTCTAAAAAAAGCTCTGCTACAATAGATTTCAATAGGTTCATTGGATATGGGAGGGAAGGATAATTATATTTGGAAATGAATATGATGTGAAAATAAAAGGTATGAATTAAATAATGTGATTTTCTTTTTCAAAGAAGGGCTGCTAAAGACTCTTGGTGCACATGAATATGTGGTCACCTCTTTGGAGTTCCATAAGCAGACATCTTACATGGTGAGTTGGAAGAGAATATCAAATAGTAAAAACGTGAATAAATTTGGCTTATTTCACGTTAAACCTTCTCACCACCTTCCCTTTTCTTCTGGTTGCACTGAAATGCCACGGCTACTCCTATGGAACTGTTTAAATAAATATTGTACTTCCATGTAAAAGAAAATAACCTCACCTGGAATTAATGGCACGATTATCATTAGTGATTTACCACAGACCTCAGAGAAACAGGAAGATGTTCAAGGCATAGATGATCCTTTCTTTTCTGTCCACTATAGCTTTTACCCATCATAACTCGTATATTTTACAGTGTGATTTCACATGAGCAAAGAGTGATTACTGGAAGATCTGGGATGTCCTTTTTACTGCAAAGGTCCATTAGGAGAGAGTCATGAATCTGATTAGGCACCTACGGGTCGTGTGTCCCAGCTTTCCGTCTCTAAGATCGATATTTCCTTTTAGTTTTAGCTGAACGCCATCTCCCATAATCAAAGAACCACTCTCCAAATGTCCCCTGTGACTGTCTAAAAGCCCCCACAGCTGGCTGATTATTCCTTGGGAATCCCATTTCCATCTTGTTGCCGTGGCTTCCACAGCCTTCCAGGCACAGCTGCCGCTGGTGTGACCTGTGCATTGCTGCCATCTGCATTTCAAAGAAGTTAATAAATGTGATGAACTAAATAATAAATTGAAGATTTATCTTTTCAGCAACAACAACAACAAAGGCCTTTGATTAACCTTAAATACTCAGGAAAAAAACCACTCAAAATACAGCTGATGACTCTTTGTATAAGGCTGTGGGAGGTGGGCGAGGAAGCTTTTGGGTGGCAGGTCTCTGATACTTCACTGACATTAACTGTTTAATTCTGAGTGGGCCCACCTCAGAGCTGATTTCCAGGGCACTGATCTAGAGCCCTAAATCTAGAGTCAAAGTATTAAGTCTTCACAAAGTATTTTCTTTTCTTTTTCTTTTCAGTTAAATATTGCAGCTAAAATGAAGATGGAAATTGCCTTTCCATTCACACTTTGCTCACGCCCTTGAATTACAATGACAAAAGAAGCAGGTTTCCTCAGGACTGAGGCTCCCCCCTCTCACTATCATCACAAAGAATATGTACTATGTGAACAGCTCTTTATTCTTTCAATGATTCTTAGGCCAGCGCCTTCATTTAGAAAAGCTGAACAAAAATTCTGGTTCATTGTGGAACTCAGCATAGAAAGAAGGATAAGTTGGTTGCCAGGTATCCAGTCTACGTTAATCTTTTGAAACTGGTTTGGAAACATGTCTATTGAGAAAATGGAGTCAGAGCGCTATGGAGCTTGCCATGAATCAGCGCTGCTACCACCAACAAACACATAAACATTTGATAAAAGCCATTTTCATATCAAATCAAGTCAGAAGGAGCTTCTGCGACAAGCACTAATCACACCACACTCCCTCGCCCACAAACCCGCTCTGGCTAATTTCCTCCAAATCTGCTCCTCCAAATCTGCTCCAGCTCATGCCTCCTATGCCATAGCCCCCCACACAGTGGGACTCTACAAGGGTAAACAAACTGAAGTGCTGGTGACAACGCTGACTCCACACTCCATCAACTCTGCTGAAAGGCAGCCATCGTCTTTGCGATTCGACAAGATATTTCATCTCCTCCCAACCCGTACAGCGCTCTGTGCCACATCTCCTGCTTGCCATTCTCAAGTAATTTACAGCAGCTATTAAAATGGGGCTTTGCTGTTTGATCATCAGGCGATTTCTTTCAAAAAGAAAATTAGATTTCGACTTTCGCCTGCCTGAAAGTCTTCGTTCCCCCATCTCGTTCCTGGCTCACAAACGTGGGCTTCATTTGTTCCCATGGTGCTCCTCTTTTTGCTGTTCAATTCCATGCAAAGTTCTCTTTGCTTCTGATCCTAACGTTTACTCTAAGAAATTGCCCGAAAAATTACATATGAAAGCAATTGACTCAATAGGATTAGGAGGCAGGCTGTGTTGAAAGACCCCATCTGCAACATCATCGAAAACCTGCTGTCTCATTGCCTGCAATATTGATCATGAACATCAATGGCATGGAGAGAAATCAATACTTTGGAAGCAGAGAAATAAGAAAGGAACAGAGAGGAGCAGAGCTGCCAGCAAGTCCAAAGAACAGGACGCAGGCTCCAAATTAATACCCTTCAAAAGCTGTCGCATTATTTTGTCACACTATCAGGAGTTCTGTCTGAAATCTGGGGAGATTCTTCAGCAAATGAAAATAATTTAAGAAATAGTCTTTCAAAAAGGGAAAATTAAAATTGATAGGTGCAAAAAGACTCACAGACTTTCTCTTTTTTTGCTTTTTGGAGAGGGGAAGGCAGGGCAATTGGGGTTAAGTGACTTGCCCAAGGTCACACAGCTAGTAAGTGTTAAGTGTCTGAGGCCAGATTTGACCTCAGGTCCTCCTGACTCCAGGGCCAGCGCTCTATTCACTGTGCCACCTAGCCACCCCAACTTTCAAACATAAGTATACAATGGCAAACCTGGGTGAGAAGGCCTACAAGCTACCCTGTGACTACAAAATTCCAGAACCTTAGAGGTGGGGGGAGTTCAGAGGCCATCTAATCCAACCTTGTTGGTCAGATATTTCTTCTTTAGTGCCGCAGACAAGTGGGCACCAGGCTTTTCTGGGAGACCTCCAGTGATGGGGAAGCCGCCCCCTCCCAAAGAAGCCGTTTTGGAGCAGCTCTCATGGTCTGTGCTGAGCTTTTTGAACCTAGGAGCTGCTGGGTGTTGCTGTGAGTAGAGTGTTGGTCATGGGTCAGAGCCAAGCCTCAGTCTTTACTGGCTGTGTGACCCGGAGCACGTCCCCTGAGCGCTCTCGCCCTCAACTGGAGATAACAACAGCACTTATTCCCAGAGCTTTAAGTGCCACATAAATGCCGGTTATTATTTCCTTACGCCGAGCCTCAATTTGTCTCTTCCACCCATTGCCCTTGTATTTTTTTCTAATTATAGATGTACTTCCTTCAGACAATCTGTCTTTTGGAACATTGCATTTACAATAAGGTTTTTATTTCATTTTTATAGCCGGTGGCACGAATGGGAACCTTCCAAGGGCTGGAGAACATGAGCCTCTAAGGATACACCCCGTTTTTTCCCCACAAAGAAGCAAGCCCAATAATCATTTCAACATATTCTACCATTGCAGAAGCAGCCTCAAGGGCTCTCCTTTGTCACGACATTCCTCAGTTTAGCATTCGAGATCTTCCACAATGTGATCCCGTCCCATTAGCCAACCTCACTTCTGGCTCCAACACTAACCTTCTGCTGAAGCTGAGGGGGTCTTCCCACCGCCTGCCCAACATGAGATGCTCATCTACACCTTCCGTGTGTCAGTTCCCGGGCTTGAGACCCTGCTACCTTCTCTCCTTTTAACCAAATCCAACCCATCTTTCAAAGGAAGGCCTCAAGTCCTACCTAAATCCTAAGGCCATTTTTGAATACTCTAGCTGACTCTGATCTCAGCCTTCTCTGAACTACTCAGAGTCTGCATCCCGGGCCATCGCCAGTTGTTTTGATTTTCGTCTTGCCCTCTGGACTTCAATGACTCAAGAAATGAGAAGCCGATGTCTTTGTGCACCTCTGCCTCCCTCAAATCCAATTCACACCTGAGTCAAGACATCACCTCATGATGTCACTGGTCCTCTTTGAAAATGAAGGGTGAGATCAGCTAGCAATGAGTGAATGGGCAGCAAGAGAGAAGACCAGAAGAATCCAGGGGAACCAAGAAGCAGAGAAGAGGAGCCAAGGAGCAAGCATGGGGGATAACCAGAGCCAAGAGATGGAGGGTCTTGCACAGCAAGGGAACCTATGTTCCTAGATCACAGAATATGTCACCAGCCCTACCCACAGAGAGTTCAGCAATCTAGTTGATGAGATAAGACTTAAGCACATGAAATAATTAGAAAATAATACAAGATAGTCTGCAATGGGTGCTAAATTGGGTGGATCAGACAATAAGTCGTGAAGATGCTCAGTATGGGCTCCTTGTAGGACCTCAGCCCAAGGGCAAGCATGGCAGCAGTCATACTAAGTGCTCAGCCTTAGCACTAGCTCCCCATTATCAGGATGTGCTCTCCTTTCACATGATAGGCCGTTTGATCCATCCTTTGTGACTGATAGTTGGATATAGTTCAGGTTTTAAGAGAACGCTAGTAGCAAGGTATGCTATTAGGAGATGTCAGTAAGGAAGCAGAAATTTTTATTTTCCAAAGACGTTGCTTACCCAAAATGAACACAGCATCACATACCATTACTAGTTTGAATACGTGATATAGTTTCTCTGATATAATGTAGGCAGAACTTTGTATTCTTGTTTCTGAGTCAAGTTATTTTGAAGAGATGCTCCAATTCATCTTACTAAATCCACCTCCAAAGACCTGTCTCACAAATCTGAAACATTAGCATTCTCCTGCGCCTGACTACTGATGGGGCTGGATTTACAAGGACAAGAGTTCACCAAGGTATCAGTTACTAAAACTATTTTACTAATGAATGATGGTTCAAATGTTCAGAGATAAAGAGGGAAGTTCAGGGTGTTTTTTTATTAAGCACATGGAGGGATAAGAGTAAGGGAAGGGAGCGAGAGGAGGAAGAATCAGCATCTCTTGGTGTGCGCCAAACTTCCTGGTTCAGCCCATCAGTCCTCAGGGATGTGAAATTACAGAAAATAAGAATGCATCCCCGAGGGCAGACTTGGCAAACACTCTGGATCGCTTCCAAACTCCTCTTGTTCAGTCGTGGGGACCTAAAGAGATGCCTGACTTGTGAGAGAAGTCCTGAATATAGCACTAGTGGGTATGAAATGTTCATTTCCCAAATGACTGGCTTACCAGTCTAAAACTCTTGTAAGAGGAAGCTAGATGGCCCCATAGTACACAGAAGCCTGGAGTCCGGAAGACTCATCTTCCTGCGTTCAAATCCAGCCTCAGATACTTATTAACTAGGTTGGTCTGGGTCGGTCACTCAGCTTGTTTGCCTCAGTTTCCTCATCTGCACAATGGAATAAGTAATAGCACCTACCTCCCAGGACTGTTGTGAGCACCAAATGAGATAACTGTACAGCACTTGGCGCATGGCACATAGTAGGCGCTAGATAAGTATTAGATGTTATTACTAGTAAATTAACCACTAACCCTTCGGGGACCCTGCAGAGACACGCCATCCAGCTTTGTTTCTTCCTACAGCAGATACAGCTATATCTGTTTGTCGTTGGCAGATGGGAGCAGGATTAAAAACTTTGGTCATTCGCAGAGACTTGAGTTTCTGAACACTGAAGAGCCAGAAGGCCCGTATCCGTTGGAAGCCCCTATCTCGCCATTTGTGAAGCATAACAGCCGAATCAGTACTGACCTGGGCCTACCAATTTTCTTCCTCTCTGATCATACACACAGCACATGTCAGCTCATTTCCAAAGAATTCTAGGGTACCTCTGCCAGATACCCTCTACTTTAGAAGGACAAACCACAGCAACTTCAGAAACATGAAAGACTGGAGTGAGCTGGGGATAGGCAATGGACAAAAGAGAAAACGAGCTTCCTGAGGGAAAGAATGTCCATATATATATTAAAAAGTACCAGGACACTATAAAGTTGTGGCATTTGTCCAGGAAAAATTCCTCCTGTATCTAGTTTACTAAGAGACCCTGTCCCACCTTATCCTCTATGTGCAAACAGGTTTCTGAGGGAATATCCTTGGGGAATTGCTTCTTAATTATAGTTTCAAGTTCCAGGTCTCAGTCAGGAGTTGTGATTTTAAGGCCTTGTTGCCACCTTATGGAAAAGAGACTTAATCAAGGGGCAGCCACAGAGAAAGAAACGGCCCCATTGTGAGGGAGCCTTTGTCCAGCATGCACGCTGCAGGCTTCCACAGCTGGGGCCTACAGACACTTTCACGCTCCCCATTTGCTATTCAGAGCAGAATAGCCGTCTTCAGACAAAGGCAGAGCAGCTCCCTTTCTCTGGCCTCTCTGCCTGAGAAAAGAAGGAAAAGAACTCAAGGAAGAAGGAAGAAGGGAACATGCTCAAGGGCGTGTAACCTAAGAGTTTTCCATCTTATTCATCCTCCCTCTTCCTCCTTAAAAAAAAAAACCCAGCAGCTCACGGTCTTCTAGCATTCACATCAATGCCTCTCACCCTTAATTTTTCCAGGAAATAAATTTCTGCATTTGTCAAACACCAAAGAAATGGCTTTCCCCAAATGGAGTCAAGTGTGACCATGTAAATACCCTTGTGCGGCTAAATTATAGTACCTTGACTTCATAAAATGGCTATTTTCCCCACATAAAAGTCTTCTCGAAATAGGATTCTGATTACATTCAAAGTTCAAACTTCAGCGCCTACTAATCTGATCATACAATATTTAACAGTATTTACCTCCCATGTGACCTTAGCCAGGTTACTTAACCCATTCAGGCCTCAGACTTCTCATCTGCAAAAATGAAGTCTGAGACTTAAGTGTTTTTCTTTGTCACGATTTGGAACCGGGGAGACAAAGTTGTTGGGGTGGGGCATTTACGCCCCACGTGACTGTGATGAAAAGATAAAAGACTTTTTAATGATAGGGTCTGACCAGATGAGCATTTACATCCTCTCCCCCTCTAAGGCCTATCATTGTCACATGACCTAAGGCAAGGATGGAGAATCTCTGGTCTCAAGGCCACACAGGGCTCTCCAGGTACTCAAGTGCAGCTCTTGGAAGCCAGACTTCACAGAACAAACCCCCTTGGATTGGTGTCAAAAGGCCACACCCAAGTACCCAGAAGGCTGCAGGTGGCCTCAAGGCTGCATATTTCCCACCCCTGTCCTGGGGTTTGAGACCTAGTTTAAGAGCTGTGTGATCCTAGGCAAGTCATTTTCTGAGCCTCAGTTTCCTCACAGCCACCTCAAAAAACATTTATTAGTCACTTACTACATGCAAAGCCATGCCCCTGGGCCTGTTTGAGAATATTTGGACTATTTCAAAGGGCTATGATGAGGATACAATTAGATAATGTAAAATATTTTACAAGCACAGGAGCCAGATAAATGTGGGCTATTGCTATTAATTAGGGGTACACACTCTGTAATGTACAGAGAGTGCGTGAGCACCCCCGAGCACCATATGTAAAAATGTAAGGCACCAGTGTTACTGTCCTTCAAGACACTCTCGAACCTGCACCAAGATGGCGGACTTCTGGAGAGCTGCTCGTTCCCTAGCGATGAGGAGACGGATTCATACGTCCTCCATCCACACTCTCAGGCAGTTCTATACAGAAAACAACTGCCTATTTTTGTAAGAGCCCTGCCTGGGATTATGGAATGGATACAGCAACACGAGAAAGGAAGAAAGAAAACTGTGCAGACTCCTCATATGTGTTTGGTTTGGGGTTTTTGTCTTTGGTTTGGTTTGGTTTGCGACATTTATCTCTTCTCTCCTTTATCCTGCCCTTTCCACTCCAGGAACCAGCCTTTACGTCTAGTTAAGCAAATACTTATCTAGTCTGATCAGAATTCGTAAAACCAGACACCAGGCATGCCCACAATACAATTTTCTGGCTAAATTTTATTTTCTCCAATTTACTCTTGGGATCTGAGATAAGCTTCTATCTGGGACCTTCCTTCAGTCAAAACTGCTTTCTTTGTGGTCCCTCTGTCAAACCCACAAGGCTGCCCCCTTAGAAAAGCTCACTCCAGCCTTGCCCACCCAACATGACTTTTCAATCAATGACTACAGTCTCAGTACTCTCTTTTTTCAAGGTCCTCTGCTCTCTAGGGCTATGCTAGCTCAGCAGTAAAATTATCTCTCTGCTGAACAAACAGGCAGCCCACGGATGTCTTCTCCCCCTTTCTTGCAAATGTTTTTATTTTGTAAAACTGACATCCTTTATTAGAAGCGTTATAGAAAGTCATGGGACTTTCCAAATGCTCCCTTTCCTTTAGAACCTCAGTGACTTCATTTTTTTTCTCCCTAGATCAGCCTGTGGTCTTTACATAATAACTTGAAATGACAGGGACGTAATTAGGGATAGAGAGGAGTAACAAGTTTTTGTCATCAAATGTGGACCCAACTTGGGAGGGTCTGAGCCCTCTTTGCTGATCCTTCTTCACACACAAAACTTTATTTCTCAACTCAGTGTCTTGTCACTGGCTGTTCCCCATTCCTGGAATGTACTCTCCCCTCCCCTCTACATCTTACCATTCTCATCTTTGTTTCTTTTACAACTCTGCTCGAGAGATACCTTCTACATGAAGCCGTTCCTAAAAGGGGGGCAGCTGGTGGTGCAGTGGACAGAGCATTGGACCCGGAGTCAGGACGACCTGAATTTAAATCTGGCCTCAAATACTTAGTAGCTGTGTGACCCTGGGCAAGTCACTGAATCTGTCTGCCTCTGTTTCCTCAACTATAAAAAGGGGATAATAATTGCACCTACCTCCCAGGGCTGTTATGAGGATCAAATGAGAAAATATTTATAAAATATTTATGAGAAAATATGTAAAGTCCTTAGTATGGTCCCTGGTATGTAGTAGGGATTTAATAAATGCTAGTTTCCTTCCTTCCTAAATTATCCCCCACCCCCTGTCAACTGCTACTGTCCTCTTCTCAAATTGACTTTGCATCTATTTTACATATATTTTGCATTTATTTATTTTGCATATATTTATTTTGCATATAGTTTGCATTTGATTATTTTGCATATATTTTGCCTTTATTTATGTGCATATTGTCTACATCATAGAATATAAGCTCCCTGAGGGCAGAAACTGTTTCATTATTGTCTTTCTATTCCTGCATCTCAAATAGTACAACAAACAAAAGATGCTTAATAAATAAAACTCACAAATACCTGAGTTCCCCATTTAAAATAATCTCTGAATGAGAAACTGAGGCAGACGACATTGTGCAATCCAATTTACATGCAAGTCAAGACACCACTCCATGATGTCTTTGGTCTTCTTCAAAAATGAAGAGCCAGCAATTACAATGTCCCGAGCTGTTCATGGGGCATCTTTTAAGTGGATCATGCCTAAATTGCAGAGAGATACCAGATCTGCGTTGGTAGGGAGGAGTTTTCCCAAATGAATTTCTTTAGGCCATAGAAACCACAGGTCTGGATCAAAAGAAATAAATCTCCATGCATCCCACTAGAAATATACCTTATATAGAAACTAGCCTGATTCTTTGTAGGTTCTAAGAGAACCATTCCTGGTTTTATCAGTGGTTTAGAAAACGCTCAGGTACCCAAAAAGGTACCCAAAAGGAGACAAGATTGAGTAAAGACTTGTTATTTTGGTCATGCTATTAAGAACATTTGGGTAGCACTTTCAAGGTTTGTAAAACACTTTCCATGCATTATATCTCATCTGACTCTGTGAGGTCAATACAAAATTCTCCTCATTTTCCAGATGAAGAATCTGACACCAAGAGAGGTTAAAGGCTTGCTCATGGTCATATAGTTAATAAATGTCTGAGGTAAGCATCAAACACTGTTCTTCCTAATTCAGAGTCCCACACTCAATTCACTTCACCAGCGTTTCTCAGGTTTAATGGCCGCAGGATCCCTTTACATTTTTAAAAATTACTGAGAATCCCAAAGCATTTTTGTTCATATGGGTTATATCTACTGATACACTCTATATTAGAAATCAAAACAGATTAAATTTTAAAATACTTATTAATTTAAAATAACTATAATAAACCCATTACATGTTAACATACAGATTTATGTGAAAAATATTTCTATTTTCCCAAGGAAAAAAATGAGTGAGAAGAATGGCACTGTTTTACATATTTTTTGCAAATCTCAGTTATGGAAAATAGTTGGATTCTCCTATCTGCTTCTGCATTCAGTCTATTGTGTTGTATTGTTTTGGATGAGGTACATGAAGAAAATCTGACTTTACAGATATGCAGCTGGAAAGGGGGAGGATGTTTTAATAGAAAAGTGACCTTTTAGCATTTTAATGAAAACAATTTTGACCTTGTGGAACCTCCAGGTATCAAAGGCCAACATTTTGAGAATCACTATACCATCCCAGGAAGCAGTAAACCTAAGGGAAAAGTCACTGAGTTTTGGAGTCTGGGACACCTGTAGCAGTGGACAGTTCCATCACGGCTCAGTTAAGTGACTTGACGCAATATTTCACCACCTATTACTGATTTCATCATCTATTGTGAAATAGAGACAGCAATGTCTGTTCTCTCTTTTACCTCACAGGAATGTAATGAGGTCAACAATTCAATTTTTTCCAGGCCAAAGTTATGCTCTGTGAGTAAGTCAGGCCCACTAGAAGGCTCATGAATTCTCTTATTAGACCCCTGAAACATTTAAAGCAAGTGATACCTGAGAATGCACTTCCACGAGTGCCGAACAGCACTGGAGAGTAACATGCAGAGGAGATCAGTGTGTAATGAAATACGCCAACTTCTTCGGAACAACAAAAATATTAATAACAACAACAATGATAATCAGTCATCTATCCAACGCTTAAAAATTTACAGACAGCCTCCTTCTTTGAGCTAGGTCATGTAAGAATTGGTATCTATTTTGCAGAAGAAACTGAGCACAGAAAAAGTAAGTGACTTGCCTAGGGTCACAAGACTACAGTTCTGGAGCCAATCTATAAAGTCATTGTATAAAATTCCAGTTAACTCTATAATATGTAGCAAGATGAAGAAAGTGATCAGAAATGAGAGGAGATGTTTTAGTGTTTCAATAGTGGTAACAGCCAACATTTATATAGTGTTTAAGGTTTGCAAAGCACTTTACAAGTATTATTTTATTCTCATAACAACCCTGGGAGGTAAGTCCTATTATTATTCCCATTTTACAGACTAAGGTTAAGTGACTTGCCCAAGGTTACCCAGATAATAAGTATCTGAAATTGGATTTGACTTCCCATCTTCCTGATTCCAAATCCTTTGCTCTATCAACTGTACCACTTAGCTGTCTCATATTTCAATTCAACCGTGCCCTTAGACAGACCCACTCTTAAGTAAATAGTTAATGAGAATGAATATTTCATTTCATTTTCATAGCTACATGAGCCCAGTTTCAAAACACAGGCACATAAGTTGAGTATGCAGAACATGTGTTAGAGGACAGATGGCCAAGGGTGCAAAGTCAGCGGTTAGCCACACAGAGGGAGAACTTTTGTTTTTACAGGCACACTTAGCTCCTGCCCTGGAAGTCGGGATAGAGTGTCCCTCAAGCTGGCCTCTTTAGTCAGGCTGTCACGTCATGAGCTATATAAAACAAATCCTATAAATAACTTAATCCTATCAAGATTTTCCTCATTATCTTCCTGTGGGGTGCTCAGTTAGAAGAGGTACTCTATCTAGGCTGTTACATCAATATTCAGAAGGAATAACCAAACATACAAAGCCTGGAATGGACTTTAAGATTTTTACTTGAGAGCTATTAACCCAGTTCCCTCCTTCTGGCACTGGCACAGGCTGTTGTGAGCCCTCTGGAGTGACAGTGAAGAGAGAAAACTCTTCCCCACAGGCCCCTCCTGGATTTGCTATTCAAACCAACTGGGCATGATGCCACTGTGGGGGTGTAAAACTGACCTCTGTAAGTTCCAGAGATGAGGCCCCTAAGCAGACAGGAGAGATCATCATGGAATTTGCTGTCATGTGAAGGAGGGGTTAAATTTAGCACAGACTCATAGATTTGGAGCTAGAAGGGGATGTACAGAAGCCAACCTTCCTATTTTACAGATGAAGAAACTCAGGTCCAGAGAGTTAAGTGACCTGCCCAGGGTCATACAGCTATTAAGTATCTGAGGAGGTTTTGTGACCAAGTTTTCCTAACTCTCTACTACAACATGTTTCCTTGTTCTTTCTGGCTTTAGGGGACAGGACCAGAATCAGTGAGTGGGTAAAGTTGTAAGGGGACTGATACCTAACAATTAGAGCTGCCCAAAAGTGGGACAGAGCTGGTGAGAGAGGGGGAGTTCCCTCTCTCTGGGGGCTTTCACCACCAGGCTAGGTGATCACATTTTCAGTCTGGTAGAGTGAGGATTCATTCCTTTCTTGCTTGGGCTGGACCAAGTGATCTCTGAGGTCCATCCCAACTCCCAGATTCTGTGATCTATGATGGCCACACTGGCAAGGAGACATTTTCTATTATCTGGTGTTGGAGTCTACACAATCATTTTTTAAAACCCATTTTCAAGAGGCTGATGCCGTAGGGGTTTTAGAATGCCTGGGATTCCCTCATTTCCTTTAGTCAAGTTTAGTTTTGGGGACATGGGGAGGGGGGAGGGCAATGTAACCACAGTGGAGAAAGACCAGTGAGTGAGAGGGTCTAGAAACAAATGAGTGAAACTGTCTGTGGTGTAGGGAAAAGAGAACAGAATTTGGACCCAGATTTGAATTCCAGAACTGCTGTGTGATGCTGTACAAATTATGTCACCTTTCTGGGCCTTCCTTCTGTTGATCACTTCCTATTTTTCCTCTACATAGCTCGCTTTGTATTTATTTGTTTACATGTTGTCTCCCACATTAGATTGTAAGTTCCTTGAGGGCAGGGGCTATCTTTTGTCTCTCTTTGTATCCTCAGAGCTTAGCGTGATGTCTGGTACTCAGCAAGTGCTTCATAAATGTTTACTGAATTGTTGAATTCATCTATAAAATGGAGTGAGGAAGGGATAAGAAGAGATTTTAATTTAGATGACCTCAAAGGTCCCTTTTGCTCAGTCTTACAATCCAGTTTGGCTATAACATACGAGTAGGTGGACAGAGGAGAATAATATGAGATAAAGGTGGAAAGGAAAGGTAGAGAAAGATCAGCCTGAAATGAATGACCAACAAAAAATTCCAACTCCAAACCAAAGAGGACTTAAGCTAGTCAGTCAGGAAAGAGCTGATGAGTAAAGAAGTCATAGTCTCTTCCATTTATCTCTCTATCTATCCATCCATCCATCCATCTATCTATCCATCTACTCACTCATTCACCTATCACTTATCCATCAACCTACCCATCCATCCATCCATCTACCCATCTATTTATCCATACGCCTACCCATCTATTTATCTATATGCCTATCCATCTATTCATCTATATATCTACCATCCATCCATCTACCCAAGTAGGTACCTATCTATTCATCTGCCTATCCACACACACACGCGCACACACACACGCACACACACACACACACACACACACACACGCACACACGATTATGACCATATGTATAAATAAAAGTATACAAAGTTTCCATAAGTTCAAAAAGTTTAGAGTTTGGGTTTCAGAATCAGTAAGACCTGAGTTCAAATCCTGCTTCAGACACTTAATAGATGTGTGACCCTGGGCAAGTCACTCAACCTGTATGCCTCAGTTTCCCCATCTATAAAATGGTAATTATGATATCACCTACCTTGGAGAGTTGCTGATAATCCACATAAGGTGCTTTGTAAACCTTAAAGTTTGTAAACACAAATATTTGGAATTCTCAGCCAAACATATTTTGTATATGTTCTTTTTCATTCTAATATTAATATTAAAATGCTACTTTGCTCAGGGAAGACCTTTTCAATCTGCAAATCAGTCCATAGAGACAGTAAGCCTAGATCCTCCTACACTTCATTTTTTAGTCAGTTGGGTTTCCCAGACAACCGGCGCCAAGCTTCGACCCCAGTCCATCTCGTAGCTACCAATTTCCTCTCTTGACATCTCACCCTCCCCACGGCTCTCAGGGCCACACCACTAATCTTCTGTCTGAAGGGAGAAGGGGGCGTGGGCAGTTTTTTGAGGACATACAAATTCTAGATCTATTAATCACCCAGTAGGATATTTTCATTGCCTAGTACTCCGGGCACTTTTCTGCCAATCCTGCTCAAGTCAGTGGCTAATAACTGCTCTTATGCTTTTAGCTTCTGTTTTTTGTCTTTCTTTGGAAATAACCCATCTACTAATTTACATTAATTTTAATTTTATATCTATAACACAAGAGATTTTTCAGAAGTATTTTCCCCCAATACTTATAGCATTAAAAAGAAAAAAGAAGAAGGAAAGGCCAGATGGAAGTAGAGACTGCTTAATTCTTCCATGGAGCCAGCAATGCTATTTCTAAGTTGCTTTGCTATAAGGTTTGGGGTAAAGGTTTTAGGAACTTAGGTAAGGGAGGACATTAAGCATACGGAACATGCCGTAGGCTTAGATCTGATAACAATCAACCATGCTAGCTCATTACCAAACCTCCATGTGCAACCTTGAAATAAATATAGAAAACTAAAGGCAGTGTGTGGTACATGAGAAAGAGAGCCCTGAATGTGAGTGAGAGGACCTCATGCATCCTATAGATGTCACCTTAGGCAGGTCACTTTACTTTGCTACATCTCAGTTTCCTCATCTGTAAAAATGAGTAGAGTAGATGGTCTCTGAGGTCCTTTCCAACATGAAAAACCTTTAGTGAAGAAATAATAAGTTTCATTTCTTTGCCATATAATCTTCTGTATAGCCATCATGGACAAAAATCAAGATGAATCTTTTTTTTCAAAGCAGAAAGGAAAACATGCATGGCTCCCTTAAAAACTAGACAGCTCTGAGAATGACAAACCCTTTCCCAAGGCTTTAAGCCTCAGTGATCCCTAGAAAGGGGGCCTGCATGAAATTATTTTTAGACTTTAATGGAGAAAGGAATCTACTCCAAATGAGATGAATTGAATGAATCTGAGTTCTAGCCCAAGGCTTTATTCAGATTTATGGTGCTGGGTGTCATGCTGGGCGAAAGCAAATTTATTTAAATGACATAATAGGAAAAATTGGGCATCTTCATTCTGAGCAAACTGTGGAGGTCACAGGTGACTCTAAAACAATTCAGCTGAAAAGATTCTGTTTTATCCTGTAACAGCAAGCACCCTAGCATACCTAGGGCAGCTACTAGCACAGGTTCTTAGATCTGCTTTTCTAAAGGAAAGCAACTCAAAATGGGTTAACAATCTTACTTTAATCAAACATATTTACCTAGTTCAGGGGGGAAAGTCAGCACCCTGAACTTCAGAGAATACAAACACAAGTTACAAACAAACAGAAAAACAGATCAGCAGACAGACGGCTTCCAGCGTCTGACTATTACATCAGTTACCTAGTCAGTTACCAGAGAGGGAAGCACCAACATCTGGGTTTGTCACAGCCGGGGGGCTCAACGGCTGC
>CM053587.1:7019745-7104109 GCA_028646515.1 Pseudochirops corinnae
TTTCCTGCAACATTCTTATTTCTCTTCCCAATTTTTCTTCCACTTCCCTTATTTGGTTTTGAAAATCCTTCTTCAGCTCATCTCTAGCTTTAAGGCATTCTTCATGTTTATTGGAGGCCTCTGGTGGGGGTGCCCTGGCTGCGCTCTCCTCCTCCCTCTCTCTCCCATGATCTTTCTTTTCCCCAAAGAAGGAATCTAGGGTTTGGGAGCTGTTCTTACTTTGCTTCTTATGCTTATTCTTACTCATGGTTGTTCAGTCCGTGATTTTTTTTACAATCTCTGTGGGGCTCTGCTTCAAGAAGGGAAAGCTCTGTCCCAAATTGCTGGGATCCTCCCAGCTGCCGTAGCTCTCAGGAAGGTGCTGGGAACCTTCCTAGTTACTTCCGGCTCACTGGATAGCGAAGACTCCAAGACCGAGGCCCAAGACTGTGATCCAGATCCAGGCCGCTCAACGCGAGAGCTCTTGGCCTGAGAACAATTGCTCAGTCCCCTGCTGTCTGCAGGCCGCGGGCGGGAAGCTACAACGTGGAGGCGGTTGCAAAACCTCTGCCTTTCGCTTTTCCACTCTGGAGGCTTTTCGGCCGGACTGCTTATCTCCCCCTTTCGCAATCCCCACTCATAGCTGGTGCGAATCCTCACCTGAGAGGCTTCTCCCACCCAGCCGCCCCTGGGGCACAGCGGCGGCTTCAGGCCAGGCTGGTTTCGGTTCGCAGTGCTGATATGGTTCCTCGTAGCCGAGCTGACTTTAGTGGGAAGTATCTTTGTGTGCGTTTTGGAGTTCTAGGATTGGTTTAGAGTCCTATTTTATGGGTATTTTGGGGTGGCTATGTGAGAGCTGTGATATGTTGCTGCTGCTACGCCGCCATCCTGGCTCCGCCCCTCATCTATAAATCTTTTGGTCTTATGATCACATTTCTAGTTCTAGTCTAGAATGCATTTCAAACATAGGCTGGGCCCTTTTTTTTTCTTTTTCCCTGCAAAGCATTTTAAGATTCTGACTATGAAAGTCAAACGTAAATTAGCACCTCAGATGCAGGGGTGACTTCTTTGGCAGTCTCAGAGCTCCAGGACGTAGCTGAGATTCTGGGGAGGACACGCAGAGAAGCTAACCTCTGAAGGTCATGCCCATCATTCAGCTTTTGTTTTAAATTTTGAATTCCAAACCCTCTAGTTTAATTTTAATTATTTATTTTCAAAATTTATTTTTCAAATTTTGAGTTCAAATTCTCTAATTTATTATTTATTAATTTTTAAAAATTCTGAATTCTAAATTCTTATGCACTTTATTCATAACATTGCATTTTCATAACCCCTCAAAGTCTTCAAATGATTTACTCTTCAATTAACCAGAATTCTAACTAGCTTAGTTATATGGCTTAACAGACCACAGCAAAACGGTAGAGTTTACAGCAAGAAAACTTGGGAGTCATCTACATAGAGATAATAATTGAACCCAGGAGGATTTTTGAAATCGTCAAGAGAGAAGATGTAGACTGAGAAGAGGGCCCAAGAAAGATAGGAGGGGAGATACCTATAATTACTGATGATGAGCTAGCAAAGGAGAGTGGGAAGGGATAGCCAGAGAGGTAGGAGGAAACCCAGGAGGGACCATATGACAGTCTAATGCAAGAGTTCATGATCCTAGACCTATGGACTAAGCCCTACTGTCTTCGTGTAAATTCACCTAAGAATATAAACAGGAGTTAAGAATATACTGGGCATACCCAAGAACACCCTGTCTTGAAAATATTTGGTATTTAGCATCTTTATAAAATTTGCATTTTTTTAAAAGTAAAGTTTAGTGGCATGAATAGAGAATGGTCTCAGAGCCAAGGAAGACCCAGGTTCAGGACCAGCTTCTGACATACACTCTGGGTGAGTCACTTAACGTCCTTCATCCAGGCCAGTGGTTCTCAACCTTCCTAATGCCGCAACCCTTTAATACTCATATGTGGGTGTATCTGCATGTGGGTAAACCTACCTGGAGATGGATAGAGGAGCCGTGTCTCGGTTCCTAAGACCATCGGAAATATGTGTTTTCCAATGGTCTTAGGTGACCCTGTGACCCTTGTGAAAAGGTCATTTGACCCCCAAAGGGGTCACAACCCACAAGTTGAGAACCACTGATCTAGGCACCGCCCCCCCAAGAGTATAAGCCAGAGAGAAAATGCCCACTTGTGTGGGTAGACAGTTTCTTCATCCAAAAGTTCCCTATACCACTGAAATCACAAGCTCTGATCCTTTTCCTTAGTTAAACTTTAACTTCTTTAGTTTGTCTGATAAATAAAAACAATGTCCTTTATGACTGAGTATTCAATAAAAGTTCACCTTATAGGGGAAAAAAATGATCTGGATGCAGCCTCCAATGAAGTCATGTAGCACACATCTCTAAGAGGAATTATTTGTTTCCCAGCACCTCCATGATAAGTATTGATCTAACACTGGTAAAAGCACAAAAAAGAGACAACAGTTTCTCCTTGCCTAATGAAACAATGCAGATATGGGTCTGAAATACAAGTCTGTGAGGCTCTGGTGGCAGCAACCTTTCCGTGACTACCACTTGAAACTATGTGTTGGCACTGGGACTGCTTACTGATAAACACCAGCTCATCATGGGAATGGGGGGAATTCAAATCACTTCACTCCCATTTGGCTTTCCCGGTGTTCTAATTAACCCTCTGCCACCATGGAGGTAGCCAGCCTGGAGCCCTAGCCTTCAAGGGGTGTGGGGGTGGTGATGGGCAGGAGGGTAATGCTGAAGCAGCCAGTGCCATAGCTCTCTCCTTGGGATCTGAAAGTCAAATGAGGAATGCAGCCAAGTCAGAAGAGTAATCCAAAAGCCATTTATCTTATCTCCCATGTCTCTTCAGCTCTCTGGCCCATCAGCATTTTAGGATTTAGGGCTGGGAGCCACATTCCAAAATAATATAAAACACACCCATTTGCCTGCACACGTGGCAGGACTTTATCACATCTCCTCTCCATCTGAAGCACAGGCTGGGAGAACTGGCCAGGACCTCACCAGCTGGGGATGCTTTTTCTTTCAAATGTTTTTCCACTTGTAGCACAAGATCTCAACTTGGAGGAAATAGCCGGTTTGCTGCTATCCCGGCTATAACCCAGAATTAAGGTGGAAACGATTTGAGGTCGTCTTTGTTTTCCTTTCAGCCAAGCATCTGGGTCAAATGATATCCCAGCCCTAGGTTTTTTGCATGTCCCCCTTCACAAACCAAAATGCAAAACAGATTCTCAAAACCAGGCTCTCCATATATGGAGTTTAAAGAAAGAGTCAGATTCAGCCTGGGTTATTTGTTTTTTGAGCAGAGTCATTTTAGGTCAAGGTTTAGCTTCTCTGAGTCATGAGATATGTGGTGATTGGGAAGGAGGTCATGCCCCAAAGACCCTTCCCTTTCTAGAGGACGGGCCCAGAGCCAAAGCGGTCAAGGAGTGGGAACGGTCTGTCTAAACCCAAGTGAAATGAGCTAAATAGTTTCAAGTAGATCTCCAACAGACCAGTATTTCCGAGACAGAGCATGCATTCTGCTGGGATCTCTGGAGGGGATCTGTACAGAGGGGCTGATAAATATGAAGCTGACATTTATACAGAATTTTATATCCATTATCCTATGTGATCTTGCAAAAGCCCGATAAGGTGGGAAGTAAGTGTATCATTATCATAGATAAGGAGACCGTGGCACAGAGAGGTCTCCTCAGCTGGTTAGTACGTAATAGCAATAATTGAAATATTATGTTTAGTCAGTGGTAGAGACAGGATTTAAAGCCAGGTCTCTGATTCCAAAGCTCTCACTCTTTTTAGCATGACCCTATAGCCCCAATAAGCAAACCCTCTGTGGAATTGTCAGGTCCTTCTTCTCCAGATGGCATCTCTGGATCAACCTAGATCTTCCTGACTCCTAGGGTGACTCTCTAGCCACTTACTATACCATGAGACCTCTAGTCAACATCAATAATAATTTTTAAGATTGTCATTGTAATTTAAAGTGCTTTGCACGCATGATCTCAGTTAATCCTCACCACAGCCCTGTGAGATGAGCAGTACTTCGGGTGTCCTCGTCCATTTTACACATAAAAAACAAAGCTAAGTTGACCAGACTTTCACTTGTTTATCTTGCTTTTCCCCTTTCTTTCTTCTTAATCAGGATCTTAATGTGCAAATAATTTCTCAGTGGGTAAAATCTTACCCATGGAGAAAATGGATGGTGAAATGATGTTCAGTAAACGAAGGACTTTGGGTATTTCAAGGACCTTCTCCAGAGCCCTCGAACCACATGGACTGGAGAAGGAGCTAGTGAATTTCTAGCTATGAGTCCCATGTTTGGGGTTAAGCAATGTCCATCAAAGCCACTGGCAGGTCAATGATATAGAGAGGGGGTGAGAAGGAAAGAAAAAAGGGAAAACACAAAGAAACTAAGATCATAGATGGGAGAAAAGACAAGTGTGAAGAGGAGGAATGAGAGATCGCCACCACAGACCAGAGGGGAAATCAGAGCTACTTCCTGGTCCCCTCCAGTAGGAAGGCACTTCATCTTGTCCAGAGGTTCTTAACTTTGAGGTTCACGGAGAGATTTCAGAGGATCTGGGAATTTTATCCCAAAAGTTTTTTTTTAATATTTCAAAAGGTATAGTTCAATATAATTAGTTTCTTTTGTAATGCTATGAATTTTATTGTATACACATTTAAAAAAATTACTGTGATAAAAGGTTCCAGAGGCTTCCCCAGGCTGCCCGAGGGATCCATGACATGCAAAAAAACAGTGAAGACATCTGACCTCGTTTGACCCTTTCATTTTATAGATGAGGAAATTGAGACTAAAGGAGATGAAATTAATTTGTTCAAGGTCATACATGGTAGTAATTATCAGAAGTGGGATTTAAACCCAGTCCCCTAAGTCCAAAGTCAGGGCTCTCTCGACCATCCCACACTGCCTGAGCTGACGTCAGAGAAGCAACTGGGAATTAGGAAGACTTGAGTTCAAGTCTTGCTTCTGAAACATAACAGCTGGGGGATCCTGGGCAAGTTACGACCTCTCAGAGGCAACTCTGTAATTCCCTACACTGATTTACAGCTCTGGTCTAGAAAAAAAAAACAACTCATGATCTACAAAAAAACTAGGACCAACCCATATACTAGGTCAGTTGATCTGGCTATCAGTCTTGGGGGAAAAGGGGAAAGAATTGTTCTAAGTGAAAATCCTATGGTTCTTTTTACTCTCCATAGTTGAAATCCTACAAAGATGATCATGATTAAGTCTTGGGGAGAAACTGATCAAAAAGAGTTGAAGTTTACAATGACTGGAAGCCTGGTACAATGAAAAAAGGTAATAGGTTTGGATATGTTTTTAAAAACTGAGTTTAAATTATAGCTTTGACTGTGTGATCTTGTACAAATCACTTAGACTGATTGTGCCTTGGTTTCCCTATCTGTGGACATGAATCAGAAGTAGGTCAGTCTCTAAATCAGGAGACTTAATATAATCAGATATTTTGTGTGACCTCTGCGGCCAGGAGAAGCCTATGGACCTCTTCTCAGAATTACATTTCTAAATGCATAAGGTTACGAAAGAAGTAAATTATTTTTAAATACAGTATATGGTATTCCAAAAGGTGTAGTACAATTAGAGGCATATAATTCAAGCTTTAACAGTTTAAAACTGCAGAAAGACTTTTGGGACACCTTGTACAGTCATCAAAATGTTTAAAAAACAAGTTAACGGACCCAAGGTTAAGAATAAGTGCTCTAAATTATTTTAAACACAATGAGAGGCTCAAATTCTGCTTTTTCCATTGCCAGAAATCTATCATAGAGGAGAAGAATAGAATTCCTTTTCAAAGGAGCAAAAATCCATAACCAATATCAGGGAATCATAGGATGTTAAGAGCTGGACAAGGAAACTGAAGCATCTAAAGGAACCAAAAAAGCTTTGCTCTGAGCTGCATAGCTATTTAAAGGCAAGGCTGGCTGAGTCTAGAACATGAGACCCCTGACTTGCCACCCCACCGCTCAACGCCACAGCATCACAGCATCACACCATACTGTAACAAAGACTTCAGTTGGTTTTACTAGGTATTCTAAGACATTAGGAGAAGTGTAGCCCATATTCCTAGATGCTAAAATTTGTCTTTATGACTTTCAGCGTCTACTCCAACTCTCTCAGTTTAAATCAACACACTGCTCATGTGACATATCATTATTCTCCAAAATATGATCCAGAATCCTTGGGGGGAGTTAGTGTCTTAAGGATCTTTCACATTTCTGACTCGTATAAGCTGAATTTTTCTCAGACCCAACCACTACCAATCTTCATTCCCAAGAGACTGCAGATGTTATGCTGATTCACCTATCAAATGCTGGGATCAGTTTTTAATGAGCCAGCTTTAAAAAGTGATAAAACAGCTGGTGAGATTGGTGTTTACTGTTCACTAGCATAGCCATTACCAATGTCCCTTGCTGGGTATGAGCCAGAATGGAGTCTAATCCTTCAGAAAGTAAATCCATATGGTGTTGTTCTAAGATGGAAGAAGAGTTAGTAATTTTTTCCCATCATGACTGGTTATTTCAAAGTGCCTGAGGGAAAGGAATAATAGTGAATTGAAGATTCTAAAGTGATTTATGCATATAGTTCCCTGTGACTAAGACTCTCCATTCTCATTTTCCTGGAAAAAGTTATGAATATATTAAAAGGATCAAAAAAGCTTTGGTGATTTTAGTCCTTTATAGGGAGAAAGAAAAGTCTAGAGCTATAATGTTTTTAAGTTAATATTAACATTTCTGGTCTCAATTTTGTCCCAGGTGGACTTTCTTTTAAGAAATACTAACAAATAAAAACCTAAATTTGTAAAAGAGATAAATGGTGTGCACTGTGTGTTGTGGAGGTGGAGAGAGACAAGAGGAGTCAAGGAAGTTCATTATTCACCTTACAAAGCAGTTCTCATTTTTGCAAAGTGAATCCTCTAAGTGTTGAGCTCTCCTAGGCTACTTTATACAGTGTACTTTACACCACATTTTAAAGGAAAATCATTGATTAGCATTGATCTACTGGAGAGAAATCTGAAGGGGTGACCAAGATGGGAAGGGGGCTGAAGCCAGAACCACGAGAATCAGCTGAAGGGATGAGGTATATTCAGCCTGAAGAAGCAAAGACTTGAACAAGGGACCAAGATGGAAGTATGCTAGGGCTTGTTCTAATTAGGCCCATCGTTATGTTTTAAGTTTGAACATTTTACACGTGCTCCCCTGCCTGGTTTCAACAATAATGATATTTTTCCCCTCCCTGCTTCCTTACTACTTCCGTTTGTTGTCTCTCTGTTAGATTGCAAGCCCACTGAGGGCAGGGACTTAAAAAAAAAATCTTATCCCTAGTGCATAGCACAGTGCCTGGCAAGCATAGAGGCTTAATAAATGTTTATTGATTGGATCAGAAGACCACAATCATTGCAAATCAGGGCACATTGTTTTGTTGATGGCTGAAATTTAGGAAAATGTTAATAATGAAGATTAAACTTAAAAGTGTGTGTAGTTTTTTCCCCAGAGACACTGGTTAAACATTTATCAGCACTCTCCTTATTGCTCTATAAAGATGGCGTGAGCTTCACGAGAGCACAATAGAAGGTTCAGGCAATGGTGGAATCACCAGTCTGGGGGCCTGTAAGCTATTAATAACAATTAATGATAATAATTGTAACACGATAATAATAGTAACAATAAAAACGATAATTTATTGAAAGCCTTAAAGCAGGTCTGCAGATGGCCCACCAGAAATCCTGTGGAGTGCCCGCAGGTTACTTAGAGCCCACAGACCAAAGGCTGTACAGGCCTGCTTTAAGGTTGGCTTTATATCCATTATCTCATTTGAACCTTACAAGACCTCTGGATAGAGATGATCATAAAAGAAAAACAGATCAGCTTCACAAACAATGTTAATGCAACTAGAAAAAAATAAGCAGTTAACTGGAAAAAACTGTCATAGGAAATATCTCCAATAACGTATAGGGAACTGACACAAATATAAGAACAAGGACCATTCTCCAATAGATGAGTGGTCAAAGGATATGAATAGGCAGGTTTCAAAAGAAGAAATTTGAGTTATCAACAACTATGTGGAAGAATGTGCCAAATTTATAATAAGAGAAACTCAAAACAATTCTAAAGGTATACCTCACAGCTGGCAAGATTAACAAAACTTGAAAAAAATGGGAAATAATCAAGGAGCACTGGGATAACAGGCACACTAATGAGATAGTCATGGTGTTGTGGCCTAACTGTTCTAGAAAACAATTTGGAATTATACTTTTTAAAGGTCACTTTATCCCCATTGGTATAAAGGGGCAAGGTATTCAACATAAAAGTATTCAGAGAAAGTCAAAGACAGAGAGAAAGGTGTATATATGTATGCATGTAAATCTACAATGCATATATGTATGTACATACATGTATATGTATGTGTATGTATTCACGGTACATGTAATGTGTGTATTTTATACATACATATATCAGAAAGTATGCCCTGAAGCCTCATTTATAGTAGCAAAAACAAAACAAAAAAACAGAAGAAAAATTGGTTTCCATTGACTGGGAATGGCTGAACTAATTGTGGCATATGAACATAATATGATTGCACAGTAAGAAATGGCAAATACAAAGAATTCAGAGAAACTTAGGAAGATTTGTATGAACTGATTCAGAGAGAAGTAAGAAAGACCTGGAGGAAAATTTGCACAGTGACTTCATGATAGAGGGAAAAAAAAATCGAAAAGCTTAAGAATCAGTGACCAACAGTGAGGATAATGAAGCATGTTACCTATCCCTCAGAGAGGGAATATCATAGGTACAGATTGAAGTAATGTACTTTTAGACACAGTCAATGTGTTGATTTGTTATTCTTAACTTTAATTACTGGTTACAAGGGAGAATTCCATTGGTGGGAAGAGGGATGAGTGATTAGGAAGTGACAATGAAAGAGGGGGAGAGAGAGAGGAGACTAGGGGGAAGGAAATATGAGAGCCATTTTCAAGTATTTGAGGGGCCTGTCAGGTGGAAAAAGGAGGAAACTTTTTCAGCTTGGCTCTGGAGAGCAGAACTGGAAACATCATTAGAAGTTAGAGAGGGTTCCATTTTAATTCTAGGTGAGGAAAAATTTCCTAACAATCAGAGCTGTCCCCAAATACAGTGGGATGACACAAGCAGTAATGGGTTCCCATCACCAGAGTTTAGGCTTTTGCCAGGGATATTGCCAAGGAAAGAGGTGAGGTTCCTATTCAAAGGAATTGAGATTCCAAGGGCCTTTCTAAAGTATAAAGTACCCCCAGCTTTATACCTCTAAGAATGAGAACCCCATAAGGAAAAAGTAAGCTCATCTATGCCATTTATTTAAGTAATTTCTGGGGAAATCGAGACAACTAAAGGCAGCTGAAAAGTATAAGGAGGTCTCCTACTCTGTACCTTGAAAGAAGGCAGGCAGCTGACTTACAGAACATGGTGGAGAAGTAAAACAAAAAAACATCTTTCATTGTCCCCAGTCCGAAATTTTTCCCCACCATGAAGCTGCTTTTGTTGGAGAATTTTAAAATAAGGGCACAAAAAGAATAACCAAGTGGCTCCAGGGCTCTTTGTTCTGCTCCATTTGGAAATCACTTGGTTCTTTATGTATTGACTCCAAAATTTGTTTTATCTAAAGAGTCAATGGAATTCCCTTGAGAAGAGAAGGGCAAGCCTGTCTGATTCTTCCCAATCCAGCCAATCACATGCATCTCACAGAAATCTGCACAAAAGCCCTAAAGCAGATAAACCCCTACTCTTCCCTCCATGCTTTCCAGAAGAAGCTATAAGCCTTGCCCCCTTTGGAGAGGAGTGCCTTCTGCCACACACCCCAGTGCCACCACTGGGCTCTGGGGATGAGATTTTTCTTACTTTTCAGGAAAAATGGCAGATTTCTTAGGAATGCTTTGAGTCACAGACATGTCTATTAATTGATGGGAAAAGGTCTGCAGATCATTGAGCCAGGGAATGTTTTTCTGGGTTTTACATTGGGATCTAAAAAAAAATACACCCCAGGAAGCAAGACAACAGTTCTTGTGAACAAAATGAAACTCAGTCAAATTCTTCTATTTAACAAAAAGTGAAAACATCAGTAGGATCTCTCCTCACGCTAATCCCCTTTTTGACATGCAATGACATTATCCTGCTGTAGCTAGGGACAAATCCATAATGCTTATTGTAATTACAGGGTTTAATAAGCAGGGCAGGCAAGGTAGGTGTGGGTGCAGAGAACCTCTCCTCCCTGGAGACCCTTCAGGAATACAAATGGTGCAACCATCAATTTACTTGTGCCCCAGCGAGTCCTGTGTCTCACTCATAACCCTCCAAAGGCAGTAAAGCACAGGACTATGGAGGCCATCTTTTAAGGGACATTGAAATAATTTATGGACTGGTTGGAATTTCAGCAGCCAAATGAATCTGTATAGGTATACATTAAAATAAATTTCACTCTGTTTTTAGATTTCACCTTATTATTAACATAATATAATTAATGATTATAATTAATATGATATTGATTATAATACATATAATTAATATAATATCATACACACTTTGTATAACATGTATGCACACAAACTTTAATATCACTATGTGTTTTGCTAAGAACCCATAAGGCTTTATCCAGGCAAAGAGAAACAAAAGAAAGCCTTAAAACAACAACAGTGTTAAAATGTATGAAAAGGAACAAACTCATGTGAAGTTGAAAAAATATTTTCAAACCTGATTAAAGAACTGAAGCCTTTATCCCAGAGCGAATTTTGAGTGTTGGAGATCTGCAAGTAATAACTGGTAACAAGAATTATAATAAAAAAAAACTATAGAACCAAAGGAAGTACCGTAATCCTATGAATTTTACAGCATGACAGATATATTCTTTATATTATATTATCTTATAGTTTATCTGCACATTTAGTAAAAGCAAATCAACTAGTCTTAATGTATTCGAATTTCTTATTCATTTCTTTGGATGGCAAAACGGAAATGATTTAATGATCTAAGCTCATTTTTTCTTTTTCTTTCCAAAAGTAATTCTGTCTGAAACCTATAGAAAATATATGACATTTAATTTATAAGTCTATGGTGAAAATGTATGCATGTTAACAAGCAGAAAAAGGGATGCCTATGAACAAAGAGACCAGTAAACCTAAAAAGAGGGAAAAAATGATCCTTCAAACAAGAAATGCAGTTGATTATATGAGATCAACAAGCATTTATTCAGCATGTACTACTACCAGGCACTGTGCTCAGCACTGGGGATACAAAGAAAGACAAAAAGCAGTCTCTGTTCTCAAGGACCTCACAGTCTGGCTGGGGGTGGTGGGGCTGGTACATCAGGTATCAAAAATGACCAAAAAGTGATGAGCCCGTTTGCCTCAGTTCCTCAAAATGAGCTGGAAAAGGCAATGGCAAACACTCCAGGATCTTCACCAAGAAAACCCCAAATGGGGTCATGAAGACTCAGAGGCGACTGAAACAGCAACAATTCACATTAATATAATATCTCCGGTTACTTTCTTCTCAGAGAGGCACATAGTTGGAATTACTATTTGCAGGCAGTATGGCATAATGTCTAGAGGCCTGGGCCTGGAACTGGTGTACGGAGGTCTGAATCCTACCATATATATATATATATATATATATGTAATATATATACACACACATACATGCATTTATATATATATATATATATATATATATAAAATACATAAATTAAAAAAACCTAGCCATGTGACCTTGGGCAAGTCACTTAACCCCAATTGCCCTCCAAAAAGCAAAAATTAAAAAAGAATTTTTTTTTAAGTATATATATATATAAATTGAAGTTGTTACTTCTACCTTTATTTTGTAAATGAAGAAAAGTAAGGGAGAGAGGTTGAAGTGAGTGTCTATGGTCAGTCTGGTTATGAGTGGCAAAGCCCAGAATAATCAATTATTATGGAATTCCGTAAATGGATATGATTATAATTGAACTGGTCTTACGGACTTACATTTTGGAGATTTACTAAAAAGTGGCTTTGTTCAAGGTTTAGGGCTATGTAAAGGTACAAAAAAGGTTTCTTTATAAGCAAATTTGTATTCTCAGCCTATATCATCTTTAAAATAAGTATATGGTGCTAAAATACCAGATAAGTCAATTATCCCCCCAAAACCAAAAAAAACAGAAGACCTAGGGATGTCAATCAGACAGAAAATAATAAATGGCAATGCCTGTCAGACCGTGTTACATAAACTGAGGGTTTGGTGAAAGAGGGAAAAATCTTGGGAAAAGAAACCACTAATTTGCAACAACTGAACCAACGGGGTCTGAGACAATGCCAGATAAAACCCCTCTGATCCATGACGAAGAGGGGGGCCGAGTATAAGATGGTGAATTCCAGTGCAGGTAGTGCCAATGATGTGGATGATGCAAGGACCTCAGCCCTAGGATGATTTTACTGCAACACAAATCTTACAAATGCTGTTCTCTAGGGAATTTTGATGAGTCAGTTCTCCATTTATCATTGCAACTCTAAAGAACTTCTGGAGTCAATTACTCATATTTTTGAGAGACACTAATTCTCTATCAGGGGGGCACTGGCATGCTAGACTCTAAACACAAAGCTATTTATTTAGTGGCATTAACACCACTGGAATTTTTATTACCCCTCATCTCTAAATTCACCAGATTGAAAAGTAATTTATTATAATCACTGATCTTAGGAAATCCAAGTGGGTTGTGCAAATAAGACTTACGTGAGTAAACTATACAATAGATATTACTATATTTTTGAAAGTGACTTTTTAAAATCTTGAATTATATTTTAACACTTGAGATGTAAGTTCATTTCACTTGAGAATGGAGCAGAGGAGCTACTTGACTTTACAGGTGAGAAGACTGAGGGTTAGAGAGCTTGATCTGATTGCATTGGGCCACACAGCTCTGGTTAGCAGCAGAACTGTTAAAAGATGGTGCTCAGGGCTCCTACCTCCCAGTCCTGGGTTCTTTCCCTCACATCACTGCTGGCTCTCAATGGCCAAGGGTTCCTCACTCTTTTAAGTTTCTTGGCTACCAGCCTATCCACTGATAATTAATGATCTGTGAACACTGAAAAGTGTCAGAGAGCTCCCCATTTTTAAAGGATCCCTGGGGGTAAAATGGAATCCTTTAAGGATTCCTAACTTCTACTTTCTTATTTCAGATTTTCACTAAAAACCCACATGTCTATTCAAGAGTTAATTACAGCTGTTCAAAGCTATGACTCCTGTTTCTGGGGAGTACAGTCACTATGATAAAGAGACCAGATATCTGAAATTTCTCATTTTCCTGCCTGATGACTGTAAGGAAAATACTGAAGAGTTGCTGATAAAAACCTCACTTTGGAAGTTCAAAAATCAGACCTATCCTGGACTCAAAATTTGGGTGATCACTTTCTGGACACAGAAGTTATATTAAAGAAAAAAAAAGCATGTTAGGGGAGGAGGGGGGCTTTTATTGTTTTAACCAAAAGAATCATAGCTTTTAGAGTCGTTAGTCTTCTTAAGGAAGCCTATATATAGCACCCATTACATGCCCTCTCTATGCTAAGCATTGTACATCTTCACTCCTTATTCCCAGAGCTGGAGGGACCAGAGAGATCATCTGGTCCAAGGTCTTCTTTGTACAGATGAAGAAACTGAGGGCGAGGAAAGAGTTGATTATTGAGTTTTTCATGTGACTATTTACCATCAGATGGTTAAAGGAGTTCTAGCTAATGATGGAGTCATATTTATAAGCTACCCCTGGAGTACATCAACTTGCCAGATTACTTCATTTATATTTATATTACAGAACGCTGTTCCAAAATATTCTCGGGCCGTGTATAATACAACAAAGATACAACTGAACAGCGTGATGCTTTTTTTTTAAAGACATTCGTTTTGTGATATGTTTTTAAGTAAGTACAATCACAATCATGTCAAAAGGGGAAATAGCGAGGGGGAAGAGGGAAAGAAGGAAAAACAGAAACAGAGCTCATGAAGGCACATGGGAAAAGACACACAGGAGAAATCACTTGGGAAAGAAATGAGAGACAGTGGGTGTAGACACAAGAAAAAGGCCACATTTGTGACCACCTGCCTCTAGTTCGATTTTCCAAGGTTTCTTTTTTTTTTCCAAAGGGGAATAAGAATGTAGTTTCCAATGTTTTGAAAATAACATGAAAGCTGTACCTTATTTGGACACGCAGAATTACACTTATACAAAATTCAGCAACGTGAGTTAAAATGAGCATGTGCCTAGGACTTGAATTCACACTGATCATAAAGAGATCAAGAAACCAACCTTTAAATGCTTAAAAAGTTTGATTCTCTCATTACTTTTTAGCTAAGTCTTTGTGGAACTGGAGGCAAGGATGGGAGAAAGAAAGAAAAAGGACGAAGCGGCACTTTCTTCAGGGAGACATATGTGTTCTCTTACTCTGAGCTACAGCACAGTGTGGTGCCTCGCACAGAGCTGGCACGTAACACATTTTTCTAGAATTGCTGTAGATTTGGGAAGAAGAGAACAGGAAGGGAAGATGGGTGCAACTTACAAGGGAGTGGGCAGAACTGGCCAGCATGGATGGAAATAATGAAAACCGTGTAGAATTGGAAGGGCTCTTAAAAGTCATTTAGCCCAACTAGGTCATTTTTACAAATAAGGAAATTGAGGCCCAGAGTGGTTTTAGAACTTGCAGAAATGAGATCTGAACCCAGGGTTTTGTTGTTATTGGGTCATTTCAGTCATGTCCGACTCTTCATGACCCCATTTGGGGTTTTGGTGGCAGAGTTACTGCGGTGGTTTGGCCATTTCCTTCTCCAGCTCATTTTACAGATGAGGAAACTGAGGCAAACAGGGTAAAGTGACTTGCCCAGGGTCACACAGCTAGTAAGTGTCTGAGGCTGGATTTTAACTAGGGAAGATGAGCCTTCCTGACTCCAGGCCCAGAGCTCTATCCCCTGTGCCACATAGCTGCTCACTGCATCTAACTCCAAACATGGGGCTCGAGAACATTTTTGCAAGCCAAACCAACCAACCAAAACCCAGATTTTCCCTCTTTTCCTTTACTACCTTTTCTAGCTGTCTTCTTTTCTGCCTATGCCTCTCAGTCGTGACTTTAATAAAATATCCGGTTTTTTGTTGCATTATGTAATAGCTTTAAGTTCCACCTTCTATAGTGACATAAACTCTTTTGAGGTAGCTAGCGGCACCATAGCACACAGAGTGTCGGGTCTGAAGTCAGGAGGACCTGAGTTCAAATCTTCCCTCGGACATTTACCAGCTGTGTGACCCTGGGCAAGTCACTTAGCCTCTGTCTGCTTCAATTTCCTCAACTCTAAAACAAAGCTAATAACAGTGCCCACCCTGAAGGGTTGTTGTGCAGATCAAATGAGATAATATCGGTAAAAGTGCTTGGCACGTGCTGAGCAACAAGGACATACTATAAATGTGTATGTACACATATATGCACATAGACATATATGCACATACTATATTTGTATATATACACATGTGTATGTGTATGTACATATATATACACACACACACTGTCAAACACACATTACAGTTTTAGTTTTGTGTGTTTTAAGGTATTCTAACTTTGAAAAGTGGCCCCTCATCTGCGGCAAGACAATCCTCCGCTAACTAGAGCATCTTACTGGCCGGGACGCTCCATTTCCCAGCTTGTAGAGTTTGCTGCGTGTTAGCGGGCTAACATCTACACACACTTATGTATCCACTTCTGCTCTAGGTGTTCAGGACGGCAAGCGTGTGACTAGTTAGAGACGGGAGAAAGAAATGGCAAATCATCTCAGTACCTTTGCCCCGACAACCCGACGGACAGCATGGCCCGTGGGGTCGTGAAGAGTCAGACGTGACTGAATCAACTGAACAGCAACAAAACAAAAAAAAACAAATTAGAGAGAGCGTAAAGTTACGGTTACCTTAATGGTTCTGGCAGCCAACAAGGAAACATCAAAAGACTCATTTTTTTAAACATCACTTTTTTCTGAATAGTATTATTGTGGCTTTCTCTGGTAATTATCGCCTCTGTACAAGTTGTGGGTTGTCAGTACTGATTTGATTCAAGCACTGCTTCCCAAGTGCCTTCGTATTATATGTACTGACTTGTTAAATTATGCAGTGTTAATTAACTGTTCATGTGGCAAGATATGCATTGCAAACAGTTCTGACTTAAATGCAACCCATCCTCAAATATTCACACTGTGGATAAAGTCAGCATACTGGTGATGGCTAAACCTCACCAGTTTCAATCTTCAGTCCCTTTAGAAGGACAAAAAGTTTAAGCTGAGTCAACACCTGACATGGAGACTCATGGAAAAATTTCACTGTGTTTCATTTTCAAAGTTTCAGTAAAAAAAATCTAGATATTTACAAATATTCAGTCATCATATCAACAAACCAAGCATTATTTAACCTTTGTTTCCTATTTTTTAAAACCATATGTTTGCCATTGTATGTAAACAGGTCATGGAACTTGAAGAGGAGTTTATCTGGTCCAATCCTTCATTTTACAGATAAAGAAACTGAGCCCCAGAGAGATTAAAAAAAAAACCTTGAAGTGAGTAGGAGGAATTCTGATCTCATTCACACATCATCTGTTCCAGCCTCTTTTGTTTACCGAGGAAGAAAGTGAGGCCATAGAGGTCATTTTAATGCAACTTTTCAATTACCATGCCTACAAACATGCCCACTCCTATAAGCTTCCCTGAACCAGAACTTTTACATTAATATGAGATTCAAGCATCTTTATGAGGAAGACTGTCAATATAAGAAAGTTTTGGGATCTAACTCTACCAGGTCTCACCCTTACACAAGGACGATGGAAATAGGGCTTCTTTGAGACAGCTTTGTGCAAGACTGGAATCTGGGAAGTGGGAGATGGTGGCAAGAGTCCAGGCACGGGGCAATGAGTCACTGAGCTAGGGTAGTGGTTATATCATTGGAGAGAAAGAGACAAATACTAGAGATCTGCTCAAGGGAGATTCACTATGCATCTGAAGAATAGAGAAGACTTGACAAATTCCAGGGCAAGAAGCCTAGGAATGATGGTTTGATGTAGTGGTATGCCCATAGGTTTTGGAGTTAGACCCTTGGTTCAAATCCTCCCTCTGCTACTTATGGCCTATATGATTTTTAGGCAATTCCTTTGACCTCTCGCAGCACCCGTTCTCTTCACTGTAGGGGAGTTGGCTAGAGCTTCACGTCCTTTCCCCATTGGTCCCTGAGGTCTACAAAGGCTTGCTAGAATCTCTGTTTCCTACAAATCAGAAACCAGGAAAATCCTGAGTATCGATCTGTTTATTCAGTCCCGGAGTCTTACTCTCAGAGGGGTTGAAGTCTTACTCTCAGAGGGGTGGTTTCAGAGGGTGTGAATCCTGAACAAGTGGATTCTTTCTGACATCCAGTGAAAGGGCTGAACTTGAAATGTAGACCCAACACCATGTGCCAGCTCAACCTTCTTCGAATTTGAGGTTACTCCACCACAGAGAGAATTCTGTCAATCGGCATTTGTTGCATTTTTGCTTCTCTCTCTTCTTCTCTTTTAAATAGGTTGAATGAAAAGCAGATGGTCAGAATGCCAACAGACCTAAATGTGAGCTCCTACAGCAACAAGCATCTGTCTCATTCACTTGGTATTTATAATATAATGCCTCATATTTTCAGTTAGATGTGTACATATTGATTCCCTAAAGAAATCCTGAGCTCTTGTTGGCGAGAGTGGTTCCATTAGCCTCTTTGGATGTCCCAACTACCTATCCGTGTGCCTTGCCATTGTAGGCACTCATTTGTCATGTGCAGATCAGGTGCTCTGAGAATACAATTCAATTTCAATTTAATTCGACAAAATTTATGAAGCTCCAACTGTGTGCAGAGCACTGTGTTATACACTAAGAATATCGAGGCAAAACAGTCATTATCCTCAAAAAGTATACAGTCTTCTTGGAGGAGAAAGAGGAACACAACACTTACAAAAATGGCTAAATACAAGATATACTCGAAGTAATATAAAGAAACCTCAAGGGGGAAAGATCGGCTACAACTAGAGACTGGCAAAAGCCTGATGTTCCAAGAGGTGAGACCTAGACTGTACTTACGAGATAAGGATTTTAAGCGATGGGAGTGAGGAAGGAATGCATTCCAGTTACAGAGAACAGAGCATACAAAAGCATGGAGGCAGAAGCTGGCTACAAGGGACCAACAGATGAGCTGACTAGAATAGAGAGTACATGGATCCATGAAGAGAATATGGAATAAGGCTAAGGAGGGAGTGGGATCCAGACTGGGGAAAGCTTTAGATCCAGGCTGAGCAGCAGTCTGTACTCTCTCCTAGGGACGCACTGAAGATTTCTGAGTAAGAGAGTGATATGGCCAGATCTTTGTTATAGGAAAATCAGTTTGACAGCTCTATGCAAGACTGGAATCTGGGAATTGGGAGACTGTGGCTATAGTCCAGGCCCGGGGCAATGAGTCACTGAGCTAGGGTAGTGGTTATATCATTGGAGAGAAGGAGACAAATACTAGAAATCTGCTGAAGGGAGATTTGCTATGAATCTGAAGAATGGATAAGACTTGACAATTAATTAAATATGAGGAAGGATGAGAGAGAAGCAAGAGTCAAGGATGACTCGGAGGGTGTGTATCTGGGTGACTTGAAGGATGGCGGGGCCCTCAACAGATGGAGATTTGGAAGAGGGACAGGTTTTGGGGCGAGTTAAAGATGAGTCCCATCTGCGTCAAGTTGATTTTGAGATTCCAGTGGGTAGAAATGGGGCAGTTAAGTGGCTCAGTGGATAGAGTGCTGGGCTTGAAGTCTGTAAGACTCATCTTCCTAAGTTCAAATCTAACCTCAGACACTTACTGGCTTTGTGACCCTGGGCAAGTCACTTAACCCTGTTTGCCTCAGTTTCCTCATCTATAAAACAAACTGGAGAAGGAAATGGCAAACTAGGCAAACTATGGCTAGAAATGTCTAGCAGGCAGTTTGGTAACGTGGGACTGGAGTTCAGGGGAAAAAGACTGGGGCTAAATATATAAATTTTTATAGATATGATGATTAAACCAATGGAAGTTCATATCCTCTAAGAGAAGGCACAAAGACAGAGAGTTGAGAGGATACACATACTTCAGAGCATGGGAGTAGAAGGATAATCCAGCAAAAGAAGCTAAGAAGGAACAATCAGATAGGTAAGAGGAAAATCAAGAAACAGTCTAAGAAGCCAAGGGAGAAAAGAGAATGAGGGGCATTGACAGTATCACAAGCTATGGAGAATCAGGTAAAATAAGGAGTGAGAAAAGGCCAAAGGATTTAGCCACTAGTAAATCCCAGCAACTTTGGAAAGAATCAGTGACAGACAAAGCATAGGTCTTTAAAGCTGGAAGAGAACTTAATTGAATAAGACCTTGTCCAATCCTTTATTTAACAGATAAGGAATCTGAGGCCTAGACAGTGAGCGTGACTTGCTAAAAAGCAGGTACAGCTTTTAGAACTGGGGGCCTGAGTTCAAGTCTTGAGACTTCTATTCCAAGGCTCTTTCCACTTCACCACACTGCCTCGATTGCAAAAATGCCAAATCTGTTTACAACAAAATTCTGTTTATCCAGAAGCCGAAGGTATCTGAGCCTTCGGGTTAACCAGATATCTTGATTTAATAGTTATCATATCCCACAAAATATACTTGAGACAAAGATTTTAATTTTAACTTTTTTTTTTTTTAGCCCCTACAAAGAAGGGTCTCTCTAGGTCAGCAGTTCTCAATCTGTGGATCACGACCCCTTTGGGGGTCGAACGACCCTTTCACAGGGGTCACCTAAGACCATCAGAAAGCACATATTTCCGATGGTCTTAGGAACCGAGACACCTCTCCTCTATCTGTCTCCAGGCGAGTCCGCCCACATGCAGATACGCCCACATATGAGTATTAAAGGATCATGGCATTAGGAAGGTTGAGAACCACTGCTCTAGGTTCTCTCTGCCTTTTCCAAGTGAGTTTTATAAGCATCAATTGCTGCTAGGTTTGAAAGCAAATCTTATTTAAATTTGGTGATTGCTAGGACATCCTAGCAGGGTGTTTGTGGTACCTCTGAACATCCATCATGTTAAACTGAGATGGGTGGCTGATTTTCATAAAGTAGATTCACACCCTGTCAGTTCTAACCCTAGAAGAGTCAAAATAAACCTCTATAAGGGAATCTTTAAAATGGCAGAGGACAATTGCTCAAAAATGGCCGACTCTTTTCCATCTCAGATACCAGAAATCTGACTTGATTACAGACTTATTCCATTCTGTATTGTGTAGATTCCAGGTTAATTTCTTTTTATGTGCTATTTTCATTGACTGATAGATCAGGGACTAATGAGGACACATCTGTCAAATGCTGTGAGCTCCCTGAAGAAGGTGCTACATGTATTTGTTATTTCATTAGGAGGAAAATTGGCATTCTCTTAATCAGATGATCTACAGGAGAGGGAGCAGGGCTCCAAGAATTTGTTCCAATGTGTTCAGCAGTAGCTCATGCACAACCTGAGCTGACAAACCTGTATTAATTAGGGAGAAAGGGCCTGACCAGAAACAATGATAGGTTGTCCAACGTTGTCCTCAAAGATTGACTTGGGATACTATTTTATTTTCATATCTTTAAAGAGCTACCAGGAAATTTTTAGGAGGAAGCTTAAATCTGAATCTTGATAATGAGATCATAAGACTTAAGGATGGAAGGCCCATCCCTACTCCAAACCTCCCATTTTACAGATGAGATAACTGAGGAACAAAGAGATTATATGATTTGCCCAAGATCTCAAAAGCAAATAGTAAGGAGCAGAGCCACTTTTAGCAGTTACTAAGAAGAGTCACACCCAAGCAAACCCTACTCTTCCTTTGGCCTTGAGGAAGTAGTAGTCTTCAGAAAATTTTAAAAATAATTATTACTACTGTATAAACTCATTAAAAGAAATTATTTTTAGAATTTCATCCCTGGTTGCATAAACCGCATACAATCATCTTTTCAGTCATTACTGCAAGGCAGTTTTTAATCAAACTTGTGATCATTTATGAAAACTACATTCATTTTTTACTTAAATGTTTTGGAACCATGTTACTTCTAAAATACTTTCTCTCTAGTTCCTACGGGACTTTATGGAGTTTCTGAGTCATTTCTCCTCACCCCTCATCTCTGCAGCAATTTTCTTTATGAAGATAACTTAAAATGAAATAAACTTTGCCATCAGGCTAAGAGATAACTCCTGAGTATGAATTACAGGTGGGATTTGATTGTTGCCCTGGTAACTCTTTAATTAGTCCTGGTATCCTATTATGGCTGGCACCTGGAGGCAATCTCTGGGTAGGCTTTTGTCTTTACAAAGGACTCAAGATCTACAGAGCTAGAAGAGCTTGCTCAAGTCTATCCTCTGTCCTCAGGGATTTATAGACAGACCACAAAAACATTCTGCTCTGTCTCACCCCACTCATTCATACAATATCAAGATGTTTTTCAAAGTCACGTGTATATGTTTCATCTTCCCAATTAAAACTGTAAGCTCCCTGGGGGCAGAGGCCACATCTATATTTCTTTGTATTCCCCAGCTTGTCTTAACTGTTCTTCGTAGTAGGTGCTCCAGACAAACCCTGGAGTTTGACAACCACAACAATGTAAAGGAAAACAATCTTGAAAGGCTTGAGAGCTCTGATCAACACAGTGACCAGTTGTGATTTCTTGGCACATGGGTGGTGGCTTATGGGAATAGATGGGGGCATGCTTTGACTTGCTTTGCTTAACTATACTTAACTGCTATAAAGGATGGTACTATTAGGGTGGGGTTGGGGTCATGGGAAAATGACACTGATGTTAAAAAAAAATCAATCAATAAAGCAATGAAAAAAACCCTGTTGACTGGGAAAAATTCTTCATCTTCTTCCATAGGTTAAAAGGAGTCCAACCCCCATGAGTCTCCAGGAAAACTCCTTAAACAGAGGAGTCAAGGACATGTGTAAATGGGCTGGAGTGGAGAATGGAAGGTCCAGGGGCTATTCTTGTTGATTATTTGTAGGAACTCCAAAGGATGGCTTGAACATCAACCTGGCTCATAGGCTTTCTGAGCTCTGCTCACTGGGAAGGAGCACTGCTATTCACCATGACTGCTGAGAAGCAAGCAGAGCTCTGGAATAGATGTGGTGAGAGTTAATGGAAGAACTGAGAACCGCAGCCATCTCTCAAAATGGCCACTGAACTCAGGCAGGCAATTTCCCCTACCCTCCTCACTGCCTCTATCCATTTGGAGGGGCTCCACAGGGCACTCTAGAAATCTCTTGAGGGCCATTACTATCCCCAGGGTAAACTACTGCTTCTTAATCCTCAAAAGAAGATGAATAGATACTTCTCCGGAGGTTCATTTACTGGCCTGAGCCATCCTTTGCTTCCCATGAGCCACAAGGCACGCCTGAAAACCATGGCTCCATATTGCCACTTTTAAAAAAACTAACCCCACACAAGTTTTAAAAACAAAACAAACAAAAACAAAACAAACTCACTGGGGCACATTAATGTGACATGAGGATGTGGCCACAAAGGACCCAAGAATTTCAAAGTTGGGCCTGGAACTGAAGTTCTATTTAAATCTCCCAAGAATTATGTATTGTGTCGAGTACAATACATAACTCTGAGTCTTATCATCAGAAGGACTTAGTCCTTTTGGACGTTTCAAAAGAAAGGGGAGGGGCAGGGGGGAAGGGGGCCTGAAATACCCACGGTACAGTCCCAACACAGTGGCTATTCCGATTTGCTAACATTTGAATGGGAGACCATTCACAAGAACTGGATTGGGAAAGCTTTAGGAAGGAAAGAAATGGGAGAATGGTAATAATTTGCATTAAAATAGGGGGTCTATTCCCTAAATAGGCTGGGTTTGCCTGAATGGATATTAATGCAGCCCTGGGTACCTCAACAAAAATCAAGGGCTGCCTTTGTCATCTTTTTTAATACCCAGATGCCCTGCCCCCTTCCACATCCCCCAAGCCTTTGCATGATGCAATAGAAGGCACCCGTGCGTGTGTGTGTGTGTGTGTGCGTGTGTGTGTGTGTGTGTGTTTTAACTTCAAAGCACTTGGGCGTATCTTAGGGATAAAGTATCAGCTTCCACTCTGAATTCCCTGGAGTTTTCAGGGTTAAGTCAGACTCTTTAACGCTACGGGAATGTAGATTTTTGTGCCTTATTATTTAAAGGCTGAGAGCAGGGCTGCACATTCATTATTCTCATCATAGGGAGGCAGGCCGATGCATTCTAGTCTCATACAATTAAGCTATAATTCTGCAGCATGACAGACTAAACATACATGTCTAGACAGAGAAAGAAGATGCTTTCAGATACAACCTTAGACATTTTCCAAGAGGATTTTATCTTGCTATGGAAAAATATTAGGCACAAAATCTTGCCTCATTAATGTCTATGTAAGTGAAAGGTTTGCATGACTTAATTTCACAGGGCTTGATTTTTAATTCACTATCAAAAAACGAGTGCCTAGGGACAAGAAATTTCAGGAAAAATCTCACTTTACTGAGATTTTCTTTTAAGGCAAAAGAATGGGTTTTTAAAGTAAAATTAACAAATTGAAAATTTCATCACCTTGGAGACTGTATTAAAGTGGTCACCAAGTTGTTCAAATCAGTGGCAAAATATTTAAATACATGTTTTTGTGATTTATTTCATGACTCAGGATTAAAAAAAAAGAACTCTCAGGCGCAAAGTCCCAAGTTATTTGTTTATCAGAGGCAGGTGGGGAATTGTTGAAACTGAAGAAAAAGTTGAAGAATCATCTTGTGCAGAGCCATCCCTGCCTTAGAAGCCCTGGGCCAGCCATCGGCTCTGCACTAATGAGCTGTGATCTGCTTCCCCCAATCCGCTGTGTCAATGAAATAAACCCTTTCCTGACCTTTCCTCTCCCACCTCAGTTCAGTCCCATTGGGCTAAGGTGACTTAGTGCTCTACAACTCCCAGGGTCCTCTACAGTCATTGGTAGTCTTTGGTCCTATAAAACATAAACACATCTCTAAAAATAGTCTTCAATGTGATTTTTTTTTTAAATGAAGCTTATATTAAAGTTACAGATACCTAAAGTTGGCATTTTTTGGTAGTCAAAGTTAATCATCCAACTTGTCAAGTCCCATCTATTCTCACTGAGTAAAACAAAGAAACAATGATTTCCATATTTGGTTCTACCACAAATCACTGTCACATTGCTTTAAACAGAGGGGCAGGAGAGAAGCATCAGAGAGAAACAGAACTGGAGGGTAATTTTAAATCCTTCTCACTTCTCTTTTTTTTTTTTTTTTGCTTTTTTTTTGGAGGGGGGAAGGTAGGGCAATTGGGGTTAAGTGACTTGCCCAAGGTCACACGGCTAGTTTTGTGTTAAGTGTCTGAAGTTGGATTTGAACTCGGGTCCTCCCGACTCCAGGGCTGGTGCTCTCTTCACTGCACCATCTAGCCACCCCCTTCCCACTTCTTTAGGACAAAATATTTGGAGTACTTTTCCTCAGTTTTGTGTTCATTACATGTGTCTCTTGGACCAAATTCCCATCATGACTCTCATGCTTTGAAATGTTTCCTCCTGTCGTCCTTGGATGCGATTATCTTCACAGCTCAGCAGAGGAAGGAGGTAAAGTGAGTTGGGGAAAGAAAGCAATTTAACTAAAAAAAAAAAAAGGGAGTCTGTAACTTCTGTATAGGCATTAATAAAGTGAATCAAAGGTGGTTACAGACAATAAGAGCTGGAAGAGACCTTAGAGCTTACTTGCAACATCTTTTTACAGATGTGGAAATAGAAACAGGTAGGTCACAAGTGATTGCCTAAGGTAGTAAATGGCAGAGCTAGGATTTGAACTCAGGTCATCTCACTCCAAAGCCAATTGAGTACCTTCCCTTTATATAGCACCACACTCCTTCTGCATATAAATAGGTATTTTATTATAGTATAAATCTAAGGAAAATTCAGGCTATCACTCCATTATTGAACTATTCAATTACTGAACCTTATTTTTGGCCTGAGTGAATAGGAAGCATGAATATGTATCTAACTTTTCACCTCCAGCTAACTGGCCTGGACTAAGACGAGGCTAAGAGTGACCATGAGATGACCAATTGGTCTCCCACTGATGACATCTTTGGCATGAATTAATAGGTTCAAGGCCCACCTAATAGCTGCCTAGGAAATGAATGGTAATCTTAGAAGAGCTGTAAGTTCCAAAAACAAAACTGTTCTAATTATTCATTTTAGGGCTGAAGCATTTAAAGAATGGACAACATGAACTGAATGTCTTTGTTGTTTAGTCTGCCTCCATCTTGTGCAGAGGATTCCCACATTCAGTAGGATCACTCTAAAACCCTGCCTTAACAGTGACAATGAAACTCTATAAACCAATCTTGAATGGAAATGACACAGCAAGAACAACCGAATAGGAAAAAAAGATAATCTTCCCCCTGGCTGGCCTGAAATCATGAGCAGGACTTAACACAGACAAGGTATTTCTTCATTTTGAAGCTTCTGTGCAGGAATGATTTGGAATCAGCCATCTGGGTAATCTCTTTCAATGATAACTTCAAGGCTACTGCCGAGGAGTTCATAAGAACAAAGCCATTAGGAAAAGCGGCAGCTATTGGCACGGACGTATAATGGCATCTTGTCAACCATTATTCCTCTCCTGAATAAGCACGGAGACAAAATCTGGGTGGGTGAGGGACTATGAGCTGAGAGGGAAAAGCGAGAAGGAATCGAGTATGAGCGGCTTTGAGAGAACTAGAAAGATGGAATAAGAAGGTCTAAAAAAAAGACCCTAAGTGATGGATGACTAGATTGTTGGGGAAGAGATGAGAAGGGAAATTGGAAAGGATCAGACTGGTGCTGAGTCACCTGCCCACTCATCTTTTCAAGATGGCTTCTTCACATTGGGGATCCAACAGAGGGTCTGCTGTGTTTACCTGCCCTCTATGGATGAGCTCTAGTGTCTGCCTTAGGCTTTGCAGAATCTTGGCAAGTGGAGAGTCACTGAATGGGAGAGGGATGTGTTAAGGCTCAAGTAAGAACCACATCTCTCCCAAAAATTATTCCTGGTAAGAGCAGAAAATAGCTAATGCCTTCCCTCTGCTGGAATAGTGAATTCTTTTCTCCAGCAAAAATGCTGTGTGAGCTAGTAGGAAAGAAAGCTGGATTTGAAACCAGGATATCTATCTGAATTCTAGTTCTGCCATTTGGTACTTGTGTAACCTTGAGCAAGTAATTTTAACTGGTCCTCAGTTTCCTCATCTGTAAAATGAGTAAATCTGACTAGATGCCCTCTAGATGGCAGAATGAATAGCACCCTGGAGTAGGAGTCAGAAAGACCTAGGTTCAACTCTTACCTCAGACACTTAGCTGTGTGACCCTGGGCAAGTCACTTAACCTGTTTAAGCTGTTTCTTCATCTGTAAAATGGGGATAATAATAGCCTTTCTCAAAGGTAATTATGAGGATCAAATGAGATTATAGATATAAAATTTATATAAAATAAATTCAACTTGACTTGATTCAATTCAATATCTATATAAGCTGATTTGTAAACTTTATAGTATTATATAAATGCTAAATTCTATTAGTTATTAATAATATTTGAAAAAGTCCTTCAAGCTCTATGTCTAAGTTACTATGACTGCCTTTGGGACAAGTTCGCTTTCATGATATATATATAATCAGGTCACCAGGAAGTACAGGGCCTTCCCTGGCCAGAATAATGAACTGCCTTCAAACCTAGTTTTCATCCCCTCGAGATCCAATTCTGCTACATGACCCAAAGAAGTCTTGGGACCATTCATTTGCAATAACACAGGCTTTCCCCAAAACCATGTGCAAGCTATCGTTGTACTTAAATGAAGTAAACTGTAGGAGTCAGAAAAACCTGGATTCAACTCTTACCTTAGACACTTAGTTGTGTGACCCTGGGTAAGTCACTTAACCTGTTTTAGCTTGTTTCCTCATCTGTAAAATGTGGAAAATAATAGCCTTTCTCATAGGGTAATTATGAGGATCAATTGAGACTAGCAGGAAGACGGTGAATGACCATTCTGAGAATCCTATGTTTGTTTTAACAAGTAAAAGGAGAGAAACCTAATAAGCTGCCTTTGAAGGAGTTTTGAACAATAACTTCTATAAAATGAAGCTAGCCAAACATGTTCTCTTACCAGAATTTTTCTAAGAAGATATATCTTGCCAGAAAAAAGACTACTTTCTTTTATATGCACAATGTGACAAAAGAAAGGCGTGATTTCCGTGTCCTAAAAGGATTACCTCTAGTGACTTTGGTAAATCACCTGCTACAGTACAGCATCGTGAACCCATACAAATGTTCCTATTCCAATTTCCAGTAGAATCCAATAGTTCCCCATATGCAGAGCACTGTACAGCTTCATAGCAACTTTCACTGAACAAGCTCATACTGAGTTTGACAGTGTAGTTTAGCATTTTTCACTCACTTCCAGAAACAATCCATCTGGCTAACGGAAAGCCACACAGCCCTTATTCTGCCGTCATCCTAGGGCATCCGATTCAAACTGACAGCCACAGAGAGCCTGCTAGAGGAACTGCTAATGAATGAGTCACGAATCTACTGACTGGGTTAGATTCTAAGTCTCCAGGATGCTGTGGGACGTTTCCCAAAGTGATATACGAGACAAGAATTTGATCTCCATTAAAGAAATACTGAGCCCAGTTTCTCCTTGATACAATACTAAGAGACTAGCAGGAACACTGTGAATGCACCTAAGAAAAAGAAATTGTGAACTGTATATTACCCAAAATTCAAGTAATAGCCAAAGAACCACATGGATAGTCATTGTCTTATATCCAGTTAACTCAACAGCATGAGACTATTGCCCCTACCCTGCCCCACCCTAGGATGGATCTCTCCATAGGGAGGGGAGTGTGTTCTGCTTCAATCCTTAGGCTGTACACAAGTTGTATTGAAAATGGCCATCCCCAGAAGAATAGGAGGAAGACACAGCCACATTCACACAAATCAGGCTGCTCCTTGAATAGTCATTCACATTATATGTCTATTGAGAAGTGGCCATCAGGATTATCCACAACAAGTTTCCATATCTTTTACAATCAATCTTTTGTAAGATTCATTGTCATCTCATGAAAACTCTTTTGTTGGTAGGATAGACTTGTCAGCTCTCTATTACCCTTGATGGTTCGCATTTGGTTTGGAATGCCAAAGTGAATTTGGTTTCTGTCCCTAATGGTATCTGGCTAAAATGAACAAGATTATTTTGCCTTTCCTGAATACATGCCAACTAGTTACAAGGGGAGGAGGCTCAGGACTGCAGGCAGAAATAAGCCTGGGATTAAAAAATTTCCTCCCAAGAATCTACACTTCTTCGGATAACACACATATGGATTGTTATACGTTTAAATGCTAATGTCTAAATATATTTGCATCTCAAATAATACACAGAAATCTTTCCAAATAACTGAAGTACTTAAGGGACCCTCGAGGAATGGTTCCCTTCATACAACAAATTTATGTTTTCATTTTAAACTCTATAATGAATAATATTGAAAGTAAAATCACCTCGAACATCAGGAGAAAATCGTGCAGAATGTCGAGATACAAAAAGTTTCAGTTCTTGATCCAAGTTGCATTCAATCAGGTTTGTGTCCCATGATCGGATTCCTGAAGAGAAAGAAGAGAGAGAAGCCGTATATCCAGTTAGTCATCCAAATGTGGTTGGGAAAACATCAAACGAACATTTCCGGAATTTTAAGGAAGGATGTGGAAACTCCCTCCATGGAGAGCTTTATGAAGAACGGTGGGTACCACAGAATTAAATACTGTTCTCTTAGAAAACTAAGCAAACTTCATCTAGGCTAGAATACAGTAGGGAAGGAGGGGGAGAGACAAGAATAGGATGAGCTCTTGACTCCTCATAAAATTTAAATACTGCTTTTTTGGACGAGTGAAAGAACACACTCATTAGGGAAATGACAGGCTCCACTCCAGGATGGGAACAGGAAGAACAAGGAGAGAAACCCCAAGAGGTAGAATTTGGGTTAAAAGGCCATTGGAATGCTCCCTTGGTGTCCAAATGGGCTACTCATGGTTTGGGTGTGGTCCCAGCTAAAGGAAAGGCTATTTTGGAGGGGGTGAGAACAGGGGTTCATTTTCAGGGCTCCGGTTCTAAGTTATTCTATTTTCACTATGGGTGTGTCTCTACTCTTCACAAGCCCTATCTTTGAATACTGCATCTCCAATGCTTCAGTGCCAAGTCAAGAAGGTTTTATGTAATCCTGAGCAAGAGCCTGGCTCTCTCAGTATTCAGGATTTGGTCTAACTATCCTATTCCAGGCACATTACCCAAGCAAGTTAACAGACAGTCCTTTATTCACTGTTATTTTTATTAAGTTTTCATATCCTGGGGTAAAAAGGAAAGTAATATTTTTTTAAAAATCATAAAACCTCTCTAAAATTGGAATTGATGGCTTATCTATTCTAGGGGAAAAAAAATGTGTAAGCTTCCGTTGTCTAGAAAGGAAGCTGCAGTCAGCTGAGAGGTGAGGGTGGGAAGCAGGATGAAGGTCAGTTTCCTGCACTGACAACCTCTGTGATCCCATCCTTCTTCCTTCCTCCTTCCTTTTTGCCTGTTCTGCCATCCTGAAGGGACAGCCTGGGAAGGAGGACCAGCCTCTGTACGTATGGAATAGAAAGGAGATTGGGAAACCACAGGATCCTGTATAGTTGACTTTTTAGGTTTCCCTGATAGAGCACTGGGTAAAGCAGTCTGAAAGCCTGTGGCTTTGCAAAGGCCACTCGACAAACACCAACACAGGCCTGGAGAGAACCCTTCAAGGGTCCACATATTAATAAAGCTGAAGAGAGAGGGAAGGACGAGGTTAGACATCACTTATTCCAAGAGTTCTTAACCTAAGCTTGTGAACTTATTTTTTTTTAAAGACTTTTTTTTCAAATAACTGTATTTCAATAGAATTAATTTTCTTTGTAATCTTATATTTTAATTTTATGCATTTAAATACATTATTCTGAGAAGGGGTCTATAGGTTTCACTAGCCCGCTGCACGCGCGCGCACACACACACACACACACATACACACATACACACACACACCAAAGTACTCCCTGGTCTAATTCAATTCCTTCATTTTATAGATGAGGACAGTGGGATGATGAGGAACAGTGAAATGATTTACCCAGGGTCCCACAGCTAGTTAGTAGCAGAGTCGTAACTCAAACCCAAGTCTTTTGCTTACTAGCCCAGTTATCACTCTCCAACCCAGTACAATTGTCAGGCATTTACAAAGCAATAGGATTATTAGACACACCTACCCATGAGGCTGCCGAACAGATGCATTTAAAACAATTGGTTGGGTTCACATCTCCTTTCAGTTACTGTATGACCTGAGGGCACGTTGCTCACCCTCTCTGAGATTCAGGTTTCTCATCTGTAAAATCAGCTTAATAACAGCCACCGTGCCTACTGACAGGGTTGTTGTGCAGATCAAATGAGATAACGTATGCCGAGCACTTAAGCTCCCTATAAACATGAGCTGTCAATTATTATAATGTGCAACCTGGTGAGTTCATGTTTTTATTAGTCATTAGTGGCACAAAGGTAAGAGATTTAGAGCATAAATGCCACTATATAATTTTAATCACACCTCTTAATCATTTGTTTCATTGCTGTCCTGTGCAGTCTCAGTATCTTTCAAAGCATCAAAATTACTATTTCTATACTGCAACTGTGTGGTGCAAGATAAACTCTCTGCTGATCTCAGAATTTTTTAAACAAAGAAATATTCCAACCGAAAGCCTATTTTAACTTAAAATAAAAATTTATTTTAACTATTTAACTCTGAAGACAGGTGCATAGTTGCTGAAAAGTTAAAAAAAAAAAGAAAAAGGCTTGCCCAAATCCAGAAAGCCTCTAAAGAGCAATATAATTCCCCTTGTGATAGATGGGGAAAATTTGGGTGTGGAAAGAGTTAACTCTATTAAAGAGCACCTAAATTATTACATATGATTTTATTAGTCTCCTTAGAAACATTAATAGCCTCAGTTTTCATCTGTGCTAATGGACTACTTACATTTTAACGAGAAATGCGGTGATCTTTTTAGTGCAGAGTTGATAAATGAGTTCTTTTCCACTCACAGGAGCACTTGACAGGTTGAAAGGTCTGAATTAATTAGAATATTTTATTTCAATGTATACACTATATACTTGTCTAGTCTGAAAGATTATTGAATTCCTTCCTGAGCCACCTAATTGCTATTGTCTACTAAATTCTGCACCATCCAGATCTGGGCTTCCACTTGTCTTCAGGCTTGTCAGCATAGGTCAATAAACTAATCAGGAGACATAACAACGACTTAATTATAATATGGGGGAATATTTTTCCATTCATTCTAAGTAATGCTAAAATTACTATGTTCTTTGGGAGACTTCTCTTGCAAGATGTATGTTCTGTGCAGTGGCTGTTGGATAGTATTCAGAGAGCCACAGTTTCCAAACCTTGACGATAATTCGGGTCTCAGGCAAAATCCCACACATGAAGCTAAACCCAGAAAGACATTTATGATAATTTATTTCTCAGTGAAAATGCTACAGGCTTATGGAAAAAAGAAGCCCTCAAAGTGAATTGACTAAGGGTAGGCACACTGTAGCTGCCTTAAGTTCTAAGGATAGGCTAGTTTTGATAGGAACCACAGCAGAGATAAAGCCAGATAAGTTTAGAAAGGTTGCTATCTTTTGACTATATGCACATAAGGGATAGAATAATCATCAGAATTGAATATTTTCCAGAAATCTCAATTCATTTGTGGTTGGCTTAATTCTTGAGCCCCTACCAACACACTACAGTTCTCCCCACCCCACTCCTTTTGACTTGTCCCATCATTTGATTATCTCAAAGATCCAAAATAAAAGAATGACATTAGAAAATTATGGTGAGAACTTACATTTAAATCTAAAAGCCCAGGAAAAGTGACTATGTATAGAGGCAAGTAAATGTTACTGTACTGTCATAATTTTTTAAAGTAATCTATTCTAAAACCAACCTCAAGATCCCTGAGAAACTGGTGGATCCCCAATGTTTGCTAATAGAAACCTATTTCCTATCAACCCTAGTTTGCCTCATCAAACTACCACTAATTATTCTTTATTGTGCAGTCTGGATCATTTAAACAACTCTAATGCAATCATAATCAGAGACTACAATTAAAATATTTTTTCTTCTTGTGTTAGGATCCTCCGTACAAGGTATCAGATCCTATGAATTCATTCTACTGTTATTAAAGCAAATAGCTGAGAAGTCTGCTTGAAATGAAACTGGTTGCTGGGTCTATGGTGTGGGCTAAATAAATCCCTCAAGAACAGTCTAGTTAGCCCTGAGGAGAGACTAGTTGGACATCATCACGTGCTTAAGCAGAGTCACTAAAGCTAGGCCATTTGGAAAATCATCTTTCCAAACATGGGAGGAGACAGTCACAAAGACCATACAGTACTTCTTAACAGTATTTGAGAAGGTTCAACGATAATCTTTCTCTAGCATCTGCTAGAGTCTGTTGACTTCATCACCACAAGCACCATCAGTGGAAGCAGGGTAATGTAGGAGAATGAGCTCTGAATTTGGAGCCAGAAGACCTGGGTTTGAATACCAGCTCTGACATTGGAGCAAGTCACTTAATTAACATCTCTGGGCCTCAGTTGCCTTATCTGTAATATGAGGGGATTGGCTTAGATGACTGCTAAATTCCCTTCTGGTTCTAAATCTATGATTCTTCTGTTTATGCCTGGCATATTGTAGATGATTCCCGAGTCCTCAAAGAGAATACCACAAGTAACCAGGTTAGAAGGATCTCCAAACCAAGTGGTCGAGCAAGATTGTAAAACATTTTCCAAGGGAAACCACACACACACACACACACACACACACACACACACACACACACACACACACACACAACCATGGCACAAAGCCAGATGAGCCATCCACAGCCCTGAAACATCATATAATCTATGACCTCCAGGGGAGAGCAATACAGTGACGTTCTATATTAAACACCCTCCGATGTAAAATGAAGGGTAGGCAGGCCAGATTTTCTTGCTAAGTCATCTAAAATGTTTTCAAAACTGCCACCCCGAGCAGTATCTGGCTGAAGGGAGGTCTATATGACTATATCCTGCATGGAAGATTTGAGGACCAAAGAGACAGATCTGCACATGAAGGGTGGCATCTGCTAGCTTGAGAATGGGGAAGAGACTCTGCTCAATCACTTGATTGATTGCTCCTGGGATCAATACTGCAGTCAGATCATTTTGGGGCTCCATAAAAGCTAGAGCCAGGAGTGTCAACAAGAAAGGCAAAGGCAGACCTGAAGTTTTCATGCCAAAATTTTAAAAAAAGAAAAAAAAAAAGGAGGCAAGAAGCCCTTTAGGGTACTGGTTCTATCTGGCTTGGCTAGTCTTCTACCAGAAGAGATATGAATAAGTCTACTAACCCCATGCCAAAAGAAATCATCAGAGGAGTAACAATGGGGAAAAAAAGACTATTAAGGTCCAGAGCCGCTGGCTGAACCACACCTACACGACAAAACTGCCCAGAAGCTATGAACGAGGAAGGGCGGGCTGTGAAAGTAACTGCATTTTCATTTCTGTAATTTCAGTCTCCAATACCTTTTATTTCCTAAATCACCAACTGGGCCAAGAGATCCAAGGTCTCCCCCAGAACTGATCGTCTGTAATAGTGCTAAGTAAGAATTCTCACCCTCTGCTTTAAGCAGTGAGAAGGCAGCCTGGTGTGGTGGAAATCACATCAGATTATGAGTCAAGATTGGCCGTTCTAGTCCTGGCTCTCCTACTGAGTAATTGGTATGACCTTGAACAAGTTGCAGCCTTTCTGAGCCTTAGTGCCTCATGCAAAATGAGCATAAAAACACCTTTCCCGTCCACCTCACCGGGTCATGATGAGAATCAAATAAAAGAAAAAAAAACGCCGGGAAGAATTGCTCATTATTTTCGGCTCTGGGGCTGAAAAATAAGGATTTTGCTTTTTTTCCCCCGCCGAACTCCCAAGAGTGTGATGAGACTGACTATTGCGTTATTTCTTCGGACATTTTTTTGAAGGTCGGATTTTAAAATCTTAGTTTGACCACGACACATGAATAAAATGGTCAAGCATGGGCATTTCCAACGCCAGTCTTCCTTATTCTTGAGTTCTCTAGGGCGTCTCGCCACTGATAAGGAAAAGCAGCGCTCGCAAGTTAGAGAAACAAAAGAGCCAGCTCTGGTGTGAGCTGGGTGCTGATGCAGGTCTGCAGCTCCCCCCCTCCCTCCCCTCCTCCCCTCCCTGCTGCAGCCTTTTGTTCTGCGCGCAAGGAGGCCTTTCTCAATGTAGATGACGAGCAAATAAATTAAGAAAGAGAATTTTTAAAATAGAGAAAGAAAGAGATGTGCATTGTGCCTCTATCATCCCAGAGGAGCCAACTGTGTGCACGCCCTTTGTCCGCTACCGGCTGCCGTAGGGACCGCAGTGCGGACTGCACCACGCCCACAAGCCGGCATCTGAGCCCAGCATCTCTTCTCCAGCATCACTCGGGAGAGAACGTGGATGCTAGGAGCCTGGGCTGGGCAGGGCTGCGGAAGAACAGGATGACCTCTGCCTGGGTCGGGCATGGGAGAAGGGCGAGGATGCACCTCCCACCCCCGGAGGCACGGAGGAGCCACAATGGAGAGTGGGCTAGAAAGGCAGAGAAGAGGGTGCAGGGGAGTGGGAGGTGGAGCCGTGCTCCACCCAGCACCACCAGTGGCTCCGCTGCGCCTGGCACCCGACGTGCCCTTTCTCATCTCCCCAAGGTGTGGACGCAGAGAACGCCCTGGCTCCCTACGGATCGTGGGGGATCTCTGTGCAGGAGACAGCAGTATATAATGCATCACCCAGAGAAGGGGAGGTGGGGGGGGGGGGGGGTTGGGGGTGGCGCACTACCCCCTCCTGCAGAGGCTGCTTGGTCTGAGTGTTGGTCCCTGTCTCCAGACACTGCACCTACATGACAAACACCGGCCCCGCCTTTAGAGCCCCAGAGGGCGTACAACTAAGGGCCCGATTCAGCTCTTTAACTAAGAATTAAACCGAAGGAAAGAGACGGATTGCTCTCGGAGTCCAAGGACCCAACGGGTAATTGACACTCTTGATTCACACATTCCCCCTCCCCCGTCTTTTTTTTTTAACTTCCCTAAGACCTGATTTTAAAAGAACAAATGAATAAACCCCTCCCCACAACTCTGTCTAGCCCATTCTCCCGGTTGGAATTAAGTACAGCTAAAGGACTAGGCACACGAGGCTGGAGCTGGTGATGCGCTGCGTTTCTGAATAAAAGCACTCTCCTGGTCCCCACCCTTTTCCCACAGCCCCCTGTAGAAGCATCAGAAAAAAACTGGAAGAGGGATGGTATAAAGGAAGGGTGGGGACAGTCTTCACACCAGTCTTCACACCAATAGGGGACGGACCTGGAGGTTTTAAACCAAAAAGGCTTTCTGGGGATAGCCGTTAGCTGAGAATTTCTATGCAATCCTCCAGGCTACGCAGCACATGGTCTCCAAGTCAAGTAGAGCCCCACTTGAGGGCTCCTCTTCCCCCCACCTCGGGAGCTGGGGGGTGGGGTGCGTAAAAGGGAGTGGTTACATGATTTTCTCCTTTTTGCCTCCGGCCTTTTGCCGGCTTATTGTGGCCCACGCTCCTCCCCCCACCTGCGTTTTAATTAAAAGAAGGCTGTGGCGAAGTCCACAGCTGACAGATCTTTCAAGGTTATGAAATTGATTGCTCCCTTTTCTAGAAATCATCTCCACCAAAATCAGCACAAAAGGATGTCCACATAGTAGGTTAAGGTGGTGGTGGAGGGTGTGTGTGTGTGTGTGTGTGTGTGTGTGTGTGTGTGTATGTGTGTGTGTGCGCGAGCGCGCGTGTGTTGGGTGGGGTAATTCTGCACCCAAGATGGTTTTGTTCTCTGCATCATGCCTCCGCCCAGCCTTATCTTGGCGCTTTGGGATCCCGCGGGCCAGACAGGGAGTGCCAAGGCTAGGACTGGCCATCCGGCTGACTGCCTGGTAGCCCATTCTTCCTTACCTTGCTCGATATTGCCTATGGCCCGTCGCAGGTGCTCCTCAGTCACTATCTCCCCGATGACCACTAGCAGGTAAAATTTGCTGTCCAGGAAGCGGTGCGAAAGGCTGGGAGAGGTAGATGCCGGGTTGGGGATGCTACAGGACGGCTCCGACTCCGCTTCCACCACCACGGTCGCCATCCTGCAAGTCCCACTCTTCCCGCTACTGCCGCCGCCTCTCCTCTGTCGGCTCCTCTCTTATGCGGCAGGGAGAGAGGATTATTTCCAAAGGTGCTTCCTCCCCCTCCCTCCCTCCCTCCCCTTCCTTCGGCTTCTTGCCTCCTCCCCCCTCCAGCCTCTCGTTCCTAAGCAGAGAGCTGCGGAAAGGAGCTGGGTAGCAGGGGAGTGAGAGAGGGCGGGGAGACGGCGGCGCTTTTATATGGAGACTGGGCAGCGCTGGGAGCCTGGGAGGAGGAGGAGGAGGAGGAGGAGGAGGAGGAGGAGGAAGGGACCCGGCACATCCTTACGTTGTTGCTGCTGGCTGCCTCTCTTCCAGCAGCCCTGGGCTGATGTCATCTGCAGCAAATCATCACGCCCGCGGGCCGGAAGCAGAAGGGACCAGGTGGCGGACAATGCTCAGAGCGAGGTCTTAGGGCAGAGGGTTAGGAGACCCCCCCCTCCCTCGGCCCACGCTGGGCCCCGAGGCCCCTTACGGCTGCAGAGAAGGGGAGATCTCTCTCTCTCCCTACCTCCCCCCACCACACCTTTCAGATTCCCCGGCCCTGGCTGCATGTTTTGTAGCCTTGGGGATGGTTCACCAGTCCAGAGAATTTGTTTTTCTAGGACCAGCCACTCTTCAAAGGGAAATGAGAGAGCTCCCTCCTGAGCCCCGCGAGAGTGGAGTTTATGTTTTGAGATACTACCTGAGTGAGGGAATAGGATGCCCACATATCATCTAGGCCTTTGACTTGCCAACTTCAGATTTCCTTCAAAAGTCATTTTGGAAGAGGACAGGTATAAAGATTTAAAACTTGGTACTTGTAATAAGGAGTTGCTATTCTAAGGTGTGGAGATGAAACATGGAAGAGTATCTTAAATATAAAGCCCAACTTAAGAGAAGCCAGGACTTGGTCTAGTATCTGGCACATAGTAGGTCCTTAATAAACGCTACTTAACTGACTAGGAAATATACTGATGACACACATGCTAATTAAACATAACGGATCCAAATATGGACAGTCTTGGAGTACAAAGATAATAGTGCCTGGTTCCAATGTACTTTTTTTTAGTGCCTTACAGAGACAAATCCTTAAATGTTTTGAGACAATGGGACCTTTTAAGGTAGACATGGCACTAAAAATTTTTAAATGCATTTGTCTTTTCTTGGAAGAACTCTGAAAAGGCCAAGTCAGTTAAACTTGCTAATGTTTCTTTTCCCACAAGATTGTAAGCTCTTTGTGGGCAAGGACCCTTTCTAATCTAAACTGTTTATCTCCTTGGCGCACTTGATGCAAAGGAGGCACCTAATTAATGTTAATGACTTAGTTAGGTTACATTAGACTCATTTAAGGAGAAAGGTGAGAGAGGAATAAAAATATAAAGCACGATACCTCCTATAAGGGCCTTGGAAACAAGGGGTAAAGATGAAATATAGTGATAACATCTTGTTTTAAAGTATGTCTGTAAGGGGGTTGAGGAGGGAAGTTGGATGGAAATTACTGTAGAGAAGACACAGTCTGACCACCAGTTGCTCTGGGAAACAGTTTGGAACAATGCTAACTACCGTAATGTAGGAGGCAGCTAGGTGGTGCAGTGCATGGATTGCTGGGCCTGGAGGCAGGAAGCCTGCTCTTGGTGAGTTCAAATGTGGCCTCAGACACTTAGTAGCTGTGTGACTCAGTGAAATGAACTAGAGAAGGAAATGGTGAATTGCTCGGGTACCTTTGCCCAGAAGATCCTTGCTGTGGTCACAAGGAGTGGTTGAGACTGACAACCATTGAACAACACAACAACAGAAGCGAAAACTGCTCCAAGGCGGTTCATCTCAGATTAACAGCAAGGAATACTGAGTTTAAACCCGAGACCAGACGATATAACACAGATTCCTTCTATGTGGAATTTAACATATGCTGCCAGATTTGGTGCTTACGGCAGGTTTTACTCAGCTGTTTTTCTTTGTTGTAAGGAAGGGGGGATTTGCAAATTGGTGTTAAGAAAATAAAAATAACCAGTAAAATGGGGGGGGGATTAATTATGATATGCAATTGTCAATTTCAGTATTTGGGAACTCAAGGCAGCTAGTTGTTGACATGGAGAGAGGGCTGGACCCGAAATCTGGAAGACCTGAGTGTGAATCCTGTCCCACACACTTGAATAACTGTGTCATCCTGGGCAAGCCAATTAACCTTCCTTCAGCCTCAATGTTTTTTATCTGTGAAAGGGGATAATATCATTTACCTCTCAGAGGGTTGCTGTGAGGATCAAATGAGATCATGTATATGAAGTGCTCTGTAAACTTTAAAATGCTAAATAAGTGCTAGTTTTTATTATATGTATTATAACATATCTTTCTAATTTAATATAACTAATAATAATATAAATAATATAATATAATTTAATAGACTAATTTGAAGACTTACAATAGAAATTGGGCACTTCTTGGTCAAATCCACTCATTTACTCTGTGATGCCGCACCCTTTTGTATTGCTTCTGCAGCACGTTTCATGCCCTGCTCCCTTGCGTTACAACTGATTCATCAGTCTCCGTTTTCTGACTACATGACAAATTTCTTGCTTTTTCTTTTCTATACTTTTATACCTCTAGTATCTTATACATAATATCTTTTCAATACATGTTTTGCTGAGTTGAATTTAGTAATAGGCCTTGTAGGATGTAGAAATCTGAAGACAGAAATAAGGTGTTTGTTTGTTTTTAAATTACATCCCACATGACTATCCATAGACTTCAGAAGATAGAGTTTTGCCCAACCTACTCTTGGGTAGATGTACAGAGGTCTTGGGATGGTTATATTCATAAAGTGATCAATTATTAAGATTTCCCAGTGGGAGGGGGAGAGTTCTTGACAAAGGATTGAGATGTTTATAAAAGAATAGACAGTTTTGATTGTATAGATTTGAACTATTTTGCACAAACAAAATCAATGCAGTTCAAATTATAAAAGAAACAAGTAAGTGGGAAAAAATGTTTGTAGCAAATTTCAACTTATGAGTCTCATTTCCAAGAGATATAAGGAACTGATTTAGATCTATCAAGTTAAGAACTATAACCCAATTGAAAAGTGGCTAAAGGATAGAAGTAGGCATTTTTCTAAGGAAGGAATCCAAGCTATCAATAGAAAAATACTCCAAATAACTAATAGAAAAGTGCAAATTAAAGTATTCTGAGGTTCTACCTCACACCCATGAGATCAGCAAAGTTGGCACAAAAAAAGAAAGAAAATGACACATATTGCAGGGATTGTGTGAAAACTGGCACATTAATGCACTGTTTGTTGATAGTACTGTGTCCTTGTGAGTTATTCTGGAAAATAATTTCATACTATACCTAAAAAATTACTCAATTCTGCATACCCTGTGAGCATTACTAAGGTTATGTTCCAAAGAGATCAAAGAAAGAAGAAAAGGACCTATATGCACAGAAAATATTCCTAGTAGCTATTTTTTATAGTGATAAAGCACTATAAACTAAGGAAGAAACCTATCAATTTGGGACTGGCTAAAAAAATTATGGGATATAAACAGAATGGAATGTTATTGTACCATTAGAAATTCTGAAACAGATGGTTTCAATGAAACCTGGGAAGACATGTATAAACTGATGCAGAGTAAAATGAACAGAACCAAGGGTGCAATTTATATGATATTAACCATTCTGTAAAAAGAAGAAGAAAACAGCTTTGAAAGCCTTAAGAACTCTGATCAATACAATGATGAACCAGGATCCAGAGAATCAATAATAAATCATGGTACCCTACCTACTTCATGATAGATAATGGAGTCAGAGTGGAGAATGAGACGTTGGTTTTGGACATGATCAATGAAGGAATTCTCTAGACTGCATATTAATAACAAGGGTTTTCTTTTTCTTTTTCCAGTGGTTGAAGTAGTTGTTCTTTGAAAAAAAAATAATATTCAATAAACAAGAATTAGAAGGAAAACAGTTAACTGCCAAAATCTTTTCAGTAATTTTTTTCATAAAAGTCTGGTATAAAAGATATACCAAGAATTTATTTAAAATATTTAAGAATAGGGGTCATTTCCCAGTAGATAAATAGTCAAAGGGTGTGAACAGGCAGTCTTCAAAAGAGGAAATGCAAGCTAGCAACAGCCCCAAAATGCTCCAAGTTAACAATGGGATCTACTTCTACCTGTCAGATTAGCAAAGATGACAAAATAAGAAGGAAAATGACAATGGAGGGACTGCAGGGAGGACAAGCACCCTCATGGACTGTTGGTGAAGCTGGGAATTGGTCCAACCATTCTGGAAGAAAAAATTAGAAGAACAAAGGATCTAGTGTAGAGGTCGTGCTACTTGCAGCTGCTGTGGGGGTGTAAGACCAATGACACCAGCACACAGGAGGGCTGTAGCACAGGTTCTTTGATCTGCTTTTCTAAAGGAAAGACACCTTCAAGGGGCCAACAACCTTACTTCTATTAAACAATACAGACAGATAAGTAGAAAGAAGTCAGTATCCAAGAAAGAATCCAATAGACGGGGCTCCAACAGTCTAAACGAAGTAATAGAGACCTAATCACCTGACCAGGGAGCACCAACATCTGGGTTCACATTCATGGTGGGAGGAGGGAGCTCCTTAACAATGACTACCCAGAATTTTGTCTGGCCAAATCACAAAGAAACATTCTTCCCATGAGTGAACCCCAAAGTAAAACACCAACCTCTCAGTATATGTAGTTTTCAACTAATAGGCTCAGAGCCAGAAGGCATCACAACCCCTGACTCAGTGCCTAATTGGCTCAGTACCAAAAGGTATGAAAGCCTTCCTGCAAGCAAGCCTCTCTTTAAGCAAACTTCCCCCTAAACAAGCTCCTCCCCAATACAATATAATTCTCCTTGAATAAGGGTCTGTGTGACTCAGGATTTGTCACAGCTGTGAACTGGGCCAGAACTCAAAGCAGCAAGACAGTAAAATACCTGTGTACCTTTAGACCTGGGAACATGGCTCTGTTCTAAGGAAAAAGGGAACACGTGGTCACATAGACCTATTAATGGATGGGGAAGCTCTTATATTCCATTAACCCTACATATAATAACAATTTAAAAAAAAGTTTGTGTGTATGGTAAGAAGAGGAGATCAGATGGAAATTACATTCATATACTGTTGTGGAGCTGTGAAATGGGATTATTTTAGAACTGGAACTTTCTAGAATTTAGAACTATACATAAAACCTCACTAAACTTTGACCCTTTGACCCATCAAAATATACTGGGACTTATGCTTTGGGGCATATCTTCCCAGAAGATAAGAAACAGAAAGGAGTAAAATATACAAAAATATTCATAGCATCACTTTTTGTTTTAGTAAAGAACTGAGTACCCATCAATTGAGGACTGACTAAACAAATCATGGTATGCGAATGTAATAGAATGTTATTATGATAAAAGAGCCAAATTCAGAGAAATTTGGGAAGACTTGTATGGGATGATTCAGAGTGAAGTGAACAGAATCAGGAATATGATTGATACAGTGACTAAAAATTAGTGTAAAGGAAAACAAACTTTGAAAAACTGAAGAACTCTAATCAATCATTTTGCTGAATGTGTTTTCTTCTTTGTTAAAAGGAATTTCTCTGGGGGATACAGAGGAAGTCTCAATGATGTGAAAAACAGAAGATACTAATAAAAAAAAATCTATTTTAAAAATGAACTCTGATGACCAAGTCAATGACCAATCACAGCTCCAGAAGAGTGATGCTGAGTCATGCTTCCCAAATCTTGGCAGAGAAATGATGGGCTACGGGTGCAGAATGAGACACATTTTCAGGGACAGCCTGAAAACATGTCCATGTGTTTTATTTTAGTATTTTTAGTATGAAAGAACTTTTATTTGGGGGCAGGGAAAGTTGTAGGAGAGTAATAAATGAGCAATGATAGTGATTCAAAAAGGAGAAAAGGAAAAAAGAGACCATTCATGAAATATTTTTTAAAATACACCGAAGAGAGCAGAAGGAAGGTCAGTAGGGCACACACACAAGTCTAGCGGTGTTGATACTACCGTCTTAAATTTAACACATACTCTATTTTTTTTGAAAAATTTTAAAAGTTTCAAGAGGAAGAGAGCAACATAGGTCCCACAGAGGTTAAGTCACTGTGGATGAGTTTAGAGGTTGGGTTTATTTGGGTTTTTTTCTCAGTGTTTTAGAGGAGAGACAATGGGGTACAGTGGCAAACACATTGAATTTGGAATCACAAAACATCAGTTTGAATCCTGGCTCTGCTGCTGCTACATGCATGACCTTAAATAAGTTAACCTCGCTTGATTTCTTCATCTGCAACATGAGCAGAATCTAATTTAGACAGCTAAAAGACCCAGAGGTCACCTATTCAAGCCTTTCCATTTGGCAGATGAGAAAACTGAGGCAGAAAGAGATTAGGTTGCTTTCCTAAGGTCACACTGGTATCCAGTGACCTGGGGGCAGGGGTTGAAGGAAGGATTTGAATCCTGGTTCTAGATCCAACTAATTCTATACTACACCACCTTGTCTCCAATATCAGATAAAATGATCTGACTTCCCTTCCAAGAGAGATCCTGTGATAGACCTGAAAGCTTACGAGGTCTAGAGATGATAACAAATTTGGTATGAATGATGAAAAACTGATCCATAAACATTTATTAAGGGCCTACTATGTGCCAGGTGGGGCAGCTAGGTGCTGCAGTGGATAGAGCACTGGATCTGCAGTCAAGAGGACTTGAGTTCAAATTCAGCCTCAGATACTAGCTGTGTGACCCTGGCCAAGTCTTAATTCTATTTGTCTCAGTGTCCTTATATGTAAGATGAGCTGGAGAAGAAAATGGTAAACCACTCCAGTATCTTTGCCAAGAAAACTCCACATGGGGTCACAAAAAGTCAGATAGGGTTAAAAACACAACTGAACAACAATGTGCCAGGTATTTAATGTGATAAGCAGGGGGATCCTGCCTTCAAGAAACTTTAACATTTAAGAACTGAAAGAGACTTAGAGTTCATCTAGTCCAATCCTCTCATTAAAACAAAAAAAGGTACCATACAATTTTTATATTATCCTTATTTACATATAAATCTCCCCCATTAGATAAAAACTATCCTTTGTAATAGCGAATGAGGAGGGAAGAGGTTCAACAAAATTAAGCAACACATCAAAACAATATAATAGTGTGTGTAAAGTTCCACACAGAGTTATCTTTTGGAGGATCAGACTTGCTCATGACAATGATTCAGTCCATTTAGGGTGATTTTTTTACATTTATTGTAGTCTTATGTATGTTGCTTTTTTTTTTTCTTTTTGGAAGGGGAAGGTAGGGAAGTTGGGGTTAAGTGACTTGCCCAAGGTCACACAGCTAGTTTTTGTGTTAAGTGTCTGAGGCCGGATTTGAGCTCAGGTCCTCCTGACTCCGGGGCCGGTACATGTTACTTTTTTGGTTCTGCTTAGAGCGCTATGTATGAATTGGTTCCTTTGTCTTTTCCTTGTCCGTCTTTTTATTTTCTGTATTCATCATTTCATATTTAAAAAAACTTTAAAGAGTTAAGATGTTTAGTCTGGAGAAAAAATCCCAGGGTAACTTTTAGTGAATATTTTAAATTTAAATATTCAGTTACATTCATGTATCTTAAAGAGTTTAACTATTCCCCAATCAATTTTTCAGTTCTTTGCCATTACAAAATATTTTGGCAAGTAGGGAACCTTTCTGTCCTTTTTAATGTTTTTAGGGCGTTAGAGTATCAGTGAGATCTTTGAGTCGAAGTATAGGGACAATTTAGAGATAAGGAGTAATACCATAAGTAAATTAGAAGAGCAAGGAATAGTCTCCCTGCGAGATGTACGGAGAAGGAAAGAATTCATGACCGAGTAAGAGATCGAGAGCAATACAAAATGTGGAATGAATAATTTTAATTATATTAAATTAAAAAGCTTTTGCACAAACAGAACCAATGCAACCAAGAATGGAAGGAAAGCAGAAAAGGAAACAATCTTTACAACAGGTGTCTCTGATAAAGGCCTCATTTCTCAAGTACATAGAGAACTGAGTCAAATTTGTAAGCATACAAGTCATTCCCCAATTGATAAATGGTCAAAGGATATGAACAAGCAGTTTTCAGATGAAGAAATCAAAGCTATCTATAATCATATGAAGAAGTGCTCTAAATCACCTTTGATTAGAGAAATGCAAATTAAAACAACTGAGGTACAATCTCACACCTATTAGATTGCCTAATCTGACAGAAAAGGAAAATGATAAATGGTGAGGATGTGGGATAACTGGTACACTAATGCTCATTTGGTGGAGTTGTGAACTGATCCAACCATTCTGGAGAACAGTTTGAAATTATGTCCAAACAGCAATCAAATACCCTTTGATCCAGTAATATCGCCACTAGGTCTATATCCCAAAGAGATCACAAAAAAGTGAAAGGGACCTATATGTGCAAAAATATTTATAGCAGCCCTTTTAATGGTGACAAAATATTGGAAATTGAGGGGATGCCCATCAGCTAGGGAATGGCTGAACAGGCTGTGGTATATGAATGTAATGGAATACTATTATGCAATGAGAAATGATGAACAGGCAGATTTTAGAAAAACCTTGAAAGACTTGATGCAAAGTGAAATGAGCAGAACCAGGAAAACATTGCGCATAGTACCAGCAACACTGTATGATGATCAACTATAAATGACTTGGCTCTTCTCAGCAACATATTGATCCAAGACAAAAATAAAGAATTCTCAAAGGAAAATGCTATCCACATCCAGATAAAGAACTGATGGACTCTGAATGCAGATCAAAACTCTTTTCACCTTATTCTTTTTCATGTTTTTTTTTCCCTTCTGATCTGTTTCTTCTTTCACAACTGTGACTGATACGGAAATATGTTTTGCATGATCGCACATATATAACCTTTGTCAAATTCCCTATCATTTGAGGAGGAGGGGAAGGGAGGGAAACAATTTGGAACTCAAAATCTCATAAAAATGAAGGCTAAAAATTGTCTACATGTAATTGGGGGAAAAATAAAATACTATCTGAAAAAACTCAAAGCATATGGATTTTTTAGTCACTTTCTTAGCATAATTCCTAATTGTTTTCCAGAATGATTAGACCAATTCACAGCTTTACCAACAGTGTATTAGTGTGCCTATCTTTCCTCATCCCTTCCAACACTTCTCACCCTCTGTCATCTTTGCCAAGTTGCTGGGTATGAGGTAGAACCTCAGGTTCCTCTCCTACAAAAAAGGAAACTGAGATACAGAGAGGTTAAGTGATTTGTACAAGATCACATAGATAGTAAATTTCAGAGCCAGAATTTGAACTCTAAATCTTTGCCTCCAAGTTCAGCAACAATGCTAAAAAAAGAAATATACACACATGTTCATGTATGGGGTATACAAAAAAAATAAGCAAGTTTGAAAAACAAAGTTACTACTTAGGTACCAAGGGAGAAAAAAGAAAGAAAAACCAGAACACCCTGAAGCTCATAAATAAACTAGGTTTGAATAAGTCAACATTGTGCTTTTTTTTTAAATAAGGTAATTTTAGAGGGTAATTTGAGGATTGTATCATTTACAGTAGAAATAGTGCTTCTAGACTTATGGCTGATAGTTTATTTTCATTTTTCAGATTTCAAGATGTGTGTGGAAAAATTAGAAGAGATAAAGAGAAAACATTTTAAAGACGTAAAATAACAAAATAGCTATTATTATAAAATATAAAATTATACCTAATAAAAGTTTTGCAAAGTTTGAATTATTTGGCTTAGAGGAAAAACCTAAGAAACCTAAGAAGAAACATAATTTTTAGTGAATGTTTGAAACGTATTATAGATCAATTTCCTCTGAACTACTCCAACCAGTTGCAATGGGCAAGCCTCTTAACCTCTCTGGGGTTCAGATACAGCAGACTTAGAAAACAGGCCTTTCTCCCCCATTGACTTGCTGGCTGCCTTTGGGCAGATCACACCCTCTGTTGATCTTGGTTGCCCCATCTGCAAAGTCGAAATAGTAATATTTCTTTAAAAGAGAATTTGGATTTGAATAGTTCTCATAAGAAACAGCTGTTTTTCATCTCAAGAAAGCAAATGGGTTAAGTTATGGTAGGACATGTTCAGATTAAAAAACAACAACCCAGCAACCCTACCTGACAATACGTCGCTTTTCTTTCTATTCGAAGGCGTGATTAATATTAATAACTATCTGGCCTTTTTAGTCACTCCTACACAAGCCCCACTTAACCAGTTGTCTCTTGCAGTGTGTGGTTTGTGGCTACAGAGCCTATCATGGTTTATAGATCTGCCTTTTTTCGCATCTCTCTCTTTATTTTGTTAGGCTCGAGCAAGAGGAAGGATTGTGATCCTCCCTCCATCACCAGCTTGCCAAGCATCTTTGAGTAACCGCTGGGTCTCAGTTGCCCCTCCCTGGAAGAAAGAATGATAACGTCTTCCTTATCTGATGCCCGTGGCCTCATCCACAAGAGTCCTCCTACTTCAAGACTCTGTGGTCCCCTTTGATCCTGTTGGTAATTAAACATTGGGGCAGATGGCAGAAACACTTGCTCTGGGAGTTTTTATGAAACACATAGACAGCCGTGCTCCATATAAAGGCAGAAACTTTGGATGAAGTAGTACCATTGTGATAGGATAGTAATGACAATAGTACTAGAACTTATAGAATTTAGAAGTAGGAAGGGTCTTAGTAATAATAACATAAAAATAATGTAACGACATGGTAATTAACATTTGATAACTTCAGTCAATAAATGATGTCATCAGCCTGGGTGCTCCCCTCAGTTTCACGCGCTCAAGAATCCTGTATGATCTTGTTCTTACAAGCACATAACCAGACTACATTGTGGCATCGGGTATCATAATGTACTATGTTGCCATCCTATCATCATTAGTATGTGAGGCCTTGCTACAGTTGTAACACTGATATGACTATGATAATAATGCTGACACGACATTATCCAAGAGAGGCATCAATGTTACCATCACTGTTATAGCAATATTATTTTATTAAGATGGAAATAGTATGTGGTATATAAATAAAAGTACAAAATGTACAATAAGGTAATAGCATATAATGTATGGAAACATATAAAATGGTAGTCTAGAAATATTAACTTTATATATTATGTTATCATGATGTAATATATATTATCATATTATATAATAGAGGCAAAGCACATAAATGTGACTTTGGACCTGAAGTGAAGAAAACCTGAGTTCAAATCTGGCCTCAAACACAAGTCCCTGGATAAGTAATGCTGTCTGCCTCGGTTTCCTCATCTGTAAAATGGGGATATAATAATAGCACTTATCTGCCAGGGTTGCTGTAAGGATCAAATAAGACAATATTTATAAAGGATTTTGCAAACCTAAAGATGCTATCTAAATTACACTTTTGTTGCTGCTAACAAAAAAAAAGCAATTACATTGTCTTTGTCAGCAATTGTGTTCTTGTAATTTAAAAACATGACTAAACAGTGCCTTTATTGTAGCAAACCTTTCATTGATAAATGATGAACTAATGCAAACGTGTTTTTAAAATGGGAACCAAACTTTAATTATACATATCAGGAAAGCCTCATTGAAGTCAGAGAAGAAATGAATGAACATCGTATGGCCAGCCATTCTTTAAGGCCAAGAGAAGTCTCCCAAAGAGCATCGTAATTTTAGCATATAGTGAAACATTGTATTATATAAAGGGTGTCCCCAAAGTCTCAACATTCAAGCTTATTAGCTTAAGATGGCTTTTGGCATACGCTATGTGATAATTACACGGCAATACAATATGCTTTTCTTCCAAAGGGCTTTATGAACAGAATACTAGAACAAAAGTTAACAACTAGCAAGGTTAATGAACCTTTTAGAGTTAACTTACAGCCAGAGAATCACTGGACCAGGGGGACAATCTGGCTTGATACCAGGAGCTCTCCTTTTTTGTGGCATTGATCCCACTCGTCCCCCGAGCTTCTCTGCCACTGGTGAGGGCTAAAACCACGCTTCTGCCCACTGAGGCTCACAGCTTCCTCGTTACCGCCTCAGTCACTGCCTCAGTCCCATTCATCCGACACATCCAATCCCTTGTCCAAGCTTGTTTTTCTCTCCTTGGCATCTCTGGAATACAACCTCTTTTCTCTCTCACAGTTGCTGGTTTAGTTTTAGGCCCTTGTCACTTCTCCCCAGATAATTACAACAGCCTCCTCACTGCTGTCCCTTCCTCCAGCCTCTACCCTCTGTACTTCGTCCTTCACACGGCTTTCAGAGGGATTTGTCTTAAGGCATAACTCTGACCAGGACTCTCCTCCCCTTCCCCACTCCCCGATAGGCCTCAGTGACTCTCTTTTTCTTCTAGGGTTAAATATAAACTCTGCTTAGCATTTTAAAGCTCTTTTCAGACTGGCCCCATTCTGCTTTTCAAGTCTCGTTACCTATGATTCCCCTCTGCAGACTGACGACTCTCTTGGTGTATGTTGTCATTCAGTCATTTTCAGTTGGGTCTGACTCTGTGATTTCATTGGGGATTTTCTTGGCAATGACGTTGGAGAGGTTTACTATTTCCTTCTCCAGATCTTTTTACAGATGAGGAAACTGAGGCAATCAGAGTGAAGTGACTTGCGCAGTGTCTGAGGCTGGATTCGAAGGCAGAAAGAAGAGTCTTCCTGAATCCAGACCTGTGCTCTATCCACTGTGCCCCCTAGCTGCCCTTTACACATAAGTAGATCATCTCTGTGCCTTTGTACTGGTTACGCCCTATGCCTGGAATGCCCTCCCTCTTCCCTTCTACTTCCTGAAATCCCGGGTTTCCCTCAAGACACACCTCACATACCTTCTTCTGCCTGAGACCTTTCTTGGTCCCCTCCCCACCCCCACTCCCTTCCATTGTTAACGTGAATCTCGATGTAGCAAATGAAGTACTAAGTCTTAAGGTTAGGAAGACATGAGTTCAAATCCTACTTGAAACATTTCTTAGCTCTGTGACCTAGGAAAGTCAGCTAATCTTTCTCTATCTCAATTTCTCCATCTGTAAAACTGAGGATAACACTAAGACCTCTAACACAGGATTGTTGTGAGGATGAGATGAGCAAATCATGGGAAATGCTCTGCAGATCTTAAAGTGTTGCTGCATTTTATATATACTGTATAGTTCATGTGTTCTTCCTCATTAGACTAGAAGCTCCCTGAAGGCAGGGATGGTTTCACTTTCTGGCTTTTGTATCCCGAGTACTTTACACAGTGCTTGGCACTTAGCAGGTACTTTTATGATTTGTATCCACAGCACCCAGCACAATGCTTGGCACATAGTACACATAATTAATGACTAATTAAAGTAAGTTAATGTCTCCTCTTCTTGTATTTGATTATTCCTAGGAATGGGCAGCTGGGTGGGATAGTGGATAGACAGAAGACTCATCTTCCTGACTTCAAATCTGGCCTCAGACCCTTACTAGCTGTTTGACCCTGGGCAAGTCACTTGATCCTGTTTGCCTCAGTTTCCTCGTCAGTAAAGTGATCTGAAGAAGGAAATGGCAAACTGCTTCATCATCCTTGCCAAGAAAACCCCAAATAAGGTCACAAGGAGTCAGAGAGGAGGGAAAAAAATGACTAAACAACAATACTTAGGAATACTCACCTACTGAGAAATTCAGGTACTGGCTTGAACCAAAGCACACCCTGTCTATATGGTAGCTGTTCAGTGAGGCCTAGAGAACTAAATCCAACACCCGTGCTGCTGTGAAATCATAGAGTCACAGAATGGTGGAGTTGTATGGCATCATAGAAATAAGAAGTTTGACATAATGACAAACTTCCCGACAATTACTGTCCAAAAGGGGGACAGGCTGCCTTGGAAAGGAGGGAGCTGTCCATGACCAGTAATCGTAGGTAGAGAATGGATGCTCACCTGTCAAGGATTTCTAAGAGAACATTCCTGCAGTGTGTACAGATTGGACTAGGTGAATTTTGAGATTCCCTTTGAGGGGCGGCTAGGTGACGCAGTGAGTAGAGCACCGGCCCTGGAGTCAGGAGGACCTGAGTTCAAATCCGGCCTCAGACACTTGACACACTAGCTGCGTGACCTTGGGCAAGTCACTTTAACCCCAATTACCCTGCCTTCCCCCCTCCAAAAAGAAAAAAAAAGAGAGAGATTCCCTTTGAGAGTCTATGATTCTGGGTATGAACCGGACAAACACTATTATTTTACAGACAGAGAAACTGAGGCTGCGAGACATGGTATAACTCATAGAGAGAGAACGTAGTGTAGCAAGAAGCGCCCTGTACCTGGAGTCAAGAGACCTGAGTTCAGGCCTAGTTCTTTAAACTGACCATGCAACCCCTGGCAAGTCACACGTCGATAATGACCACCATCTGCATAGTGCTATAGAACTTGGGTTGCATATTATTTCATCTGAGTCTCACAACAATGTTGCCTTATTGCTCCCATTTACAGGTAAGGAAACGTCAGAGAAGTTAAGTGACTTGACAAGGCCACATAGTCAATGAGCCAAGATTGCCTGACCCCCAAGTCCAACATGCTGTCCACCATGGCGTGTTGTCATTTCACAGCCCATCTGTAAAGTGGGTACAATAGTAGTTTATACTCTGTCTCTCAAGGATATTGCATGGAAAGCAATTCATATACAAGAAAGCTTTATACAAATGCAAGTTGTCATTGCCCAAAAGGTACAAAGCTACAAAGTGAGAGAGCCAGGGCTTGGACTTGTGTTTTCTGTACTCAACTATAATGAACCCTTTCTGCATTAGTTCCCAAGTTCCCAAGGCCCCATATCAATTAAAAACACAACACGAGGTGGGAATGTATTACCTAATGCTCACAAATAGAGAAGGCCCAATCTCGATGAGCCTAATTAGGTCCTGGCAAGAAACAAGGGACAGTCAGAGTAAATGACCTCCTCTGCTTGAGAGCCAGGTGCACCTTCGCTCTCTCCCCCTACAGGTGGGAGTGAAGTTAGCTCAGTGGGTGCCACAGCAACAGCAGAGTCATAACAAGACAACTTGCCCAAGACGCGAAGCTCGTAGACATAAAAGCTGCTCCCTTCCCAGGCTACCAGGAGACCCGAGGGGAATAAATGCAGCATAACACAGGAACAACTTCGGAGTCTGCCTGGTCTGGACTTGGAGAAACTGAATGTGGTTCCCCAGGAGATGGTGGGGGACATTGAGAGGCCTCTCTGTTGGAGAGCAGCAGCATGCGGACGGAACAGGATGGTGCAGCGAGCAGAACACTGACCCAGAATCAGATGAGACGGGTCGAATGCCAGCTGTACAACCTGGCACAAATCTCAACTTCTCTGGTGATCATTTTCTTTAGTTACAACTCCAGCAAGGGAGGGGAAGGGGAAAGGATGACGGAGCAAGTCTTTATGTAGCAACTACTTGTGCCTGACCCTGTGATATGTGCTTTATAAATATTATCTCATTTAATCCAACTTCATCAAAGGGAAGAGGTGAAGGTATTTGATTTTTTTTTTTTTGGAGGAGGAAGCAGGGCAATTGGGGTTAAGTGACTTGCCCAAGATCACACAGCTAGTAAGAGTCAAGTGTCTGAGGCCAGATTTGAACTCAAGTTCTCCTGACTCCAGGACTGGGGTATTTGATTTTTAAGGATACCTGCTCTGAAATCCCATGATTCCTCTGATTAGTGTCTTGCTCTTCATTCCTTTGAGAAATATTTGTTGGGCATCTATTGTGTGCAAAGTTTTACGAGGATATACAAAGAAGTTTGATAGATGGCCAATTGCCCTCAAAGAGCATATCTAGTAGAGGACCCTAGACCCAAATGACTGCCATACCCATCAGTGAGTTCGGGGGGGGTCTCCCTCAAGCATGTGAAGACTTCCTCTGCTGGAAGGGGTGGATGAAAACCATTTGTTCCAATGTCCATGAAGGCGGCTGAAGCAGATGCTGTGGAGCGCTCAGAGCTTGGTCAGACATCAAAGGCACCAAGGCCATGCAATGTATCCTGGGCCATCACCAGTCATCTTGACTTTTGTCCTGCCACTGCATTCCAATGACTCTGGGAGACAGAGTGAGGCTGATGACTGTGCAGCTCTTTCTCACTTAAATCCAATGATGTGATATCATTACTCCTCTTCAAAATGAAGGACAGACAATAGTTTCCTACCCCGTTGAAATTATCTTTCATTTACTTTGTGCATGTATGTGTAGATATACATATATGTGTTTGTATGTATTATGCATATACACGTACATGTGTGCACACATCCATGTATACATGTGACACAAATATATTTATGTGTTCATGTGTATATGTACGTACATGCATGTGTGAGTATGATTTCCAGTGAGTTGGCAGATCCTCTAAGGAAAAATTAGAGAAAGATTCAGAGAGAAGGCTCCACCCAGATGGAAAAGATATGGTCAGGTTGTGATCTGTGCTGGTAGAAGCAGCACCCGTGTCTGTGATATCATGTAACTATCGCCACTTAAAAGCAAGTAAAGAGGAAAATCAGTGACAGATGGTCAGATAGGAATAGTTTTCCAGAAGCAGAGAAGGATGCACAGCTATGGGAAATGGGGGAAGGGAAAGAAGGAATATCTGTAGAGAATAAAGCCTCTAGGTAACAAAGGAAAATGTAGTGAGAAAAACAGAATTCACTTTGGTTTTCGTTTTTGTCAATGACTTTGCTAGGGCTCCAGATGATCCACCCCCCCCCCCCCCCCCAACTTTAGCGTGAGTTCTGCTTATTGAGCACAAGACAGCTTTGCCGCACAGACCGGTCACATCGCTGCTCTGTTTCAAACGCTTCAAAGGCTAATAAGAGTAGGTAGCCAGGGGGCCCCGTGGAGAGATAACGTGCTTGACCTGGCGTCAGAAGACCTGAGTTCAAATTCATGCCAGGCGTTTACTAATTGTGTGACTCTGGGCAAGTCACTTGACTTTTACTCAACTCAGCTTCCTCGACCTTAAAACGGGGCTAACCATAGCACTTACCTCCCGAAGATGCTGATCCTCACATCAAATGGAGTGATGTTTGTTGAGTGTTTTACAAACCTTAAGGCGCTGTGCGGGTGTTATTATTATTATTACTTTATCATACTGTTACTGTATCATTATTATTATTGCTAACAACCTCCGAAATGTAAACTTGCAAACCTGCCATTTGAAGCCAATCTTTACGGGAAATGAAATTTAAATGAAATATTAAATATTCTTTATCAAGCTGCTTACTGGGGCCTGGGTGGGCTGGGGTGTCGCTTACTTCCTGGTGTTTTAATTCAACCAATTGATTAATTGTCGCCTACGGATTACAGTAGGTAATGGAGACACGGAGATCCCTCCGTCCCCCAAGAAAGAAATTAGTCCTTGCCTTCTAGGATTTTACATTTTACTTCACAAATATCTATCGTAGTTAGCCTGGGTTGGAAAAAAAGTTTCAAACTAAGTGATTCGCGTTTTCAAGAATGGTAGAATGCTTGTGTCCGAAGATCTCGGCTGAGCAGCATTTGGCCTTAGCTCACACTGGTCCCTGCCCACTGCCCTCCTCTCCAGCTCACCAGCACTCCCTGAGCTACCCCAGCCACCCTGCGTTTTTGCCTGACTCCTGGACACAACCCCTTTCTGTACATATTACCCCTCTCTTCGTGCCCCTCCTCCCTCTGTTCCTGGGCCTGGAATGAGCTCTGCCTCTCATCCCCACCAGTTACAGCCTGCCCACCCTTGCATTCACAGTCCAAGTACATCTCCTTGAAGCTGTAACAGATCTGCCCAGTCAGTAACAAGCCTTCCCCTCGGGATCCGGCAGAACCTTTGGTCTGCACAATTCATGTGCACTATGTGACATTTTGTTTTGTAATTAGCTGTGTTTCTCTCGTATTCCTCTACTAGACTGAAGGCTCCTCCTCTCAGACAAGCAATACATCTTATTTATCTTTGTAAATCTCCTCAAAACGCAACACTGCATACAGAGGCATTGATAGATGTTTGCTGGAGCCGAAGGCACGATTGACTGTGACCTACTTGAAGGAGCCGTAAGAATAAAGAATAGTCATGTTGCTGACAATTGCTAAAAATGTCATTGATACCTTCTGGAACAGGGGGAGGGGCTGATGCTGTGGCCCATGAGAAGGAAGCTGGGCCGGGGCAGTTCCAGAAAGGCATGAGGACATATAATGGTCCCCAGTTTGAAGCAGGTAAAGATGTTTTGTGTCTGGTTCCATTTGCAAGCCACGTGATGAAGAGATGAACTGTTAACTGGCTGGGGAGTTCATTCAAAAGGCATTAGTCATCCAAAGCCATTCCCTTTTCTCCAGACTTTCCCAGGCCAGCTGGAATGGGAAAGGGCAAGTCTTCCTCTAGAGCCTTCAGGGAGGAGAGAGGCCTCAGGCCTTTATCTCCCCAGTGGGGCTGCCATGATGGGGTTCATGAATGCATGGCTCTGCTATTTCAGTCTCTTATCTCTATTCCTTCCTGATTTGGGGTGAAGGCAATTGGAGATGCCTATGACCTTGTGAACTTTAGAAGGCAGGGAGTTCAAGCTACCTAAAGGCCTAGGAGTGGAGTCCAAACAGGGATTTGCTGGAAACAGACAAGAGGAGTGAAATCCTGAGAGACTTGTCTGGCCCAGTGCGGCAGTGGCAGAAATGTGTGTTCCTCCATCTCTTGGTCATGTGTCACATGGAAATAAACTCGGTGGGGCACATGCCATGTAGAAACTGCGTTAAGTCTAAGCCTGCTCTCCTGAGGGATCGAGGTATTATGGGAGGGGTAGGGAGAGGTGTTTGTGATTTCTGTTTTTGCTGTATCTTGTCAGTAAATTTCCCTTTGTAAAAGCTATTGATATTGATTAATTAAATAAAACTGGGGTGCTTTTCACTGGCACTTACTAGCCAGGGGTAACACACCAGAATTCAGGGTGAAGTAGATAGCACTAGAGAAAGTCAAGCCCCCTACTGCCCTTCAGGGGTGATCCCTAGACTCCTGAGAGGGTGATGTAGTTGAGCTTGTTCTGGGTACATGAGGTCAGAGAAAGGAGGAGTGGCTGGTGCTCCTCTGGGAAAGGGAGTCCAGAGCCATCATTACATTTTGTTCTATCATTATGCTAATTTCCCTATGTATTCCTATCTATTATATCTTCCCTTACAACAAAGAAAAACACTTAAGTGAAGCTGGCCCGACAAAGCAGTTGGGTCTGGCAGCGTATGCAGCATTCCGCATCCCTAGCCTCACACATTTCTGTTGAAAGGAGGGCTTGTGACGAAAAGACTGATGACTCTCACACTCCAGTAAATCTATGACTTCCATGATATGGGTATTTTCTGCAATGATACAGACGGCAGCCCATCAATGCCTGCCCGTCCCAACCTTTGGCATAGGGTAATGGAACAGGATTCCAGCAACATGAAGAAGCTGCTGAGAGATTCTTCTTGGGGAAGAATATAGGACAATGTTTAGAGGAACAATATAGGTTCATAAAGACCTCTAGTCTTTTGAAATTATATTTTATCCAATCAAAAAAAGTATGTTGTAATTGGGGGAAAATAAAATATGTTAATTCTAAAAAAAATAGAGTATGCTGCAGCATCTAAGATTTTTAAAAAGTTCATGCTGGCAACACCTTTGAATGGGCATTTCAAAATGATCTTTATGGGGGGGGGTAGGTGGCACAGCGAATAGAGCACCGGTTCTGGAGTCAGGAAGACCTGAGTTCAAATCCAACCTCAGACACTCAACACTTATTAGCCATGTGACCTTGGGCAAGTCACTTAACCCCAATTGCCCTGCCTTCTCCCATCCAAAAAGCAAAAAACCAAAAAATGATCTTTATCCATAAGCATTTTGTCCTTCAGATTTCCCAGGGATCATAGACTGTGCAGACCAACAAACAAAACAAACTTAGAATGCAAAATAGATCTAGCTACAACATGGACACTTATCTGTATGACGAATTAACAGTGAAACATGTTCTCAGCAATATATAGAATATCAATTGTATATTAAATATTCCAGTAAGATCTGTCAAATCCAACAACAGCTTCTTTGCTTCCTTCCTCAGGGACAGCAGCTAATTCTCTTTGTGCCTGGTAATAATTCAGCCAGTCATGCAGTTTGCAAGAACTTAGATGCAGACGAATTTCTATTCCAAGGTGTCAGGATTATGAGATTGTATCTCAAACTGCAGCAGCTACCAACCAGAGTGCTCTATTCCTGTTTCTTCTGAACTGACTCCAGAAAAATCAAAGCCACACCCAGGAAGAATGTTGCATCAGGGAATAAAGCAGCTAACCATATTGATGGTAAGCAGTGGGAAGGGAGTATGCAAACAGCTTTCAGAGGGGTTAGTTAGGAGACCACAGGCCAAAATTTAAACCCACCAAGCAGCTTACTTCACTAGCAGTTTTGTTCATGGGTAGTGATGCAATAGAAGCACTGAATTTAAAACCTTTTTAAACAAAAGTGACAACGAAACAAAATGAGACAAACCACCTATAATACAGAATGCCAGTGGAGAAACTGTTGGGAAATCAGTGGTTTGATGGCAAAAATGACCCCAAAAGAGCCACTGAGGTTTCACTAATGATAATGGGAGGAAATGCATTAGACTTTTGAAAACTGGATTTTTACTTTTAAATTTGATTTTTAAATCTTTTTTTTGTCAAACATTAATGTGATGTTAATATATGCTAAAGTTTGCGCAGACACACAGACACACACAGAGTCCCAAAAGTCTTAGTGTGATTTAAAGCTTTACTGACTTAAAGTTGCACCAAGCTTTTGATGACATCGTTGTTGCTTAGTCATTCTGTCTTGTCTCACTCTTTGTGGGCCACAGCACACTAGGACCTTCTATCCTCCACTATCTCTTAAAGTTCGTTTCCATGACACTATCTATCTTATCCTCTGCTGTCTCCTTTTCCATTTGCATTCAATCTTTCCCAGCATCAGGGTCTTTTCCTGCCTTCTCATTATGTGGCCAAAGCATTTAAGCTTCAGTTTCAGTATTTGACCTTCCAGTGAATAGTCTGAATTAATTTTTTAAATTATTGACTGATGTGATCTCCTTGGTGTCCAAGGTATTCCCAAAAGTCTTCTCCAGTGCTGCAATTCAAAAGCATGGATTCTGCAGTACTCGGCTTTCCTTAACATCCAATCTCACAACCCTATATCGCCACTGGGAAAAAAGGCCAAAAAACAAAAAACAAAACTATAACTTTGACTATATGGACCTTTGGCAGCTAAGGAATGTCTCTGCTTTTTAGTATGCTGTTCAGATTTGCCATAGTTTTCCTTCCAAGGAGCAAGCATCTTTTAATTTCATGGCTGCAGTCACTGTCTACACTCATTTTTGAGTTCAAGAATGTAAAATCTGACACTTTTTCTATTTCTTCTCACTCTCTTTGCCAGGAAGTGATGGGACCAGTTTCCAAGGTCTTGGTTTTTTTTTATGTTAAGCTTCTAGTCAGCTTTTACACTCTGCTCTTCCATCTTCATCCAGAAGCTTTTTAATTCTTTTTCACTTTCTGCCATCGGAGTGGTATTGTCTGCATACCTGAAATTGTTGATATTTCTCCCGGCAACCTTAATCCCTTTCTTTTGATTTATTCAGCCTGGCATTTCACATCCATATAAATTAAATAAATAGGGTGACAATATACAGCCTTGTTATACTCCTTTTCCAATCTTAAACCAATTAGTTGGTCCATGTTTGCTTCTTGATACCCTAGAGGTTCCTCAGGAGACAAAGAAGATGATCTGATACTCCCATCTCGTTGAGGATTTGCTACATTTTGTTATGATCCACACAGTCAAAGTATAGTATAGTCAATAGAGCAGAAATAGATGTTTTTCTGGAACTTGCTTGCTTTCTCCATTGTCTGGTGAATGTTGGCAATTTGGTCTCCAGTTCCTCTGCCTCTTTGAAAACCATCCTGTTCTTCTGATAATTCGCAGTTCACATATTACTGAAGACTAACTTGCAGAATCTTAAGTATAACCTTGCTGGTGTGTTAAATGAGCACAATTGTCCAGCAATTTGAACATTTTTTGGCATTGTTCTTCTTAAGGATTGGGGCATAAATTGATCTTTTCCAATCTAGTGGCCACTGTTGAGTTTCCAAATTTACTGGCATTTTGAGTGCAGCAATTTAACAGCATCATCTTTTAGGATTTTAAATAGTCAGCTGGAATTCCATTCCCTTCAGCAGCCTTACTGTTGACGATGCTTTTTAAGGCCCACTTGACTTCACTCTCCAAGATCAGTAGCCACAACATCATGGTTATCAGTGATGTTAAGATCTTTCTTGTTTGGCTCTTTTGTGTATTCTTGCCACCTCTTTCTCATCTCTTGTGCTTTTGTTGAGTCCTAACCATTTTTATCTTTTATCGCGCCCATTTTTTTTTTTCTGCACAAAACATTCCCTTGATGTCTCTAATTTCCATGAAGATATCTCTTATCTTTCCCATTCTATTGTTTTCTTTCATTTCTTTGCAATTGCTCATTTGAGAAAACCTTTTTGGGATGCACTGTAGCAAATTTGAGATTACAGGATCTGAGTCTATGATTGAGATCCATGTGACCATTTTGGAAATACCCCATGAACCAATCACGTGCTATGGGGATAATACGGCTTTGCTTATCCAACTTCCCTCAGAGGGTTGCTGTGAGAAAAATGCTTTTTAAACATTGAGTACCTTGTAAGTGGTGGTTATGATTGGGGTCATCACTGTCATCATCACCATCACAAGTTAGTGTCACAAAGTAGAGAGAAGGCCAGCCTCAGACTCGGGAAGAGATGAATTTACTTTGCCTTTAGAGCTGACACCGACTGGCTATAAGAGTCTGGTCAGGCAACTCCCTGAAGTTACAAATTATGGACCTACCTCAGCGGAGGGTATTTACTCATCAGGAATTTCCTACACTGATAAAATGATAACAAAACCTTTTGTTACCTCTGATTCATTTGGTTCCCACCCAGAGGCCGCAGGGTAGTAGTGTCCAGACTGGAGTTGAGACCGCCTAGTCCAGTGTAACAAAATCCCACTCTGGACTGAGACAATGTATTCATGTAATTTTGAAAACAAAGATTTTAAAAGAGCCTTTTGTGACCTATCTCTAGTTCATTTTCTTGCCAACATTCTAAATTTGGCATTCTGTAAGCTAGAAAGGGAGAACCTGCTGTTTAAAATGTTGCAGAGTTTTTGACAATACTATTCTCCCAGGTTACTTGGGTAATGGACTGGTTTTGATGTCTGGCCAACAGGTTGAATGTAAAAGATGCTTTTTTTCTGCCTCTGAGACTGTCAGAAAGAGGCTGAGGAAATCTAGAGATAATTACAGAGGTATAGAATATGGAGTGGGGACCAGGCACTTGGAAAACTGAAGAGACTTTCCTAACTGAGGTTGAGGTGGGCTGTTATAATGGAAAAGATGCCTGACTAGGGTTCAAAAGACCTAGTGTAGCCTTTTGACTGGCTCCAAACTTCATAGAACAAATCCCTTTATTAAGGTGATTTGTACTGTGAAGTTTGGATTTGGTCAAAGGGCTGCACTTGAGGACTTAGAGGGCCACATGTGGCCTTGAGGCCACAGGTTCCCCACCCCTGTACTAGGTGTTGGTACCAATCCTTCCCTAATTAGTTGCATGATGTTGGGCACGTCATTAAACCTCAGAGCCTCAATCTCCTTATCTGTGAAATGACAGGGCTAGCCTATGTGATCTCTACTCTTCTTTGCAGTCCTAATATTGCATGATTTGATAATCAGTCTATTTTGTGATATAACTGGAAAACTGCCTTAAATGGCAGAATGTGTACCTTCTAAAACTGAAGCCTCCAATTGTCCCTGAGTCATGATAAATACGTATATTTGCTGTGACCTGTGAAGGCATAGCAAACACTGGAAGTGTCCTTTCTTTAGAAAAATGATTATATTGAGCTTTCATGATTTATGACAAAAGCATGATTAAGCATCACTGTTCTATTGATTAGCAAGATTAACAAATCAGTGCAGAAGTACAGAGAGAAACTTTCACTTATGCTTTTGTAGCAAGAGAAGTTTGGTATATTTGGGACATGAAGGAATGTGGAGGTTTGGGATTTGGATGAAGAGATGGGACTGAGCATAGATTCTATCATAAGAAGGTATAACAATGAGAGTAATGTAGCCAAAAGCCTCAGCCTGGGCATTCCTGTCCATGCAAGTTTTCACTTGTGAAAGTCATCCAGTCACGAGTACAAGGAAAATATGGGAATTCAAACAACATTCTCCCTTATTAGACCATTATGTTGAGAATGGGCTCTCCACTCCCAGGCTGAACCATGGACCTAAATTCCATATCTCGGTTTCCTCAGCTGGGAAAGGAAAAAAGCATGTACATCAGTGAGACATGGAGAGGATTTATTAAATGATGTTTATAAGCAACTTTCAGGAATATTAAAGGTTCCTATGAATTGTAAATACTGAAAAGCCATCTCATTTCCTAAGCGCATCCTTACAGTATGAGTATTGTCTAATTGTATGCATGTATGTATATGAGTTTGTTTAAAAGTCAGAAATTTTCTTAAGCAGGAATACTTAAAGATAGAGATTGATGTTTATATTATGCTTTAAAGTTTGCAATTTGATTCCGCAACTTTACAAACTCCTATTATGTGTAAGGCTGTGTGCTAGATGCTGGGGATGGAAAGACAAAAACATAACTCCCTCAAGGACCCTTCATCCTCCTGAGGGTGGGGGCGGGAGGGAAGGGGGGGGTACATACAGAAAGAACAGAGATCAGTGTCATTTGGGTAGGGAAGAACTGGAACAAGGAAGAGATCAGAGTGTTCTAGGAAAGGGCAAGCACTTGATACTGGGGGGTTAGAGCAATGGACTTGGAATCAGGAAGATCTGGATCTGGATCTGGATCTGGATCTGGATCTTGCCTCGGACGCTAGGCTGGGTGACCCTACCCTTTCTGAGTCTCAGCTTCCCCTCCTACAGATGATGACAGCACCTACCTCACAGGGTTGTTGTGAGGTTCAGATGACATAATGTAGGAAAAGTGCTTTAGAAACCCTCACTGTATACATCAGTCTATTATCGTCCTCATTGTTATTAGACTTCCTTAAGGAAATGGAACTTGAGCTGAGACTTAGGGGAAGCTAAACATTCTGAACGATGGAGATTGAAGGAGTGTGTTCCAGACACGGGGAATGACAAACAGCTGCGTGAAGACAGAAGAAAGAAGACGGAGTCTGGGGAGCGTCTTATCAGCTCAATTTCGTTAGACTGAAGAGGGTACAAGGAGTTATGGGAAATTAGCCTAGGAATTCTGTTGGAGCCAAGACTGTGACAGGCCCCTAATATCACGTGCCAGGCTTAGGAGGTTATGTTTTATCTTCATGGCAATAAGAAGCTGCAAAGGTTTTTAGAGTGTCCGGTCAGATTCAGACCTTAGCTCAGCTTATTTCAGCAGCTATGGAAGAGACAGGAGAGGATGCGCAGAGAGGGGGTGGGAAAACTAAGAGAGGATTGCAAGCGTCCAAATTAGGCATGAGGAAGGTCTGAGGCTGGAGAGCAGGGATAGGGAACTTTTTCCTCTGTAGACAGACTGAATTATAGGGATTGGGGAAGCAGGAGGTGGGCATCTGCTAGCTGCGGGACAGGAATGGCCAGTTAATTTGTGGCGTTCCTCGGCTGACCAGAACAGAGGACGGGGAGGGTTAATGGTGATGGCACTTGGGAAAGTCTCATGCTGAAGGAGGCCTCTCTCGGGTCCCAGGCAGTGCTTGTCATAAGGGGCAGACATCTCAGTCTTCTTTCCTCCTCCATCACAGTCCTTTGGGAGGGCTGGCGCCAGGGCCCGGAGGAGTTATTGGTGACGGTGGCCCTAAGATCTGGGTAGTGAAGGAGACTGTAAGTTTCGGAATATGCTGTCCCTGCACTCCATTTCTTTCCACCACAGTCCCAATACAAGGTCATAGCTTCAAGCTGCTGGTGGTGATGAGTGGAGAAATTTATTCCCCTTCCTCCCATTTCCGTGGTCATGGTGTGTACTTACCTGGGCTTTTTGGTGTTGGAAGGTACCAATTCCACAGAGAACAATGGTAGGCATTCCCTGGGGGTGGAATATGGGATAAAATTTGCTTCCAAAGATGACAGTGGGAGCCAGGAGAGCCGGGTTTTGGGGGAGGAGGTGGGGTGAGTAATAATAGCGAAATTTTATATATTATATATCTAAATATGTTATTATTAAATAATATAATATTGATGATTGATATTTTATATAAATAATTTTTACATAAATATAAATTTATATAGATACAAATCATAGCTAAAATTTATATGACTTCACAATTTTCAAGATGGCTTACAAATATTATTTCATTTTGTCCTCCAAACTACCCTAGCAGGAGGTTGCTATAGTTATTACCTCCATTTCCTGGATGAGGAAACTGAAGCTGAGGGAAATTAAGTGATTTTCCCAGTCACATAATTAATGTGGAGCTGTATTTGAACTCAGGGCCTTCCCAACCGCAAGTCTGGTCCTATGTAGCTCCCTGCAGAAGTGACTCTGCTCCCAGGGAGGCAGCAGCAACATTGGAATAAATAGCAGTGGTGCTTCTCCCATCTTTGGCATCACTGGTCCCCCAACCTGGGACAAACGGTGCCTGAGGGCCATGTGGGTGGTAGCTTCACAGATGGTAATGGGGCAGTGTGCAGCGATGGAGGACAGAGCAGGCACTGCCTTTGCAAATGTACTGATAACGGGGAGTGCCCTGTGGAGAGAAGGCTTCTGTTCCAAACCCCTGGGAGGCCAGGACCGAGTGTCCAAAACATCCAGATTGAAAAACAAAACAAAACAAAACAAAGAACAGCCACCTGATACTGGATAATGGGGAGAATCAGAGCTCCTGCTTTTAATTCCCCACCCCAATCTTTAGTTAGGGTTTGAAACTTGTCTGTTTCCAGGAACGATTTGAGTGTAAGCTCTGATTCAGGGGCACGTGGAGGGTTAAGGCTTCCAAACACTCTCCTCACAACCTGGTTAGGCAGGTAGTATTTACAAGCAGTGTTTTCCTCTTTTTACAAATGAGGAAACTGAGGCTCGGAGAGAGGGTAAGTGATTTACCCATAGTCACGTGGTTGGTAAACGGCAGAGCCAAGACGTGGACCCCAATCATAGGATTATACGTTTAGAACTGGAGGGAACCCCAGAGGAGATGTGGTCCAAATCCTTCATTTTACAGGTGAGGAAACAGGCGAGGCCCACCAAGGTTAAAAGACTTTCCCGAGGTCACAAAGAATGGGTCATCCACTTCCAAACTGCATGCCTCGGTTGCCTTAATTGGAAAAGAAAGAAATCTCTACACCAGTGACGCCCGAAAAGGATTTGTTAGGCACCATCTGCGAGCAGCTTCCAGATGTGTGAAAGGCATCCTGAGAATTGTATTTGGCCCATCTCATTTCACGATTCAGTCCTTACGTCACTACACTGAATGACTATCATCTACTTACATGCATTTATCTAATTACATACATTTCATATAAATAATTACACGCATGCATGTATGTGAGCTCATTTAAAAGCCAGGAATTTTCATAAACAAGTGAATAATAACAATGACGGATGTTTATAATTTGCCTTAAAGTATGTGATTCAATTCGGTGTTAAAAAATGTGTATTATAAGTAAGGTCAAAAGCTACAGGGGCTGGAAATAGATAAAAATAAGCTCCAGGAGTTTGCACCCGGGGGGGGGGGGGTGGACAGGAGTAGGGGTGGAGGTGGACAGGAGTAGGGGTGGAGGTCCCGGTCCAGGGTGGGATGCAGCACCTGTAACTCAGGCAGGGAACAAGCGGAACAAGGAAGAGGTCCAAGCATCCTAGCAACGTTCTGGGATGGAGAAAGCACTTGACTGGGGGATTCAGTTTCAGGGGATGAGGGAATGGACTTGGAATCGGGAGACCCTGAGTCTGAATCCTGCCTCAGACACCAGGCTGTGTGACCCCCGGGGAAGCTGCTTCACCTTTCCGGAGCCGGAGTTTCCTCCTCAGTGAAACAGGGGTAATACTAGCACCTGTTTCATAGGGTCGTTGTGAGGTTCCAATGATGTAGACTATGAAATGATTTATAAACGTTCACTTTATAACGAGTTGTTATTACGATTATTAGTAAGATTTCTAACAATAATGCGGCTTCCCTAAAGTTATTAGAGCTTTAATAGAACAAAAACCACCTGGAGACTTTGAGAATACTGTGTGTGTATCTGTAGTGCATACGTAAGGACATATATACAGGACACCCTACATGCATGTTTGCATATATGCATACATATCAATGCATATATGTGTAAGTATACCTATTTATGATTTATAACCAAGCGTATGCACCCACACATGGGTACACATGTGTATATGTGATATGTATATATGCATACATGCGTGCATGTGTATGTGTAATTGGAAAGTCAAAATTTCATATGTCTCTAAACACATACATATGTATACATGTGGTGTGTATATGTGTGTATATATACATATGAATGTATATGTGTATATATAATTGGAAATTCAAAATTCCAATTTCATTTAAAGACATTAATGTGTCCCTAAACACAAAACACAGTATATGTGTGTAATATATATGTACATATATATATATATATATATATATATATATATAAAATGTGTGTGTGTGTATATACAGTTGGAAAGTCAACATTTCATTTAAAGACATTAATATGTCCCTAAACACAAAGCACGATGTATATGTGTGTATATACACATCCATCCATACACACATATACATAGGTATATGTATGTATAGGGCACGTATATATATATATGTGTGTGAACATACATATCTCTATGTGTATATTTGTGTATATGCAAATGTGTAGATAGATATAAAATTGGAAAGTCAACATTTCATTTAAAGACATTAATATGTCCTTAACACAAAACACAGTATATGTGTGTATGTGGCATGTATATGTATATGTATGTATGTATATACACATCTCTGTGTGTATAGATGTATGTATATGTGGGGGGTATATGTGTGTGTATGTCTATATCTATATCATCTATATCGATCTAGATCTCTCTCTCTCTCTCTCTCTCGAGATCTCTCCCTCTATCTATCTATCATCTATCTATCTATCTATCTATCTATCTATCTGTCTATCTATCTATCTATCTTTTCTATCTATCTAATTGGAAAGTCAAAATTACCATTAAAGACATTAATATTTCCCTAAACTTGAAACTTATTTAATAGATTCTAAACATGGGAGGTGTCTGTAACATCTTTATTCTTTTCTGATTTCTAGAAACTAAACAACATGGGAACAGAGACTATGCCTTGATTACTTTTTTTAAAAATCTCCCCCACTGCCTCACACAGTGCACTGTACACTGCAGGCACCTAAGCTAATAAATGAATGAATCTATTAATTTCCCTTTATTTAAATGTCTTCTTAATCGGCTTGGACACCAGGAAGGCCTTGAGATCACTATTCAATCTGTGGGCTGGTGACTCCCAGCCTTTGCCACAACAAGGGTTCCAAACAGCAAAAGGACTTTTAGTCCCTCTAATATCACCAGATACGCTTCTTTTGTTCTCGTGTCTCCTTCTACAGCCCATGGATCTGCCTGGGAAGGCATCGGTGGTCTCTTCGCCTCTAAAGGGAGGATGTGTCTTGGAGAATGGCCTTTTCTAAAGACAATCAATGAACTTTCAGGTAAGAAAATTACTTGGGGGCTCAGTGTGCACTTTGAAGTCAGAACAAAGCACTTGAAAATCAACAGAAATACAGGCTCTCAAAGGCTTTCACAGCGGCTGGCAGTTCAAAAAGAGCTGTTTTTCCCAGGCCATTAGGCTGTGTCCAATTACTTTTTTATCCATTGTTTCAGAAGATGAAACCAGAGGCGGTAGATCTTCCATGTTAGGCTTCAAAGAACACCTTGACTTCCATTGCTGAGCAATATTCCCAATAGTTGTGCAATGAGCACTAGACCTAGAGATGGGCCCAGCTCCTGCTTAGGAATCGACCGTTGACCTCTGGAGTCCTTCTCACTGCCCAAAATTCAGAAGAATTTTTGCATTAATGAGCATGTTGGGATCAGATAGAAACTCAGCTCTTTTCAATTGTGTTCATTCAAAATTCCAAATGTCTCCAATCCTTCTACCTGTGGTGTTACCAGTTTTACAGCACAGTTTTCTGTAGGTACTTCTGTTGGCACCCAGGTGGCACAGGGGATAAAGTGCCTGACCCAGCGTCAGGAAGGTGCTGAGTTCAAATTCAGACTCTCAGACTCTTACTTGCTGTGTGGTCCTGGTCAAGTCACTTAACACATCTCAGTTTTCTCCTTTGTAAGATGGTGATGGTGACTATTAGAACATCCCTTCTCCGGTTATTTTGAGATTAAAATAAGATATTTGTGTAATGCTCTGCCAGCCTTAAAGTGCTATATAAATGCTAGGCATTATTATTACAACAGTACTAATTATTTTCCAATTCTCATGCTAAAAGGGCTTTTAATCTTCTTAAAGTGCTACTCCTATCTTTGCACTTACCTCTGGACTCTCTCCTGTGAATTTAGACCAGTACAGAATAAAAATAGTTTTATATTTTGATGACAGCAGTCACATAATTTATGACTGGAAGGTGCAGAGAATACAAGATCCCAGTTTTGTTTGTTAACTGTTTTTAAATTTGCTTTCCCTGTCTCTCCGCTTGCTGGTTCCTTCCCTTCTGTGATTACTTTACATCTATTCTATATGTATCTTGCATATACCACTCTATCTACATATAGGTTGCTTCCCTTGCTAGCCATGTTTATTTGCCTTTCTTGTGTTTCTGCTGTTTGAGTTTTTACAAATCTAATAACCTCACACCTGGATTGTTTTTTAATAAAAGTACTTCAAATCCCTCTCCTTTATTGAACATGCATCTTCCTTTATTGATGATTAGGCTCTGGTTTGTAGATATGCTATCTTGGGTTTCATATTGAGGTCTTTTGCTCTTCAGAATATTCCATTCTCTCCTGTGATTTCTGGTTGGTGTTTAACATTCTTGTGTTATGTGAATTTCCTTTCTTTTATATTCTAAGGTTTTTCTCCTGGTCTCTTACAAAATTTATTGTTGGTCACCAGAATTATTAAATTTAACCACTATGTGTCTTGGACTTTGCAGCATAATTTTTTTCCCTTTTATCAATTGATTCTTTTGATAAATACTTTGTTTTCTGTTTTCAGAAGTTCTGAGCCATTTTCTTGTCTTATTTATTGCATTATGGTGTTCAGATTTCATTTTTTGTTGTTTTTGATTTGTTGTGTTCTTTTGAGAGAGCTGTGATCCTTAAGTTATCTCTATGAATTTTGTCTTCAAGATTAATGTTTTACTGGCATAGAGATCATGTTTGTTTTAAATATTATTGAATTTTGCTTCTTTTCTTTCAGATTATCCTTCATTTAAGTATATTTATATTCCCAATCAGTTGTTTTCTCTTTCTCTTCTTTAGAGAGAATCACCATTGAGTATAAAATTTTTTCTATTCTGTTAATTATTTTTGCTGTGTAGGTCATAAATTCTGCTTTAATGATTGCTTCTTTCTTAAACCATTTGGGGACATCCTGCTGTAGTTCCATATTCTTGCTAATTCAGAGTCCACCAGCTCATCAAGAATTGTTTCAATTTCCTTTGACTTGAAACATTTATTTAGAGAGGTTTGGACTCATTTAGAAAACTTGGTGACCACCTTCCCTTTTGTTTTAATTTGTTCTTTTTTGATTTATCTGCTTGTACTCAATATTTTTCTCAACTTTTACTCCTCCAGAGATTTTTGGTAAGTTAAAGCATTTATCCCCTCATATGCTTTTATAATTCACTTTCTGACACTTTCCACTTTGATGGTGGTTCACTGAAGACTAGAACTCATAGTTATCTCAGTTTTCTCCCTCACTGGTAAATTTGCTTCTTACCAGCCTAATTCTCTTCCCTAAGTGACTTCTGGGGGATAGACATGGCCCCCCCCGAATGACAGTTCCCTTTCCTTCAGGCCTGATACAGCGCACATGCTCCTCCCCATCCTCTTTCCTTTAGTCCTCTGGCTGAGCACTGCTGCAGCATATTGCCACAATAGGAAAAGCCCACTTCTGCTTTCCTGTACCTCTTCTAGCTCCACGAGGAGACAGAGTTAAGTTCTACTGTTTGTTGCCACAGAATAGTGAGGTGCATGTTGGTAGTGACTGCAGCAGCAGCAAAGAGCTTGCTGAGCAGATCCCAGAGTGTGAGCCCAAGGGTCAGATTGCATCTCCCCACCAGAGTCTGGGAGCTGGTAGGGGAGGAAGTGCTGAAGAAGTGCATTGACATTTAGGGATTTGCTTTCTCTGCTATTAATCAATCAAGTTGTTGCCTTGTTAGACTTTTTGCTGTCTTGGCCTGAGGAGAGATCTGCAATTATTCCACTTTTTGCACATAATTCTTATTTGGGGGAATTTTGAGCACTGGAGAAAATGTCCAGTTCACCATCATGTTGGTCACTTGACCCAGAAGTTGCGGTCTACCTCATTAAAATGTAAACTTCTTCTGGGCATGGTTGTTTTTCTTTTTTGCTTTCTTTTCTTTTTTCATTTCTTCTTTTTTTTTAATCTCCAGCGTTTAGCAGAGAGCTGGATGCCTAGTAAGTGCTTAATAAGTGCTTGTTGATTCATTGACTGACTGACTGATTCATTGATAGAGCAAAAAGCCGCCTCCCTCAAAGACTGTTCTCAAAGCTTTCTCCCATGCACAGGTTAGAATCAAACAAGATTCCTTTGACGATATCACAATAAATAACTTATTTTAATGATCCTTTGATAATTAGCAACAAGCAAAGCAAAAAATATGCAGATATCTGCTCATTAGAGGCGTTCGTCATGACGACGGAGGTGACGATGGACGGAGGCTGACACACAGACTTCCAAGGGAGGCGATTCCCTTAGAGATGGTAAAATCATCCACGTCTTCCTGTTTGTAGATGACATTGTGTTGATTTCCTCAAGCCCCAGAACATTGCAGAACCTCCTAAAAGAGATCCATAATCACTCAAAAGAATGATCTGTGACCTAACTATCCACAGCAGAAAAACTAAATGTGTGAAGACACTTATTGTCCTGACTAAAATATGTAATTAGTTGAAAAACCCATAATGCTGATCCAATATAGACTCACACAGGGAGGCTAGTAGGAAGGCTAAGTTTACATAATGGAAATCGTGCAATGTTTTCAGGGATTCCACATTTTCCCTGGAACAAAAGCCATTTTTTCAGCATCACTATTCTTTCAGGGATGCTGTATAACTATGAGCCAAGTAATAGAACACCACAGTCTCTGTAGAATTAAACCTGTGGGTAATTGGAAGGGCAATGGCTCTCACACAACTGTTAAAGGCAACATTCAAATCATGCTTGGCTCTCCTGATCCTAGGTGAATCAGTCCTCCTGTTGCATCACGCTATCTGTTGTACCTCAATTCACCCACCTGTGAAATGAGAATTTAAATCCTTGGACCACTACTGAATAGGGTTGTTATGAGGGTTCAGTGAGATGACATATGGGCAAGATTGTGTAAAGCCCTACGTGAAGATGTTGCTGTGCTGGAAAGAGCCCAGGATTTGCCCTCAGACCCAGGTCTGAATCATGCCTTTTCTACATATGATTGATGAGGGATGATTGATCATCTCTCTGGATTTTAGCTTCCTCATTTATCAAATAAAGGTATTGACCCAGATGATTTCTAAGGGTTCCTACTATCCTTAAGTCCTACGATAGCCACTGAAATCTGAGTTATTTTTTACAAAAACCTTTTACTGAAGTGGGGGCCACTACAACAATTGAGACATAGAAATGGCAACAAACTTTTCCTTTAAGGAAATTATATATTTTCATTTCATATGTCATATCATATCATAGATCATATCATATCATATCAATCATGTATCATATCATATCATATCAATTATATATTATGTTATATGAGAGTAGGACGAGTCTAAAAAAGGTAAACATTTGCTTTTAGACCACGTCTACATATGCTATTATTATATTATATTATATTAAGTGCTTATATCACCAATATACTTTCTTGCTGTCCCTACTTCTTTCGGTGGCCATCCTTCTATTAAAGTTGGGAGGAAAATGCATTAATGTCCCCATGCCTTCCCTTGTAAGTCTAGTATTCAGAGAAAAGGCCAATTTGGAAGATTAAAATCATCAGGAAATGCACAAATTGTTGTTTAGAATTTTTCCTTGGTCTTCTGTTAACCAGGTCACCATGTATTGAGCACTTGCTGTCAATGAATCATCCAGTGTTGATTTCTGGGAGTCTTCCATATGCATAGCACTACGGTAGGTGATGTGACCAACTGGACAATAGCAGATGCAATTCCCATGTATGCTTTTGTTGGGAAGGTGAGACCTCTCCACATAAACCTATCCGTGAAAAGCACCTTATACCATAAAGGCCTGAATTTTTAAGTACCAGCAATAAAAGCCTAAAGCAATAAATACTAAGAAGCTGAGTGAGTGAAAAACAAAATTCAATTTCTTTCAGCTAAATATTATTTCTTATCTACTCTGTCTAAGCAGAGGCAGCTGTGGCACAGTGAATACAGAGACAGCCTCAGAGCCAAAAAGGCATGGGTTCAAGTCCTGACTCTGACACATGTAAGTTGTGTGATGTTAGACAAATCACTTGACCTCTTAGTGTTACAGATAACTATTTAACATTGTACGTTGCAAAGCAGCTGCTGGTGTGCAGAATTTGAATTCAGATCATCTCAACCCCAGGACAGCTATCTGTTCACTATCTACTTTATCTTTCATAAAGAAATTGCAGTCCCCAGAAGGGAGTTATTCTTGGAGGAAGACCTCAGAAGGAGATGAGTTTATGCTGGCTCTGGGAGGAAGTCCCAGAACTATACTAAGCACGTTAGGGGTATAAAAGAGAAGCTTTTATAAGGCATAATTCCTGCCTTTGAGGACTTTTGGGGGGAAACGAGGCTTATGCACATGAAATTAGATATCTAGGTCTAGAAAATGTATTTTAGACTATAAATATATTTTTTTAAAAGGGAAAGCTTGGAACTCTAAAAGTTGGCTTCCATAAGGGTCATAGATTCAGAGCAGGGCCAATCTCCATGTCCTCCCCCCAGCACCACTGGTGTGTGGCCTCATCATGCCAGTGATTATGTTGGAGTTTTTGTTGGTCTAAGGTCCACGTGGCTTTGTTTCATGAATTGAGTGCTGACACTAACACTTAGACCTCAGCACGTCTGAGAATGAGTCAGCTAGATCTCTGATCTGCAGTATCATGGCATGAGTTTAAACATAAGTATTTAAAAATAAGGAGCAGCTAGATGGCATAGTGGATAGAGTCCTGGATTGGAAATCAGGAAGGCTCATCTTTCTGAGTTCAAACAGGACCTTAGATATTTATTAACTGTGTGGCCCTGGGCAATTCACTTAAGTCCCTTTTTGCCTCAGTTTCCTCATCTGTAAAATGAGCTGGGATAAGGAAATGGCAAACCACTATCTTTGCCAAGAAACCCTAAATGGGATCATGAAGAATCAGATATGACTGAACAATGACAACAAATTTCAAAATTAAATCTATGAGGCACGGGACTTGAAATTGCCCCCTTTTGAAAAGGCTTTCATGGCCTGCAAGGTCCAGCTGACATTTCGCAGCATAGTATCTTGATTCTCAGAGGATCCCAAATCACTTTGCAAGTTGTATATTCTCTCAAAGTTTTCCCCTTCGCCATCGACTTATAATTCCCTTGGAGCAAATGAAGATAGAAGCTAAGAGGCTGCTCTTCAATAGGGCCCTGAAACATGAAACAGCAGCCTAGGGGGGAAAGTGAAGACAAATACGATTACAATATGACGGAGTGAATCTAGCTTGGATCCTTCTTGTCCTAAAAAGGACATCAGTTAGGGGCCCTGAGACTCACATGCTGGCCCTTGAGAAAAAGAGGCAGGAGATGTTGACTGACCTCAAATACCTCAAAACTTGACTTTATTTATTTATAGTCGAATCTGTACCATGAGCCGTAAGCCTGCTTCCCTGGACACATAAACAACCAAAAAAAGACTTTCAGCTGCAGCAGAACAATAAGCAGCCACACTCTTAACTGGGTAAGGAAAAGGAAAACTGGCTGACAGCACCGGTCTTTTCTTTGCTCTCTTCAAGAACCTGCATCCTGCTGAACTCGAAAGAGAATTTTGTTTTCTGTTTTGGGGGGATTTTTTTGGTGTGTTGGGAGGGCACCACAGGAAGAAGGAGGTAGGGTCATAGGATCATGGATTTAGAGCTGGAAGAGACCTTGGAAGTCTTCCAGTCCAACTCTTTTCTGCTCATAGACAAGGAAACTGAGACCCACTATGGTTAAATGTCTCAGGTCCCATAGCAAATGAACGTCAGGGGCAATTCGAATACAGTTCCTCAGTCCTAGAGCCAGTCCTTTTTCCCATAGGCGTCTTGTTGTTCAAAGATGAGCTAGTGGGGCAGTTAGGTGGTGCAGTGAATAGAGCACTGGCTCTGCAATCAGAAGGACCCGAGTTCAAATTTGACCTTTACACTTACTAGCCGTGTGACTTTGGGCAAGTCATTTAACCCCTCCCCCCTCCAAAAAAAAAGCAAAAAAAAAAACTGTTTCAAAGATGAGCTAGTCAGTCTTTTGAAACTGACTTCAATGAAGAACCAGGATTTGAACAGATATTCATCACCAAAAAGTCCAAACAAGTGGCAGTGAGGGTCCAGCCCGGAGCTGGCGGGCCCACGCCAGGCCACACTGTGGGATGTGTGGCTAATCGGCAGCTTTGGAAGCTGTAGGGGGAAGGGGTGAGCTGTGCAGCAGTACCGTGTATCCCACAAAGTTTCCACGGGCTCCTGATGGGAGAAACGATAAATGTTTTAGGACAGTCACCCAGGTTGGGAGGCAGCTAAACAAAACAATAGCTAAATAAATGAATGAATAATATATAATAGATAGCGATAATATGACAATAAAAAGTAAAAGTAAAAAGCTGGCTTTGTGGTCTGGAAGAGCTGAGTTCAAATGATGCTTCTGATGCATGTTGGCTGTGTGGCCCTGGTAAAGTCCCATAATTTTCATTTTTCTTTTTTTTTTTTGGAGGCGATTGAAGTTAAGACAGAGCTGGTGCTCTGCCCGCTGTACCCCCAGCTGCTCTACATGATCCTTCCACACCCGGGGCAGCCCTTGAGACCCTAAGTTAGCAGTCTAGCTACAAACAGCTAGTGAGCCCATAGGTTCTGGAGGTCCAGGGACAAAAAATAAAAGCCCGTCATCTCAAGAAGAGTTGCCCACCTGCCCTGATGGTGGGATTTCTGTACCAGTACTTCCCTACCGAGATGAAATTGTGAGTTCAGACGCCCCTGCCCCCCACTGGGACAAGTGTGTTCAAATTAGTCTTGACCTGTCTTCGTCCTGTCAAAACTGGTGACCGACTGGTTAATAAGAAACCCTTGTTAGTGGAAGTGATGATTCTTAGCTTCACTCCCTCCCATGTGAAAGCATTACGATTTTAGATCCTGTTTTATTTTAATGGAACCCTAGACAGATGGGTGGTATGATAGACAGAGTGCGGGGCCTGGAGTCAGGAAGACTTGAGTTTAAATCTAGCTTCAGAGCCTTAGTAGCTGTGTGACCCTGGGTAAGTCACTTAACCACTGTCTACCTCAGTTTCCTTATCTGTAAAATGGAAATAATAATAGCACCTATCTTTCAGTCCATTTTGGGGATGAGATGAGATGATCATGAAGTCAGTATTAAATGTGTATTAGCTGCTGTTGCTGAGTTTGGGGGTCATTTCAGTGTTTGCATTTGCATCTCTAGTATCTCACACTGTGCCTAGCATACAGAAGGCACTTAATAAATGTTTATTGATTCAGCAGTTGATTAATTGATTCTCTTTTTGCAGAGGTAGATGGGGTTATGGATATGAATATTGCACATATTATCCAACGTGGTTGCTGTGTTGGTTGATTTCCTTGACCGATTTTTCTTTCTTTTAAAATTTTTGTTGCAGGGGATGATGACTCATTGAATAGGGGAAAGGACGTGTTCAGAAATGGTGGCATGAAATATGCCATATTTCATATAAAATATGAAAACTAAAGAGACAAAGAAAAATAAGCCAAAATGCAATGAAGTCAAACAGATCTCTGGGAAGATGCAGGGATGTTCCGGACAGCATTCCCTGAGGGCCCAAAGAACTTATGAATGTCATCCCATATAGCCAAGAGGGGAACTGACTTCAAGAAGGGAACATTAGCTCCAGAATCACTAATTGATGAAATTCTAGTCAAGGATTAAAATCTTTGCCAAATTCTGTTGCTTACCCTCCTAGCCAAGGACCCGAATGCTGAGTAAGCAGGCTTAATTTGCTTATCCCTGCTTCATTCTCCAGAGTTTTGGAAGATGGAGTCAGACTACACAGCCCACAGCTCACCCACCTAGTGGGATTCACCCAAGTCAGGGAAGACAGGATGTTTGGATAGCGATCACAGACGGACAAGAACTTCTATCAGTATGAGCTTTTTCAACTCTGATTAATTTCTTTTCCAAATTATATTCACTCCCTCCTTCTGTCTGCCACCGAATAAAGTAGCACCCTAAAAGTTCTTCACTCAAAGAAAAAGATGTGTACTTTCAAAATTACATAATTTAAGGAACACCTTCCAAAGGTGAATGAACCAACAATGAACAATGCCATTCTGGGTCTGATTCTCACTAACATAAGGGAACTGGTTGTTGGGATAGAAAAGATGGGAGGTTGTAGGGATGGAAGTAACAATGTCCTTTTGGAGTTTTGTGACAGAGGAGAGGAATCCAGGTGTGCTCTGACATGTACCCAAGATTGTGAGATTACAGCTTTCAGGGAGTTCAGAGGAAGGGTCAATAGAAATCCATGGCCTAAAATTCTCTGAGGTCTTGTGGACAGCCGAGGAGAGGAGAGGAAAAACTCCGAAGAATGAAATTCTCAAGACATAAAAGGAAATAATTTCTAGGAGGAAGAAAAATATGAGAGTGGTCTGAAGAGATTCATGTGGATACACAAGTAACTTACCAAACAAGTTAGATTTTTTCAAACTATCTACAAAAAATAGAAAGACACAGCAGGAAACAGGATGAATACAAAACATGGTATGGCTTTGTAAGAAGAATGTCAGAAATGCTAAAACTAAGGATGAGTTGAGGCTGACCAGAGGGCCTAAGGATAAGAAAAGGGTGGTGTGTGTGTGTGTATGTGTATGTGTGTGTGTGTATGTGTATGTGTGTATGTGTGTGTGTATGTGTGTGGGGTGTGTGTGTGTGTGTGTGTGTGTGTGTGTGTTACATGGGAAAAAGAGGAAGATGAAAGAAGGGATAGAACTTCCTGGGGCGAGAGGGGAGGATAATAGCACAACAGAGAGAAGACAGTGCCGCTTAATTCTTCTTTTGTCTGTTTTCTCCAGCAATCACAATGACCTTTGGGCTGGAAAAGACAGAACAAAAATGGCTAATAAGGAGTTGACATCTAGGATAAGTAAGTAGGAAGGTAGGAGAGGAACACTGGCTGCCTCCTGAAGAATTCATGTGATTGGGTCCAGATGAGCTATATTCTTGGTTATGGAAAGAACCGACGGGTGTAGTTGCTAAATCAGTCTCATTAGTATCTGAACATCACAGAGAATGTAAGAGATATCTTAGGACTGGAAAAAAAATCAAATTTCCTATTTTTTTTAAAAAAAAGGGAGGAGAGGGAGAAAAGAATAATAGAATCTTCAAACTAGAGGCCAGTGAGCTTGACTTTATTTCTTATCTGTATTCTAGAACTGATTATTTAACAATGGTCTGTGGGCATCTAGAAAAGGAAGCCACGATCACAGAGGGCTTGGCTTCATTAAGAACAGGTCACATCAGATTGAACTGATCTCCTTTAGGGAAGGGGGTATAAAGTACAATCAAGGGAATGTTATATATTACCAAGATTTTGGCAAAACAATTGATATGGTATCCCATACTATTCTTGCAGAAAAGATGGAAAGATATGAGAAAGACAATAGTGTAATAATAGATTTGGGCTGGAAGGCCATTAAGTCCAACTTCCTCATTTTGTAGATGTAATCTGGAGCTGAGTGACTTGTCTAGAAACATATAGCTAAGTGGTGCCCAAGTTTGAATTTGGGCTTTATTCTGTCTGACTCCAAGCCTAGAACTCTATCTACTGTGCCTCTTACCACCTAGGATCGAGAATTTGTTGAATAGGAGAACTTCTCTTTAAGCTGTGGTATCCAAAATTAAGTTATTGAATAATACTCTAGGTGAAGTCTGATGAGGCAGAATACAAGGGGACTGCCATCTCTCTTCCTGGTAGCTACTCCTCTTTTAACAGTCAGTAATGATTCTCTCTAGGGGCAGCAAGCCCTTCATCATCTTCTTTAAGCTCCCTTTCCTCTCCCCCTGTTTTCTTTGTTGACCTTCAGAATTGTTTTTTCTGTTTTTCGTTTCTCCGCATGTTTTTTTTTTTAACACGTCAAGCAACAAGGGGAATCTGATGCTGTTTGGGGACATTGTGTCTGTACATCCTGAAAAAGACGAAGCATCATCTTCGTGTGATTCTGTGACTGACTGGCACAATAAACAAAACATGAGATTTTCTTCTCAGCTCACCATGTTGAAATTATTTATTCTGCTTATCTAACATAATTAAGCCACTATTGTTTCTTCTATATTCTTGTAAACAAGTCACATGTAATTAAAATATCACTGTTACAGAAAAAACCTGTGCTTGAACTAATAATAATAATAATAATTATAGTGATGACAACTAGACACTGTTAGTGAAACACAAGACTCAACACAACTACAGAAAGACAAACACTTCTCCATCTAAAAGGGGAAAGGAGATTGATAGACATTCTCAGAACACATTGAAAATGAGTCAAAAACCTGAATAAACACTTTTGAAACAAGCAGACATCATTCCAGTAAATGAGCATAAAGAATGCACACAACTGGATCAGTCCCACATAAGCAAAAGTAGTTTACCTCTGAATGAAGTCTAAGCAATGGCTAAGATCCAAAAATGGGATCAAAAGGTCCTCCATGGGCAACATCCTCACGAACTCAGCCAACAATTTGTTGACAAAGAAGTATCAGATAAATGGTTGAGTCATGAAATTCTTTTCATGACTCTGTTTCATGGAAATAGAAGAGTTGATGGTAGGAATTCAATACCAGGTCATTGCCACCAGACAATGCAGAAGTTTTATTATTATTATTATTATTAATTATTAAATTAAATATTTCCCAATTACATGTAAAAATTTTTTAACAATCATTTTTTTTTTTAATTCGAGTTTCAAATTCTCTTCCTCTCTCCTACCTCTTTCTATTCCTTGAGAAGGCAAGCAATTTGATATCAATTAAACATGTGAAATATTAGCCATATTGCAAAAGAAAACAAACAAAATAAAATAATAAAATAAAGTTTAAAAATATGCTTCAATTTGCATTCAAAGTTCATCAGTTCTTTCTCGAGATAGATTAGCATTTTTTCACCATGAGTCCTTTGGAATTTAGCTAAGTCTTTCACAGTTGATCATCATTACAATATTATTGTTCCAGTGTACAATGTTGTCCTGGTTCTTGTCACTTCATTTTGCATCAGTTCATATGAGTTTCCCAGGTTTTTCCAAAACCACTTTACTTGTCATTTCCTATAGCACAGTAGTATTCCTTTACATACCACAACTTGTTTAGCCCTTCCCCAAGTAATGAATGTCCCCTCAATTTCCAATTCTTTGCCACCATAGAAAGTGCTGCTATAAATATTTTTGTATAAATAAGTCCTTTTTCTTTGTTCTTTAACTTCTTTGGAATACAAAACTAGTAGTGGCATTGCTAGGTCAAAGGGTATGCACAGTTTCATAACTCTTTGGGCACAATTCCAAATTGTTCTCCAGAATGTTCTAGTGGACTAGTCCAGAACTCTGCTAACAATGTATTAGTGTCCCAATTTTTCCATATCCCATCCAGCATTTGTCATTTTTCTTTTCTGTTCTGTTAGCCAGTCTGATGGGTGAGGAGGTATCTCAGAGTTGTTTTAATTTGCATTTTTCTATTCAGTAGTGGTTTAGAGCGTTTTTTCAAGTGACCATTGATAGGTTTGATTTTTTTTCTCCTTGAAACTGCCTATTCATATCCTTTGACTATTTGTCAACTGGCGAATGGTTCTTATTTTTTATAAATTTCTCTCAGTTCCCTATGTATTGGAGAAATGAGGTCTTTATCAGAGAAACTTGCCATCAAAAATTTTCCCACAATTTTCTGTTTTCCTTCTAATTTTGGCTACATTACTTTGTTTATGCAAAATTTTTTAATTTCATGCAAACAAAATTATCCATTTTATTTCCCATAGTCCTCTCTATTTCTTGTTGGATCATAAACCAGAAGAGTTATTCTTAAGGAGCTCTGAGTAAAATTATCAATGCAGATTATTCAATAAAATGTTAGAAACTCAGTGATGTATCAGGCAGAAAATATCTACCAAGAAATGGCCTGGTCACTAGAATTGTGAACCAGAAATCTGATATCTTTCAAGGATTGATAGAAGACAAATCCCCATACTACAAACAAGACTCAAAATATTCTTCAGAACTCAATTAACAAACTGTGTTGGAACCATAACATCATCACAGGCCAGCTGTTGCCCAAAATTGTGTGGACATAATAACGTTGATCAAAAAAAAAACAAACCCACTTGAGAACGTTTTTAATTGATGCTGCCATATCAAGTATTCAAAATATACCAGATGAGTAGAATGGAAAACTTTAAAAAATATTAGAAGAAATAGCAGAGATAAAAAGTCATGTGACAAGGGGATAAGGCACCCATTATCCCCATCATTCCATCTGTTATGAATTTTGAGGCAGTACAGTATGATGGAATGAGCATTGTCCTTTGGGTCAGGAAGAACTGAGTTTAAAACCTGCCTCAGACCTTTACTAGCCAGGTGACTCTAATCACTTAACTCCTCTACGCCTCAGTTTCTCCATTTCAAAAATGAACGGGTTGTACACCATGACCTCTGAGGTCCCTTCCAACTCTGACTCCATCATCCTATGTAAGTGGTACCAAGGATGCTTTCCATGAACCCAAAGGAGATGAAGTTATATCCGGAAACTTTTTCAACTATTTAAACTTTTTTCAGCTATAAAAGGCAGTGATATTATCCTTGTGTTTAATAGTCAACAGAATGTTAAAAATAAAATAATAACAGCAGGATAATAACTTGCCAGGACTGTTCCTATCTGAATTCCCTTGAGAAAGATGAAGAGAACAATATTGATAGTGATGCAAGACACAGCCTGGTGTAGTGAATAGAGTACTGCTCTCTGAGGCAGGATGTCCCACCTGTCACGTGTGACTTTGGGCAAGTCATTAGCCTTTCAGTGCCTCAGGCATCTCTCCAAGACTATATACAAAGCAGAGCATGTGCCAATTGTGTGGGTAGAGAGACAGTTTCCTCACCTAGGATGCCCTACAACTATGAAATCACAGGTCTGGTCCAAACAAAATAATAATGAAGTCTCCTTGACAAGATTATGAAAATGGTTGGAAGGAAATTTCCATAGATGAGAAAACTGGAGCACTAAACCTTGGCCCAGTGACTTGCCCAAGGCCCCAGGGTAAGACCAAACCTTGAACTCTGCCTCTGGCTTAACCATATGTAAATTCTATTGGGAGTTTAGATGGACAATGACATGTAAGAGCCAAATATCCAGTGAAGAAGTTATTCAATACAGAAATGTCAGAAATGACAAATATATGGACTTTAATCAAGTCCTGAAGAATTACAAATCCCAAGCTGACTAAGTAAAACCCGCCCTGGAAAGCGGATAGGTTCGTTAGGCACCATTTACAAGATATGGGAAAAGATGATTAAATCTGAGCTCATAATGTGTTTGACATTTTTATAGAAACATGGCAAAGGAGGCCACCGGTTTTATTAACCTCATTATACAGTGTGTTGAGTTTACAAAAATTCTGAAAGTTGATCACAGTCATTAAGCAGAGCACATGACAAGTGGAATTTCATTGCCTCATACCAGAACGTCTAGGTGAGTTACTAGGCATAGGGCCAAGATTTTTTTTTTAACCACCTGGAAAAGGGGATTTTTCTGTGCATAAAAAGAACTGGAAGAATGATCTGTTTGCCTTCAGCCATGCAGTCATGGCTTTTCCTGTGCTGATCCCAGCTCATGGGTTGAATATTGCTATTGATTGAAATAAAAACAATCATGGTTGGGACATTTCATTCAGATGGATTGCAGTTGGTAAAAGCGGATGAGATGAAGTACAGCTGAGGGCCATGAATCCGACCTGCTCCTTCTTCTCCAGCAGGTGTAGGGTGTAGATCTCCTTCTTGCTCTGAGGAGGGAGAAATTAAAAGAAAACTGGAGAGATGCGGCAGCCAGAGACAGCAAACTGTATTCTTTATGATGCACCCAATGGGATGCCCTCAGAGATGGGCTGGACATCCAGACCAGCTCTGGAGATAACTGTTAAGTTCTCAGTGTGGGGCTTTGTACCTTGGAAATGGCAAATGGTACAAATCAAGGCTTGAGTTATTATTTTGTGGATCATTTAGACTCAACGATGGAGAAAATATTAATAATTCAGATTAAACTTAGAATTGTTTCATGAACATTGTTTTTTCCCAGAGAGCTGGCTGCATCATACGCTCTTTCTGAGGTGTATCAGAGATAAACTGTGGTAGTACCCTAGTGTCTTAGTATTTCTAGGGCAGCTAAATACTAACTTAGGGACAGCTAGGTGGAATAATGGATTGAGCACCAGACCTGGAGTTCAAATCTGGCCTTAGAAATTTAGTAGCCGTGTGACCCTGGGCAAGTCACTTAACCTCTCCATATCTCAGTTTCCTCATCAGTAAAATGGGAATACTAATGATAACACCCACCTCACTGGATTGTCGTGAGGATCAAATGAGTTACATGTAAAGTGCTTTTTGAACCTTAAAGTGCTACATAGATTTCAGCTACTATTAGTATTAGTACTTGCATGATCCTGGGCAAACCTCTCGCCTCATGGATTCTAGACAGGGGTCTAGACCTTCTTGAGATCCTTCCTCTCAATCATGCCATCAATAGCTACTATGGACCAGATACGGAGTCAGGCACTAGATAGATACAAAGACAAAAGTGAAAGTTCCTGCCCTTGCGGAGTTTGCATTCTAGCAGGGAGCAGGGAGAGAAGATGCATGTTTTTATGCACATAAAGTAGATATGAGGTGATTTCTAGGGGAAGCTACTAATAGTTGGCAGTATTGGGAAAGTCTTCTTGTGGAATATGGTATTCAAGCTGAATCATGAAGGAGATAGTGATTCTAAGATAAAGAGTCAAGGAAAGAGTGAATTCCACTCATGGGAAATGGCTAGTGCAAAGACATGGATAGATAAGGAGATTGAGGGTTCTTGTATGAGGAACAAGAAGAAACCCAATTTTGCTGAACCCTCATGTATATGAAAGGAAGTATGTACAATGAAGCTGGAAAGGAAGGTTATAGTTAGGTTGTGAAGAGCTTTAAATGTCAATGAGAGGAGTTTATATTTGATCTTTGACATAAGAGGGAGCTTAATTGGCCAGATTTCTGCTTTAATAATATCAGCGTGACTGCTGTACAGGATGAATTGTAGAGAGGAGAGACTTGAGTCAGGGAGAACAACCAGAAGGCTTTTTGCAAGTCAAGAAAAAGACTGGGGAAAATGAGCAAAACAACAAAAAAGAACCTGACCATTAAAAGCTACTATGCTGACAGGGAAGCTCACAACACAAATTTAGAATTTGACAATGACATTGTGTGAAAACACATACAAGAAAAAACTCAAAGAAAAATGCAGAATGGCCACAAGTCAGATAAGAATTCCTGAAAGAACTAAAGAGACAAAAAAGAGCAAAAATTAAAAAAAAAATAAAACAGGAGACTTATTGCCATAATTTTGTCAGGAGGTGATGTCTTGTATTAGAGTTGTTGCTCTTTCTGTGAGCGTGTGGGTGCATGCGCATACCCGCACTTGTGTATGTGTGTGTGTGTGTGTGTGTGTGTGTGTGTGTGTGTGTGTGTGTGTATGTAGAGAAGGGGATGAATGTGAGAGTTCTTTGGTATCTAGGATCCTTTAGGATGCAATCATGCCCATATCTACTCCTGTACCTACTTCTGCCCTTACCTTTCCCTTTCTGTAATAAAACCATTGCTACTTCCATAATTTTTGTTCAAAATGAGATCTCAGGGTATGAAGCAGGCTGACAACAATACAGTTACAGGAAAAAGGAGGCAACTCCAGGAAAAGGTTAACTCTCTCCTATACAGCTCCTGCTGCTGGCCTTCTCTTCCAAAGAAGAGCTGGGGACAGAGGAAGACTACCAGAGAAAAAGTACTTTAGGAGAATGTATTAAATGTGTGTACCTGTATTCATGGGTACAATGCTTAACATTTTCTCTCTCTTATTCTTCCTGGTGGCTGCATTTTTTGAGCTGGCGAACAAATGTGGTTAGTGAACCATATTTAGACGCTCTTTTATGAATGGCTGTTTCCAGCTGACTGTCTGCCCCTGGTGGGATGTTATCTCAGCATCCACGTTTGGTCCTGGATTTTTAGCATAGAGCACTGAAGGGCCATTGCTTACTGCCTCTCTTCCATGAGTCATGGGTTTCATATTCCTCGTCAAGCAGTAGGGAAGCTAAACCATTATCTTTGTCATCACTTGAATTTGAAGGTAAATGATGGAAATCTTCCACCCTGAATATGCAGCTATATGGGCAAAGGTCAGCATATGTGGATTTATGTGACTCAGCAGAGAAACCAAGAGACAACTTGAAGAACAGAAAACATCTCTGATTCAGCATCAATATCACCCCCAAATCGTGTCAATATGTAATGTGAACAGTGGCAGGAGTTAATCTGTGATTTTATCTTCTGTACTTGGAGTAAGGATTAAAAGGAATCTGCAGAAAATTGGCATCTAGGAATTTACTGAAAGTAATATGGTGACCTGAAGAACAACTGCCCTTGGGATAGCACAAATGGGAGAAATCTTAGGTGTCCCTTTTGGTAGAGAGGGCTCTCAGAGAGAGAGACAGAGAAACAGAGAGAGGGAGAGACGGACAAAGACAGAGACAGACAGGGAGAGGCAGAGACAGAGACACAGAGAGAGACTTCTCTTGAAAGGGATCTTGGACCACAGGGAGAGTTCCTCACTGATAGGGAAAGTGCCTCTTTGTTCTGAACCCCAATATGATCCTAAATTGCCATGTAACTACATGTATTAGCAAAATACTAGACTAGAGAGGAAAAACTATCTCCTGTGAAATCAATTTGGTTCCATGAGTGTTTATTCTGCACCTACCTCGTGCGTTGTGCTGGGTTTTAGCAATATAAAGATGAAAAAACCCAGCAATACCTTCCAGTTATCCTCCCTGCTGGATAGTTGCAGCCTATGGTAAGCACGGCCATTTCTACCTATAGCAAATGCTTCAGCTCTGATAGAACTAATAGTATGGCTGGCGGGAGCGGGGGGCGGATCTCAAAATACAGTCTTCTTTCATCAGTGACATACTGTCATTCCAGAGACTGAAAAAAATCTAATTTAAAGGCTATAATTTTAAAATAGCTTGAATGCTATTTAAAGTTAATCATTGTGGTTTTCATTTGGATTCTTCGAGACCTGAATTGGGCTGTAATTCTTTTCCACTGGATTTTGAATATGCTAGGAAAGGTATGAATATTGGTTCTCAGGGAGAAGTGCTTTGGAAGGATATTCTCCTATGACAAAATTAAGTCACTCATTGAAGAAGATCTGCATGTATTTCCAGGTTATGAATAACAC